>OY741963.1:4800000-6000000 GCA_963555595.1 Tethea ocularis | reverse complement strand
GACAATATTGTGTAACATATCAAATGAAAGGGCTTGTTGTGAGGATCTCAAATATTTTTTTATTTTTTTATTTTAATATAAATAGTTTTGAAGTTATTTAACAAAATAGGCGAAAAATTGGCGAAAATTGACCAATCCCCCCTTATTTCCGAAACTACTGGGCCAAACATTTTGAAAAAAAATCAGATAATAGTTCTTTACCTAAAGATTACAAGAAAACCTATAAGAAGTCTATCTAATACCTTTAAACCTGCAATTCATGGATATATATATATAATCTGAATCTCTGAAACGGCTCCAACGATTTTCATGAAATTTGGTATGCAGAGGGTTTCGGTGGCGATAAATCGATGTAGCTAGGTTTCATTATTAGAAAAAAACGAATTCCAAAAAAAAAACTTTTTATAGTTACCATCAACAAATTTGGGTCAGATTTAAAAATATTTATGGAACTTAGTTAAACATGTACGGAGAGGGTTCTCCACGCGAGTTTAACTCGCATTTGTCCGATTTATTTAAAGAGTAGTTTGATTTTGATTTTGAATTCTTTTTTTGTTTTTAAGGGTATACTTTACAGGTGGTCCCTAGGTAATCAAGAGATAATAATAATAAGTCAGGATCTGATGATAGAATTCTGGAGAAAGCGAGGGAACTCTTCAAATTTTATAGGCACTTACAATGTTTTTCATATACTTTTTAAAGCTATTCAGATATTTGCGTCTAGTAGTCATCATTTACGTTGCTGAGCTGATGATGGAAGGTACAACTCCTTAACGGAGGAGTTAGGGGATAATTCTTTAAATATTATAGGACCTTTTAGACCGTTACTTATATCATTTGATGTGATGATGGAAGGTACAACGATAGCTTATACTAGGCCAGTGATAAAACATAAGAAACTAAAAATTGAAAAATAAAAAAACTTTAAACAAAAAATAGAAACGATTTTTAGTGTTTTGAAGTCGGTTCTATTTTTTGTTAAAAGTTTTTTATTTAAGGCTGTGCTTCAAATTTTACGTCTGTATGTAGGTACTTATTATAAAAATGTGATAGTTAGGTAGCTGTTATATAGAGCGCAGGCAGTCAGAAGGTCAGTGAGATGGTAAAATTAACTTGGAACTATTATTTGAAAATAATGTAATGCGTATACATACGTAATTACTGTATTTTTAAAAATATTACTGTTCTCATATGGCGGTTTTTACCTCCAAATATTTCGGGAACGTGACACTTTAGGGTATCATGTTACTAGATATTTTTTTTGTTTGTATCCCCTAGCCAAGTGTCCCCTACCCATATATATTACTTTCATTGTGCGCGGAAACGTTGAAAAAAATTTAAATGGCGGGGAGTCGATATGCCAGCTCCCATAGAAAAATGTTCGAACCCCTTTGTCGATGGTAACTATAAAAAGATTTTTTTTTTTTAAATCGTGTTTTCTAAAAATTAAACCTAGCTATACATCGATTGATCGATGTTTGGCCCAGTAGTTTCGGAGATAAGGGGGGGGGGGGGGGGGGGGGGAATTGTCAATTTTCGCCTATTTTCTTAAATAACTTCAAAACTATTTTTATTAAAATAAAAAAAAAAAGATATTTGAGATCCTCACAACAAGCCCTTTCATTTGATATGTTACACAATATTGTCTGCAAAACATTTTTTTTTAAATTTTCTAATTTACCCCCCAAAATTAGCCCCCATGTTTGAAATTCATTTATTTACGTAACACGTCCATGTTTCGGTCACCGACTTACGTATGTGTACCAACTTTTAACTCAATCCAGTCCAATATTTTCGGACGGACAGACAGACGCACGAGTGATCCTATAAGGGATCCGGTATTTTTTTTTGAAACCCAAAAAAAAGGTACGTGGAAAATAGTTAGGTAAATAGGTAGTTGTAGGTAGGTAGAGGTAAGTAGAGCTAGATAGAAGTAGGCAGAGGTAGGTAGGGGCAGGTAGTTAGGTCCCAGTTGTTCTCAGGGCAGAACAACGTCTGCCGGGTCAGCTAGTGTTTTATATTGTCGAATATGTGAGAAATATAGTTCGTGCTCAAATAAGTTTCAACATATTTCCTGTTTTTGTTTTCTAAAACTTATCATTATTTTACTAATTTTCAGAAATATTTTGTGCATTAATTAATTATGCATATTTGCATGCATGTATCAAAGCTTTTTAAGTTGCATATAATCCGGTCTTTAGTCATGATGTTTTCCTTTCACTCAAACTTATTGCAGGATTCGAACCCCACGGCATTCAACTTCAGTAACAAGCCAATACAGAACTATCATCGCATCTAAAATATGAAAGTAAAATGAAACCATAGCCGTTCGGTATGCGGTCGCATAGTATGATATAAATAACCATTTTTATATGTGAATGATATTTTCAGAGAGCTTAGAGAAATGGGAGCGACTTACTGTTGCTGACGCTTTAGAGCCTGTGTCATTTACGGACGGGGAAACAATCGTGCGTCAAGGAGAGCCAGGAAATGATTTCTATATAATTGTTGAAGGTACTTATTAATGTTTCAAATGCGTATAAATTACTTGATACTTTTTTGTTAACCCCCATCGAAACCGTTTAATCTCAACAAAAATAAGACATTAAACGTAACTGTTGTATGAGTAGTCTCACTATTTGTAATCACAGAATAAATAAAGTAAGTATTATTGGTAGCGACACTTGTGTCTGTGAGCTGAAAATTATTGGCCGTCATTTGTTGAATTTGTCAGTGAAATAATATAAATTAAAAAAAAAGTAACCCCCGACACAAAAAACCTCTATAAAGGAAAAAATATATGTCTTCATTAACTAGAAAACAGATGATGATCTTCAAACGACTGAGTGGATATCTTTAAACAGCTAAGAACAGTCGATTAAGACACCTTTCAAGCGCGTCCAAAAAAAACTTAATCAGAATCGGTTAACCCTTTAGGAGCTATAATGCCACAGGCAGTCACTCAGATACACACTACGTCTGTAGGTAGGATCTGAGGGTTGTTATGTTTGTCTTTATAACAAGCCTTTTTTTGTCGGAGATTAGAAGAAATCACTATGAGACAGACTGCCTATCAACTATAATATATATAGTGTATATTATACAATTGCACAAAAATTACTTGAAGTGAATTATGAACGATGCTATTGGTAAAATGTTCCTAGCGACGCTCTAGTGGACAGGCAACCTAAAGGCAGTATAGCTTACTGGCGGGCGTCAGTCATTGATTGATGGCTGAGCAAACATAAATTCGTTCGCTACAAACTAACAGGGCGTAATGACTCGCAAGCATCTAATCCCCAAACACGATTAAGCTTGTATAATGCAAAAACGGTGTGAGGTATTTGATTCTATTGCGTTATTCAAAGTGAAAATACGATCAGGCAACCCTGAAATAAAAGTACTTAACTTTAGATTAGAGTTAAGCTGTCCAGATAACTTGCTATAATATCCTAATTCATTATAGTAATACATTATTTTACGTACAATAAGGCCATTAAAACATGCTCAGACATTAGAATCTATAATGTCATAAATATTTTCCCCCATTTTTTTTCATCCTAGATTAGATTCATGGCTGATTGATTCAAGCTATTACGGCTTGAATCAATCAGCCAGGACCTGTCAAGCGTCGGAGCGAGAAAGAAAAGAGACGACCTCAGTTGTTTTTAGAGCGCGTAAGTTTGTTGCGTTTGGTCGACCGGCCGGCCTGACCGATCCGATTAAAACGGCTATGTTTATGTTTTTTGCTGTGGTAGACCCATTTAAACCGTATGTAAGGCAATAAAAATCTACACAAAATGGCCGACCTAATAAAATCACTGTCACTGTCAAAAACATCTGTTTATACTTTATAGTAATGTAACGGGTCTATTCGCGCAAAGAATATTATCAAATTGCGCGAATAGACCCTTTACATTATGTTAAAATTAAATGTAAAATGTCCAGAATTATAGATATTTTTAATACAGCATCATTTCATATGTCAAAAGTGATGATAATAATTTTCATTAACTTTTTAAAAACGTCGAGCTTAGCCGCCAGTATTTCTTTTGTCTGCAGTGGCGCCACAGTTTTGTAGTAAGTAATTCGTTCTCCACAGATAAATTAAATTAATTTCGTAGTGGTTGACAGCGGTGCTTAACAACGGCCATCCTACAAAGTGAATACCACCAGGTATTCACACAACGAAGTGTTAGTAAAGAATAATACTCATATATATAAATATAGGAACATCTAAATTGACTTCACCAGATCAGATAGGTGTAAATAATTTTGACAAAATTAACTTTCGAGTAAATCTATCAAATCTTGCGTATCTACAATTTTCCGTCACTATCAGAATCAGTATCATAGTTAACAGAACTCATATAAGGTCGCAATGCATCAGCTGGTACCATTGCTACAAAGTTTTTGTAACCTTTCATTCCTTTTATACTTCTGACCTTGAATCGGTCATTCGGAAACACTTCTGTGATTTTGTACGGTCCCACATAAATCTGATCAATCTTTCGTTTAACTCCAACCTCTGAATTTGTAAATGCATTGTTCCATAATACTAATTCTCCTTTATTATACTTTCTTGCTTCACTTCTATCTTTATTACACTTTATCTCCATGTACTGTTGTTTCTTTTTAATATTTTCTGTTGCTGTTGTATATCCTGCCTGCTATTTTACCATAATTACCCTTCTTGAACAGATATTCCAAACATGCACTTACATACTTCTTAATAAAACGCGTCATACGGGGAAACCAGTAATCAGACTTGATAGCATCTTCACATCTTTTTAAACCTATATGTCCGATGTCATCATGAAACATTTTCATTATACGCCATCGAGCGGTTTTTGGTACGGCTAAACGTTCACCATTTAGTGTCATTCGATATATTCGCCCATCTTTAATGCAATAATTATTTTTCACGTCACTATCAGGATTACCACTTTTTAATTGTTTATAAATTGCCTGCAGTTTCTCATCTTGAAGCTGAGCTGACAGAAACCAATCGTCAGAACTAGTAACACTGAACACTTCGGGTACTGGATTGCGACTCAGAGCATCCACATGCCGCATACTAGTGCCTGGCCTGTATATAATTTCCATGTCAAAATCTTGAATTTGAAGCCACCAACGAGCAATCCTCGGTACTAAATCTCGCTTAGTAAAAGTGCTGCGTACAGCTGAGCAGTCAGTTATAACATTGAAGTGAATGCCAAATATATAAATTTTAAAGCGCTTTAGTGACTCCACCACAGCAAGCGTTTCTAATTCATAGCTGTGATAAACCATTTCATCTTTAGTTGTCACCCTGCTGAAATATATAACTGGTTTCAATTCACCGTCGGTTTGTTTCTGAAGAAGAATACCCGCTATACCAATTTTGCATGCGTCTGTGTGAATTTCTGTTTCATACTGCCGATTATAAAGTGCTAAAATTGGTTTATTCGCAAGTAATGATTTCAATGTTGTAAAAGCATCTTTCTGTTTCTCGGCCCAGGTCCATTTAATGTTTTTCTTGGTTAAATCTGTAAGTGGCTTTGCTATGATAGCAATTTTTTGTATGTATTTACGAAAATAGGAGCATAAACCAATAAATTGTCTGGTGAACATTTATCGGTGTAGGAAAATTATTAACCGCATCTAATTTTCTATCTCCAGGACGTATACCACTAGACGTTACAACATGTCCCAAATAGTTTACCTCAGATTTAAGAAAAGAGCATTTTTGCAAGTTTAACTTGAAGTTAGATTTTCTCATAAGTAGCAAAACCTTTTCCAAAATTTTAAGTCCAGCAGTGACATCTATTGATGGTAACAATAAATCATCCATAAAAGCTAGTACCTCTTCGTAACGTTAAGTCCCCAGCAGCTTATATACAGTTCGCTGAAACACTGCGGGCGCATTGGCCAAACCAAACGGAACTCTCATATATTCCCATTGTCCGTCAGGAGTTATAAACGATGTTTATTTTGTAGAATCTGTCGAAAGAGGAATTTGATGATACCCCTGTGCTAAATCTAGACTGGTATACAAGCATTTCCCAGATAATTTGTTCAGTTGATCATCAATATGCGGTAGGGGAAACCTATCTTTTATTGTATTAGCATTCAAAACTCTGTAATCTACACAAAGTCTGCTGTCCCCATTTTTCTTCTTAACTAATATTACCGGTGATGCATAATTAGATTGTGATTCTTTAATAATACCCGCTTCCAGTAAATCTTTAACCTTCGATCTTACAATTTCTAACTCTTTCTGTGCTAGTCTATACGGTTTATGAAAAACAAAATTAGTCTTCCCTAGATCTTTCGTATCAGCAGCAAAACAATCTTGATACTCAAGAAGAAGTTGGAACAATCTACATTTATCTTTCTCTGACAAATCTCCTATATCGATATCAGAAAGAGGCGTATTAGCAACTTTACGGGTAGTCAAAAGTATGTTCCTGTGTGAAATCCAGTTTACAATTCTTATTTTTTGCTCTCCTACCAAGATATTCGGGCTTCGAGTACTGCAGTCCGATCTGGTACAGTCAATCTAGTATTACAATTTATGTCAAAAGAAAATAAAATAAGTGGACAAAGTACAATATGTTATTTTATCTGAGCACTGTATGTAATCTACAATACGGAATAAATTCTCAATGTACAGCGGTAATATTATAAATATCAGTAATTATATGTTGGCATATCCCATACACACAGCTCATAGACTCTATAACCTAAAAATAGTAATCATTAGTTCGGAATACATTATACCCAAATACTACACCCAGATATAGACTCAACAGAGATGTTTAATTTCATTTGTTCTAAGTCGTAACTGAACCCAAAACTTCTACGAACATTATAATGGTTAAGTTATCCAATTTTTTTATTATTCCATCCAATAAAAAGGTCTGAATTCAGAACAGAATATATGAACACAGAGCAGTGAACGGAATCGGAACAAACACGATTTCGTGACAGTACAGATGCAGAATAAATACAGAATCAGAACGGATACAGAATCAGAACAGACAGATTAAATATAAAAATAATATACGCACCTCAGTACTATCCTTAGTTATATTAACGGTTAAAAGCTGGTTTGAATTGTCGCCCTCTGTTGTCATCGGAATGTTCTCAACATAAGGCGTCTGTACTGTGTCATTATTTACCATTTCACACGGTATTGCACGCGTAATGAGATCACCTTTTCGAAAACATACTTCTTCATTCCCCATATTATAAACTCGCATATAACCTTTCTGTCCAGTAAGTAACGTTGCAGGTATGACAAAATATTTATTGTCAAAATCATAAAATTTTTTGGCGATCTATATACGTCACATTCCGAATTATTTCCAACTATATTTACTTCAACAAATTGAGATTCCCGTGGTCTAATGCAATTATCTGAACAAGTAGTCACTTTATATTTACTATCTGATATGTCAATATCGTACAATGTATCTTTCTTCAACATTGCTGACTTCTGAGTAGTGACTAACGAAATTCCTTCAGAATTAATTACAGGTTGTTCAATCAGTATATCAACGTCAGCAGGCAATTTCATGTGTGTAACCACAGCTGTACTATCGAATCTGAGGCCGTCTACTGTCATTATTATATTTATTTCTCCCAAACCGTATCACCAGTAAATCCTTTTAATATTGCATCTGTTTGTCTCACTGAATAATTTAATGAATTGGATGTTTTAAATGATATCACATTCAACTGTGCTCCGGAGTCTAAGTAACCATGAAATTTTCTTTCTCGAATACACACATCTTTTTTATAAATATCATTCAAATTTTGAACTATGTTTATTGGTACGGTTTCGCCTTTTCCCTTTTTCATTAAATTTTAAATTTTAGGACATCGGTTTATATTGTGTCCTATTTCAGAACAAAATTTACAGATTCTTCTATCCGGTACCGGACAATCTTTTACTATATGTTCAGCAGAATTACATCTAAAACAATTCATACGGCGGGGCGTCGAAGTGGGAATTGGCCGTGATGTTGATGAAATCGATATGTCAGAAATTCGTCTTTTCTCTATTTCAGGCTTCGTGAACCGTGAGTAACTTGGGTATGGACTCATAGAATCAATTTTTCTTAACTCCGGTTTACAGTAATTCTCAAACGCAGATAAATATCCTGTATAAAACTCTTCGGGAGTTTCACAATTAAATGCCTTGGCATTATTTTGTAAGTCTGTCGGTAGGCCTTTAATCAAGCAGGAAAGGGACGCCGTATCGTCTAATCGACAGCGACGACACATTGCTAATTTGTCATGATAATAATGAGTAATTGTTTCGGTACCTAACTTTTTTCGAGCCACTAGCTCTTCCAGCATATTCAAAGCTTCTTGGAAAAGCTTTGATAAGTAACGATTTCCACTGATCCCATGTATTATCGTACTCCTCTAATCGGTTGAACCATTGCTGTGCTTGTCCAGCTAGCCTAGTTTTTATTATGACTATTTTAGAATAGTCATCCCATTTATGAACTAATCCTAGTTGATCAATTTTAACCAGCCAATTTTTAACATTACATTCATGGTTATCGGGATCAAAAGTAGGAATAATTTTCTCACCCAAAACATTCCGTATTGGCCGTGAAGCAGAACAACATTTCTCCACCATTTTCTCCAACTTCTGTGTTAAAAGTTGTTCAAGCAAGACATTAGGATGAATGTCCTCATCAGAATCGCTTTGAGTCAAAACATTATCGTATACTTCATCTACGTGTAACAAACCAGCACTCGTTGTCGGTGTCGAGGACAGTCTTGATTTTTTTGTAGCCTGCGTATAAGCACTGTTTTTGTCAGGTAGTACCGATCTCTTCATTTCTGGGCTTTATTCACAATACCACTTCTGAATGTTAACATTAAATGCAAAATGTCCAGAATTATAGATATTTTTAATACAGCATCATTTCATATGTCAAAAGTGATGATAATAATTTTCATTAACTTTTTAAAAACGTCGAGCGTTGCCGCCAGTATTTCTTTTGTCTGCAGTGGCGCCACAGTTTTGTAGTAAGTAATTCGTTCCACAGATAAATTAAATTAATTTCGTAGTGGTTGACAGCGGTGCTTAACAATAATTACTATAAATATGAATTGTGTTCGCGAGAGTTCAAAAAGTATTAAAAACATCTGTGTCCGGCAAACGGAGAGACCTGCACATTTCGTTTGAAAAAAAAGTTTGTATGGGAGAATATGATTTTGTTTTTGAAGTGAAAACTTATTTATCTACTCTCATATCGTAATGTTCTTATTATGAAATCAAAATCATTACTTTAATGACCCACTTTAGGCACACCCGTGTATAATGATTCATTATAGTACAGGTTTGTTCCCAAGATAATGCTATAATAGTAGTTTATGATACTGTTGCATAATAGGGGTTATTAACTACGAGTGTGAGTTTAAGTACCGAGCCGTAGGCGAGGTTCTTAATAGTATCACACGAGTTTTTAATACCTAATTATGTGCAGTATCATACAGTACTTTATCTAAACTCATATAAATAATGTCATTTAAAAAAATTGAATTTCTACCAACTTTGCAAAAAAAAAAAAAAAAAAACTTTGCTATTTTTGTGACATTTTTGGTCAAAATGATATGTGTAGGCAAAAACAATAATCAAATCAAAAAAATATACAGACACAATAATCATATACTTAATCAAATCCGTGTTGCCAACTCCCAAAAATTCTTACCTCTAAAGTTCAAGTTAAAAAATTTGTGACATTGTCATCGTCAAATTGAATTGATACTGATTGATTATACTATTGATAGGTCCAAAGTGTACTTTAATAGAAAAAAAGTTATTTTATAGCATTATCTTGGGAACAACAACTGTACTATAATGAATCATTATACACGGGTGTGCCTAAAGTGGCTCACTAAAGTACTGATTTTGATTTCATAATAAGAACATTACGATATGAGAGTAGATAATAGTAGTTTATGATACTGTTGCATAATAGGGGTTATTAAATACGAGTGTGAGTTTAAGTACCGAGCCGTAGGCGAGGTTCTTAATAGTATCACACGAGTTTTTAATACCTAATTATGTGCAGTATCATACAGTACTTTATCTAAACTCATATAAATAATATAATTTAAAGGTAAAAAATCGATAATATTTTGTCATAGGTTTTCATGACTAACGGGTATCGATTATTCGTCATTTCCATTGCCGCCTCCACTATTTCAGATCCAAGTTTATTTCACCTTAGTATCACTGCTATTTTTCTATCATTTTTGGCCAAAATAAAATATGAATGCAAAAAAATCAGTAAAATAAACAAACATTAATAATCATCATGGCGCCCAAATCCGTGTGGGGAAAAACTCCTAAGTTGAGATCTCTACCGCATACGCGACCACAGTCAAAGTAAATTTGCATCTAAAATTATAATTCTTTAGTCCTGATGTCTGGCCACTTATAATGTTTTTTTCTTTATTAATTTGTTTGACAAGTTGACTGATAGTAATTGAAGTATTAAAAACCAAAAAACATTATAAGTGGCCAGACATGTCCAAATACTTATTTTATAGCATTATCTTGGGAAGAAAACTGTACTATAATATAATTTTTTAATTTCATTATAGACGGATGTGCCTAAAGTGGGTCATTAAAGTACTGATTTTGATTTCATAATAAGAACATTACGATATGAGAGTAGATAAAATAACTTCTTTTCTATTAAAGTACACTTTGGTCCTATCAATAGTATAATCAATCAGTATCAATTCAATTTTAGATGCAAATTTACTTTGTGTGTGGTTACATGTGACGAATTTTTGACTTGAACTTTAGAGGTAAGAATTTTTGGGAGTTGTCAACACGGATTTGATTAGGTATATGATTATTGTGTTTGTTTATTTTATTGTTTTTGTCTAAATATATCATTTTGACCAACATGACACACAAAAATTGCATTTTTTTTTTTGGAAAATTGTAAAATATTTCCATTTATTTTACCTTTAAATTACTTTATTTATATGAGTTTAGATAAAGTACTGTATGATACTGCACATAATTAGGTATTAAAAACACTCGTGTGATACTATTAAGAACCTCGCCTACGGCTCGGTACTTAAACTCACACTCGTTTTTAATAACCCCTATTATGCAACAGTATCATAAACTACTATTAGCGGCGTTGTGCACATTTTGGATCGGTAAAAAATGTTAAACTCGCATCAGGACACGTGACCTGATCGATTAACTTATAGTATATATAACTTATATTATTAGGTAAGAATAATTCACGATCCGCACGATCCTACGAACTCCGCTTCCGCTGAAGATATTAACCCATCTTCAGGCCAGTGAATCCTATTCTTTCTTGCTCCATCAAGCGTGTAGGCGGAAACAAGAATAAAGTCTAACGAATAGTAGGTAATAGTGGTTTCATTGACCCACCACCACAATCTACCTATTTCTGTGGCTGCTTAAGCCAGCTGTCACAGTAGTTGAAGGTAGGTAGGGGTAGGTAGTTGTAGGTAGGTAGGGGTAAGTAGGGGTAGGTAGGGTAGATAGGGTTAGGTAGAGGTAAGTAGGTCTCAGGGCAGGACACGTCTGTCGGGTCAGCTAGTATATAATAAATACACCCGGATTCATTGTTCTGAATCCGGGTCACTTAAATAGAAAGGGCGGTAATTGGACATATCTAATTTACTAACGGATATGTACTAACTGTATCTTTCGATATAACCAAAGCATTCGATGTTGTGCATAAAATGCTATTGCATAAATTGGAATTAGCTAGCATGCGGGGCCTAGCTAAATCGTATAAGTCAGATATCCAGCAAAACAGAAGGGGAGAACCTCAAGGAAGTGTACTTGGGCAACTTTTATTCATTTTATATTAATGACCTTCCAAAGGTAACAAAACCTCCATGTATTTTGTTCGCTGATGACATATCTTTAATAATAAATACCTACTAAAAATAATAAAACCTCTGACTCGCGCACCGAGGGTTTCGGAATTTCCTATGGTACTTTAAATACCATAGACTTCTTAAAGGTTTTCCTGTAATCTGTAGGTAAAGAACTATCATCTGTATTTTTTTCAATTTTTTTGGCCTGGTATTTTCGGAGTTAAGGGGGGGCGGGGGAATGGGTCAGTGTTCGCCTATTTTCTTAAATAGCTTCAAAACGATTTATCTTAAACCTAAAAAAAAAATTTTGAGATCCTCACAATGGAGCCCTTTCATTTGATATGACACAATATAGTTTGCAAAACCTTCCCCTTGGTACACACGGCCACAGATCAAGCTACACATTTTTGTTGCAAAATAGCTCCTATTACAACCGTATAAGGTGCCGCAGTGTGTAGCTTTATCTGTGGCCGTGTCTACATAAGAAATAAGATCTCCACCAGGACCTTAAAATGGAATTCGTAGATAAAATAATAAAAAAGTACGCCTAAGCCCATGATCATAGACTTCATCATCATGTGAATGTTAAGGCAATCCAGCATCTCGATAACACAGACTTACACCCATATTCTAAGACGTTACCTCGAAAATTCCTCGAGTCCACTCAACATCACTCAAACAAATCCATATTGGGCGTTTTCACCTTGGACGATAACGGTAACTATACGATATCGGAGCGATATCAGTATGTGGCGTCTAGGGCTTGCAATCGAATATTCGAATACTACATTTGCGATATTCGAATATTCGTTCTTTTTACCAGGGCTTTGATATACACAAAATACCGCTTAAAAAGCACGCGAAAACAAAAACTACATCATTAGAGCGATCAAGCTGGCCATCAGAGTCTTCTAACGAAGTAACCAGCATACAAGCTTCTCAAGGGATAATGTAAATGGGTCTTTAGTCAAAAATTCAAGGTGTTTATTACAATAAAAAATTCAAGGTGTTTATTACAATAAACACCTTGAATTTTTGTCTATGGTCATTCAAAGCAAAGACAATATAAATCACTAAAGATGGGTTAAGGTGGAGGCTTCGGTTGGGGCGTTAAATTCAAATTTGATCACGTTTAATTGCAGCTCAGTTATAGGTCGTAAGTTATTAACATGTTATTTTCGACAAGAATGGTAGTATATTTACTGATTAATAACAAAAGAAATCATCAACACATTCCTCCAAGGTATATTACTGACATATACGACAATTTCATGAAAATGTTACTGATAAAATTTGAATTTCGCGCTTCAACCGAACGTTTCACCTTAAGGCGTCGGTTGGAGCGCGAAAATCAAATTTTATCACGTTTTTTGCAAATTGCAGCTGAGTTATAGGTCGTAAGTCATCAACATGTTATTTGCGAGGAGAATGGTAGTATATTTACTGATTAATAACAAAAGAAATCATCAACATATTCCTCCAAGGTATATTATTGACATATACGACTATTTAATGAAAATGGTACTAACCGAACCAACCGAACGTTTACCCTTAATCGAATTGAAATAGCTAGTTTACAAATAAAATAATAGGTATTTCATGGCGTCGGTTACTCTCGATAGTTTAAAATACGGAAAACAGTTTAATATTGACAGTTTAAAAGGTGTGGGTTTAATAAACAAAAAGATTAAGCTGCTAAACTCAGGAGGAAGGTACACACACAACTTTTGTAAAAAAAAAACTATTCTATTTTATTTACATTTTGATAGCACTATTTGCTTCAAACCCTCGAAAACCATGAAAACGACACCCATGACGTTATAATATTATATAATTTATTGCAGCCGCCATCTTAGATTTGTATTTTGTGTAATGTTTTACGAACTTATTATGATTGATCACACAGACGATTTCAATTTTAAAACAATAAAATTATTCTCACCTTTCAAAATCAGCAGGAAGGTTAAAAAATGATAGGCCCAGTTTTGTTGAAGCAGAGTTCAAACAGCCGTATACTACACTACGCAATACCCAATATCATACACAATAACTCGCGGCACTCACTACAGACAGCACCGCGAGAACCGCTTAGGGGTCTCGTCGACGCGCATGTTTGTGTGAGTGAGCCTGTGAATACTGACATATACGACTATTTCATGAAAATGTTACTAATATACCTTGGAGGAATATGTTGATGATTTCTTTTGTTATTAATCAGTAAAGATACTACCATTCTTCTCGCAAATAACATATTGATAACTTACGACCTATAACTGAGCTGCAATTTGCAAAAACCGTGATAAAATTTGAATTTCGCGCTCCAACCAAACGTTCCCCCTTAAATGAAAGTAATAAAATTTATGAGTCACTACATAAAGAAAAAAACTCTCGCCTTAAAACAAAAATAGAAAACATTACATTTTTAACATTACGATTTTCTTAAATTTTAATCCTTTGTATTGCGTCCTTGTGCTTCCATTACTGCGTTTACGAGGTTTGGCATGCTACCAAGTTCCTTATACGATTTTGGGGAATATTCTCCCATTCCTCTGTGAGAGCAATTTTGTGCTCACGAAGCGTGATTGGGGGAGGCATTCGTTTTACGCATCTCCCTAGCTCGTCCCAAGCATGCTCGATCGGGTTGATATCCGGGCTGCGTGCTGACCACTGCATACGAGTATGGAGTTTAAGTGACCCGAATTCATTGTTTTCGAGTGTACTAGTTGTTCGAATCGATCGAACCAATCATTATGAGATTTTGCACGCAGATAGCCTACGATATGGTGAAGTACATAGGCTTCTATATATCCTGGGAATGCTTACAATAAATCATGAAAAATAAAGTGATATGATTTGACGTTAGGTTGTGCAGTGGTGCTGCAGCAGCGAGGTGGTAGCGGCAACGGTAGCGGCGAGGCGGGGGCGCGGGAGGGCGTGGGCGTGGGCGCCGTGGAGGTGGGTCGTCTCGGCGCCTCCGACTACTTCGGCGAGATCGCGCTGCTGCTGGACCGCCCGCGCGCCGCCACCGTGCGCGCCGCCGGCCCGCTCAAGTGTGTCAAACTAGACCGCGCCAGGTACCTACCATGACTCTAAATATGACGGGACTTCTGGGAGATAATTTCCCAGCAGACCCGTAACGCGACAACTTCAACGGGGTATCTGGGAATACTACTACTATAAAACAGCCGCTGTCTGCCTCTATCTTTTTCTCCACTTACTTCTAAACCACCCAACATATTTTGATACATACAAAGAGCGATAAACGAGGAAGGTTTGTGTATACATATAATTAGTAAATATTTTATACAAAATAATTGCACCCTTGAGAAGACATAAAATTAACCCATTATTATTATTGTCCTCCACTAGGTGGACCGACGATATTGCGAGGGTCGCGGGAAACCGCTGGGTAGTGCAAGACCGGCCATCGTGGCGATCCTTGTGGGAGGCCTTTGTCCAGCAGTGGACGTCGGCTGACATGATGATGATGATGAAGCCTTAGAAGAGATAACAAAAAAAAATTAGGTTGGGTGTTTTTTTGATAGTTTTTAGGGTTCCGAAAAAAAAAACGGAACCCTTATAGGATCACTCGTGCGTCTGTCTGTCTGTCCGAAAATATTGGACTGGATTGAGTTGAAAGTTGGTACACATATTATGTAAGTCGATGACCCAAACGTCATTCATTTATTTACGTGTTACGTAAATAAATGAATTTCAAACTTGGGGGCTAATTTTGGGGGGTAAATTAGAAAATTTTAAAAAAAAGTTTTGCATACAATATTGTGTAACATATCAAATGAAAGGGCTTTTTATCAGGATGTCAAATATATTTTTTTTTAGAATTTTAATATAAGTAGTTTTGAAGATATTTAAGAAAAAAGGCGAAAAATTGGCGAAAATTGACCATTCCCCCCCCCCCCCCCCCCATTATTTCCGAAACAACTGGGCCAAACATTTTGAAAAAAAATCAGATACTAGTTCTTTACCTAAAGATTACAGGAAAACCTATGAGAAGTCTATCTAATACCTTTAAACCTGCAATTCATGGATATACAACGTGTTACGGAAAGGTCATATTCATCCGAAAGGGGTGATGATTACATCAGGTATAGATTCTCTATGCAAAGTTTCCACGCAAAATAAATTACTCAAAGAATTCATACCAAACATTTGGTTTCGTAAGATTATCGAAATCAAACCATAACAAACGTGTCACCGCACTACGAGGGTCATTAACTTTTCACGTCATTTCCTAATATTGAAGTTAAATCTCTTTCGCGATCTGTGCGCCTGGTACACGCTGACGCCGCGCCGCCCTGTGTCGGCGCGGCGGCACCCTTTGTCGGCGCGGCGGCAGCCTTTGTCGGCGCGGCGGCAGCCTTTGTCGGCGCGCCGACACACGAGTATTATTAAACAACTGACGAAGCTCCGAAGCTGTGGGGAAGACCCGAAAAATAAAACTTCTACTTTTCTACTATCCTAGTAGGGTAGCTGGCCCAATTATTGTACATTTTGAATTTATTTTCGATTTTTTGTTAAAATTAATTTACTAATCAAGTCAGCCTATCGCAGTCCACTGCTGGACATAGGCCTCTCTCAAGTTGCGCCACAAACAACACAAGGTTTCCCGCCTTTTGCATCCAGTAATCGTAGCGCCGCGCAGTATCGCTTTTCCCCCCAGCTACCTAATAATAATTTCAAGAAAACTGTCATAAATTTAATACATTGAAGCACACCGATTAAAGAAGAGTTAGGCCAGGGCATCAGTTAATTAATAAAACCTATGAGCTGTGTTGACAAACGAATCCGATAAGATAATTTGATGTGGACTGTGGGGGTGGTACCTACATAAGTACATAGTCTTAATTTGTAAGTATTGATTAATCAAAATAGCGACAGATAAGTTGAGTATTGATTCGATTTATTTATTTATTGAAGGCTACCAGCTAAGACTATCACTACGACTATGACTATGTACCTGCAACTGGCTCATTTACCCTTAATATCATTGTGTGTGTAAACTCCGATGAAATTAGGGTTCAGTTATTATTGTTCGCAAATGCTGTCCGAACAACTCTCGTTACTCATGAGGTCCTGGTACTTTTAACAATTTATTTCCATAGTTTAATACATTTTTGCGGCTTATTTTTTTATTGTGTTTTATTAAACAAATAAAGACTCCGTACTACCTACTAAAAGCCAAAACCCATGTCTCAGTCAAATGGGCCCGCCGACAAAATGTAAACTTCTGATACGTTTTAAATGTTTTCAGTTGTAATTTAGTGTTGTTATCATCATAATTATCCACTCTTTACTGTCCCACAGCTGGGCACGGACCTCTTCTCAGAATGAGAAGGTTAAGGTTAGGTTAGTCATCACGCTGGCCTTCTGCGAGTTGTTTAGCCGTGTGCGTGTTAGAATGGCAAAAACTACCAACATAATTTAATTTTAAAATCCTATCTATTTAAATAAAAGCGGAACCCACTGCACACTAGCATTTTATTTCTACCAGGAGACACATAAGTTGCATAGAGTAAAGTTATTTAGGGTTCATTTTGAATAAATTATGTTACAAAATCTTTTTTCTGTAACATTTCTAATTGCATAATCTTTTAGTTAGTTACTTACTATGGTAATAAAAAAAATCAACATTAAAAGGATCGTTCATATCGTTATCCTTTATCCCGTTTTGTTGTTATTGTGAGGTAAAAAAATGTGGCAGAAAGTTACTATGTGCATAATTATTAGGCACCTACATTTACATGTTCACCGAAAGTCGTGAACTAGGTACCTACTCCGTAATTCTTGTTACTTTTCTTTAAGTATTATTTTTATTACCTACAGCCTAAGTTTTAAAATAATTTTCCAAGCTGCAAACAAGCATTTGCATTTGAACTTGTTTACAAACAATCCTAGTTTTTTAATTATTTAATTTAAACTAAGCACAGAACCCTTTAGCATTATTTATGTACCAGGACACACATAAGTTGCGTAGGAAAGTTATTTAGGGTTCATTTGAAAATAAATTATGTTACGAAATCCTTTTTCTGTTCTAGGTTCCATTAGGTTCTTTCGCAGTATTTACCTAAGCAATTAATTTCTGGTAGAGTACCTATGTATGTCAACCAACATAAAAAAGAAATGTTGGATAATCAAATTCTGTGTCTGTGGTTTAATTTCAATGATTACGTAAATTCACACATTACATACTCCGTTATGTTTGTTATTAGATTGTTTTACGTAGATAGATAACTAAGTATTATTTACTAGTCCCTACTAATCCCTTCATTAAGTACCTACCTAAATTCAATATCATTTTCAAGCTAACAAATGATTTACTGATGATTGATTGATGATTTGTTAATTTTTAAAGGATTTGTATTTTAGCTTGTTCACAAACATAATCAGTTTTTGTCAGAAAAAGTGAGTAACAAAATAAAATATCCGGAACCCATTATACAAAAATACCAGGGGTAAGAGCATAAGAGGTTTGTTTTCACAGGTGAATGTATCGTGAGTTACCTACTTACACCGATCAGCTGACTTGGTTGCTAGTGATGTGTAAATTTCAAGTTGAAATGTTTGGGTTTTTGGTTTCATTCCTCATATCTTCCTAACCTGTAGATATAGGATTTAAAAACCTTTGCAATATAGTTTATTATGATCCAAAGAAGCCGTGCACTTGATATGTATATACCCTTTCCGTAACAGCTTGTATATATATAATCTGAATCTCGGAAACGGCTCCAACGATTTTCATGAAATTTGGTATGCAGGGGATTTCGAGGGCGATAAATCGATGTAGCTAGGTTTCATTTTTAGAAAAGACGATTTCCAAAAAAAAAAAAATTTTTATATTAACCATCAACAAATTTGGGTCAGGTTTAAAAATATTTATGGAACTTAGTTAAACATGTACGGAACCCTCTCCACGCGAGTTTAACTCGCATTTGTCCGATTTATTTATTCAAGGCGGCTGCTAGGGTTGCCGGCAGCCCATTAGCTTCTGTGCATCCTATATGTGTTGGTAATCGTTTTGTTGAAGCCATTTTATTTTTAATATTTTTTTAGTTATTAATCAGTAAATATACTACCATATATTCTATATACCATATATTCTTTTCGCGTATCACATGTTGAAAAACTTACGACTGAGGTATAACTGAGCTGCATTTAGCAAAAATCGTAAAAATTAATTTCGCTGCTTACCTTATAAAGACGAATACCTAAAATATATACATTTTTAAACAATTTTTGTTTCATTGTCTCACTAATAAATAATATTAAGATTATGTAGGAAGTGTAGAGTATTTTCAAATAAGTACGTGGCTCTTAGCGCTGTTACACACGAGCGACATGTCGCCAACGGCAGAGGTAACTGCAGCCGTTAACTCTGCCGTTGGTAACGTGCCGCTCGTGTGTATGAGCTCTTAGACATTACGATTTACGATACAAAATCATGTTATCTTTTAGGGCTCTTATTCCTAACGTACCTTCTTTTATATTTTTACAGGTTCGAAAGAGTGCTTGGTTTATGTGCAGACATCTTGAAACGCAATATTGCCCAATACAACAGTTTCGTTTCTCTTTCAGTCTAACATTTGTCTTCACGGTCAGACCGAAGCTTTTATACTTAATTGGGATCAGATGGCCGTGGGTGAAGAGTTATATCAAGTTTTATTGTTAATATTTATTATGGTATTTAAGTTTAAAATAGAAAAATGTCCAATTCTTCGTTGAAATGTAGAAATAGGTGTATTATTTTAGTGTAAAAACTGGATTGCATCTTGTCAATATAATTTACCAACGGAGAATAAAACAAGAGTTGTAGAAAATTAAATTTCCTACAATTTACATCTCCGTTTTTTTACTCTTTTCAGCCCAATAGATGTGGCGTATGCCCTTAATGAGATATACTCAGGTATATACTCGTCAAAACACCTAGTGCACTCCATTGTACAGTAATCGTTGCAGAGGTACACAGAAGCGCAGATACCCAGCGTTCTTCCAAATACCTTATTCCTGGTTCACACCCAGGAAGAAAAGGCCTAACTTATCATCCAGGGATACGGTACCGGTGAGGGATCGCGCCTCCTAACCATACATGAAGCACACGAAGCCACGTTCGAGTCGGTGATCAAACTTCAAACAAGATGTAAGAGGTTACAGATACCCACCTGCGGTGGTAGCGGTGTCAAGACACAGTGTCAAAAGTGTATATTTCTACTATACCACAGTTATGTATAAGTTCTTTACTTTGTGACTATACTGATGACAGTGGCGACGCCATTAGTAGGTTTGCAAAGCCGGCGAGTGATGGGTGCAATAACTGACCAAATTCTCTCTTATAACCTCAAAATGGCCATAAAAAAAATTGGGCTAATGTAGTAGGCTCAAATATGCGAGGAGAAAACCTCCGAGGTCAAAATCCCAACCCACACCGGATCCTAGATGTCTTTTTTTTCGTGTGGAAATCCTCATAGGATACCCAGCCGCCCCGGTGGGAGCAGTCAGGTTATGCCGTCTTATGCCGGACTCGTACCGGCTAAAACCCCACAGTGGTCGCCATCTGCGCTAAGAGGGCGGGTTCTCGTACAGAACGCATACTTACTCCCCCTCCACGCGCGGCGCTAGATAGCCCGTCCCGTCGTCAGCGTGATACTTCCCCCCAGCACCCTCGCTGTGCTATCGCATGATGGATCGTGAATTCGTGACCACGTCGAACCATCGTCCTCCTTACCGGGTAGATGTCTAACCTAACCTAAAAATAAAATAATAGTAGTTTATGATACTGTTGTTAATAGGGGCTATTAAAATACGAGTGTTTTCTTAATAGTATCACAACTATCACACGAGTTTTTAATACCTAATTATGTGCAGTATCATACAGTACTTTATCTAAACTCATCTAATAATGTAATTTAAAGGTAAAAAAACCGGACAAGGGCGAGTCTGACTCGCCCACTGACTGAGGGTTCCGGAATAGACATGGTGGTCGCAAACGATTGAAGGAAATTAACTACTTCAGTCCGCAAAATAAACTTATCACTCCAGTCAAGACACAGTAATAGTTCAAATGTGTCTTTACTTCATTTAGTTCAATATATCTTTTAGGTCAAAAGTTCTCTTCCTTCGCTCGCCGCTCGTATACACGAAAGAAATGAATGCATCTGTGTGCATTTCGCGAGTCGAAACGAGATATTAGTAGAACGTGCTAATATGGACTTTAGATTAATCGAGATAAGTATAAAGTTTCATTCGTTGTTACTTTGATGGTCTCATAAACAGAGTGATGTGATAGAGTGATACACTACGCGAGCTTCATATCTCTTTATAGGAGTCGTTCAGATATACTGAACTAAATGAGTGATCTACTTCATTGAGCTAAAACATATACTTCGTTCATTTCTTTTCACTGACACATTTTGCGCATTTCTATTCCGGAATTTCCTATGGTAGGGGAACCTGTTGAACCTTGGCAACAAATGTACCTAGGTCAAAAGGCTCGTTTGCAATATTCCCTCGCTCTTAAATTCTGTTGTCTGTGGTATTCGGTACATCACTGCTTACTATCCTTGTGAAGTACCTAGTCGCTTACCGCCAATAAGCCTGTGTTTGGTGTTAAAGACGTCAAAACTTTTTTCGGCAAAAAAGTTTGTATTTTTAATATACTTTAGTTTTGTACGTTTTGTAATATTCACTTAAATTTTATATGCGATCCGTTCTTTGTTTAAACAAGTATTAAAAAAGTAACAAACTTACGAGATATATAACCTTACAATATTTAAAATTTGCCCACGTTAAAACAATTTATAAAACGCGCCTCACGCAGATTTTTCAATACCGCCGTTAATCACCGAACCCTCTTATAGTGAAAGCCGCAACCTACACGCCCTCCCGTATACTCCGTATCCTTAGACCAAGGCAAGCCCTCAGCGAGCCGGATGACCTCATAACATTAGCTCAGATCGAAGCTGACGAAGCCCATAAAAGTACACAACACACTACACAAAACCGATTACGCTACCGTCCTCGACGGCGAGGACCGCCGCGACGTCCCACAGTGGAACGAATGTATGGGAGAGGTTGGACTTAGGCATTTCCGAAAAAAAAAAGTCGAATTTTGATAAACTAATAATGCCATCGTTTTTAATTAGCAAATGCCTTCAAAACTTGTTCTGACAAATTTCTTTCTATCTCTCGTATTTCAGGAGTTATTCGATTAAATGAGAAATTTTACTATGAAAATGACTGTATCGAGCTCTCTGCTGCCTGATTCCGGCCTTGTTTTAAGTTTTGGTCTTTACTATCATAATATGCATAGCAAATGCTACATTTACTCCGAAGACACATGGTGCGCCAAACTTGCACCTTCTGACTTATTGTTGATGTATTTTTTTACTGAATTGAGCTCTTTGCCTCCTGAATGTGGTCCTGTTTTAAGTTGTGGTCTTTACTATCACAATACACATACCAAGAGCTGCATTTAGTGCGCCAAACATGCACCTTCTGATATATATTTTTTTTATTTTTAAATTTTTAGTGTCTTATGTTTTATGACTGACCTAGTATAAGCTATCGTTGTACCTTCCATCATCACATCAAATGATATAAACTAACGGTCTAAAAGGTCCTATAATATTGAAAGAATTATCCCCTAATTCCTAACCGTTAAGGACGATGCTGAGCTGATGATGGAAGGTACAACCTTCCATCATCAGCTCAGCATCGTAAATGATCACTACCAGACGCAAATATCTGAATAGCATTAAAAAGTATATGAAAAACAGCAAGTCCCTATAAAATTTGAAGAGTTCTCTCGATTTCTCCAGAATTCCATCACCAGATCCTGATCTGATGACAATGGGCATCAACTGTAAAGTATACCCTTTCAAACAAATAAGGATTTTCCAAATCGGTCCAGGCGTCTTCGAGTAACATACATAAAAAAAAAAGATTCCGACGAATTGAGAACCTCCATTACTTCGCAGAAATTGATCATTATAAGCGATACTATGATATGGAGCAATAATACAGGCTGTGTTATTTTTTTCAAAATTAATGAGTTCGATTCCCGGTAAGGAAAATAATATTTTTGAAAATCCAAGTATACAGTTTTAGTTTTTATCAAAATCGGCCCCGAGACTCCTTTCAGCATTTTTCTCTATTCCCTATACTTTAGGATTTGGTCTACCACGCCCACTTAAAAAAATCACCCTGTATAGGTGCATGTTTGACGCACTAAATGCAGCTCTTGGTATGTGTATTGTGATAGTAAAGACCACAACTTAAAACAGGACCACATTCAAGAGGCAAAGAGCTCGACTCAGTAAAAACATACATCACCCTATATATCAGAAGGTGCATGTTTGGCGCACCATGTGTGTTAGCACTAAATGCAGGTCTTGGTGTGTGTATTATGATAGTAAATACCACAACTTAAATCAGCACCAGATTCAGGAGGCAAAGAGCTCAATTCAGTAAAAAAATACATCAACAATAAGTCAGAAGGTGCAAGTTTGGCGCACCATGTGTCTTCGGAGTAAATGTAGCATTTGCTATGCATATTATGATAGTAAAGACCAAAACTTGAAACAAGGCCGGAATCAGGCAGCAGAGAGCTCGATACAGTCATTTTCATAGTAAAATTTCTCATTTAATCGAATAACTCCTGAAATACGAGAGATAGAAAGAAATTTGTCGGAACAAGTTTTGAAGGCATTTGATAATTAAAAACGATGGCATTATTAGTTTTTCAAAATTCGATATTTTTTTTTCGGAAATGCCTATGTCCAACCTCTCCCATACATTCGTTCCACTGTGCGTCCCACTCAGTCTCGTACCGTTCAAGCGGCCCGAGCTGCCATTAGTAATCCGACCGCCCCCAATTAGTCGTAACTCGTACTAAGTCCTCCCCTTCCCCCGGTAACTCGGGGTGCCCTCAGGCGTGGTTAACTAAATGTTACCCGGCTATGAGCCCTCTGCGCTCGCCGATTGTCCGGTAAGGTTTAATTTGAATGTTAGGTTGATTTTGTTAAGAATTTGTGATTTAAATATCTCACTGGACTGAATAAACCGATTTTAGTAAAGAAAATTTAATTGTTTCCGTAAATATCCATGTTTTATTCCCAATTTCTTAATATGTCCTAGCCTGACTCCTAGGTACAACTTAGTACTAGCCAAGGAACATAGGGTGTGTTGTACCTTGGCCTTATTTTCATCTTTTTTTTTAAACGTCAAATAATAGGCCTTCTAAAATATGCAAATACGGTTCGTGTAAAATACGTTAAATTACAATAAAAAATTCATATCTAAAAAACTATCCTAGGTACAATAGGTTCCCCTACTTTAATAAACACCACAGACTTCTTATAGGTTTTCCTGTAATCTATAGGTAAATATATCTGTATTTTTTCAAAATTTTTAGCCCAGTATTTTCGGAGATAAGGGGGTGTCACCAACACCACAAAATTAATCACCAACATATTCACCCAAGGTATATTACTGACATATACGACTATTTCATGAAAATGTTACTAATATACCTTGGAGGAATGTGTTGATGATTTATTTTTTTATTATTCAGTAAATATACTACCATTATTGTCGCAAATAACATGTTGATAACTTACGACCTATAACAGAGCTGCAATTATCGAAAAAACGTGATAAAATTTGAATTTAACGCTCCAACCGAAGGTAAGGAAAAATACATCAATATTGTCCTTTTTGCATAAAAAACTTCGTTTTATCAACTGATGAGTTTTTGACAGACGTAAACAAGCTAGATACTCAAATTCACATTATTTTAAAAATATTTCGGCATTTTCATATCTGGCCTGCATTTTTCATCACGCACATATAATTAGGATTTTCTGAATTTTAATAAAATTGTCATTCTCCGTGAAAAATATAATGACGTCCGCCATGTCAAGTCCATCGTATGTCCATACGATAGGATCACTTAGGATTCTTGAAATATACACCTAAAAGGTATCAAATATCATGGGGATAAAATATAGGAGTATATTGGCATTTATTTGCGCATAAATAGATTTTCTCATCCCATAATTATTTTTATTTAAGATTTATTTACTATACAGAATTTTCACTTGACATCATTCATAATAAGACTGTTTTGCACTCCAACAAAACAGTTATTATGTGTGTGAAAAAACACACAGCATTTTATTGAAGAAGCATCTGCAAATATTTACCTTTTAGTCATGCAATTTTATACTTTACCTTTTCTCTCTTGTATTACCTGTCTCTTTCACGCACAGCAGAGCGCGTCTCTATTCCTAAATTGACGAGTATCTGTCAATGTCAACTCATAGTCTTCCATTAATCACCAGCAAGAACCTTGCTCCAATGCTGTGTGTTTTTTCACACACATAATAACTGTTTTGTTGGAGTGCAAAACAGTCTTATTATATGTGATTCCAAAACACACAGCATTTTATTGAAGACCTGTTTGATATCTGCTGGTGAAAGAGTACATACAAACGCTATGTGAAAATAAATAATACATACTCAATATTATTTACCTGTAAATTATTATTATTTTTTTTTTTTTTAAATAAATATATTTTTCTAATAAATGGACTCAGAATAAATCTTTCAAATTTGAATATATTTCAATTAGAAAATCCCTGAAACCATATTATAACACAAAAATAAATTTTGTGAATAAAAATATAAGTATCCATCTAAAAATAAATAAACATAATAACTAATATTAGGAATGTAATCATCTCTTATATTTTTTAAATATCAACATAAATATAAAGCAACCTTTTAAATAATAGATTAATTGTAACATAAGATTAATACAATATCTTTGTTATCTTATGAGATTAAAAAGAAAGTTAAAAAACATTAAATCTGAGACCAGAGCTGGAGGCTACTTCGCCCAAAGAATAAGCCTCGCGAAACAGTGAGGCAATGCCACCAGCATTCTTGGTACTCTGGCACTGTGGGAAGAGTTAGAAGAGGTTTTTTATTTATGATGAATATATAATATACTATACTAATGATATATATACTAAACTACTATATATATAGTAGTTTAATTTTACTTGAAATTCTAACGTATTGCAGGTTAGAATTTTAATTTACCTAATGTAAATTAAATGTGTAAAAAACATTGAGATCAAAAAATAATAACTGAAAACAATCTGATATTAAAA
The DNA here is from genome assembly GCA_963555595.1 of Tethea ocularis. Lineage (NCBI taxonomy): Eukaryota > Metazoa > Arthropoda > Insecta > Lepidoptera > Drepanidae > Tethea > Tethea ocularis. The sequence continues at coordinate 5,973,922 of OY741963.1, read as the reverse complement.
ATCTACACACAATTTATGCAGTACCATCTATTTGGATAAATATATTATAAAACTAAAGGTTTAAGAAATATTCAACAGCTGATCCCTATTATTCTTATTGATGATGGGAATAACCCATGCCAGGACGAAGATCCGAGGTCGACTGAAAGCTTCGTAAACAGTGGCTGACCCATCTCTGGAGTAACATGTAATAAAATGAAATATTATTTATTCAAATAGACCTCCACAGGCACTTATGATTTGTCAGACTCTAATGCACTGCAATGGATCGTATTGGTTTACAACTGCGGTTTCTTTTGACGCAATCAGGTCGATGCTTGGTGCCCCAACTTCTGAATACAGCCTCCGAGGCCGGGAGCAACAAGTGCCATTCCGGCACTGGTTGATTTCTGGACAGGCGGTCGGCTATGCCGTTGTATCTCCCCGGGAGGTACGCCGCCGACAACGTGACATTTTGCCTTTCGGTTAGCTCCCGGAGCCTTGTTGTCAGTACCCGTAGTGCTAGGGATCGTGTACTATCCCCGTACATTATATACCTTGGTTGCACATGTGCATTCTGCAGCAACTCCTGTTGACAAAATATGCACCATATACCATAACTTAAACCTCTGGAGTACTGATCACTTGCCCTTAGGTGCATACTGTTGCACTTTGGTAAGTACCTCTCGTTGAGGTGAGCACCCCAGCCCGCATCCGCTGCGTCTGTGGTCAAAAAGTGGGCTATCTCCCCTCTATACAGGGCCACTGAACTTTGTGACTTGTTTTATACTGGGAACCTTTCTTAAGAACCTTTGTGTTAGCCAACAGTGCAAACGCCCTTTTGACGTGGCATGTTTACAGAATTGAGCAGTCCTAGGAAGCACCGAGTGTCTTATAGAGAGCAGCCACCTTTTCTGAGAATGGTGGATAGTACTGTACTAGTACCTATTCTTGTTACCCTCTTAGGAGTTCTTGGAGTTTCACAAAAGGCCTAAATATTCCAGCTCCTGAGAAGGTGCCATGACTGACCTCTGGTAGTTCATATGCCAGTCCATGTTCTTCAGAATATTTAAAGTCTCCGAGACATGATTCTGTAACGTGCTTCAGAACTGATTGACTAGGATGTAGTAGTCCCCTTATATGCAAGATCTCTGCAATCCAGTTTGGCATGTGGCAAAAGTCTGGGGGGCGGAAGGCAAGCCAGATGGTAGGGCTGTTGTAAAAAATAAAACCCGTAGAAATCGATAGTGCGATTCTGCAATTGACAAATGAAAATAGGCTTGTTGGAAATGTATCCTTGCCATCCAATCGTTTTTCTGCAAGAACTCGGCCACCGCTCAACAGTGAAATCTTTTCAAAAAACAGACTCAACAACTAAATGAGAACGAAAGTGCAGTGATATACCCTTCATCAGTTCTTAGCTGCATGTATATAAATAAATAATTAATCTGTCCGAGACACTAATTGGAAATGTTTGGTTGTTACTTGTCTGTTGAGCTCTCTCAAGTCTATTGGACGCACGCCCCCCTCTTGTTTTTCTTTTACTAAAAACATATTGCAAAGGAACCCCGAGTTCAAAAATGCAGGCAATTCCAAAATTACCTTTTTCTTTCAAGCCCTGAATGACTTCCGTCATATTTATAGAAACCCCTGTCTCGAATTTCTTTAGTAAATAGGGTGTTAAAGATAAGAAAAAAGTTACTATCAACAATATCATAAATTGATTTCTTAATCTATTTTATTTTTCTAACAATTTCAGTCTTGCTTTAAAATAATTGTGTAGGTACATACTACATAAATAATTATAATATGAATAAAAACAATATATAATTAATTGAATTTATAATAAAATCTTGAGGAATATTTTTTCATTGTCTGTGACTAAAATCGAATCGTGCATTTTATTAATATCTCGATAAATAAAATAAATCGATATTAACCGATTACTTTAATCATACCAAATGCATCTGCCTAAAATGGCAACACTATAACTGTCATTTGTAAATAAATAAACTTATTTTTGATATTTTATTCACTTTGTAGCTTGTGTACATCATGAATGTGATTTATGTTTTGGATTTATTTAAGACTTTGCCTTTTCAATACACACAGACTTCGATTACCCTGGTATTGAAATAAGGACTCCTCTAACTTGTACAGATCATACTGGATAATAACATGACGTCAAACATAGGCTACACATAAACCATAGGTACAGTACCTAGTAGTGTAGTTTTTCCAATTATTTAAGGAAATATCGATTAAATAGTAATATTATACTATACAAAATATATACACATATATAAATTCAATAGTGTGTTTTATGTAATAGCTGTTTTCAACTATTCTATGTAATGAAACTGTATTTGAGATTTAATTGTTATGTGACAGACTTCTAATAAGATTCATATATTTATGTAAACATTTAAATATCTAAAGCAAAAAACATCTTCTGGCCCTGAAGTAGCAGGGCTCATGGACATTGCTTTTTAGGAGTGGAAGGTTTGTCTTGAAAGGAATGCAGACTTGGGTAATTATCTTTAAATTTATTTGCACCAAGATCCTCCCATGCTTGTACATGGAGCTTCATGTATCCTCCTTGGAAGGCTTGGTAGTTCTGTATATTATTACATTTGTTCTGCATTATTTTTCTTGACACTGTTGCCTCAAAAGTTATAATGTTTGTGTGAGACCTTATAAAGAGGAAAGTTTTTACTTGTATGTATGTGGTTGTCTTGCTTGCAATTTGAAGAGGAGCTAATCTAAGTGTGGCCCTAGTCCTTTATGTAGTCTGGTTTATTCAACCATGTATGGGATTCTATTAGTTATTGAATGACAGGTTGCAAAGCTTGTCAACTGAATAATTACTATGCACTTAGGGGAACATCTCTTAAGGAGGCTCTTAACATAGGACTATTAATTTCTATATAGTCTCCTCATCTGCCACAAATCATCTGTATTATCTGCATTCCAGTTAATAAGATCCTACAAACCCTGCCTTAACAGTTCTTGCTGTTCTAATTTAGCATTAGTCAACCCCGCTAACATAGAAGCTAAAAAATTGTTAGTTAAAATGACATAATTCTTAATTCAGCCATTAAGGGTAAGGCAACAAAACTGGGACTTGCTAAATAACCCTGTAATAATGTCTTGTATCTTATACCCTTGCAGACATGTGTGGCAAAATGCTGAACATGATTAACTTTATCAAGTCTCCTTTGCAGAGGGAATTACTATTTCTTATCATAGTTAGTATTTAAATCACCTCAATGAAAGTTGTCTGAATTAATACAGGGATTAATCAAATATGGAAGCCGGGAACCTGATTGATACACCTGGTTACTAAAATTGAGATTCCTACCAGTTGGCAAGTCGTCGTGCCTGGGGACCGCGGTTCCCGGAAATATGACTAACTTGATACATCGAAGAGTCAATACGCGGGTCATGAGTAACGTGTATATTATTGTACTTACAGCGCTTATTGGAAGGTAAGGCTATGCCCTCCTCATCTTCCGTAGATGAAGAAGAGTTGCCTTCACAACTGGCGACACCAGTGTGGCGTCGGGGAGACCGCTCTCCATCGGAAGCAGCGGTATCCGACTGAACTCAAACACCATCCTTACCTCCGTTATTTATGTCGAAATGAGAGCTAATTCTTTCAAATAGCTATCACAATCACTTATTCTTAACACAAACCAAAATTTTAACACTTAGAAAAGAATAAACAATGACAATTATTTATGAAAACTCGTAAGGAAAAATCTTTTGCATGCTTTAGCGGCAAAATTTACAAACGCTATGAGTTGACATTGACAGATACTCGTCAATTTAGGAATAGAGACGCGCTCTGCTGTGCGTGAAAGAGACAGGTAATACAAGAGAGAAAAGGTAAAGTATAAAATTGCATGACTAAAAGGTAAATATTTGCAGATGCTTCTTCAATAAAATGCTGTGTGTTTTGGAATCACATATAATACAAGTATTATCCCCATAAATATGGGGAAAAAGTTGAGATCTCTACCGCATACGCGACGTACGCGACCACAGACAAAGTAAATTTGCATCTAAAATTGAATTTATACTGATTGATTCTCATCTAAAAATGAATTGATCTTCCTGATTGTGAATTGGGCATTTATTTTGAAATAGAACAATATTAGGGTTTTTTAAACCCAAACGGTCTTATTACAAAAATCTTCTTAAAACTCGTTTCAAATCAGAACTAAAAGGTCCGGGTTTGTTACGGTAATAACGTTTAAAACTCGATCTTATTACAAAACGCTGCCCAATCGTGGATCTGTTATTACCGCAGATAGTACTGTGGTAATAACAGATCCACAGCTTATTTAGAGAAAACATTCGTTCAACCTTATGTCATTCGGTTGCACCGTTTCGTTTAACAAGAGTGTTGATTTATTCAACACATTATTTATATTTAGAATTTAATATATTATGATGATAAAAATGCAATTGTTGATTTCTTAAAAGTTTTAATTAAAACAGCTCAATTTACAGCAAAACTTGAATTTACAAACGTTTAATTCACGTTCAATATATTTTACATACTAACAACTTTAACGCGTAACGAAATGAGGCTGTCATACTTAATATGAAACTGTAAACAAGGTTACGTCAAAAAAGTACTCATGGCAGGAGAACAATTTAATATTATTAAATTATGAAATTGTTTCCTAAGTATGCATTCAAATCAATGGTATTCTTTGATTTTAAATAGGTACTTTTATGGACTCGTGATATAGATAAGTGCATATTATGTATATAGTGTATAGACAGGCATCTCATGTCAGAAACTATGCCTTACAAGGTGGCTCCTCCTGGTGTTGATAGTTGAACCTTATTTGTAACCTATAGGTATACCTATAGATACCTATATATTTTATATGATACTATATAAATATACATGTATGTGGCTATACATATTTAAAATTTTCCTTACACTGTTTAGGAATCTTTTCGATATTATTTCGTAATAAAATTATGCCAAAACATATCTCAACAATTACTACGTTGTGTATGGTGCCGTTTCCTAGATTCAAATATAAGATAGAGATACAAGAATGGCTCGTTTAAAGGTAATAGATGTAATTAAGAAAAAAATAAGAAGCTATTGAAATGTTGTAGCTTCTGCTCTAATTTTTTTCAATTACGTACGTTTGGCGCTAGGTGAAAACGGTTTCAGCATAATTTTTAACAGTAAAATTCGATGAATCCGTATTAAGTCCAAAGATAAACTAGGGGGCTCAGAGTTTTATCTTTAGTACCATAAATAGTACATGATTTAGAGATAAACCACTTTTTGTAATACGATTTATTTTCGATCATGGTTTATTTCAATTTAAACCCGGTAACATATTTAGAACACGTTTTGTATTAAGACGGAAAGAAATTAAAGTATACCTGTAAAAAGACTATGGAGATATTTTCATACATTTTGTTCAGATTGTAATGACAGACGTGCAAACGTCTCAGTCTCAGGTGACGCAGTGACGATAGGGATGCTATCGTTGAAATATAAAGATATCGATAATTTCTATGTAGATTATGCAATAAGTAATATACATATATTAATAATAAAAAAAATATATCCTACGTATGTTATAGGAATAAATTATTGTATTTAAACGCTTTTGAATAAATTTTAATAATAGTCTTGTAATGCGTTTGACAGTTACGCATTGCCTTCAAAGCGGTATGATCAACAATCAGTGAGTTTGCTGTTATATTTTTGGTGCATATTATTTAAATAAAAAAAGTATATTGTGTAAAAATAGGGATGAACGAGGGGTCATTTGATACATAATAAAAAAATGGAACTTCAACAAAAATATTCATTGCATACAGTATTAATGAAACGTCAGTCGCAGCCTTTCTAACCGACTTCTAAAAATGGAGAGGTTCTCGCAATTCTTTGGAATCTTTTTAATTATGTTCCCAGATTACTTGAAAACGCCTAGAACAATTTCAATAATAAGTTTAAATATACGTTAAATAATATCTTTTTAAAAAAAATAATCGCATTAAAATAGTATCGATAACACAAGATGATAAAAATTACGTGACACATCACTAAAAAAAAATTTGAAGCTACTGAACATCTGATTACTATTAACGGACAACTATTATTGACAACGGCAACACCTCTCTTACTATACCAACTTTACCGTTGGATCGCGCATGCGCAGAACGTCCCAATTCGAATCCGCGCGCTTTACGATGGCACATAGCCGAGTCTGTTCAAGTTCCCGCCAGAGAAGTAGCTAGCAAACTACTTATTCAAAGACGTTCTGGAAGCCAATTCTCACGCAGTAGAGATCATCTCTATTTCGAGATATGTCGAAACAAAATGGCGAATCTCTAATAAAATAAATTTTTCGTATTCTCGAGATGTCACGTTAGAGAAATATCGAATCCCTTTCGTTCGAGATGCAACGAATGGTCCGGAGCAGTAGAGATTTCGATGTCGAATGAGAAATTGGGTAGAACGTTATTGACTTCAAATTTTATTTGTCATTGTTGTCAAGAATGTAAATATATAAAATATATTTATATTTTAATAATAAAATGATTAACTATGAACTCCGATTAGATTAAATATCATTATTTTGGGTTAAATAATGTCCGCAGAATATATTAAGTGCCCTATATTCTCCATAATAAATGTGTCATAGTTTATCTTCGTGTTAAATGACATAAAAAAAGATATAGGAATTTATTTAAGAATTTAAAAATAGGATATTGCGCCATCTTTTGAGAATGTGTCAAACTATTTGATCGGTGCAACATAATTTCATTTCACGCGAGTGAACTTTTCTCATAGTCGCATACTTTTTTTTTTTTTTAATTTTGGCGTCACACTTCGTGTATTTTGCCAGTGTCAAGTTGAGCAATGTAGTTATTTTTATATTCTTCATGTATTAAATTCTCGTCAATCGTCAAGTTTCATAGTTAGTAGTAAAGTTCTAGTCAGGTTAAATCTTCAAGTCATAGTCAGTTTAAGTTAGGTTTTAGTACAATGGTAGCCGTTCTACTAAAACTTTTCACGGACTTCTTGAGACAACTTGAAAAGCCACTATACACGTAATCATTTCATTTCACTTGACTGGTGCACTTGTATTGATCTTTATAGGACAAAATACCACCGATAGTATTCAATAAAATTCAAAATACACGATTTAATGAAAATAAAACGAAAACGCAACGTCACTTCGCAAGTTACCGCCAAAAAGTATCAGTCGCATACTTGTAAAAATATTTTTTAAACCATTGTAGTTTAGGTACACTATTTATTTGAAGTAATATATGATATTTTTACACTATGTTCATATTTTTAAACATTATAAATCGGTAATGACTACGTTTCTCGATTATACGTCACCATAATCGATAAAACGGAACGTTTCGGAACGGAATATCTCTCGAGAATTGGGCTCGTCGTACACGCGCGGTTCCCACTAGATTGGACTTGTAAACCTAATTTTATTGTATATATCTTGTGTTCACGTTATTATACAGTGACTTAACTTTAAATCGTTGTTTGATTCGCAAAGCTTAGAACGCGTTGACGTTCTCTACGCGAACGCGTAGAACGTCAGTCGTCCGATGACGACCATTTCGATGAATCATCCGAGGCCGAGGCACCGCCACCCGTTTCGTTTACTACGGATCACATCTCCACCATGATGGCGACTTTGCAGCAGTCACAGACCGATGCCTTCGAGAGGCTACTTGAAAAGGTAGCAGTGACACCGCGTCCAGTGCCGGCCGCGGGGCCCGAAGCGTCGTCATCATCAGGGAACTTCGCGCGCTGCAGTGCTCGAGTCTCCGGTGATGCGTCTGAATCAGTTGACGCGTTCATCGACGCCGTGGAAAGTTTCCGGGAATGTACAAATGTTTCCGAAGCTAACCTCCCTTCGAGGATTATCCATGTTGCTGACTCATGATGCCAAGGGGTGAAAAATCATGTGTAAAGGAATATTGGCTACATATTTATACTGCGATAGTAAAGGACAATCCAAGAAATTATTAGCATCCACTGCTGATATAAACTCAATAGAAATCCTATTGCGTCCTACTTTCTTAATACCATCTTTGCAAATATTTTTAATTTTATTTGTCACTAAAAACTTTTATAGGTCTGATAGTAGTTCCAGCAGAGGGATCAGGTTCAGAACGAGAGACATATTTTATAAAGGCCCTTTTTAATTTTTTTCGTAACATTTAAAACCTATTGGCAAACTGAGCTGCATGGATACAGTTTGAATTGATGGCGATGAAGCTGAAGGGTCAATGATCGTTTTCTTCGGAGTTGGAGTGGAAGAATTATTTTCGTCATTATCCAAGCGGCGTTTGCTGGGATTTTGAGTGAACAGAGGAGGTGACGTATCTAGTGTCCATTAAAGTTACTTGATCGTCCGGAGGATTAGGGGGTTCAGGAGGAACAATATCCATGATTAAGGAGAGTTAATACAAACCAGTATTTATCTGTTACCAACACCACATACACAGCAAAATTCTACTACTTAATAATAAGAAAGAAAACGAAAACAAAAGTTTATAGAAATCCCTCTAACACGTGTATCATTCAACACTTGCGAAAGCAGAATCCACAGATCATATAGAATATGTTGTATACACAGGCAGAATCCCTTATTTGATTCATAGTAGTATTATATTCTCATTTCTCTTTGTATGTATACTGCTCACAGACTACAGAGTTCTAACTGTCATTCAAATCATTCATTCATCAACCACAGACAGGGTTGCCAACAATAATGTTTCAGTGATGCAAGCTCAACTTTTTTTTTTCCACAACACGATTTTCAATTTCAGTTTAAAAAAAACGGTGGGCTTTAAAAAAAAAAATACACCAAAAAATCAAAATAATTACGACCTTTCATTCTATTCAGGTCAGATCGTGGTTCAAATTTTCAATTATTTTAAGCCCAAGCTCCATACAAAAAGTGGACGTCTTCTTTTCAAATAAGACAAGGCTGTATGGCTCTGTACCTTTGCCTGCCTTTTGGCAAATTTAATAAACAACAAATTAATTGAACAAAATGGATTTTATTGCCAAAGTGTAATGCTTCGATCGATCATATCATATTAGTGCTTTCTAATGTTATTACTTTAAAAATAACTACTAATCTAAAACGGCTTTATAATGGATTTCGTTGAGGCTATAAAAAAAGACAAAGCATATCTTAAATTCAAATTAATTGTGAAATCTTGGGAAAAGGACTTCAAAACTAAGTATTCTAGAACTCCTTCAAAATTCGATATCAAAGAAGCTCCATCTGAAATAAAATATGCATATAAAAAGTATTTCCATTTAAAGAGTGAAGCTCTCGAAAATTCTCTAAATGTTTGTGAATTAGATGAAGATATATTTGTGTCACCAGAAGGTATTGTGTCAGAAGCGATTCAACCGTTGGAGAATTTAACCTGTGACTCACATCATCCTCATTTAGAAGAAATGGTTCCATCTTTGCCAAGTGGTCAAGAATTGGAGAAATTACTATCAATTACTAAAATGGAGTCTGAAATAAAAACATTATCAGAAAACCTATCGAAAAAATTATCTAAAAATAGAAAATTTTCTCTGAGGAATCCTAGAAAAATATCCTTGTTAAAATCACAATCTATACCTGAGGAAACAATAACCATGTGTAAAGAAAATTGTTTCAGTGATATGATGGTCCTTGAAAAAGCTAAGGATGGTAATGATTCTATTCAAATGAATGATAATTTATTAAGTGAAAAAAATGATAAACCTTTAACTATGTTTTTAAATGAATCTAATTCAGTAAAAATACAATCTGTAAGACAGCTTGATGCATCCTGGATTGAGCGAGCAACTGGTTTGAATACAAAAAATATAGATTCAAACCATATAGATAAAAACTTTGATGAATCTATCACATTTGGTTTAGTAAATATCCATGTTCCTATACTAAAAGATAAAGCTCTTGATGTTGTAGAAAATAGTGAGTCTGAAGATGAAGATATTTCCTTAAATAAACTGAAGCCAGCTTTAAAAAAAAGGAAAATGCATAATCATAATATGACAACAGACAAAAATAGACATGTCGAACATAATGATAAGCTGAGTCAAAATACTGTTCAATTAAAAAAAGTAAAGGTTTTAAATACTAAATCAGATAATTGTCAATTAATTAAGACAAAAACATTTTTTCTAAACAATGATGATAATATCCAAAATTTGCAACCTCCAGATATATCAGAATATCTCCCTTTTGGATTAGAGAAGGAAATTGCACCTAGGCACATGAAAGTGACTAATATACTTAAAAATAATGATGCAAAAATAAAATCTCCAAATAATCCAACTAGTACTTTAACAGAAAAGCTAGAAAACAAAATCAAAAGTGGAACTCTGAATGAAAATTTCGTTAAAATAAACATAGAAAAGAAGGTTTTTGCTAGAGGCAAAAAGAGCATTAATTTTTCTAAGTATAAAAAACAACAATGGAAAAATAAGAAAGCCCTGCATGGTGGAATGGAGTTTCCTGAATCCGGCAAAATATCTTGTTTTAAGTGTGGAGGAACTGGTCATATGGCTAGGTATTGTACTTCACATAAGGGAGATGTCCTTCTACCTTTAGAAAATATAAATGAGGTGGATATACCTACCCTTGATGAAATGCAAAAGATTGCATCTGAAGATACTTACAATACCTTATCATTAACAGAACAATTAAGTGCGTCTGTAGATAAATCAAGCCAAATTCCTGATCATTTTTTGAAATTATTGGCCGATACCTCTAGCAACAGTGATGTCAATATTAAACCTATTTATTCAAACTCTGATGAAATTACACATGAAGACTTGAATGAAGTGCTTAAAAAATTTGGGTACAGGTCATTTAGACCTGGGCAAGAACAAGCTATAAAGCGAATATTATGTGGCTTATCAACTCTCCTAATTCTATCTACAGGAGGAGGAAAGTCACTTTGTTATCAAATTCCAGCTTATATTTATAGGAAACATTTTAAATGTATAACTCTTATTATTTCTCCACTTGTCTCATTGATGGAAGATCAAGTATTAAATATGCCAGATTTTTTAAAGGCAGGGTGTCTACATAATAATCAGCCACCAACACAACGGCAGAAAGTAGTAAAATTTTTAAAAGATGGAGAAATAAATGTTCTGTTATTATCACCAGAAGCATTAATATCAGGTGATACATCAAATGGAATTGCAGGATTATTTAAATCATTGCCTCCAATTGCATTTGCATGCATTGATGAGGCCCACTGTGTTTCACAGTGGAGCCATAATTTCAGGCCAAGTTATTTGATGATATGTCGTGTCCTACGAGAGAAGCTTAATGTGAAGTGCATTCTTGGTTTAACAGCTACAGCAAGTCAAACTACAATAAAAAGTATAATCAGTCATATTAATATTCCTGACGACATCAATGGAGTTATAACAAATCCTACTTTGCCTGACAATTTGGCCTTATCAGTTTCATTTGAAAGGGACAAAGATAGAGCGTTAGTATCATTCCTAACTTTAGAGAGAATCAAATCATTCAATTCTATCATAGTTTATTGTATTAGAAGAGATGAGTGTGAAAGAGTTGCAGCAATACTTCGTTCATGCCTTCAAGAAAAAGGTAAAATAAATATGGAGCACCAAAATAAAAAACGAAAAAGAATGTCTTATATTGCTGAAGCATATCATGCAGGAATGTCTGCTGCACAAAGAAAGAAAATACAAAAACATTTCATGGATGGGACTTTAAGGATTATAGTTGCAACAGTTGCTTTTGGTATGGGTATAAATAAATCAAATATTAGATGCATAATCCATTATAATATGCCCAGTAGTTTTGAATCATACATACAAGAAGTGGGAAGAGCCGGACGTGATGGAGAACCTGCTGTGTGCCATATATTGATGAACAATAGCAATAATGATAAAAATGAACTTTTAAAACACATTCATTCTAACTCTATTGACAGGCCTACAATAAGAAAATTACTTCAAAAAGTATTCATATCTTGTGAATGTAGCATAACTCCACAAGTTTCTTCAAATTTAAATGTGTATTGCACAGGACATGAAGTTGGTATTCCTATTGAAACTACAGTAGAAGAGTTAGACCTTCCATCAGAAAATATTGCAACTCTTTTATGTTATGTAGAACTACATCCTAACCAATACATCAAGGTCCTTAATAATGCCTATACCATGTGTAAAATTTATTCTTATGGCGGACCTCATAAGATAATTGAAGCTGCAAAGTCATGTCGCCCTCTCGCAATGGCTTACTTGTTAGAGAGTCAAAAAGATTCAGAAGTGATGAAGAAAAGTATCTTAGAGTTTAATGTTATTGAAGTTGCTGCAGCTATTGGCTGGGAGAGTGGAATTACTAAATATCAGTTAAAAAATTTGGAATGGATAACAGAAAGTGGAATATCTAAGAAATCACAGTTAAAAATTGAATTTCATACTCTCGGATTTAGAATTAAGTCTAGAGGAGACTTGAATGCATCAGAACTTGATAACATATTAGACGATTTACATAATACTGTACAATCACAGGAAAAATCATCATTATTTCAATTGGAGGAAAGTACAAGAGCTTTTAATAAACTTGCAAACTGTTCAATAGAAGATTGCGACTGGTCAGAAGAAGTTATGGTGCAAAAATCAAATGAGCTGAAGCACACAATAATAAATTACTTTCAAAGGGAAGAAATTTTACCACAGGACATTACTTTAGAAGAACGGCCATTGGAAACAGAGCACATCATATCGGATGTTCGGGCATTAATTAGTTGTTATAAAGATTGTTGCTTCACTGGAAGAAGCATTGCAAGAATATTTCAAGGTATATCATCTCCAAATTATCCTGCTATTATTTGGGGCAGATGTAAATTTTGGCGATCTCATATTAATGAAGATTTTCATGGTATATGTAAATTAGCAACCCAACAAATAATTCAAATGAAAATGTAATGATATTATTTTTATAAGTACTAGATACATAAGAATCACATCTGGGTAACAGGTAGGTTATGTAGTACCTAAGTAAATAATGTTATTTGAGTTGACCTAAGTATGTAAGTAAGTTGTGATAAAAATCTTTAAGAATTAACGAATATATGAATGTCTGAAGTGTTTTTTTTTTTCTAGTCCATTTTAATACACGAGTCTGCTCAATTACCACTAAGAAAACCCAATTTGTACTCAAAGAGCATCTTCGGTGTTGACAGTAATTAATTATATGGTCTGCCAACGTAAAAAATGTTTAAACACAAGTTTAGTAATAGTTTAAGCCAATCGTCAATGTAATAGATAGGTTTATTTAGCGTAAAACTGGATTTGAAATTTAACACCAAAGCTACCGTGCTAGTACTGCTAGTAGTAATTTTATCTATGGTCGCGCCACCTAAGGCTAAATTGAATGGCATAAATGGGTAAGGCCGTAGATTTTGCCACTTTTTGAAAGAAAAATGATTCAAATTTTGAATGATTATAAAAAACTAAATACTTATTAAATGATATATGGCTTCAAATCCCTTTAGTTGGCGTGAGAAGAGGGGGGGGGGGGGGGGGGGGTGTTTATCACATCTCGCCGGTGCTGATAGAGCTAAAACCGGCACTGCTTACGGTTACTTTATCAAAAACACGTGCTTATGAGTAGTACAAAGTGTTCAAAAGCGGTCGAGATGTCAAACGGTTATTTAGATATTACCGTCCAAAATCGTATTTTTTATCACTGACTGGCCTATAGATCAAAACTATAACCCAGTTCCAAATTACCTAGAAAGTTCAAAGTTGGCATGCAGATAGGTAATTAGGTGAATACAAAGGAATAAATCGGAAACTGGTAAATTTTTATCATTTTGTTATAATTTTTCACTGTAAGGTATAATTTTAACGGTAGTACAAATTAATGTCAATAGATGGCGTTGTGCCTTTTTAAACGAGCTATGGTTTCGTTCTCAAGAAAAAAAAAAACGGAACCCTTATAGGATCACTCGTGCGTCTGTCTGTCTGTCCGAAAATATTGGACTGCATTGAGTTGAAAGTTGGTACACATATGTAAGTCGGTGACCCAAACATGGACGTGTTACGTAAATAAATGAATTTCAAATATGGGGGCTAATTTTGGGGGGTAAATTAGAAAATTTAAAAAAAAAGTTTTGCAGACAATATTGTGTAACATATCAAATGAAAGGGCGTGTTGTGAGGATCTAAAATATATTTTTTTTAGAATTTTAATATAAATAGTTTTTAAGTTATTTAAGAAAATAGGCGAAATATGACCATACCCCCCCCCCCCCCCCCTTATTTCCGAAATGACTGGGCCAAATATTTTGAAAAAAAATTAGATAGTAGTTCTTTACATAAAGATTACAGGAAAGCCTATAAGAAGTCTATCTAATATCTTTAAACCTGCAATTTATGGATATATACCTCTATAGTCAGGTCATAAATTCTGTCACATGTTTAATATAAAATAATTGAAACAAGTTTATTCATTATATAACCATTTATATACCAAAATGAACTTAACAAAACATAGATTCTTATGACACAAAAGTTTATTCAAAATGACCTCCGTGATTTTGAATACAGGCCTTCAATCTGCGCGGCCAGTCGTCTATCGCAGCACGAACGAGGTCCATGTCAATATCGGCGGCTGCCTTAATCAAGGATGTCTTGAGTGACTCCAAATTGGGATGAGGCTTTGAGCACGCCTTTTCCTCCAAGTGTTGCCATATTTTGTAATCTAACGGATTCAAAACTGGACTGGAGGAGGGCCAGTCTTCGTGCCGGATGAAGTCGATTTCACGCGCCGCCAGCCAGTCTTGTGTGCTCTTCGCTCTATGAGCTGGCGCCGACTCTTGTTGGAATACCCAGTGCCTGTTATTGAACATGGTATGAGAAACAGGTTCCACAAGGTTCGTCAGGACTGTATTTTTATACACAACTGCATTTGTTTTTACACCTTTCTCACAAAAATGTACCTCTGTTAAGCCCCAATAAGAAACTCCCAACCATACCATGAGCGAGGATGGAAAATGACCTCGTTGGACACGCGGAATACGGTTGCTCGCTTCTTCACTACTGTGTGCGTACACCTTATCATTTTGTTTGTTGTAGCTCTCTTCTACGGTAAAAATTTTTTTTACCCAACTGGCCAGTCCCTGTAAGACAACGTCCCATGAGACCTCCGCCTCAACCATTCAAATTTACAGAACCACATAATTATCAACACCGTATGCCAACGAACACGCAGAGGATGTTCGGTGCACCACCACCTAATTATAATCCACGTAGTAACGTTTTCAGATTGCCGCCCCGGAACAATCCACCACCAGGCCCTCAGCCCATGAGTGGAGTCCAACGATTTACCCCGAAAATACTGCCCCCAACTAATGCGGTAGTAGGCCATAACTGGAATAAGTTCGGTAATCCGCCACCATCAAATTATTTTAAAACCCGCGAATTGAACGTTAATGAGTGTGCGGCCTTTGACGACTCATATTACGACTACTACGAACCGGAGTACAATTACTATACCGACTGTGATAATGGTTTTGCCCCCGACTTTACTTATGACTCGACTTATTATAATAACGTACAAACCGAACAGACTGACTACTCTCAAGCAGGACCCAGTCATGCTGAGCAGGATTTTCAGGAGGAACCGACTTCATCAAAACCAAAATAGAATTAAATCTTCAGACGCAACGACAGCTTCCCTATATTCAAATATCAGACCCCCCTTTGAAATTTTTAATAGATACGGGTGCTAATCAATCTTTTATAAGCCCCGAAGCCGTCGAGAAATACTTTGCGGAATATCCTCTCAACTTCGATCCGTTTGAAGTGACAAACATACACGCGACAAGTAGGAACGATTATTCTATTACTTTGCCGTGCTTCGCGGAATTTAATGACTTCAATAGTATAAAGTTATTTATATATCGGTTTCATGATCATTTCGACGGGCTCATAGGTTTAGATTTACTGACAAATTGGGAGGCCCGTATAGACTTGAGAGAAGGTCAATTAATAACACGAACTGCGTCAAACCCTATTAAAATGTACAACTCTTGTAACGTGAACTTATACGAAGATATTATTCCGGCGGGAACTTCCAAAGTTATTCGTATCCCCATTGACATTTCGGACGGTGACGCTTTTGTTAGGGAACAAATCCTGTGTAACTGCATAGTTCGCGAGTGCATTACTACCGTAGCAAATAATCGTGGCTATTTAGAAATCGAAAACCCGACACCAAATGACGTAATTTTCTCACTCGACCGTCCAGCGCACGCGGAATTATTTAATATCGAGTGCACGCGTACTCAACAACCGACGACACGCGTACAAGATGTAGTTTCACGTTTACGAACGGATCATTTAAACCAAGAAGAAAAGGCTAATCTTATAGCTCTTTGTTCGCGTTATTCGGACGTATTTTATATTGAAGGAGAGGGATTAACTTTCACAAATAAGATCAAGCACCGGATTAGGACATCTGACGAAGTACCCGTGCATGCTAAGAGCTATCGATATCCATTCGTGCATAGACAAGAAGTTAGGGACCAGATAGGAAAAATGTTGGAACAAGGTATCATACAACCATCAGAATCTGCTTGGAGCTCCCCCATCTGGGTAGTGCCAAAGAAAATAGATGCCTCCGGAAAACAAAAGTGGCGTCTCGTAGTTGACTTTCGTAAGCTGAATGAAAAGACACTAGATGACAAATACCCTATTCCAAACATAAGTGACGTTCTTGACAAATTAGGAAAATGCCAATATTTTACAACCCTTGATTTGGCAAGTGGGTTCTATCAGGTTGAAATGGACCCCCAAGATATCGAGAAGACCGCGTTTAATGTTGAACATGGGCATTTTGAATTTCTCAGAATGCCAATGGGTCTTAAGAATTCTCCGTCCACTTTTCAACGTGTGATGGATAATGTCCTTAGAGGGCTTCAAAATGAGATTTGCTTGGTGTACTTAGATGACATTATAGTATTCAGCACGTCCCTTCAGGAACACATGATCAATCTCGAAAAAGTTTTCGAGAGACTTCGAGAGTCCAACTTTAATATCCAAATGGACAAATCTGAGTTTCTGAAGCTTGAAACAGCTTATCTCGGACATATCATCAGTAAAGACGGCATAAAGCCCAATCCTGATAAGATTTCTGCTATTAAAAAGTACCCAATTCCTAAAACCCCGAAAGAAATCAAGCAATTCTTAGGCCTTCTCGGTTATTACCGAAAATTTATCCCAGATTTTGCCCGTACTACCAAACCACTTACTCAATGTCTAAAAAAAGGTAGTAAGATTACTCTCGACACCGCTTATGTAAATTGCTTCGAAAAGTGTAAGACTCTTCTCACTAACGACCCTATCTTGCAATACCCAGATTTTAGTAAGGAATTTAATTTAACAACAGACGCTTCCAATATAGCTATCGGAGCTATACTATCCCAAGGTCCAATAGGGTCAGATAAACCCATCTGTTATGCCTCTCGAACTCTAAATGAAAGCGAGATTAATTATAGCACCATCGAAAAAGAACTCCTTGCCATAGTCTGGGCCACAAAATATTTCAGACCTTACTTATTCGGACGTAAATTCAAAATTTTGACTGACCATAAACCATTGCAGTGGATGATGAATTTGAAGGAACCAAATTCACGTCTTACAAGGTGGCGACTCAGACTAAGTGAATATGACTTTACAGTAGTTTACAAGAAAGGAAAATCTAACACTAACGCTGACGCTCTTTCCCGCATAGAAATTCATGCCAATGAGGCAATGTCTTTGATAGAGGAAATTGATGAATTAAATTCCTTAATGGGCAACCCATCTGAAACAATACGTCCTCCAACAAATTCCTCTACTGAAACAGTACATACAAGTAATGAGAATCCAATTTTAGAAATCCCCATTACAGACGAACCACTCAATAAATTCCACCGACAAATATTCCTTACCCTTGTTAATGACGTAAAAAAACGACCTACAGTGACGAAACCATTTGACACTCATACACGGACTAGTATTCAACTATCAGAATCCAATCTAGAGGAAGATGTGACAAACGCCATCAAAGAGTACGCTAATCCCAAGGTTAAGACAGCTATTCTAATCCATCCACCATTGGCTATGTATTCAATCATTCCGATCTTACAAGATAAATTTAAAAGTTCATCTTTGAATCTTGTCCTAGCTAAATTCGAGTTAGAAAATGTTAAGGAATATCTGCGACAACAAGAAATTATTCGTCACTATCATGATGGTAAAACTAACCACCGCGGAATCAATGAGAGTTATTTAGCTTTGTCTCGCAAGTACTACTGGCCGAAAATGAAGGACCAAATAACGAAATTCATAAATGAATGTACCATCTGTGGTCAGGCCAAATATGATAGGAATCCGGTCAGACCTCAATTTAATGTCGTACCACCAGCTAATAAACCGTTTGAAATAATTCATATGGATCTATTTACCATACAAAGCGAGAAATATGTAACTTTCATTGACGTCTTCACTAAATACGGTCAAGCCTATTACCTACGTGACGGAACAGCTGTTAGCATATTACAAGCCCTTTTGCAATATTGTACCCACCATGGCGTCCCCATGACAATTATAACAGACAACGGTACAGAGTTTACTAATCAACTATTTATGGAATTCACACGACTCCATAAAATTAATCACCACAGAATACTACCCCACTCTCCTAACGACAACGGAAACATTGAACGACTCCATTCAACACTCTTAGAACATCTCAGAATTCTTAAACTACAACATAAAAACGAACCCATAGTTAATCTTATGCCTTACGCTATTATAGCATACAATAGCTCTATACATAGTTTCACAAGATGCCGACCTTTTGACTTATTGACTGGACATTTTGACCCCAGAGACTGCCAAGACATTGACTTAACACAACAGCTTCTACAACAATATAGCCAAGCCCATAGGGACAAGATGAAACAAGTGTATGATATCGTCAACTCTTCATCACTTACTAACCGTACCGCGTTAATTGAGAACAGGAATAAAACCCGTGAACCTGAGAAAGAATATGCACCCCAGCAACAAATATTTGTAAGGAACCCTCTCGCTAGTCGACAAAAGATTGCCCCGCGCTATACTCAAGATACGGTTTTAGCTGACTTACCGATTCATATTTATACTTCCAAAAAACGTGGCCCTGTAGCTAAATCAAGACTTAAACGTATTCCTAAAGCAGCCAATTTGTTACAGGATTCTGCTAATAACCATACTCCCAATGACACGACCCCAAGAGATAAAACTTGAGAGCCTTGATGACGGTCCAGGACTTCTACCCTACAAACTTGGACTCATGAGATTTACAACTCACCATCATACATTCCTACAGTACGTACGACTGAATAACATCGAAAATAATGTTCATTCATTACAGACTCAATTACTTAACTGTCGAACTCAAATGACTAATGACACTTACGCACTATACGAAATTCAAATAGAATATCTTACTGGCAAGCTTGGCAATGTTTTAAAACAATTACAATCTTTAGAGCCCAATAGAGTCAAAAGAGGTCTTGTAGACGGGTTAGGTTCTATTATAAAGAGCCTGACTGGAAACTTAGATCACGAAGACGCGTTAAAATATAACGAAGCGATTAAAATATTGGAAACTAATCAGAATAAGATGGTCACAGAGTTCAACAACCACATTAGTATGAGTAAAGAATGGATATTTAAGCATAGTAACGTATTAGCACAGATAGTAGACAACCAAATTAAAATTAATACCACTTTAGGATTAATATTACAGAGCGATGCCTTAAAAGAAAATAGTTTAATAAAGTACGCTAAGTTCGCTCAGCTTTTAGAGGTTATAAGTGAAAATATTGAGGATCTAACTCAGGAATTACTTAGGATAGAAAATAGTTTAGCTTTTATTCGTAATTCTAATACACATCATTCAATGATAGATATAGAAATACTAGAATCAATGGTTAAGAAGTTAAAAACGATCTACGGCACAGAGCAGATTATAGATTTAGAACTTAGGGAATACTATGATATTATAAAACCGGGATCGTATTATATCGATAAACAGATAGTTTTCATTTTTAAATTTCCGATTTTCTCTAAGAATAGTTATGACTTATATAAATTATCAGTAGTACCTAACAAGCAAGCCCAGGCTCTTATCCCATCCTTTCCTTTCCTTGCAACTAACGAGAAGTCATTCGTGTACATAGAGGCTGAATGCCCGAAGTTAAGAAACTGGTATCTCTGTGAGAAAGGAATCACCCACCAGGTTCGCACCAAATCTGACTGCATCCAGGAGTTAATCACCAATCAAGTCCTACAAGAATCCTGCCAGTTCACGACGGTCACCTTAATGAGAGAAGCGATGGAGAAACTCGATGACCAACACTACGTTCTGTCCTTCCCTCAGCAAACGAAGGTACAACTCATCTGCAACCAAAAGGACTACACATCACTCCAGGGAAGTTTCCTCGCTACAATTCCCATTGGATGTCGTCTGAAGTCTGAAGAATTTACTATCGCCAACGACTATGATGAAATCAAAGGACACCCCCTCAAGTTAATGAAGATTCCTTATAACGCTGAGAAACAAGCTATCACCGCAACTCACATAAACCTCAACTCCATTGATCTGCAAGGACTACACAGCATCCAGGACAAGCTCACGATGCAGACTGCCTTGGAAATGGACAATGTGCTTCCAGATAACTTTTACCACACTACAATTCCATTCTACGTTATAGTATTGAGTGCAGTCATACTCATTGCTATCATTATGACCCGGCGCTACCTGTGCAAAACTAATAATGCAGTAGAAAAAGATCAGCAGCCTCCAACAGTAATCTTGAAGAAAAATGAAGTTCCTGACAACGTTCCGGCAACATTTTCACTCAACGTGCTAAAATAGTCGCCGTTCTAAGGGTGGAGGAATTACGTAGCCCTACCACTAGAAGATCGCCGTCGTTGCAGCCGCATCAATTATTATGTATGGACATAAAATTGTCGATGCAGCATTGACGTCAACCAGTGTAAATTATCGTGTATCAAATTTTATTGTAAATTTATGCATTCCATATTCCTACTTTGATGTGGAATAGTCATTCCTTAGTATAGTAAATTAATTGTATTTCTTTTATCTTAATTAAATTTATTAAAATCATTTCGGTTTTTTTTCGATCCTCCGGCTGTCGTAAACGTAATTAACATGGTATGAGAAACAGGTTCCACAAGGTTCGTCAGGACTGTATTTTTATACACAACTGCATTTGTTTTTACACCTTTCTCACAAAAATGTACCTCTGTTAAGCCCCAATAAGAAACTCCCAACCATACCATGAGCGAGGATGGAAAATGACCTCGTTGGACACGCGGAATACGGTTGCTCGCTTCTTCACTACTGTGTGCGTACACCTTATCATTTTGTTTGTTGTAGCTCTCTTCTACGGTAAAAATTTTTTCATCCGAAAAAATAATTTCCCGATATTTTTTTCCCGCGTACCGCTTCTACAAAGCGCGGCATCTCTTCAGTCTCAGGTCCATTAGTCGAGTATTCAAACGATGTCCTGTTTTTCTTCGATATGCCCGAAGGCCTAAGTCTTCATTTAACACCCTTTTCACCGTGGTTCTGCTTAACCCCATCTGAAGGGCCAACAGTTTCTGCTTACGTTTGGGATTTCTATGAATTCGCGCCTTCACAGCTTTTATCACTGCTGGAGTCCTAACAGACCGAGGGCGACCACTTCTTGACCTGTCATCTACACTAGAGTCTTCATTGTATCGTTTGATGGTACGATAAACGAAATTTTTCAGTAGGTATGTCAACAATTTTAATTGGCGCGTAAACGCAACGATGCCACGCAATAACTGCAACACGGTCTTCTTTAAGCGTCCACTCCATATTTAAAAATTCTAAAAAGTTTACATTTTTATTTTCATGAACAATTCGAATTCAATAAACTTTTTTGTGGCCAGCATTCTAAAAGAAAAGTTATTACTGTGTGACAATACTTATGACCTGACTAGGTATATATACCTAGTCATAATCATAAAATAATCTGAATCTCGGAAACGGCTCCAACGATTTTCATGAAATTTGGTATGCAGGGGGTTTCGGGGGCGATAAATCGAGTAGCTAGGTTTAATTTTTAGAAAACACGATTTTAAAAAAAAAATCTATAGTTGCCATCAATTAATTTAGATCAGATTAAAAAATATGTATGGATCTTAGTTAAATATGTACGGAACCCTCTCCACGCGAGTTTAACTCGCATTTGTCCGATTTTTTATTTGTATTCAATCTTACATACATTTCTCCACTTTATCTAATCCACGCTCATAAGCGCGAGCGCTGCCTTGCTGTCCGGTTGTCTATCGATATCTGACCATAATGCGATTGCGATTTTCTCTCGATAACTGACCATAATGCGATTGCGATTTATGCTACGAAATTCATAGGTTTTATTAAAAAATACTTATATATTTATGGTTATATTATTATTTATTACAATTCTTTTCGTAAGTACGTATGGTATAGGCAAGAGTTAAAATAAATAAAATAATAATTTTAGTATATTTATAAAGTTATAAGTAGGTATGTATACCTACTTAACTCTGAATGAGTTTGAGAATGAGAATTTATTGGTAACAAATTGTTTTTCTTGAGAATTCAATAGCTAACAGGTAATTTGTTACGTAATCGTCATAAATAATTATCTATTTTTTTTTTATTTACGTAGATATATTGTTCAATGAGTCGTACAATAGAATTAGGTACGGGTGGGTGACACAAAATCAAAACTCATTTATTCAGTTTAGGCCCTAATAAGGCACTTATGAATACTATATGAATTTCAAAAGTTACAGTTTTACAATAGACTCTACTACTGGTTCGGAATACACTTGAACTGAGAAGACTCCGGCAAGAAACTCAGCAAGGCTTCATTTTTTTGGTGGATCTTTGTTTTTTGAATTTATGTATTTACAGTTTTAAATATACATAAACTTCATACAATTATCACTTGACCAGGGGGCTGCAAGTGCAGAGAGAAGCTACTACAACCATGTATTCATGTCTTCTATGTAATGAGCCACCTTATAATAGGCTTTGTCGATCAACTTATGTTTAACATACTCTTTGAATTTATTATAAGACATCTTAGTTACGTCATATGGGATTTTATTATAAAAGCGAATGCAATTCCCGAGAAAAGACTTATTGACTTTCGCTAGCCTGAATCTGGGGGTAACAAATTTGTCTTTGTTTCTTGTATTTAGGTTATGGCGGCTACTGTTTGTGTCAAATAGATTTAAATTTTTACGAACAAACAAGGTATTTTCATAAACGTATAGCGAAGGTAAGGTTAATATTTCAAATTCCTTAAGGTGGAGGCGTCGGTTGGAGCGCGAAATTCAAATTTTATCACGTTTTTTGCAAATTGCAGCTCAGTTATAGGTCGTATGTTATCAACATGTTATTTGCGAGAAGAATGGTAGTATATTTACTGATTAATAACAAAAAAAATCATCAAAATATTCTTCCAAGGTATATTAGTAACATATATGACTATTTCATGAAAATATTACTAATATACCTTGGAGGAATATGTTGATGATTTTTTTGTATGAAGTTTATGTATATTTAAAACTGTAATTACATAAATTCAATAAAAGATAAAATTGATCCTTGCGGTACGCCTGTTTTAACTAAAGACCCTGAGGACGTAGTACCGCTAATACCTACTTTTTGTTGGCAACTGCACAGATATGATGTTACAAGATCTAGTGCCACACCGTGAACGCCATAGTGTTGAAGTTTTAAAACTAGGGTGTGATGATCTACACAATCAAATGCCTTGGAAAGATTACTTAATACGCCAACCGCATCTTGAGAGTTCTACCAAGCTTCGAAAATATGCTTCAAAAGTTTAGCTGACCCTATTACATTAGCTCAGATCGAAGCTGACGAAGCTCGTAAAAGTACACAAACCTAAATATTACCCGGCTAAGAGCCCTCTGCGCTCGCCGATTTGTCCGGTAAGGTTGTTGCAGCCATCTGCCGGTGGTCTATAAACGCATACGATAATGGAGCTTTCAACCTCTGCACATGCTACCTCACAGACGCGCTCACAGAATGACTACATATATCTGTACGATTTTTGAATTTAATGTTGTTGTTTAATAAAATAATAGATCCACCACCGTTGGCAGACACTCTGTTGAACGCACTGGCGACGGTGAAATTGTTAACATTAAAAAGCATCATATCAGCCTTTAACCAGGTTTCGGTAAAGCATAAAATATCAACCTTAATTTTATCCAATAATAGTGTTTTATCATATATTTTGCCAGAGAAGCGATTTATGTTTTCATGCAATAGTATAATATTATGTCTCTGCTTCTGTTTATATTAAAATTAATACTATCCAGATAATGCCAAGAGATGGCGTTACTTGTACAATAGATCGCGATATGGTTTCGTTCTCACGAAATCTACATATGAAATTTATTGATTCAATAGATTGAGTGTTTTCTGGGCCTATGTTTTTTTTCTTTTGCTACCGTTTCATCGTACAATGGTCCATTACGTGCCGGATTATAGTAGTGATAGTGGTGAGCAATGTTGCCAACCCCAGCATAGAGCCAAACTGTAGATATTCTCAAAAAAAAACTGTAGAAAACTGTAAATATCAAATTAAAAACCAGTAAATCTACAGCTTAATATTTTTATCATTGAATGATAGTAAAAAATAGAATAAATTTTACAGAGGCCCAGTAAAAGTAACAAGTAAGGAAAAAAGAATGTCGGTAAAACGGACATCAACCGAAACATGCTTGTTTGCCACCTTAGTGGTATAAAAAAATAAAAACAAAACAATCTACGACTTTCCCCTCCTACTAACGCCATCTATTAAATCGATTGATGACTACTACATCAGGTTCGCGATGATGGTTTTACTGAAGCTGACTTAGTGCACGGACTACTACGTACCAAATAAAGGTGGCGCTAGAATCATAAGCACAAAACTGTAGATATCGAGGCCTAAACTAAAAACTGAGAGAATTTCCAAGAAACTGTAGTAGTGTAGTAAGAAAAATAATAGTGTCTGTTACTTACCACATCATGCTGTAATTAACGAGCAGCACCTAACAACAAAGTTGCGCGTCGTATTTGACGCCTCCGCCAAAACTAGCAATGGAAAATCCTTAAATGATAATTTGTTAATCGGTCCGCCACTTCAAAGCGATATTAGAGATACAACATTAAGATGGAGACAACATGCTACAGTTCTGGTTGGAGATATTAAACAAATGTATAGACAAATTTATATAGACGAAAGCGATCGCGATTTCCAGCGTATCGTATGGAGATTCGACAACAACGAACCTGTACAACACTTCAGACTTTCAACTGTTAGTTATGGTACATCATGTGCACCATATTTAGCTATTAAAACTCTAAAACAACTAGCTGAAGATGAGAAGGGTAATTTTCCTGAAGAAGTTACTGATATTCTCCTACGAGATTTCTACATCGATGACTTACTTACGGGCGCATGTAGACCTGAAAAAGTAATAGAATTACAAACACAATTAATAGAACTACTGAAAAAAGGTGGATTTTTACTACACAAATGGGCATCAAATAGTTTAGAAATAGACAATTCAGTACAAACAAATAGAAAAATCTTAGGAATTGATTGGAATAATAGATCAGACAAATTTGAACTCAGCTTTGAAATAGAAAATACTAATAAAAAATCAACAAAACGATCAATTTCGAGAGACATAGCAAGGCTTTACGACCCAGCAGGGTGGCTTGCTCCTATAGTCGTTAGAGCATAAGTTTTTCTTCAAAAATTGTGGGCAGAGGGTCACGACTGGGACGATCAATTATCAGAAACTGTAGAGACGGAATGGTTGATCTTTCGTAAAAACTTGTGTGATATGCCAATGATAGAGTTAGATAGATGGATAGGCATGACAGAGAACATGGTTAAGGTCGAAATCCATGGATTCTCCGACGCGTCAGATATTGCATATGCTGCAGTAGTTTATTGCCGTATAATTTTACCTCACGCCGTTACAGTCACTATCATAGAAGCTAAAACCAGAGTAGCACCAGTGAAGAAAATCTCAACACCTAGATTAGAACTATGTGGTGCTGTATTACTGGCAAAGTTAATAAATAGAATTAAAACAGCACTAAATATTCCAGATGAAGATATTTACGCTTGGACAGATGCAACAATAGTTTTAGCCTGGTTGCAACGACCGTCAAACTACTGGAATACATTTGTCGCAAACAGAGTGACAGAGATAACCAATGTAATATAACCTAATAGATGGCATCACGTCGCGTCGCTGGATAACCCCGCAGATGTTGCTTCCCGTGGCATCTCTCCGCTTGAGCTGCAGTCGCACGAGTTATGGTGGGACGGTCCATCATGGCTTCGAGAAGATAGTGATTTACCTGTGAAAGACATAAGTGAAATAATAAATCCTACAGAGTTAGATAAAGGATCTCAAGTTAATGTATTAGTGCAGTGTAGTGTAGTACCGGAACCTGAAAAAGAAAAAGACTTAATTAATAGATTTTCAAACTTTAAAAAACTAGTAAGAGTAATAAGCTATTGTATGAGATTCTATTATAAATGTAAATGTAAAGCTAAAAAAGAAAACTTACCTGTGTATCTTAATACCACTTACCTTAACTCCGACAAACTGCAAATGTCAAAAAATATCTTGATAAAAATGTCCCAAAAATCTGTAAGTGTAATTAAAAAACATATTGTAAAATTAAATCCGTTTGTTGATAAAGATGATATATTAAAAGTAGGAGGAGGACGTATTGAAAATTCAAGTGTTAGTGTAGAAACCAAACATACCTATTATATTAGCAAAAAATAGTAGACTAGCATACCTGATTGTTAAAGATTCACATTATACTACTTTACACGGAGGAATCCAATTAATGTTGAACCATATTAGAAATAAATATCATATAATAGGAGTAAAATATATTATAAAGAAAGTAATAAGAGAATATATAGCTTGTTGTAGAAACTCTAACAAACCTGCAACTCAATTAATGGGAAATTTGCCAAAAGAACGAGTTACTCCTCAAAGACCATTTCTTGTTAGTGGTGTAGATTTTGCAGGGCCTGTAGTACTTACATTATTTAGTGGACGTGACTCCAATAAAACTCAAAAGGCTTATATTGCTTTATTCATATGTACAGCCACCAAGGCAGTACATATCGAGCTTGTCACTAGTCTTAGTACTGAACACTTCCTGGCGGCTTTCCGTCGTTTCACCTCTCGTAGAGGACATTGCAAGAAACTTCTTAGTGATTGTCGGACCAATTTCATAGGTGCCACTAAAGAGCTTCAGTTTATGTTTAAGAATAGTACAAATAATTTACCTAATGAAATTGCTGAATTGTTAGCACAAAATGGTACCGAATGGCAATTTAATCCAGCAGGAGCACCCCATATGGGAGGCTTGTGGGAATCGGGAATAAAAAGCATAAAGAACCATCTTAATCGAGTTTTAGGAGATTGCAAGTTAACCTACGAAGAATATTCTACTTTATTGTGTAAGATAGAATGTTGTTTAAATTCATCATCAAGTGAAGTTATTGGAACTTCACTTGATGATGAAAAAGAGGGCACCACTGTTGCTTTAACACCTGGTCATTTTTTTATTGGGGAAAATCCTATAGTAGTTCCTGATATCAATTTAGATAGTATTAATGTGCCTTATAATAAAAGATGGATCTTTTTGCAGAAAAAGTTAGTATGTTTTAGGCGTAAATGGAGCCAAGAATACCTTGTCAATTTACAAAAACGCCAAAAATGGTCGATTGAGAAAAATAATTTAAAAGTTGATGATATAGTTTTGATTAAAGATGAACGATTGCCACCCACCAAATGGTTGATGGCTAGAATTATTGAAGTGCACCCTGGTTCTGATGGTTTGATTAGAGTGGTCACTTTAAAATGTAAAAATTCTATTATTAAAAGACCCATTTATAAATTGTGTCTGCTTCCTACCGAAGGTGACGAAATTTAAATTAGTTTAGTTGATATATTTAATAATTTTGTGACATTATTTAGTTTTTAGTTTAAATACGATGTTTACAGTCCATTTGTATGATTAGTTAAACCCCCCGTTTTTATAGATTATTAGGAAATTATCGTTTTATGTTTTGTTATTTCACTAGAATAGATTTTAGTTTGTGTTCAAAAGTTCTAACGTACTTTGAGGGGCGCGGCGGAATGTTTATATTAAAATTAATATTATCCACATAATGCCAAGAGATGGCGTTACTTGTACAATAGATCGCGCTATGGTTTCGTTCTCACGAAATCTACATATCAAATTAAGTTAAATGTTTTCTGGGCCTATGTTTTTTTTTCTTTTGCTACCTATATCGTACAGCTTCTCTTTTGTCGAAATTAAATGTCTAAAGAATTGAGCACAATATTATTAGAATTACTAGATAATACTGCTGTCACTTAGCCTAGGGTGGGTTATGTTTGCTATAAACATGACAATATTATAGGCTACCTAAGTAGCAATCAGGATTTTTGACCTTCTAGGCATGCTCGCCGAATTATTCCAATGCCTCCCGATAGCAGCTGCCTATTCCATTCGATTGCATATTCTTTGTTTAATTATAGTAATATACAACAAACAAATAGGATGCGTGACCCTAAGTTATAAGAAGAAATTATATTTTATGTTGTTATAAATAAATTTCAGGACTGACCATTGAACTTGGCACCCATTTAGATCTCACTTCTTTTGTCGTTGAAGTCAACAACCAAGGCATATATCATAATATTGAACTTGGCTCTCATTTCAAATTTATGTTTTTGATGGGTAATAGTATCACAAGAGTTTTTAATACCTAATTATGTGCAGTATCATACAGTACTATAACTAAACTCATCTAATAATGTAATTTAAAGATAAAAAAGCGATAATATTTTGTCATAGGTTTTCATGACTTACGGGTATCGATTATTCGTCATTTCCATTGCCGCCTCCACAATTTCAGATCCAAGTTTATTTGACCTTAGTATCACTGCTATTTTTCTGTCATTTTTGGCCAAAATAAAATATGTATGCGAAAAAATTAATAAAATAAACAAACATTAATCATGGCGCCCAAATCCGTAAGTTGAGATCACAAACTAAGTAGAGATGTTGAGATTTCGGGGGAGATAAATCGATCTAGCTAGGTTTCATTTTTAGAAAACGTCGTTTAAAAAAAATCGGTCAACCAGGTACTACGTACGTAGTAATAAACCCCACAGAGTTTACTAGTGGATAGTGGCTACGTATTGCTTAGTTAGGGCATGAAGTAGTCTTCATATGGCACTGTATACTGTAAGGTACATTACATACTATGTGGGTCTAACTTGACACGCGCCCGCGGCGTGGGGAAGCGCGAAGGGAGGTATCTAACGGCCAACTTGAAGTGAACGGGTTAGTTAGTATGTGTAAGAATTTAAATAATATTCATAACTATTTAGGTTAAGTAAGTAGGTACCTAATTAGGTATTAATAGGTACCAGAGTCAATAATATACTTACTACGTACAACTCTAATACTATTTGGGAAAGATGGGCAAGGTCGAATAACTCATCTTTAGGCAATATTAAATTACAATAACACCAGCAAGGTTTATTTTGTAACTTTATTTTATTATTTTAGCAATACAAACAGAGCGTCTTAGTCTTATGTAGTATTCTCTGTCAAAGATAATACAAATACCGCCACCGCGCCGCCAGATAAAATCCCACGCGTAAGGTTCCTACGTTACGTAAAAAAGTTAATAGGTAATGTTGCGATACCACTATGACAATTTTACTGACCATTCTCGGATACCAAGTTGGCAGTGTCGCAAAATGCGAAACAAATACTCTGATTTTTAGTCAAAAAATCACAGACGAATAGGATGGATACGCTATACGCTACAGCTAGGGTTGCCAGATGTCCAGTATTTAAGCGTACAGTCCGGTAGTTTCGAGGCCTGTCCGGTAAAAAATAAATGGTCATACCGGACAGAACAATGTCCGGTATTTTGAGGAAAGTCGGTACTACTGGTCACAAGCGCCTACAAAAGTATATAGGCATATGAAATCCCTCTGTGGGCTCTCACTTCACCACTGCATACCCGTCTCACTCACTCGTAATAAAGACTTTCTCAAAGTTAGCATTATATTATGTTACTAATTTAGTTGATTTATGTGATGTAGATTAATAAAATAAAAACTATTACTATAAAAAAACCCTAGTTCAAGTATAGGATCACTCGTGCGTCTGTCCGTCTGTCTGCCCGAAAATACTCGACTGGAGTTGAAAGTTGGTACACATATGTAAGTCGGTGACCCAAACACGGACGTGTAACGTAAATAAATGAATTTCAAACATGGGGCCACTTTTGGGGGGTAAATTAGAAAAAAAAAACAAAGTTTTGCACACTATATTGTGTCAGTGTCACATATCATTGTGATGAAAATAGGCGAAAATTTACCGGGGCCGGGGGGATGGTCAATTTTCGCCTGATGATGAATCGCATGAATTGTCTTAAATAACTTAAAAACTGTTTATCTTAAAAAAAAATAAAAAATACAGAAAATAGTTCTATACCTATAGATTGAAGGACAACATATTAGAAGTTATGGTATTTAAGAGTAACATAAGAAATTACGGAACTCTCGATGCGCGAGTCAGACCCGTAGATACTTGTCCGGTTTTTATTCATAGTTTATCGATCATGTTACTTTCCGTGCATTTTTCCGTCAGATTAAGGATCAGCACGACCAGGACTTCAAGCTGAATCATCTGTATGAAAATCTGATGCGCTTGAGTATTATATAATGGAGATTTTTTTTGGAATTTTCAAAAAGCCTCCACGAGTTTGCTTTACATCTAAGTCGTCAGTCTTTTAAATGGGAACTTCGATGGGGTTCACTTAACATCCCTGAATTTCTGACGCGCTCGAGTATATTTTTTCTTTCATTTTTACCCTTTCGTACAGCCGCCGTATACAGTTAACGTGTGTTATTTACACAATTCTGTAATCCTAACTGAGTCCTGTACTTTTTATGTCATACTCTAATTAATCGCCCTGTTGATTGATTAAGCTTGCCCACGGTACCTTTGGGATCTGGCGATAAAGAACTCCATTTTGTTAAAGTACAGTCTTCAAACTTGTACTTACCGCAAGTCACTTTGTCGGTTATGTTTTTAAACATAACACAAGAACCTAAGACATTATAAAATTCAGCAATTAACCCGTCAATCCACTCTCGTAAATCTTGATTAAGTCTTTTAATATTTGAAAGAGAAATCTTTTGTAACAAAATACTTTCTTCTTGATCGGGTAAAAAGTATTTTGGTTTAACGTCCAAAAATTGCCTATAAGAATTTTGAGATCCACTATGAACAATGTTAGCTTCTTGATGAGACAGTTCTTTACCCGAAAAATATTCTAATGGTGTTATGAGAAACTTCGTAACTGCAATAAGATTATCATATTCAAATAAACCAACCTTCCAAATTCCCGGCAATAGGGGCGCTTTAAGATTTGATTTCACAAAATTTGTCAAATTATTTTCATCTACATGAATGCTATTAATATCAGCTATAACACCGGCTGGATCTAGCCACAAAATTGTGAAGTTTTCAATTTTATTCTCCATTAGAGGAGAAAATTGATAAAGCAAAATGGGCTCTGACAGTGGTCCTAAAATATTTGCCATGTTTCTGAAGATAATTTCTTTCTGATCGTAATCTGAGCTGACTTTAAATATTTTAATATTATCTACGTATCGATTCTGAAAATTCAATTCTAAATATTTTTTTGGTTTATACCATGTCTCCAATAAAATTTCAGTACCATCATTCATAAATGCTTTATGCAATATTAAATTCCCTTTATAAATATCGGCATAGTTATAGGAGTTTATTTCAGTCACTACATCAGGTTCAACTATACATCCTTCTTCTAATAAAATTCTAGCATTATAGCGAATTATACTCCCGGCATGAGTCAGTATTATATCATCAGTACTTGAAGTTAAGTCATCTATATTATAGATACTTTGCCAGTAGGCTTCTAAATTTTTCAACAAATAATGATCTTTAAATCCTATGTTCTGTTCTACCCTATTTATAATTTCTTGGTTGATTATAGGTTCAAATTTTCTTGCAAAAAATAATTGCCGTTCTTGTGTATTTTGTATTCTAGGCCAATCTTCAGTTCGAAAATCATTAGGAGAGCATCCACACCAGTCTACTACGTGTTTATACTGGCATTTACAACCCAATTTTCTTTTCCAGTTTGTGACATGAAGGTTGTTGTCGACATATGTGCGGCAAAAACGGGAGTTTCTTAAGGCCGTGTGAAAAAAGGATTCCGCAGGTAAAAGTGTATGTTTAAATATAATATCCAATCCTGTTAAGAGTTCATCGTGTTTCCCTACAATATATGACACAAATTGTGGCGATAGAGCTATCCAATCACTTCCACCGTCTACTGTAATTCCTCTCGGTAATTTTCGATCACCAACACGCCACATGTGTGTTTCACATTCGATGAAAGTTTTATCTAAGCCTTGTTTCTTTATAAATCTTTGAACTTCACGTCCATGAGACTTAACAAAATTAGATTCTTTATTTGCAGATAAAAATGTTTCTAGATTATCCAATGATTTGATTGGAAAGTCGCTCTCACTTAGATTTATAACATAGTTCCATTCCCAACCGAGCGAGATGAACTCTTTCATGGATGTCAGGAGCATTTCCAGTAATGACGCACCTCCCCATATAGTAGAGAATCTTTTGGTAGCCAGTTTGATGTTAGGAAATTGCTTTTCCAGTACAGATAATTTTCTGTGTAGATAATCTTGACGCTGAAAGAAAGAAAAAATTATATGCTTTTGCCCACCACTTCGTATGCGTGGATATTGGAATGCGATTCAGAGGTATACAGAATAGATTTTGGTCGATGTTCACCGATAAGGAAACGGTCCGATAAATTATAATAGGGCGTTTACGATGACTTTTTCCTACTAAAATATATGGTAAACGCCCGATTATAATTTATTCCGTTTTCTAATTGGTGAACATCGACCTAAGACCAACGAATTTCGCGCTCCAACCGAAGGTATCACCATATAGGGCGACTATGATTAATCGTAGAATACTTAATAATGTGCTTAAAAATAATATTCAATAATATCACCTTAAGTGGTTGGAATGGGGATACATTTTTTGTATGGGAATGATCTACCAAAATTCAACCCCTATAACACAGCGTAACTATCTCCACATTGATGTAACGAATGTACTTGCCGTCTCTTGCGGGGAAACGGGCGGAACGGACCGCTGCCCAAAAACACGCTTAGTTTGCAAAACCGAACGTTGACGTCGATGATTTCCTCTCGAGCGAAAGTTCGTGAAATGCATTAGGGATTTTTACTATGAATATTCGCGAATATTCCGTCAGCTGCGACTCCGTGAGTGGGGCGGGCAGAGGCAGACCACGCATGGAGAAAAAATTTTTTTTTTAGTCAGATCCTCCCATTTGAAACTTTGTCAGATTATAGTTAACCTTATAATTTAAAGGAAAAATAAAGTCTGCTGACCGTAACATGGTGGATTATACGTCAGCTGGCTGCTTGAACAATGAAAAAAAAATTATGTTTCAATGATTTCCTCTTAACTAAAAAAATTCCTGGTGTTCGTTTATATGCTACTATGAATGAAAATTAATGTCAGCTTGCTGTATCTCAGTGGAAAGTTTGTCATCTGGTACCTTGAAAGGTGTAACGCAGCAGCATCTATCACCTACTGAATCTTATCAGCTGACGACTTTTCCCTTGACTTACAGCTAGCTGATAGTTTTTATTATTTACTAGAGCATGTTAACAATACTCTTATACATTTTCTACCGGGTGGAAATCAAATGTTATTCTCTTTATTTTTACAGATTGAAGCTATACATAAGCCCTTTCTATATTGCAGCTAGATTGAGTATTAAAATTACCTTCTCCTTCTCTTGGAGGGGGTAAGTTTTACCCATGACTGCGTACAAAGGCCCTTTGTTGTGTATATCAAATCAAATTTATTTCAGACATAGATATCCAATACACAGAAAATACACAATTAAATTAAAAACAATAGAAATAAATAAGACATTCAGACATATTTACAAATACAACACATTTAAAAATAAAAATAAGTGAAATACCCAAATTAAAATGAATGAATTAATTAATACACTCTTACGTAAACAAAATTACACCTACCCTTTAGAGATTATTTGACCGCTCCGGTCGCTACCTCTACCCAGGTTTTAAGAAGGGAGCAGTCTAATTTATCTACACTCACTTTCAGTATATTGTTGCCACTAACACGCACCCTACACATCAGTGATGCCACCCTCTTGCGTCTGATTGCAAAGAAGTCATCACTTCATCAGTATGCGCTTCAACAAACATCCCTGACGCACTACAGTACCGTGGCAGTCGCAACAACACTGAAAGCATTATTGTATTGGAATCGCAAGGCGTTGTAGGCTTTATGAGTGTAGTTGACCCATAGACCGCTCGTGTAGAAGGATTGACAGTAAGCCTTAAATAAGGTTAATTTAACTTCTTTACTACAACGAGCAAATCTATGAGTAAACTGAGATGAACGCGTTTTTTCGCCATAGAATAGATAGATGCTGCTGCGTTACACCTTTCAAGGTACCAGATGAAAACTTTCCACTGAGATACAGCAAGCTGACATTAATTTTCATTCATAGTAGCATATAAACGAACACCAGGAATTTTTTTAGTTAAGAGGAAATCATTGAAATATATTTTTTTTTTTCATTGATCAAGCAGCCAGCTGACGTATAATCCACCATGTTACGGTCAGCTGACTTTATTTTTCCTTTAAATTATAAGGTTAACTATAATCTGACAAATTTTCAAATGGGAGGAAATGACAAAAAAAAACTTTTTTTTTCTACATTCGTGGGAGGCTGCCACTGCCCACCCCACTCACGGAGTCGCAGCTGATGGTCGCGAATATTCATAGAATAAATCCCTAATGCATTTCACATATTTTTGATTGGGAGGGACTTGGTCATGAAAATCTGTCACTGGCTCCTGGACTATACGGAGCAAGCGTGGTTTACGAGATTCGTTGAGTATAGATTAAATTATAATGGTGCAGACTGAAGTATAAAAAAAAAAGTTACTCAACGTACCTACCTGTAGTCTATGTCGGAAGTATTAGCATCTAGTACTATAATTTAATTTGTATTAATTAATACCCACAAAAACCAAGGTATGTAGGTAGAATGTACATACATTGTAAAATTGAGTTAAACTAGAGAAATACATCAAGAAGTTTTGTGAAATAAGCATTGAATTAGAAACAAATGGAATCACGGTCTAATACAAAGTTCATGAATAAAGTGACCTCAGCGAACTGTACAATGTATTATGATTATAAAAAACTAATAGTAGTTTATGATACTGTTACATAATAGGGGTTATTAAACACGAGTGTGAGTTTAAGTACCGAGCCGTAGGCGAGGTTCTTAATAGTATCACACGAGTTTTTAATACCTAATTATGTGCAGTATCATACAGGACTTTATCTAAACCAAACCACAATTTCAGATCCAAATTTATTTCACCTTAATATCACTGCTATTTTACTGTCATTTTTGGCCAAAATAAAATATGATGCAAAAAAATCAATAAAATAAACATTAATCATCATGGCGCCCAAATCCGTGTTGGGAAAAACTCACTACCGCATACGCGACCACAGAGTAAATTTGCATCTAAAATTGAATTGGTACTGATTGATTCCTAATTGTTTACAAAGAGAATATAATACGACGTTTAATTGTTTAGTCATATCTGGCCACTTATAATGTTTTTTTCTTTATTATTTCGTTTGACAAGTTGACTGACAGTAATTGAAGTATTAAAACCCAAAAAACATTATAAGTGGCCAGACATGTCCAAATACTTGTACTTTAATGAAAAAAAGTTATTTTATAGCATTATCTTGGGAAGAAAACTGTGCTATAATATAATTTATCTACTCTCATATCGTAATGTTCTTATTATGAAATCAAAATCAGTACTTTAATGAGCCACTTTAGGCACACCCGTGTATAATGATTCATTATAGTACAGTTGTTGTTCCCAAGATAATGCTATAAAATAACTTTTTTTCTATTAAAGTACACTTTGGACCTATCAATAGTATAATCAATCAGTATCAATTCAATTTGACGATGACATTGTCACAAATTTTGTAACTTGAACTTTAGAGGTAAGAATTTTTGGGAGTTGGCAACACGGATTTGATTAAGTATATGATTATATTTTATTGTTTTTGCCTACACATATCATTTTGACCAAAAATAGCAATTTTTTTTTTTTTTTTTGCAAAGTTGGTAGAAATTCAATTTTTTTAAATGACATTATTTATATGAGTTTAGATAAAGTACTGTATGATACTGCACATAATTAGGTATTAAAAACTCGTGTGATACTATTAAGAACCTCGCCTACGGCTCGGTACTTAAACTCACACTCGTAGTTAATAACCCCTATTATGCAACAGTATCATAAACTACTATTTTTAATTTCATTATACACGGGTGTGCCTAAAGTGGGTCATTAAAGTACTGATTTTGATTTCATAATAAGAACATTACGATATGAGAGTAGATAAATAATTTTAAATGATACCGTAGGTCATTACTACTGTTGGCGACCACAAAAAGTAGTTATATTTTAATTAACTTTAATATTTGTATTTGAAATTGATAGTATCAAATAATGTAAAAGTAGGGACACACTACACAATGCTCGAAAATAGAGAAATGTATAGAAAAATCTGGAAGGTTCTGGTAAAGTATGGAAAGCTCTAGAAAAATCATATGGTACCTATAGAACTTTCCGGAACTTTCTCGAACGTTGTAGAAAATTCCAAAATAGTCTTAGTATGCATATAGAATGTTCTCGATCTAAAGTCAGGAAAGTTCTAGAACATAATGGAACCACAGTATAAAAGCCGAGCGCCTTTGTGCTATGAGTCAGTCATCTTCGAGTCATCTTTAAGTGATCTCAGAGTCATCTTCTAGTTAACAGTGAGAAATAAAAAAATAGAAAATTGTGAAAGTGATAGATAAGTGAAAGTAAATAGAAGTTTGTGGCTCACCCTAGTACAGTATGACACAACTTAGATGTAGCATCGGCAAAATTCGTAAAATCGATCGTTCCCGAAAAGAGTGCGCCTACAACATTACTCATGTGTTAAAAAATCATCGGCGAAAATGATCTTGTTGAACGATGAATGGCGCGATAATGAATATTTTTTATTAGTTGTGTAAATCGGAAGTGAAGTGCACGAAAACGATTTGCCGATACTACATCTAAGTTGCGTCGTACTAAACCCTGGTATCCCTTGTACCTTGTAGTACCCTGACACCACGTAGCACCCTGGTACCCCTTAGTACCCTAGTACCCCAAGTACCCCGATTTCCCAAATATCATTTCTGGTCTCTCCCTTCACTAACGCCACCAAACGGCAGCGGCTTCCACGTAGCAGAACTAACGAGAACGCTGAACCAGCGCGGGTGGACCGGAAGCCGAGATCCTCGCACCTCCACCGCACCAAGCGCCCGCCACCTAGGGGAACCCTATCCCCGGCACCATAAGGCACGACGCGATAACAAACGCCGCGCCGCAACAACTACCTACACAGCTTAATTTTGCTTGCAATAATTAAATATTTAATTCTGCACCCTATGTAGCTTTGACAGATTCACACTATTGTTACCTGTAGTAGAGTGGATTTTATTTTGGATTTTATTAGTAATATTATATCTAATCTATCTATCTAATACATTGTGTTCGGTCATAAACTAGCGATATTTTAAGGACTTATATTTGAACACATTTTTAACCCCCCACGCAAAAACGACCGAGGTGTTTTAAGTTTAACGAGTCTGTCTGTGGCATCGTAGCTCCCAAACGGATGAACCGATTTTCGTTTAGTTTTTTTGTGTCCTAGATAATTTTAACCCGAGTGTTCTTAGCCATGTTGTTTGAAGATCATCAGCTCTTTTCTAGTTGATGAGAGGATTTGATTCTTCTTCCTTATGTCAATGACATTGAAAGTATATGGTAAGGTAACCACAGATAATATTCA
This sequence comes from Tethea ocularis, assembly GCA_963555595.1. Taxonomy (NCBI): domain Eukaryota; kingdom Metazoa; phylum Arthropoda; class Insecta; order Lepidoptera; family Drepanidae; genus Tethea; species Tethea ocularis. The sequence goes on along the minus strand of OY741963.1, from coordinate 5,935,604 downwards.
TACTATGTTTATTACGCCAATAACCGAAGCTGAAATTTTTAATTTAATTAAGTCTCTTAATAATACCTAATTCTACAGGATACGATGATCTCAACACAAAAGTCATAAAATTTACCGCAAAGTTTATAACTGCACCTCTGTGTCACTTAATAAATTTGTCATTTGAGCAGGGTGTTTTTCCAACTCGCCTAAAAGAATCAATTGTTAAACCCTTATTTAAAAAAGGTGACTCAAGCGATATGAATAATTACAGGCCCATCACACTCATACCTATAATACCCAAATTTTTTTAAAAGGCTATGCTCTTGAAAATCGATAATTTTTTGGTTCAAAATGACATTCTGATTAAAAATCAATTTGCATTTAAGAAAAACAGCTCGACTACTATGGCTTGTTTTTCCTTGGTAAAGCAAATTTCAGAATCGTTAAATAATAAAACGGCAGTAATGTCTGTGTTTTTAGACATGAGCAAAGCCTTCGATTTTGTAAATCATAAGCGCTTGCTTTGTAAACTATAAAATTATGGTCTTAGAGGCAAAGTAAATGAATGGCTTGAAAGCTACTAAAGTGGTCGGCAACAACGTACTCAATTAACAAAAATAAAAAAAATGAAAAATACCTTTGTATCATCATTAAAATTAAATAGTTCCGGTGTACCACAGGGTAGTGTCCTGGGACCACTTTTGTTTCTACTCTATATAAACGATCTACCTAAAATATTCAATCAAGACTGTATACTGTTTGCCGACGATACTACGTTACTAATGAAATCAAAAAATAAAAATGAACTAGAATCCATAACTAATGACGAAATAAATATTACCATTAAATGGCTCGAAGACAATAATCTTAAGGTCAATATAAACAAAACTAAATTAATTAAATTCCAATCATATAATATTAAAAACGATGTGGCCTCGAAAATTAAATATAAAGATGAACCTATACAACAGGCTGATTCTACTGTGTTCCTGGGCATATCAATTGATAAAAATTTAAACTGGAAAGACCACATAGGAAAGTCTGTACAAAATTAGACAGATTTGTGTATGCCCTTCGGCGGTTGAGATTCCTAGTTTCAAAGGAAATTGCCCTGTCCACATATCATGGTTATGTATCATCTGTACTCCGTTATGGATTAATTATATGGGGCAACTCTCCTTTCCATTGCCCACTGACATGTTCCTGACATCCACCGACATGTCGTTACGGAGTTGAGAGTTAACAAATATACACACAAATTTTCGCATTTATTATATTATAGTAGTAGTAAGTATGATTTGAAGATGTACACTCACCTTATCCACATGAATGAAGAAATAATGTTTGTGTCTATAGAGAGCATGTATCAATCGGTGAATTTGACGAAGTGCGCGTCCATTCAATGTCAAAAGAAAGACAATTCGAATCGGCTCTTGTGTATCTGTTGATGTCTCAGGTATTTTAGGCACGAACTCTGAAATTAGGTATAGCAACTTATACAATCTAGATAGATAGCTAGTTCCATAATATACAGTGCCAGTACAGATGTGGACTAATACTAATAACTAGCTGTCCCCCGCGGTTGCACGTTCCCGGGAATAATCAGTAGCCTATAACCTTCGGGGATAATGTAGCTTCCTATTAGTGAAATAATTTTTCGCATCCGACTGGCACCAGAGATTAGCGCGTTCAAACATACTCTTCAGCTTTATTATTATTAGTATGGACAAAGCTGAAAAGTTTGTCTGTCTGTTTGAACGCACTAATCTCTGGACATACTTAATATTCGTAAATTCATTGTATTTGCACTTTTTTTGGGATCCGTTCACTTAACGGTTGGCGCTACAAATCAAATAATAAAATTCAAATAAAGTAAAAATTAAAGGTAATTTCCAAAAAAAAACGTGTTTTTTTTTTACTCGACCTTAACAATTTCTGTATCTTATGAACCGTAACAGGTGGACAGTTGAATAATAATAATGAAATCACTTTCTCGAATCAATAATTACCGAATAATACCGGGTATAAGGGACAGCCGACCAAAATTCTGGTAAAAGGTTACATTGAATGCATAATAATAACACTATAGAAATCAATCATGTCAGAAGTCATCGGTTACAGATATCGTAATTTTTGAGCAATGTAACCCAACACAACGCTCCTCGATATACCTATACCTACTCGACTCTTGCGAGAAATGACCACACACGTGAACTCAAACAGCTGCTTGCGTCTTGCGTAGGTATACCTACGTATTGATTTGAATTTTGATTTACACTGCAGTTTTATGTCTAAATTAGTAGTTACGGGGCAGCTTTCCATAAAGTTCTGCGTAAAAAATCGTATAATTCATGAAAATATCGACGAAAAATTCAAAGTCTAGGGGCTCCAGAATCATGTATTGAATCCATGGGAATCAGTTTACGGAAGGCTGCCCCTTACACCCGGTATATTGAATAATTAATTTACATGTTCTTAGGGCGGGTAAGTGGAGACGACTAGCTCGATGTGCGCTCGCGTCGCCGTTCTATTTACTCGAATTTAGCGCACACCGCTACAGGAGACCCCATCTTATTTTTTTTATTTTCAGATACTTATAAATCTAAAACACTCTATACTTAACTACTACATTGACCCATAAACTCAACTTAGACACATGTGAACAATTAACTAAGTCTGAACTGGAGGCCAATTCTCACTCTGCCGCGCTGTAGAGATGATCTCTAATTCGAGATATGTCAAAACAAAATGGAGAATCTCTAACAAAATCAATTTTTCGTATTCTCGGGATGTCACGCACGTTAGAGAAATGTCTAATCCCTTTCGTTCGAGATGCAACGAATGGTCCGGAGCAACAAAGATTTCGATGTCGAATGAGAAATTGGGTAGAACCACAGTAGAACGTTACTGACTTAAAATTTTATCTGATTTTGTTATCAAGAACGTAAATTAATAAAATATATTTCAATTTTAATAATAATTCTTTTAACTATAGAATTCCGATTATATTAAATTATCATTATTTTGTGTTAAACTATAATGATAAATAATTTCCGAAGAAGTGCCCTATATTCTCCATAATAATATTATTATAGTCCATCTACGTGTAAAATATTTATATTTTTGTTTTAGAATTTAAATATAAGATATAGCGCCATCTATTGAGAATGTGTCAAACCTTTTGATCGGCGCAACATAATTTCATTTCACGACAGTAAACTTTTCCCTTAGTCGCTTGTAAAGTTATTTTTCAAAACTTTTGTAGTTTAGGTACACTATTGATTGATGAATTAAGTATTTGAAGTAATAAATGTTATTTTTTTCACTATATTCATATTTTTAAACTTTATAAATCGGTAATGGTGCCGATTCTGTTGTTTACGAACTAAATAAATTTAATCTCACTATATCTCTTTCTAATAGTATACAGGGTGGAATTTTGTAATGCCACCTGGAGGGGAAGTACTCTTAATACTTTAGATAGAAAATTTTACTCAAAGGAAACATTCCTTTATTTTTGAAAAGAAAAAAAACGGCATTAAAGATTTTTAAAAATTCGCTTGCCGCACACGGTAATCGAACCGACTAAAATCTGTAAAAGTTGCACCGTGTACTTTTATTGCATTGATTGTTAGGGTCAATATGTTAAAATATTTAATTCAAAATCAAAGTTGTTTTGTTGAAGAGGGTGCCGTCGCTTTTTGAAACTTCCAGTGTTCTTTAAATTATCTATCATTATTTTCAGTACAAATCGAGTTGGTGTCTGACGGTCTCGATATCTCTCTCCATACCACCGCAGAGCACGATTCACATCTTTATTATTTAAAAAATAAGCTTCCATTAAATCAAATTGCTCTTGATAAGCCATTTTTACCGTGAAACAATTATGAAATGATTTGTAAAAACAATCAAATGTGAATAACAGATGAAAATCTATTTTCAAATGTAACATTCCATATTTAAACTACGTCATACACGCAGTTATGTCACATCTAAGAAAGGAGTCTGCATTACAAACACGTGCAAATTGCAATCGTCTTATCTAAATAGTAATTCGTCATTTCGATGGATAAATGACGTCAATGATAATAATTAATGAATAACATAAGTACACAGATAGATCTTTGAGTAAAAGTGCTTTAACTTGACCGATTGAATTAATAATTTAAGATTTCATTGTTTTCCATTCATTTAACTTCTGAAAATGGAGCTCATTTCGAGCAATTAATTAGTTAGTTTAAATTTTTGTACATAATTAAATTAATTTAAAATTTAATTGTTTTCATGTAATTCAATTTATGAAGTTTGTTAAAGAGATTTCATCCTTATTGACCCTAACAATCAATGCAATAGAAGTACACGGTGCAACTTTTACAGATTTTAGTCGGTTCGATTACCGTGTGCGGCAAGCGAATTTTTAAAAATCTTTAATGCCGTTTTTTTTCTTTTCAAAAATAAAGGAATGTTTCCTTTGAGCAAAATTTTCTATCTAAAGTATTAAGAGTACTTCCCCTCCAGGTGGCATTACAAAATTCCACCCTGTATATAAGAAAGGGATGCAAGATATTTTAGTCCTGTCAATTTAGTCCGATCACACATTTCAACGTGAATTTAAGCACGATCTTTATTGGTCACGACTATTTACCCGTACATTACGATGACAGCACTAAAAATGGTCTATCTTTTTTCAATAAGGTTAAAATGAAAGAGAGGTGAGATATTTTGGTGAGATTTTTCATAGACATTCATGATTAGAGATAATCTCTGATTATAGATGATCTCTACCCGCGCGAGAATTGGTCTCCTGGGGACTTACCATCAACTCTTATTGCGATTTGCGATCTAAATGACAACCTAAACTGAGTTGCGTCGCATTTTCATACCATGACGTAATTATAGCGATCCAGTAATATCAAGTTCGTAATTGGCTCGCCATTGTTTCGTAAACTCTTTTCGTTCATTCATTTTCCGTACCATGACGAAAGATATCAACCTACCCTGAATAAGTCATACTTTCGAAGTAAGCGAGAATCGGCCGGCGTTTAGAGAGCACGAAAGGTCACGGTGCCCAAGCTCATGCGCCAGTCTCGTACCAGCGTATTATGGTGTTGGTGTTCATAGTGTCATATCTCCACCAGCAACCTATCTGTGTCTGCATGATGTTTCTAGACCACAACGGCCCATCGTTCTCCTTGGGGTCGCTCAGAGATTGAGCACAACCCCAAAGGATCCCATTTAGTCGCCTTTTACTACAGACAGGCAGACAGACAGACCCCTTTCTATAGGCTATCCATGCAACTCACCGGGAGTTAGAAAAAGGTCACCAGACGCAACCCATAATGGCGGTTGCTTATAAGCTGAAGTATTTCTCACACGCTCTATCACCTATAACAAAGAAGGGAGCTGGTTTGGCTAAGGCATACGAGCCTATAGTTTAAAGGATCTAATCAAATACCATATTCATGGTCCAGATTTCGAGTGACCCTCGTACCGTATGAATGATAAATATTAACCCATCCTAAGCTCAGCATAAAACAAACTTCCAGCAAAAAAGTTGTCACATCACTGGGTGGCAGACTTCGTGCATGGTTACATGAGATTTTACCAAAACTAGATTGGAATTTCAAAATCACAAATCGATTTCAATTAAGTAAAATTTTACTCGAGTGGTAATAGTTATATGGCTCATGTTTAACGTCGTAGACGATCACCCTCCAAACCTAAAAATAAATACCTACTATATATCTACATTCAATCTCAGATCATTAGCAAATGAAGCAAGAGTAGTTAAATTGGAATACGCGATATCGCAAATTAATTGGGACATTATCGGTATAGCTGAAGTGAGAAGGCAAGGCTATAAAATTGAAGACAGGGAGAGATATCTACTTTATTACTATCATTTATACTATCTTATAATTTGTATAATGTTGTGACAGTAACTGTTGTGTTTAGGGTGTCTAAATAAAAGGAAGAATAAGGAATCGAACTTATTTTTTTTTATCTTCATGTCGAGGCAGATATTTCATTCAAAGTTATTTTTTGGTTAGGTAGGTACCAAAAGATTCTGCTAGTATAGTTACCTTACAAATGTAGGCTACTAAAACGCCGGCATTCTTCACGATCAAAGGTGTGCTATTTCCGTACATCAGCGCTATTATTATATACCTACTATTACATATTCTATGGTCATACTTAGGTAAGTAAATACATATTCAGATTTGAAAGCTACCCTGAATGGTGAGATAAGCCTTACGCTAGACGCGTTAGAAAGAGAGAATAAAAGGACACGCATTCCTGCGAGCTGAATTGGAATTTATTGCGTCGCATCAAGAGTCGCTTTTTAAAAGCTTTTATTTAACTTGCACTGTATGTATGTTCGGGTGAAATCTTGCTACTCAATTTTGAAGCAGATCTAGACACGCGGGAGCGTGTCAAGCCAAAGTTCAAGTAACAGAACTGGCGAGCAGCACAGTGTGTAATATTACACGAAGCATTTGGAGCCAATTTTGACCCCCTCATAACTCAAAAACTATTTTACATAAACGTGTCAAATTTGGTTCATATATTGAGACTTGCGAGTAGTTGCGAGATACATACGTGCTCCAAATTTCATAAAAATATCTCAAACGGTTATTTAGATATTAACGTCCAAAAATCGTAATTTTTATCACTGACTGACCTATAGATCAAAACTATAACCCAGTTCCAGATGACCTAGAAAGTTCAAAGTTGGCATGCAGATAGGTAATTAGGTGAATATAAAGGAATAAATCTGAAACCGGTAAATTTTTATCAGTTTATTATAATTTTTCACTGTAACAAGATATTATTTAACGGTAGTACAAATTAATGTAGATGGCGTTGTTTTTTTTTTAAACGAGCTATGGTTTCGTTCTAAAGATTTATACTTAAGACCTTGTCTCTCGATAGGTTGCGAGTTATGCTACGAAATTCATAGGTTTTCTAGGAGTGATGTAAGAATATTTTTCTAATTATTCTCGGCAAGCCCTTTCATTGAATACCCATACTATAGGAAAGCATAAAAAACTTCAAAAGTCCGCCCTATTGGATTTAGAATGACGTCACATTATGTTTCGAGTTACTCTCAACAAGCCCTTTCATCCTATCAAAAACATTAATGTGAAAAAAATTCAAGGTTTTTTTGCTTTTAATTTTTATTTAATTGTCTTCGTCCAGTGACGCTTCTGTACGTAGTACTATTTAGGTAGAAATAGCGCAAAATATGTAAATACAAGTACTAGAATATACCGTTAGGGTAATTTATCTACCTATGATACTTAACATTAACCTTATAAAATCCTTGTAAACTTATCAAACCCTATAAAACGAATTATGCATTATAAAACATTTATTACTTGATATTCCTGTTCCATAAACATTCATAGTGAAGTATCCTCCACATATTTTTGAGGGATCTCCAGGGCATTTCATGTCACATGACTCATTAGATACTTTTGATGATTGTGGTGGTACATTATCTCCACAAAAGCACTCTGAGCTGTAACAAATTATAATAATTAATGCGGTTTTAACTATACAGGGTGGAAATTTGAAATCGGCGATTTTTGATAATATTTTTTATTAGCTTAATCAATCCTGTCTCCGACAAGTATCAAAAGGCTCTATGGGGCCAAGTTAGGTTAGGGTATCAGAAATGTCACAAATCGAAAAAAAAGATTCCCATACATTTTGTTAGGAAATTAATTTATCATACTGTGGTGACATAGTCAAATGTAAACAAAACAAAGTATCAACACTTTATGTAAACAAAAATGTGTTTTTAATTAGGACAACAACAATAGGGTAGTTGACACTGTCAAATAGTAGTTTATGATACTGTTACATAATAGGGGTTATTAAATACGAGTGTGAGTTTAAGTACCGAGCCGTGGGCGAGGTTCTTAATAGTATCACACGAGTTTTTAATACCTAATTATGTGCAGTATCATACAGTACTCTATCTAAACTCATCAAGAAATCATCAACATATTACTCCAAGGTATATTAGTAACATTTTCATGAAATAGTCGTATATGTCAGTAATATATCTTGGAGGAATATGTTGATGATTTATTTTGTTATTAATCAGTATATATACTACCATTCTTCTCGCAAATAACATGTTGATAACTTACGACCTATAACTGAGCTGCAATTAGCAAAAAACTTGATAAAATTTTGAATTTCGCGCTCCAACCGAAGGTATACCCTTAAAATGATATATTTAGGCAAAAACTCCAACCCCCAAAAATTCTTACCTCTAAAGTTCAAGTCAAAAATTCGTCACTGATTGATTATACTATTGTTAGGTCCAAAGTGTACTTTAATAGAAAAAAAGTTATTTTAGAGCATTATCTTGGGAACACAACTGTACTATAATAAATCATTATACACGGGTGTGCCTAAAGTGGGTCATTAAAGTACTGATTTTGATTTCATAATAAGAACATTACAATATGAGAGTAGATAAAATAAATGACCAAACACTAACCAATGCATAAAACATCTAAAAACACGTGGAAACATCAAATATTTTGTAGATTTAATGCATTTCATGATTTTTAATTACCAGTGGAACCACTAAGACTAGATGATTTGATGCTGTGAATCTATGACGTCATAGTGTAATATTTCATACAAAATTCCATATAAACGATCATTTTGACATTTATTAAAAAGTAGCTAATTTGATATGTCAGTCAACTACCCTATTAAAATAAATAATAAAATAAATAAGTTAGTAGGTTTGGGAGTACCTACTTAATGATCATGATACTAAAAGTTTGAAATGGCCCCCATTCTGCCCAATACAATGATAGGTTATTTTCCATTATAAAAATGTAGCATGTTATTCAAAATTAAAAATGATCAGACTACAAAACTTTTTTTTTTGTTGCCGAGCTCTTTCTTGGCAGCCAGTATTTTCTCGAAATAAGGAACTTTCCTTTACGCACGCACAGTAATGGAAAGTTCCTTATTTCGAGATTACAGTTAATTTTCCTAAATGTATGGGAATAGTATTTTTCGATTTGTGACATTTCTGATACCCTAACCTAACTTGGCCCCATAGAACTTTTTGATCCTTGTCGGAGACAGGATTGATTAAGCTATATATTTTCAAAAGTCACCGATTTCTCGCTGACTGTACATTTTTTCAAAATCTGTAAATGCCGATAGTAATAACTCAAAAAATTAGAGATGGTCTCCTAAGACCATATTCGCGTGGCTTCAACCCTTAAGGCTTAAAACCATGTAAACTTATCTTCTATGTAATGAGCCACCTTATAGTAGGCCTTGTCTTTCAATTTATGTTTAATATACTCTTTGAACTTATTATAAGACATCTTAATTACTTCATATGGTATTTTGTTAAAAAAGTGAATGCAGTTTCTTGTATTTGGGTTATGGCGGCTACTGTTTGTGTCAAATAGATTTAAATTTTTACAAAAAATATAATATTTTCAAAAACATATAGCGACGGTAAGGTTAATATGTAAAACTCCTTCCTTCGCGCTCCAACCGTAGCCTCCACCTTAAGGGTATACCTTCGGTTGGAGAGTTAAATGCAAATTTTAACACTTTTTTTGCAAATTGCAGGTTAGTTACAGGTCGTAAGTTATCAACATGTTATTTGTGACAAGAACGGTAGTATATTTACTGATTAATAACAAAAGAAATCATCAACATAATCCTCCAAGGTATATTAGTAACATATTCATGTAATAGTTGTATATGTCACTAATATACCTTGGAGGTCTTTATGTTAAGTAAATAGCACGCGTGTGTAATGAGCTGTATTATGGACATAAAATATGTGCAATATGAGCCACTTTACAAGCAAGGTGTTGAAAATATAGTTATAATAGCATAGTTTAAACTTACCCATATTGTACACCAGCATATGGAAAACCTGCTTGTACACAAATATCTAAACATGACTCGGGTGAGTTAGTGCTAGCATAATTGGCATAGAAACCCGACAATAATCTCAGCTTCTTTTCATCCACAAAACATCCTAGGTGACTGCCATAGGACATTCCATCATGAGGGCAGTTATTAGGTAATGTTTTATGATAAAAATTATCTTCTTGTATGAGACATGTCTTGTTCACTATTTCTTGTTTACATAATTGTGATTTCGCACGGTGTATCGCGGATATTGCTTCCCTACTTTTAATTTCGCAAGCAGGTTTGAAATCCAACTCTTGTAATCGCAGAACTGTCGCCGGTTTATTAAGGTGTTTATCAGAAAATTCTACATTATTTCTAAATCCATATTTATTTCCAGCAGAAAAGTCTCCAACTTGTTGCCGTATTAATGACACATAACCGTTTCTTTTTAACAGAGTGTCATTTGCCGATGGAAATAAATTTAAAGCAATTAAAATCTGAACGAAAAATGCAATTATTACTGTGACCACAAGACACTTCACATATTTGTACCAAATTCTGCGCAAACTAATCGCCATTTCAATACTGTTTCATTGTTGAAAATCTTACTGATCTTACCATCATAACTTACCACGCTATGCTATGGTATCGGCCATACAAATCGGTGGAACACTAAAATATCTCAAGTGATTTTAGTCGCTATAGCAATGTGTTAGAGTCTTAATCGCAATGAAAAAATCATAGCTTGACGTTTTGTCTCACTAGTAGATCGAGTTCCACAGATTAGGTCCGAATTATAATGTGTCAAACACAGACTAAAAAATTTGTGTGCGTGACCACGAGGAGCGACACTGTATGTAGGGACACGTGCTTTTGTGTACATGTAATGTTGCCAGATGTTGGGAAAATTTTTATCGATTGTTCTCAAGAGTACTTGTTAAAGATTGGTACTGTTCGTTCGCAATAAAGATACTTATATAATATTTGGACATAATAATGGTTATTATGTCCAATTAAATTATAGTAGAATGAAAGTTAATTATAATACATATTGTTTTTATTAATTTATATCATAACAGGAAAAAATATTTACGTATATTAAAATTGAAAAACATATTTAATTCGAAATATTTATTAAATACAAAGTATTTTTTTCCTAAGAGTGCTGATTACAAGCAGTTTCTCTCAACTCTCTGGAATTAGACAACTAGGTATCTTCATCGTGCTCATTCAATATTTTTTTCAGAATTTTAGAATCGATTATACTATAAAAATTAATGGTAGTATATTTACGGATTAATAACAAAAGAAATTATCAACGTATGAGGAATAAGGTATATTACTGATATACACGACTATTTCATGAAAATGTTACTAATATACCTTGGAGGAATTAACATATTGATAAATTACGACCTATAAATGAGCTGCAATCACATTTGGACGAATATACGACGAATTACTGAGCTGCAATTTGCAAAAAACGTGATAAAATTTGAATTTCGCGCTCCAACCGAACGTTCCCCCTTAAACGTAGTATTATATCCTCTTTGGTAATCACAAACTAAGTAGATATAGATACTACGTATCAGACGGACATGTGGCCTTATGTCTACGCCTTATGGGGGACCTATAACTGAGCTGCAATTAGCAAAAAACTTGATAAAATTTGAATTTCGCGCTCCAACCGAAGGTATACCCTTAAGGGATTCCTTGGATTTGTGAGCGAGCGCAATGACCATACCAACATGATTGCAAAATTATACGTCATTTCCATGTCCGCCATTGCCAACATAAAAATGAAATTAGGGATGCCCATTAACATATATTGATATATCGATATTCTTAGCATTTTCGGAGCAGGTACCTGCTACCTTTAAGGTTTCATGTTATGGTAATAGTTAATAATAAAAACACATATTTTTATTGGTCCGCAGATTCTTCATCTGATGCGAAAGATCTTTTCGATATCCGACAATCATTGCTAATAAACTTATTTGCTGCAACAGAACCTCGAACAATGCATATTTATGGTTCTCGCACATCTGGTCTATTTATTGTCTCTGAAATATTTAATTGAATTAAATGCATATCGAGCAAGAAAGGGAAAAGCACATACGATATGGTTACTACCTCACATACTTTATCCCAAAAACTTTGTGTAATTATCGATAATCGAGAACACTATTGTTTACGTTCAAAATAGGGTTATGTTAATTTTCAAGTAAGGCGAACAATTATTTACTGTATAATGCCTAAATATAAGTTTATTACATAAATAACGTATTTTGCACTCACTGGTCTTCGTCAAATGCAAATTTTCTGATCCATTTAAAAATAACCTGTTTTACATGGCTTATCTTGCAAGATATTTTGCAAATTTTAGCAAGGTTTCATCATGGACGTATAAAAAAAGACGGACAGAGTATGGCCTAAACATAAAGTGAAGCATAGCAATGGCGGCGACGCATCCATGTGTGAGTCCCAGAGTTGCTCGCGACGTAATGGCGGCCGACTGGCTTACTATGGTGAGAGTGTGTGCGTGTCGCATTGTATGTACAAGACGGCCGGCTTACTATGGTGCTTCAGTTTGCTGGTTCGTAAAATGGCGTCCGTCTTTTTTTATACGTCAATGGGTTTCATGATGTCTTTAGGTCATACTTTGGAATTAAAACTAGGAAACACTCCCAAAGCATATATACTAGTTAGTTTATAAAATTCACCAATAATCAAACTGAAAATTATCCATCACAGACTCACAGACTGATTTTGACAAAATATATTTATTTTATTTTATTTATTTAAGGAAAACTTACAGTTAGGCTTAATGAGTAAGGATACAAAAGAATAATATGCAGAAGGCCAATTAAAAGTTTTCACATATAGGCATGAGAGAAAAGTAAAGAAGATACAGTAATCGACGACAGAGAGCACTTATAAAATTAAAATTAAATAAGAAACTATAAGCAAGGAATTTAACAAAATACTGGATATTATACTATTAATGGTTCAAAGTATTGACATAACCAGTTATACATAAATAAGAGTAGTACAATTAAAAATAAAACCTATAAAACAAATTTAAAAATAAAGAAGGAAAAATTATAACATTAACTTATTCAAAAAAGTTATCAGCCAACGCCTTTCTAAGTTTTGAAACTGAGGAGTTGAACAGATCAACGTCAGTCTCAGCAGCAAACACATTATAGCACCGCACCGGCCCGCCCTAATCAGAAACGAATTTTGCCTGTAAGTAGTTTTTGCAGAAAGAACTTGTAAGAGTTTGGGTTTTCTTACTGATAGTTTAGGTGCGCAGAACCCCAAATGTCCTAGTAGTTCAGGACAGTCAACAGTTCCATTGACTATCTTGAAAAGAAAAGCTAGGTCAGCCACACGTCTTCATTCCGAAAGAGGCAGTATATGGAATTTCTTGCAGCGCTTAGAATAATCTGCGGAGCATGATTTCACTCGATATTGGAGAAACCGGAGGAATCGTTTTTGGATTCTTTCCAATCGTGTTACATAGGTATTGTAAAATGGGTTCCAGACTTGTGAACAGTATTCTAAGTGGCTGCGAACAAATACACAGTATAATATTTTAAAAGTTTTAATTGACCTAAAATCAGAAGACAGCCTCAAGACAAATCCTAGTGCTTTAGATGCTTTATTAATGATATCATTGATGTGCTCATCAAAAAGTAATTTATTATCAAAAGTGAAGCCGAGGTCCTTAATTTTTGTGACTCTTGAAATTGACTCATTTTTGAGTATATAATCATGTTTAATAATATTTTGTTTACGGGAGTAGGAACAAACATAGCATTTCGAGACATTAAGATCAAGTTTATTTTTAGTACAATAATTTTGAAACCGGTTAAGGTCTTCTTGTGGCACTATCGGGATTTTCGATAGGACAGAGAATTTTCATGTCATCAGCGTAAAATAAGATTTTTTAATGTCTAAAGCACGAAGAGATGTCATTTATAAAGATGGTAAAAAGAAGGGGTCCGAACAAGCTGCCCTGGGGCACTCCTGAAAGAATAAGCATCGGTGAGGACGTGTAACCATTTAGTACCACTGTCTGACATCTATTTTGAACATAAGAACTAAACCATCTATATAGATTTCCACTAACAACTGACTGGAGTTTACGCAGGAGAATAACATGATCTAGCCGATCAAATGCTTTACTGTAGTCCGTGTATATAATGTCTAATTGAGAAGGCTGTGACATATGAAGGGAAATATAGTTACTACAGAGGAAAAGGTTGGAAGTCGTGGACCTGCCTTTCAAGAAGCCATGTTGGTATTCGCATAACGATTGTTTAAGAGAAGAGTGGAGCTGTTTGTAACCTATTTTCTCCAAGACTTTTGCAAAGACACACAACTTCGATATCGGCCTATAATTCTCAACCAAATCTTTAGGTCCCTTTTTATGGATCGGTGTTACGAAGGCAGATTTCAAATGGTTGGAACTACTCCATCCATTATGGAGCGTCTGTATAAGAGTGAAAGGGGATGAACTAAGCTTTTAGCCCAGCGAGCTATAAAAATAGGAGGAATGGAGTCCGGTCCTGCAGACTTATTAAGATCTAAGGATTTAAATAGATTTAATATTTCCGCATCATCTATTAAAACAGTGTTAATATCAGAAGTAGATTCAGTGCAATCATCAATACCAATTGTGGAGTTCTGAGAATTACATAAAAACGTGGAATGAAAATAGTCGCTGAACATGTTGCAGATATCATGGCCTTGGTCGGATGAGTGCCTACCGTATTTGAGGACGGATGGATATGAGTTGGTATGGTTTTTAGCTTTTGGATTCCTTAGTATATTATTTTCAATCATATTTATATATTGTTTGTACATCTCACTTTCCAGTACACGAGCTCGTTCTCTTAGTATAATAATAGTAGTTTATGATACTGTTGCATAATAGGGGTTATTAAACACGAGTGAGTTTAAATACCGAGCCGTAGGCGAGGTTCTTAATAGTATCCCACGAGTTTTTAATACCTAATTATGTGCAGTATCATACAGTACTTTATCTAAACTCATCTAATAATGTAATTTAAAGGTAAAACATCGATAATATTTTGTCATAGGTTTTCATGACTTACGGGTATCGATTATTAGTCATTTCCATCCGCCTCCACAATTTCAGATCCAAGTTTATTTCACCTTAGTAACAGAAAAAAAGTTATTTTATAGCATTATCTTGGGAAGAAAACTGTACTATAATATATTTTTTTAATTTCATTATAGACGGGTGTGCATAAAGTGGGTCATTAAAGTACTGTTTTTGATTTCATAATTAGAACTTTACGATATGAGAGTAGATAAAGGAATTTAAGTCCGATCTATTACCATATTTCTTATACTTTAAATGATATTTATATTTTTCCTTCAGGATTTTTATAAGGGGAGTTTTATACCATAACGGATATTTACGACCAGGAATTACATTCTTGGCGGGTATGAAAGCTTTGCGTAGATAATTTAAAATGTCATAAAGAAAAGAAACTGCTTTGTCTATAGGTCTACAGCTGATTTCACGATGCCAATCCACTACATTTAGCTTGGCAGATAGATATTGCTTCGTAGTCCCCAGAGTGATATAAAATTTTTAGATATGATTGAGGTCTTATAGTATGTACCTGAACGAAATCAGCTGAGATACATAAAGCTTTGTGGTGGGGGTCTTCTGGTACTAAGGGAAATTCACAAGAAGTTACAGTAATGTCACTATTAGAAAAGATCTGGTCCAGGATCCGGTTATTAATATTAAAATAGGGATTATATTGGGATAGATTACAGGTATCCAAATTGTCAAATAAATCAAATTGGTACATACCTTGTAAGTTATTTGGCTTGAGTGAAATACCATCTTCGACTAAGTTCCACGTAATATTTGGCAAATTGAAGTCACCCAGGATTATAAACTTATCTAAAGGATGCCTCAACACAATATCGAGAAGACTATCTGAGAAATTTGATATTTGAGTTACCGCTGAGTTACCGCCTTTTTGGTACCATATGTATTCCACACATATGTGCATTTTATAGGTTGTACTTGGTTTACGAGTCCGAAGCATAAGCGTTATCCACAGATCTTCTGCGGTTGAACTCCACTCATTGTGAACTTCGGATATAAGTTCTCGACGGACGGCAATCAGAACACCACCTCCCAGAGTCTGATTTGATAGGTGATAGTCCCTATCACGCCTCCAAATAAGATACCGGGCATCAAATAACTCATTATTGTTTAAACCTTCTATAAGCCACGTCTCGGTTAGGCAAATGATGTCATAGGAATTGAGACTCACATTCCTATAAAACTGGGACGTCTTAGTGCGTAGCCCACGGACATTTTGGTAGAAAATCTTAAATGCCATCATTGCTAACAACAGGAAATTGTAGGTATCTCAATGAATTTAACAAGCATCGGATATTAATAGCAATATGACAAGTATGGCTCTCTATGAGAAAATTCGATGAAATATAATAATTATGGAAGTAGTGAAGTACACAGTTGTCTAGAAGACAACGAAGGATAACGTTATACTCGTATTTAACTGGAAGGGATTACGTCGGTTATTTTTTTGGAGATGGTTGTTTAGTTTATTTCGTGTAAACTTTCATAGATTTTACAATTTCCTAGACACTTTCGCTAGGCTGGTGTGGTGATTACTACATACATGGTTGGTACTTGTGTAACAACATATTACTCTCTAATCTGTGGTTGGTACACTACTGACTACACAGTACACTAGTATAAAGTCATCTGTGATTACCATAGATTAATATGTATATAGGGTATAGATAGGTATCTCACGTCAGAAACTATGCCTTACAAAGTGGCGCCTGTCGGTGTTGATAGTTGAACCTATAGTACTGTACAAATATATGGCTAGACATATTACAGGGATCTTTTTATTTCAATTTTTGTGTGTAGGAATCTTTTCGATATTACTTCGCAATAAAATTATGCAAAACATATCTCAACAATTACTTCGTTGTGTATGGTGTATTACAGAGGAATAAGTATAAAATGCCTGTGCGCATCAAAACGCTGCAGACATCTTTGATTTAACATCTTGCCTAACAGAACATTACCATAGTCAAATCAGATTAGAATATATTGATACAATTTGTTATTATTAAAGTAAATTAAACATTAAATTAAACTTGACAGAATCTTTTTTTTAAACGCAGACATTTTAGAATAACCAAATCATAGAGCTGCATAGAGCAATAATTATCATAAAACACTGGCAACCTAACATCCACTCTTCTTTAAGGAACTCGGGCCTAGGGCCTTAGTCATCTTTTCTAGCCTGGGACCATATAGAGGCTTCGTTAAACAATCAGCCAATTGATCCATAACTTGTTTGACCTCAAGCATGCCACCTGACACACTATCTGACATACAGATTTCCTGTATATGTTTGGTACGGCTATGTTGCTCATGTGGCGGATTGTATGCCAGTTTTATTGTTGACTCGTTGTCAATGTACAGAACCGGAGGTTTCTCAATTTTAGTGATTTTGTCTATGACATAATTTGATGTATCTATTAAAACGTAGTATTAAATTATCTTTGGTATCTATGGTTCTTTATAATTTTATAGCTTCAGACATGGTTCAAAGTAAATAAATATAATTTAAATGTTTAAAGGAGTATGAATGCATTATAATCCATCAATAAATAGTGTTTTAAACATGGTGCCGAAAAATATTCAGTCGTTTCGATTCAAATCTGAAAAACTAAGCTATTAACATTTCATGACGTTTCTATTCAAACATTTTTTCAAGAACGTATATACGCCGTTTTCATTTTCATGGATTCAAAATAAAACATTTTATTGAATGTCATTCTGATTTTCCGACTTTTTATATATGTCATCAAAATAAATATAATTTGGTAAAAATAATGGCGGAACAAGAGCAAAAGAAGTTGGTCTCGGCAAAAGGCCAATGCAAAGCCGCTATAACACGGTTAGAAAAATACTTCGCTGATCCAGAAAAAAGTTACATAGCCGAAGATATACAGGGTTACAGGTTAAGTCGACCTAGATCCGTTAAGAGCGTGTAGTACCCATCTTTTCTGACATATTTCACTAAAGAACACCCTACCCCAAACATAAGCGTTTTCAAGAAAATCGACATTTAAATTTTTTAGTAAAAATTGCCGATTTTTTGCCATTAATTACGTATTACATTTAGGTAGGTAATACCTACGTAGGATTTTGGTTATTAAATTCATAGAGCATCTTAATCCGCATGTAAAAAATCAATAATAATAATAATAAGATAACTTCAATATATCGTAATTAATGGCAAAAAATCGGCAATTTTTATTAAAAAAATTCAATGTTTATTTTCTTGAAAACGTTTAGGTTTGGGGTAGGGTGTTCTATAGTGAAATATGTCAGAAAAGATGGGTACTACACGCCCTTAACGGATCTAGGTCGACTTAACCTGTAAACCTGTATATGTAAGAAAGAATTGCCTAGTAGAAATTTACTCAAAATACCAAGAGCTATCATTGAACCTGCAGCTATTGGGTGAAACAGCCGAGGAGGAGGAAGTTATTGAAGAGCGCTACTATGTCTTGATGGCGATTATCGAGCGCAAACTCAAAACGCCCCCCCCAAGCAGATCACTCATTTAAGGGCAATAATGCGGCAAAGCTACCTACATTAGACATTCCGATCTTCGACGGCAAGGATATATCAGGTTATAAACCATTTATAGAAATGTTGCGAGCGGTAGTTCATGAAGACACAAGGGTGTCATGTATTCAAAATCTTTGGTTCTTAAAAGCATTACAAATAATTGACAGCCTACCAATTATTGGTGAATCTTATGAAGCTGCACTTATGTTATTAAAAAAACGGTATGATAATCCGGCATTATTAATTAACAGTCATGTGACCAGTTTACTAGACCTTCCAAGTTTACAACGTGGTACAGCACAGCATCTGCGTGACTTGGTGGCCAAGGTACGACAGCACCTGACTGCACTACAGAATCTCAAGCAACCAGTAAGTCAGTGGGACGCGATTTTGTCCTGTATCATAATGCGGAAACTTGACTCCTTTACTGTGAGACTGTTTCACGCTGAGCGGGATACTACAACGGTAGTCACCATTGAGGAGTTGCTGAATTATTTAGATAAGCGAGCTGCTTCTTTTGAGGCTGGTCCAAGCATCAATATACATACTCATAGTAAGATAACATCATTAACTAGTCTGTCGACTTCAAATAAGGCTGTAACTGATAAAAGGTACTGTAGCTTTGTTCACAAAATCACAGGCTGTTTAAATGTGACAATTTTAATTCATTTACTGTAGAGAAACGAATTGAGTTCATTAATAAAAATAATTTACGTAAAATTTGCCTCAATTCCCATAACAATAAATGTAAATATAAATTCATACGTACTATTTGTAATTCCAGGTCGCATAATACATTAATACATGTACAAGAACCTGAGAAGAAGACAGCAGATGAATGTGACAACCAAGTGAACTTGCATATTGCCCAGCCATTAAGTATTAGTAGTATTAGTAGTGTCTTACTTCCAACCGCCAAGGTGATGGTTCATGGAGTAAACAACAAGAAGTTTATTGTAAAGGCACTTTTAGACTGTGGTAGTCAGACCTCATTCTGTACTACCGCTTTAGCCAAAAAATGAGGACTGCCTCAATTTGATTTAAATAAAAATATTTGTACTTTAGGTAACAATTACAGTAGCCAATCAAGCAAAGATATTCACTTGCCTATAGAATCATTAGTACGTGATTATAAACTTAATATATGTTGTTCAATTATAGACAACATAACGTCATAGTTGCCTCAAAGACCTATCAATAGAAACAGTTTCATAATTCCTACTGACGTTGAATTAGCAGATAATGAATTTTATATTCCTGCTCAAATAATGATATTGTTAGGGTGCGATGTATTCTTTAAAATCATTCAGGACGGTAAAATTGCGGGTGGACCAGCAGATCCTATATTGCTTAATACTCAGCTGGGATACATCATCTCGTTCACTGGTGATGCGAATGTTAATGAGACCGTCGCCATGCACGTATTTACGGAACATGATGATGATTACTATGTTCGTCAATTCTGGGAGGCGGAGAAGGTTCCCGAAGTATTTCAGGAATCCTTGCCTGAACTCATTTATAGCGAGAAAATTTTCAATGAGTCTGTAATTTTAGAAAATAACTCGTTCCAAGTGGAAATTCCTCTAAAAACTAAACTATGATGCGTCAAACTCGTATGCCATTGCACTACAAAGGTTATATGCAATTGAACGAAGGTTTGTAAAGGATCCAATATATCATGATTTGTATAAAAAAATCATTCACGAATATTTGGATCTCCAACATGCTAAACTGATCGACATTAATAATTGCGAAGAACAGGACAAACCATTATTTTATTTACCTCATCATGCAGTCTTGCGACCCGACAAGCAAACAAATAAACTTAGAGTTGTCTTCGACGGAAGTGCAAAGAAAAAAAATGGTGTAAGTCTAAATGATTTTATGTGTAATGGTCCGGTTGTACAACGCTCTCTCTTCGACATAATTTTATTGTTTCGTGTCTACAAGTTTGTTATTCAAGGTGACATACGTCATATGTACCGAATGATAAAAATACATCCACAACATAGATGTTTACAAAACATCCTATGGCGCGAGGATGGAGTAATGAGCATCCTCCAATTGCAAACGGTTACCTATGGATTAAAAGGTTCAGCATTTTTAGCTACTAGATGCCTCATTGAATTAGCAAAGAGATATAAAAATGAATATCCTTTAGTTAGCGCGGTGATTATTAATAATTCTTATGTTGATGATATTCAGTGCGGTGCTAACCACCTCTTCAATGGCCTCTGGGCAGTTGTGATTCTGCCCAGAGGCGTTATGTGGTAAAGATAATATCGTTAGGGTTGTCGAAGTAAAAACTTCTAATGGAAAATTCCATACACGAGCCGTTTCAAAAATTGTCGTGTTACCGATAGAGTAATCATTAATAACTTATGTACTATATTTATTCATGTAGGTACTATATGCTTCTATTTATTCATCTATTGTTGAAAGCAAGTTAGCTTATTATTTTCTATATTATAATTAATTTTATAAGTTAATACGATGCATTAAGCATTTCATTTTTGTCAATATTTTATGTAAGGTAATAGTAGTTTATGATACTGTTGCATAATAGGGGTTATTAAACACGAGTGTGAGTTTAAGTACCGAGCCGTAGGCGAGGTTTTTAATAGTATCACACGAGTTTTTAATACCTAATTATGTGCAGTATCATACAGTACTTTATCTAAACTCATATAAATAATGTAATTTAAAGGTAAAAAATACATAATATTTTGTCATAGGTTTTCATGACTCACGGGTATCGATTATTCGTCATTTCCATTGCCGCCTCCACAATTTCAGATCCAAGTTTATTTCACCTTAGTATCACTGCTATTTTACTATCATTTTTGGCCAAAATAAAATATGTATGCAAAAAAATCAATAAAATAAACAAACATTAATCATCATGGCGCCCAAATCCGTGTTGGGAAAAATTCCCTACCGCATACGCGACCACAGAGTAAATTTTCATCTAAAATTGAATTGATACTGATTGATTCCTAATTGTTTACAAAGAGAATATAATACTACGTTTAATTGTTTAGTCATGTCTGGCCACTTATAATGTTTTTTTCTTTATTATTTCGTTTGACAAGTTGACTGACAGTAATTGAAGTATTAAAACCCAAAAAACATTATAAGTGGCCAGACATGTCCAAATACTTGTACTTTAATGAAAAAAAGTTATTTTATAGCATTATCTTGGGAAGAAAACCGTGCTATAATATAATTTTTTAATTTCATTATACACGGGTGTGCATAAAGTGGGTCATTAAAGTACTGATTTTGATTTCATAATAAGAACATTACGATATGAGAGTAGATAAAATATTATTTTATATCCAATACTACTTATGTAAGGTCTTTAATTTAATACTGGGAATATGATTAAATTATTTAGAAATGTATTATTTCGTTTGCTGTTGTGCCCAGTTTATGTCTATGACATAATTTGATGTATCTATGGTTCTTTATAATTTTTTAGCTTCAGACATGGTTCAAAGTAAATAAATATAATTTAAATGTTTAAAGGTGTATTAATGCATTATAATCCATCAATAAATAGTGTTCTAAACAGATTTCCTCTAGCATTTTCTGTAGCCTATATGTAGTATCTCGCGTGTAGTTTCTGAAGCTGCCACCAGTTCTACTTCTGTTGATGACAAAGCAATTGTTTTTTGGCTTTGCCAACTAATCGGTCCATAAAATAAACGTAATGTTCCGGATGTTGAGTGACTTGCTGCGAAATCTGCGTCACTGTAGCAAATCAATTTGTTGACCTTATTATCATTTTTGAATACTAGGCTTTTGTTCATAGTACCTTTCAGGTAACGTAGTATTCTTTTTACTGCTATTATGTCCGCTTTAGATGGGTTTTCTAAGTTTCTCGAGGCGGAGCTGACCGCAAAATTAATATCCGGCCTTGTAGCAACCATTAAATAGGCTAAAGAACCTACAACTTGTCTGTAGGGAAAATTTTCATCTCTAGGTAAGTCTTCTTTCTGAGGATTCTCTTTTATGATAGGAGTACTTACTGGTTTACATTCAGCCTTTTTATATTTTACTAATAATTTCTTAGTATAAGCTTTTTGACTCAGTGTTATACTGCCATCCTCAGACCTTTCGATCTCCAAACTAAGAAAATAAGAAGCAGGCTTTGTCACTATTTTAAAACGATTTTGGAGATCGTTGATAAACTTCTTGCCTTCAATTTCTGTGCTTGATGCAACTAAACCATCATCAACATTCCATCATTATAACCGTCTGGTTGTTTCATAAATATTACTTCATCAATATTACCATTCAAGAAGGCTATCGATACATCAAACTGGCAAAGGGATAAATTCTCCTTTACTGCTACTGCTAATAAAGCTCGGACGGTGGTAAGACGAACTACAGGACTAAAAGTCTTGTCATAGTCTATGCCTGGTTTCTGAGAAAATCTTTTTCCTACCAGTCTTGCTTTATATTTTTCGACGCTACCATCTGGATTGGTTTTCTCTTTGCAGGGTAATGCTTTTCTGTTCTCTGGTGTTGGCAACACATAAAGATTTGAATATTAATATTATTAATTCTTTTGTTCTTTTTCATTCTGTCTTCTCTCATTTTGTCTCTCGTCTTGAATGTATATCCATCTAAATTTATAATATATTTTTCATTGCATAAAATTGTATTCTTTCATCAAATATATACAGTCCACTTATCGAAGAACTAATTAAGCCCTGTGTTCGACCCTGCGTCCTACATCTGGTAGAGAAACAAATTCCCACGTTTCATTTTAATTTAGGGAATTTATCTCACTTATCATTGCCCCTAACCGAAATGGTTCTTCTTTATCATTTCTTTCTAGAACTTCTCGATACGTAGCAGGTTCTTTGTGTTGGAGTAGGAAGTCTAATAAAGTGGTTTATATAGATATTACTGTTATATTTTAGAATAAATAATCATTTTACAATTCAACCATATTTTCACATATTTTTCTCTTGTTTTCTTGACTCTGACAGAACACTTCTTTTTCTTCAGTATTATCAATAGACAATTGGCTGTAGGCTGTACGTACTCCGACACTCCTCCTCGATTTTTATGTGAATATCTTTGTAACATATAAATCGTTAAATGAAATCAAATAATAATACACTCCTCCTAGTTAAATAAAATATACTTCTTCTAGTTATAGCTTTTATAATAATTATTGCAATATTTTGCAGTTTTCTCTTAGCATCTTGTGTCTTGCATTTGCTAACGATTTTGTCAACATATCAGCCAAATTATTCTCAGTTTGTATGTATGATATTGTCATCTTCTTTGTAAATATCAAATCTTTTATATGGTGATATCGAATATCGATATGTTTCGATCGTTTACTATTCTCATAATCCTTTGAAATAAAAATAGCTCCTTTATTATCGACATACAGCATTGGCGTTAGATTTATTCCAAAATCTTTTAATAATCCATTAATATTTATTCCTTCGCATGATGCCAGTGATGCTGCTATGTATTCTGCCTCTGCAGTTGATAATGCAACACAGTTTTGTTTTCTAGAGAACCATGCTACAACATTCTCATTGTATTTAACTATACATCCGCTCATACTTTTTCTGTCTCTTTTATTATTTGCCCAGTCTGCATCTGCAAAAATATTTAAACTCATCCGTTCATTTTTTTTATATTGAAGTGCAAAATCTTTAGTTGAACTAAGGTAGCGTAGTACGCGCTTGCCATGTTGCCAACATTCTTCATTTGGTTTGTCCATAAATTGACTCAGATAAGACACAGCATAGCATATATCTGGTCTTGATACTGTACTTACAAACATTAAGCTTCCTATTAGCTCTCTATAAGGAACTTCTATTGTTTTTTCTGTTATTTCTATATTTAAACCTTTTTCCATAGGTGTATCTTTTTCCTTGCAATCAGTCATATTAAATTTTTCTAACATTTTCTCTATTTGTTTAGTCTGTGTAATTCTTAAGATTTCATCTTTCCTTTCTATCTCCATTCCAAGAAATTTCTTTATCTCTCCTAAGTTTTTAGTATCGAATTCTTTCTGTAATTGATTCATTATTCTGTCAGTTTCTTCTTTCTTTCCCATTATTAAAATATCATCAACAAAAATCAATATCCAAACATTTTTATTAAAAAATAAGCAAAAATCGTTTTTGGATCTTTGTAATCCACATTTTTCCAAAAAATCATTTAGTCGTTCATTCCAACATCTAGGACTTTGTCTTAATCCATATAAACTTCTGTTCAATTTCAGTACTTTCTTTTTATTTGCATTCACTCCTAGTGGTACTTTTATATAAATTTCTTCTTTTAAATATCCATTTAAAAATGCTGTTGGTACGTCCATTTGGTAAATTTTATAATCTTGTTGTACCGCGTGTGCTAAATAAGTTCTCACTGTACTCATTCTAGCTACAGGTGAATAATTTGTGTTGAAATAATCTTCTTCTACTTGAAATCCTTTAGCGACTAATCGTGCTTTCTTTAAACCATTTTCTTTTGTTTTAAATATCCATTTTGTGTCTATCGCTTTCTTTCCTCTAGGTAAATCAGTAGGTTCAGTCCATGTATTTAACTTTTTTAATGAATTAATTTCTTTATTTATTGCTACTAACCATTCTTCATCTTTCGCTGCTTCTTTGTACGAAGTTGGATCTTTATTTTCAGTTGTAATCATACAATATGCAGTATAAAGTTGATAGTCATTCATGTATTTTGGTTGATTTATAGTTCTACCTGATCTTGTAGTTATTTTATTATCATTTTCATTTTCATCTTGTATATTAGCATCATCATCATCATCTGTCATGTAATTAGATTCATTTAGATCATCCAAATCGTCTTGTACATTTGAATTTCTTCTACTTTCTTGTCTTTTTTGTTTATGCGTTGATGTTTTATTTTCATCTTCATCATTGAGTATTATTGTATTTTCATAATGTTGTTTTACCACCTCCTCCTGTTTTTCAGGTTGGTAAATAGTTTTTGTTTCATCAAATAATACATCGGTTGAAATTATTATTTTATTATTTTCGTGGTCCCATAATTTATATCCTGAACCAGTATAGCCTACCATTATCATTGGTTTAGCTCTTGGTTGTAGTTTACTTGGCTTTGGTATTGTTACAGTCCAAGCTTTGCAACCATAAACTCGTAGTTTTGATATGTCATTATAACCATACCATATAGAAGCTGGTGTTTGACCGTTTAATGCTTTAGTAGGACTACGGTTTAGCTCATAAGCTGATGCGCAAATTACTTCACTCCATAATTCTTTGGGTAATTTTGTTTCAGCAAACTTCACTCTTACTTTATCTAGTAAAGTTCTGTTCATTCTCTCAGATTTACCATTTTGTTGTGGCGTGTACGGTGTTGTATATTCTAATATTATGCCTTTCTGTTGACATGATTCTTTAAATCTTTTAGATGTAAATTCTCCACCATTATCTAATCGTATTCTCTTAGTTTTTAATCCAAATTGAGTTTTAATAAGCTGTATATGTGTCATAATATTATGTTCTGCTTCATTTTTATTTTTCAATAGATATATCATCACAAAATGTGAATAATCATCAATCAATACTTGAAAATAATATTCGCCTTTTATTGACATTGGTTGGATAGGTCCACACAAATCTGAGTGTAGTAAATCTCCTATCTCTTTGCTTTCTCTTTTATTAGATATAAATGGTCTTCGTGTACTTTTACCTTCTATACAACTTTCACATCTCTTTTCTGTAGTTGGTAAACCTAATATTCTTAGTCCTTTTCTATTTAAATGACCTAGCCGTCTATGCCATAAATCATTTTCTTTATCTTTTGTAACATTTGCATACTCTTCTTTATGCAATATTAAATTAACTTCTATTGTGTACAAATTTTTATTTTTCGTACCATAAAACGTTGTTCTTTCTCGTCTAATACTTACTCCATTATTTTTAAATAGTACGGTGTAGCCATTTTTTGTTATTTTGTCAACTGATAAAAGATTGTGAGTTAAATTTTCGACAATAAGTGCTTCAAATTCAATCTTTTTATTATTACAATATCCAGTAATTATTCCTTTTTTATTTGCTGTTAATCCTTTACCGTCTGCAATAACAATAGTCATTGGTTCATCTAATATTTGAATTTTAGTCATATATTTTTCAATTTTGTTAGTCACCATATGATTAGTTGCACCAATGTCTAAAATAAATGAATTTTCATTTGTAGTAGATGCTGTCAGTGCTAAAAAAATATTTGCATTTTCTTTATTTCCTCTTCTATAAGTATAACCTCTTCGATTACATCCTCTATATCTTGTTCTAATGGGATATCTATTTCTTGTATAATTATAATTGTAGTTTATGCCAGAACCTGATGCTTTAAATATTTGTTGTGGATTTGTCTCATTACCATTTTTATTTTTTATTTTTATTTCTTCGTCAAGTAATCTTGATTTAACAAATTCTAATGTTATATCTGTATTAATTGTCTCAATAGCGGTGATAACGTGTTCGTATTCTTCATTTAAAGTTAATAATAAATGACAAATTTTATCAGAATCATCTAGTTTTTTATCTATATTTTCAATTTCAAATACAATTTTATCAAATTTTTGAAAATGTTCGTCTAATGTATCATTCCGTTGTAATTTTAGACATAATAATTTCTTTTTTAATGTTATTTTCGTAAAAACACTTTTTCTTTGAAATACGCCGTCTAACTTTACAAACATATCTTTTGCGTTCGTGCATTCTTGTATTATAGACAAATGCTTATCGGATACACATTGAATTATTATAGCTTTAGCTTTAGAATTATCGGCTTTCAATTTTTCATCTTTATTAATTTCAATGTCACCGTATTCTAGTATTTTTAAAACTTGTTTGTCTTCTAGTAACGACTTTACACGAAATTTCCAATTTGAATAATTTTCGCCTTTCAATATCGTCAGAAAATGTACGTTAGTGTAATTCATATTTTCTTTTAATATTTTCAAAAACTTACCTACTCGTTATTATTTTAATAGCCCATAACCTTATGTTGGAGTAGGAAGTCTAATAAAGTGGTTTATATAGATATTACTGTTATATTTTAGAATAAATAATCATTTTACAATTCAACCATATTTTCACATATTTTTCTCTTGTTTTCTTGACTCTGACAGAACACTTCTTTTTCTTCAGTATTATCAATAGACAATTGGCTGTAGGCTGTACGTACTCCGACACTTTGTATTTGTAAAATTCTTCTGCTGCAACGTTAACAAAGTCATCAAGCTTCATAGGTTTTTTCAGACAGCTACGATCACGTAATACTCGTCTTTCAACAGGAGTTTCAGTGTCATTTCTATATTCTTCTATGCTTTCTTCTTCGATAGGTGCATTAACATTTGTATCTGCATAGAGCAATAATTATCATAAAACACTGGCAGCCTAACAGTTATATTAGCGAAATTTATTATACTGACATCGCTTCATCAACAATAATTTAAATTGTATTTCTCCTTAAGGGTAAACGTTCGGTTGGAGCGCGAAATTCAAATTTTATCACGTTTTTTGACTGACATACACGACTATTTCATGAAAATGTTACTAATATACCTTGGAAGAATATATTGATGATTTCTTTTGTTATTAATCAGTAAATATACTTCCATTCTTCTCGCAAACAACATCTTGATAACATACGACCTACAACTGAGCTGTAATTTGCAAAAAACGTGTTAAAATTTGAATTTCGCGCTCCAACCGAACGTTCCCCCTTAATTACTTTTTATTTTAAATAGTGTCACCATAAACGGTTTATAGAAATTGCAATATTTCAATAGATTCTGCTCAATTTTTTTTCAATTACGTGCGTTAGATGGCGCTAAGTGAAAATGGTACCAGCAGATTTGTTCTAAGAGAATATACCATGGTGATTACATACGTAGTAACTCTAAGTAGTCTGTGGTAGTGATGTGCCGAGTCGGCTATTTTTGGTATTCGAATATTTTGGTATTCGTTAAAAAAAGGATTCGAGTCTGAAGACTCGGACAGGTATTCGAGTACTGGCACGAGTATTCAAATACTTCAGTGGACTCGAGTACTTTTTGAATCGAACTTTGTAATTTGCTTTTGACGACAAATTCTAATATTTCATCACAAATCGTGTATGAACGTTTGTACAATGTAAATAATCACAGCAGATTATTGTATAATCAGTAATTAAATCATAATATAATCATCCTTTGGTAATTATGTATGGCATGGCATATTAAACCTAACAACTATCAATTATAACAATTATCAATTGAAATTTTTAACTTTATAATTATGTATATTGTGGATCCGAATACGGAATTTTATATACTCGAGTACGTGACTACATGCTAGGTATTCGAGTCAGTACTCGAGTCCGTCTGACTCGGCACATCTCTAGTCTGTGGTGACTGGTGATTACTACGTTTTGACTGAAAGTACATGGAGAGTAGCATTTTTTAATATTTTATTTTAACATTTCATAGCTAACCTAGTGAAAACGAAATGCCAGGGAAGAACAATTTAGAAACGGCAAACGAAGACTCGGTCCAATGCTTTATTTTTTCTACCGATCTACACATACAATCGGATTCTTGGCATCATAAGTGTAAAATTATAAATAGTGCGATTGAAACTTTATCTCAGAAGTATATATGGCATAGAGATCAGTTTAAATTGCATCTTCCAATCATGAATCATACTAACGGTATGTTGGCATCTTATTGATATAATATTACTGATAATTTAATGTTTTAGTCTCGCTCGGTACTTACTAAACAAAACATAAAATTTATCCTAAGACTAGCCGGCCCCACACGTAGTCCTGCCCTAAGAATAAAAGAAACTGGGACCTACCTACCTACCCTATTTACCTACCTACATCTACATAGGTAGATGTTGGTAGGTAAATAGGGTTGCTAATGATGTTGCTACCCTACCTATACCTACCCTACCTAACGATATTTTTTGCCTAATTTATTTTTTCTTAAGTACCTACCTGAGGTAAGAAACACAACAAAAAAAGAATTAGTGAAATTGGTCCTGTCGTTCAAGTGTGATCTTGTGACCAAGGGAAATAGGGATTCAAGTTTACATTCAATGTACAAAAAGCAGGTTGAAATGCAGTGCAATATTGTTGGGTTTCATAGATTTAAGCTCCAGAAATAATTTTGTCCTTGAGAAATTTCATCCTCTCAGGCTCATATTTTATTATTTTTAAAGGTTTAATTTTTAACAAATGCAAATTGCAAATTTATCCAGGTTCCTGAGATCTTGTTTTCCTAGGTAAAAAACAATATATATGTATATTATTCCTGGTTATAATCTAGCTAAAAAATTTCATCACATTTACATAAACTATTGAGATTTGAGATGTCAAGATATAACAAACATACTCACTTTGATTATTAGGTATAATAGACACTATTAGTAGGAGCATTTTAAGTTTCACCCTAAAACATGGTCTTAGTAATTACTAGTTATTTTTTCAGATGTCCCTCTTCATCTTGCCAGCACTACTTGCTTCGGTGATAATATTGAAGATGAATGGTTTATTGTATATCTGGTTTTGGAAATAACCAAACAATACCGAGACTTAATTATACAGATCAATGACAATGATGGTGATTTTCTTCTCATAGAAGCTGCTGATTACTTACCTTCATGGGTTAATCCTGAAAACTCAAAAAACAGAGTAAGTTATTTCATTAAAATATTGAATTGTAGTTCCTGGAATTCTATTGTTCGATAGAAATCCAGGAACTGCTATACAACTGATTATTTTGTTTACCAATGGCACTGGGCTCAGAATATATTAAGCATGTACAGAAGTTCACTTACCTTGGCAGTGTACACAACTGGCACATTCCTTACCGCCGAAGTTTTTGCTAGCCTTTGCAAGCTGGGCGAGAGGTGTGGGCTATGGCTGGACAGCTGGCTTTCGGTGTGTCGGCCTCGACGCATTAGGGGCATTGGGTGTCCTCGAGGTATAGGGCTGCGGCGATTACCTCTGCTGAAAAAAATAAAATATTCCAAATATTGTTATAGACTCTAGAACAATATTTGTATATTTGGAATATTTTATTTTCTATATTATAGAGGATAACATTTTATTACCAAATAGTATTGCAAAAGGCTGAAGGATTTCTATAGTGGATGTTTCTATGGGTGGATTATCCCCAAAAAAATCATGCTTCTTGAATAGTTTATATTCCAAATTTGAGGTCTCTAGCTCGAGTCATTACAAAAATATCAAAGTGCAAATCTATATATATTACTAGCTGACCCGGCAGACATTGTCCTGCCCTGAGAACAAATAAAAAACTGGGACCTGACTACCTATACCTACCTACTTACCTCTACCTACTCTTGCCTACTTCTACCTACCCTACCTACCCCTACTTACCCCTACCTACCTACAACTTCCTATTTTCCACTTTTTTTCTGTACTAATTTTGCGGAGTCTCACACAAATATCCATCCCCTATTTTAGGGGCAGGTATTTTTCGTTGGTAACAAAGAGTCTGTATACCGATTTTTAGCTCCCTACCTTGAAAACTGCGAAAAGTACCATATAAAATTTCACCCCCTCTTTGGGGCAGATTTGCAAAAAAAAAATAGGCACGATTTTTTTTTTAGTCATAAATAGTCCGCATACCAATTTTTAGCTTTCTACCTTGAAAATTGCGGAATGCTCCATACAAACTTCCACCCCCCATTTTAGGTAAGTGGAGGGTTAGAAAGAGACAAAAAGTTGCCTATGTCACTTCTCATCGCTTCATCTATCTCTACTTAAAAAATTCACGTCAATTCGTCGCTCCGTTTTGCCGTGAAAGACGGACAAACAGACACACATGCACACTTTCACATTTATAATATTATATTAGTAATTAGTAATATTAGTATCTATACCTATATATATATATATATCTATATATATAAAAGAAAGTCGTGTTAGTTACTCCACTTATAACTCAAGAACGGCTGAACCGATTTAGCTGAAAATTGGCAGGGAGGTAGTTTAGAGCCAGGAGAAGGACATAGGATAGGTAGGGGTAGGTAGGGTAGGTAGGTAGGGTAGGGTAGGTAGGTAAGGTAGGTAGGGGTAGGTAGTGGCAGGTAGAGGTAGGTAGATAGGTAGGGGTAGGTAGGTAGGGTAGGTAAGTAGGGTAGGTAGGTAGGGTAGGTAGGTAGGGTAGGTAGGTAAGGTAGGTAGGGGCAGGTAGTGGCAGGTAGAGGTAGATAGGAGTAGGTTTGTAGGTCCCAGTTTTATTTTTGTTCTCAGGGCAGGACAACGTCTGCCGGGTCGGCTAGTCTATTATATAAAAGAGTAGCGGTTTTTTGGGTAAACATCCCCCTGCCCACACCACTGAACCGATTAATGTGAAATTTGGCATGTGCATAGATTTTGTCACGTAGACCCCATTTAAGAAGCGATTTTTCGAAATTCCTTTCCGCAGTGGTGGAAACGGGCCCTTTGTGCGATTTTAAGAATCTTAATCAAAATCAAAATCTCATTTATTCAGTTTAGGCCCTAATAAGGCACTTATGAATGTCAACAGTTACAATTTTTAGACTCTACTACCGGTTCGGAATACACTTGAACTGAGAAGACTCCGGCAAGAAACTCAGCAAGGCTTCTTTTTTTGTGGATCTTTTTTTTTTTAATTTATGTATTTACAGTTGTTGTTTTAAATATACATAAACTTCATACAATTATCACTTGGCCAGGGGGCTGCAAGTGCAGAGGGAAGCTACTACAACCATATATTCTTGTCTTCTATGTAATGAGCCACCTTATAGTAGGCCTTCTCAATCAACTTATGTTTAACATACTCTTTGAATCTATTATAAGACATCTTAGTTACTTCATATGGGATTTTATTATAAAAGCGAATGCAGTTCCCGAGAAAAGACTTATTGACTTTCGCTAGCCTGAATCTAGGTGTAACAATTTTATCTTTATTTCTTGTATTTAGGTTATGGCGGCTACTGTTTGTGTCAAATAGATTTAAATTTTTACGGACAAACATAATATTTTCAAAAGCGTATAGCGACGGTAAGGTTAAAATGTCAAATTCCTTAAACCGAGTTCGTAAGGATTCGCGAGGACCCAAGCAATAGATTGCACGAATGGCCCTTTTCTGCAAGATAAAGATAGATTCCAAATCCGCAGCCGAGCCCCATAGCAGAAGACTGTAGGACATTATACTATGGAAATACGCAAAGTAAACCAACCTAGCTGTAGCCACATCTGTTATATGTCTAATTTTTCTAACTGCAAAAGCGGCGGAACTCAATTTACTAGCTAAGCTTTCTATATGAGGACCCCATTGTATTTTACTATCTAATGTTATGCCGAGAAAAACTGTCCTATCAACTAGTTCGAGTCTAACATCATCGACTAGGACATGACTGTCATTCCTAGCAACATTGGGGAGAGTAAACCTTATACACTTAGTTTTAGAGGAATTAAGCATGAGATTATTGGCCGCAAACCATTTCGATATAGTGGATGACGTGTTATTGAGTTGCGTAAGTTCTGTGTCTTTTCTATCCACTTTAAATATTAGAGAAGTGTCATCAGCAAATAAAACTATATCGCACAATTCATTTACCATATAGGGCAGATCATTGATGTATGCCAAAAACAAAAATGGGCCTAAAATTGATCCTTGCGGTACGCCTGTTTTAACTAAAGACCCTGAGGACGTAGTACCGCTAATACCTACTTTTTGTTGGCGACTGCACAGATAAGATGCTACAAGATCTAGTGCCACTCCGCGAACGCCATAGTGTCGAAGTTTTAAAAGTAGGGTGTGATGATCTACGCAATCATCTACGCAATAATATCTCTGGAACCATAAGTTCTAGGAGTCTGAAATTTTTAATGTAGCTTTTTCAGTAAAAAATATTAGATATGGGTGCGAGCGTTTCTCAAACTTTTGTCTATGGGAGGAAAATTTAAAAAAATAAGGGATTTGCTTTGTTTCCGTTAAACCTTGATAACTTTGTGAGTTTGAATGTTACAAACTCAAAATTTATATTGTAGGTAGTTTAATAATACTGCTAAAATATATTTTCGGCGTTTCTCAAACTTTTTTTCTTCGAGGAAGATATTACCGATGGAAATTATGCATTTTTCAAACTCTTATATCTCTGCAACGGCTGAAGATAGGTAAATGAAATTTCGTATACGCGTTATGCTATACAAATACTACAAATTTCAACATGGTGTTTGTCAAAGTTTTGCCCATAGACAAAGTAAAAATGACGAAAATTTACTTTTAGCATCCTGTTTTTCTCAGTTAATATTCATAGCAGAAGCTTGATTTTTGGAATACAAGCTTTCTACAGTATTTTTTTCGGAATTTACTATCATGTTTCTCAAATTTTTCATGCGGCATAAAGTTATAAAGGGTGAAATATCCAATTTTTGCACTTTAATATTTTTGTAATGGCTCAAGCTAGGGACCTTAAATTTGGAATATAAACTATTTAATACAATTGAAACAATATTCAAACCAGTGTTTCTCAAATTTTTCGTAGATGTCCATTTTATGACACCTTAAATTATTTTCTATCAACCTGTATAACGGAAGTACTATACAACTGAGAAGCATGATTTTTTGGAAATAAGCTACTCTTAGCAAGCACTATAAGAATCCTAAAGCATTTTGCAATACTATTTAGCAATGAAATGTTATAGAGGGTGGAAAATTTTATTTTTGACTTTTAGTATTTTTGCAATTACTTAAGCTAGGGTTCCAAAATTTTAAATGTAGACCATGTAACATAAATGTAACAACATGCAAATCAATAATTTTAAAAAAAATGATCGTAGACAATTTTATGACCTTTTTAATTTTTTTTTGTCAACCTGTATAACGCAAGAACTATTTAACTAAGAAGCATGATTTTTTGGAAATAAGCTACCTATAGCAAGCACTATAAGAATCCTAAATCATTTTGCAATACTATTTAGCAATGAAATGTTATAGAGGGCGGAAAATTGTATTTTGGCCCCTTAATATATTTGCAATTACTGTAGCTAGGGATCTAAAATTTTGGTTGTAGACCATGTAACATAATTGTAACAACATGCACATCAATAATTTCAAACTTTTTAATCATAGACAATTTTATGACATTTTTAATTTTTTTTCATCAACCGGTATAACGCTTTTCCTATTCATTTAACAACCACGAATTTCTGGTTATAAGCTACCCATAGCAAGCACTATAAGAATCCTAAAGCATTTTGTAATACTATTTAGCAATAAAATGTTATAGAGGGTGAAATATTTCATTTTTGCCCTTTAATATTTTTGCAATTACTTGAGCAAAAGATCCAAAATTTTGAATATAGACTAATTAACACAAATGTCAGAAATCAAAATTATTCTAAATTTTAGTCATAGATATTTATATGATTTTTTTAAAAAGTTTATCAGACTGTATAAAGCTACTCTATTCATATAAGTACCATATTTTATGAATTTAAGCTATCATATAGCATGCATTGTTTATAGCACACTAAGAACCCTTCCACTCACAGTATTGTTCAACTTTCATGCCAAAATAAAGTAACAAAGCTTTAAATTTTCTTCAATATCTCAAACAAGTGATCTAAAATTATAATACTTAGCATTTAGTTTATATAAAATAACTAGCTGTTCCCCGCGGTTTCGTTCGCGGGTTTATAAGTAGCTTATAACCTTCGGGGATAATGTAGCTTCCCATTAGTGAAACAATTTTTCGAATCGGACCAATAACTCCGGAGATTAGCGCGTTCAAACAAACTCTTCAGCTTTATTATTACTACCTATAGATAGATTAAGTTTTCACCCAAGAAATAAAAAAAAAAACAAATTTAGTAAAAATAAACTCAAAACCAATTTTGAAATAATTAGGACCTTCTTAAGTAGTATTTGTTTCTATGAAATCCGTATATAACATCTACAACAATTCAACTTAAAAATATTCAACGTCAAAGCAATTATCATCAAACAAATTACGTATAGGACTTCATGTCGGTGAAGTCATGCATAGTTCGGTTCTTTTCGGTATTGCTCGGGTTACATCGGGCGCCGCGTCGCATCGCCCGTGCTATACAAAAATAAATAAATATCCTGGGACATTCTTCATATATTTTTTTTCAGGTTTTCAATTGCAAAAAGATTTTTCCAAATCCGACTGATAGATCCAGAGATTAGCGCGTTCATACAAACAAACAAAAACTCTTCACTTTCATTATAGTTTAGATAGATAGATATATAGATTATTATTAGTATAGATAAATTATAGATAGGTTTATGTTGGCAGTTCTTGACTATTTTGCATTAATCTGTATTGTATCATTGAGACAATCATTTAAGAAGCTGTCCTTAGTTTCTCACAAGTTCTGGGATAAAAATATCTACCTTCTTATCTCACGGGTCTACCTCTCTGCCAATTTTCATTACACACTGTTTGAACGTTTAGAAAGAAAGAAGAAAGAAAAACTTTTATCTCCTGCATGGCATACCATTCGAAACTTATAAAAAAAAAAAAAACAAACATAAAAATTCAATATACCTACAAAAATAAAAAATAATAAGAAGGCTGTATGGCTCTGAACCTTTGACTGTTTTTTTTAACGTAACAAAAACTTATGTATGATGGACTAATAATGGATTGTAATTTTTGACAAGTATTTAAACGTGAAAACTGAACTCCACATGCATAATAGGTATATTTATATAGCATTCAATCGTCACAGAACTATACCTGTCCCTGGATATTAAATAGCCTAAAACCTTCATCTAGGAACCTGAACCTAATACCAAATTGACCTACATATTATTTGGTTGGTTAAATTGAGTACGGGGTGTTCATGAACTCTAATGCGGGTGAAACCGCTGGGCGAAAGCTAGTATTCTATAAAAGAAAGTCGTTTTAGTTACACTATTTATAACTCAAGAACGGCTAAACTGATTTCTCTGAAAATTGGTGGGGAGGCAGCATAGAACCAGGAGAAGGACATAGGATAGGTAGGGGTAGGTAGGGGCAGGTAGGGGCAGGTAGGGGTAGGTAGGGGCAGGTAGGGGTAGGTAGGGGCAGGTAGGGGTAGGTAGGGGCAGGTAGGGGTAGGTAGGGGCAGGTAGGGGTAGGTAGGGGCAGGTAGGGGTAGGTAGGGTAGGTAGGGATAGGTAGGTTGGTTTATTTTTGTTCTCAGGGCAGGACAACGTCTGCCGGGTCAGCTAGTAATTTATATTTCACCCTTTATGCCGCATGAAAGTTGAGAAACTTCATATGTAGTACATTTCAAAACAAATACTATGGAAAGCTTATACTTATTCCAAAATTCAAGCTTCTGCTATGAATATTTGCTGAGAGAAACAGGTTTGCTAAAAGTAAATTTTCAATGGGAAAAACTTAGCAGCGATTGTGCAACGATCAAAAAAGTGCAACGTTATTTCCTATTTTTAAATATTGTTACCCTTTGAATAAGCTTATTTTGATCTCAGCGGGATTAAAACTTTGAGAGATATGTTTTTTTTTTGTAAAGACGTAGAAAATATCTCAAGAAGAAAACAAAATGACTGCCACATATGGGGGGGGGGAGTTGGACCCGAGTGTGTCGTGTAGTTTTGTAAAAAGTGTTCAAATATAAATACCTAAAATATCGCTAGTTCATGACCAGATCCCTCCGCAGTGTAACGTACAACGCTATCACACACAACACAATCTTGCGTATTGATTTGAGTTTTGATTTACATTGCAGTTTTATGTCTTGTAGTTACTGTTTATTTATTTTTAAATCTGGCTTAGTTAGACTTTTATAAATAATAACTTTATAGTATAATCAATACTAAAGTTCTGAAAAAAAAATCGTATAATTCATGAAAAGATCGACGAAAAATTCACTCTGGGGGCTCCAGAAACATGAATTGAATCCATGGATTGAGTTTTCGGAAGGCTGTCCCTTACACCCGGTATAGGAGGCTAGGTCGCTAGCGACTATCAATTGCGTTACTGTAGAGTGTAGACTGTAGTAAACTTATGGTGGGGCTACACTACAGTAGCTCTTCGTTGTGTAATCAATCCACTCAAAGAGAAATCTTCCTACTTATTTCTCTCTAATTTTGTTTTATAGATTTTCTACTTTTGTTGCAGGTATTTTTATATGATAATCACATACATTTAATTCCACCTGAATTAGCACCTCTAAATACCAAGTTAAAAGTAGTAGATGCATTAACTTTCTTGATTAAATCAACCGATAAAACTAAAGTGTCAAAAGAAATTGAACATGCAATTCTTTCTAGGATTGGTAACTATCCAGAAAAACTGAAAGATAATATCCACAGAGCTGTTGTACAGTTACCTATAGATATAGGGGTAGTATTGACATTGCAGCCAAAACTCATTGCTCCTATTGTGAATGCATATTGTAGCCACGATGCTATTGATTCAAAATCTTGTAATGATATCAAATATGAAAATTGTACAATTCGTCAAGTGACATTTACTAAATGTCTTTATGCAATGCTTATGCATTCTAAATTAATTAATAGCCTAAGGACTAAAGTTTTGGAAGATACCGACAAGAAAATAACTTTGGGTCTTAAATTGACTTGTGGGTTACATATGATTATGAAAAACTCATCATCAGACTTATTTACTTCTAGAGAGTTTATAACATTCATCAATAATTTGAAGAGACATAACTATTTTAAACATAATATTGAAGGTTCAAAAGAATATAAGCAACTGTTAGACCAGGCTAAACATTTTTATTCCTCTGTTGAGTGTTCAGCTAATTCTCATATTGCTGAAGAAATATCAAAACTCATGGCTTCAGATATTTTTTTACAAGAAAAACAAACAATGAAAATGGATGAAATTATAAACCAATTTGAGGACAATGATGAATGGTTAAATATCCAACCAGAACAATTAAATGAAATGCTGAACTTGCGTTATGGTAAACCAGCAAATTACGACAATGATGATATTATATCATCACAAACAGTTACAACTGAGCTATCAAATTTTCTGAAACAATCGTCTGATTTTGAAGGGATAGAACAAAGTAAAGAAATTAAATCAGATGATAATATATTAGAATTTGATGGCAGTGAATTCACTGATTGTGTAGAAAAAATGTTACGCTTAATAAGTATTGGCAACAATAGTATAGAACATAGTAGTGATTTTAGTGATGATAGTGAAATGATGTCACATTGTGATATAATCGATGAAGTTGATGAAGAACTAGCGGCACATTTAGAAAAAGACACAGCGGATTTAAATAACAGTACATCAGTTTTGCGTAATATAATTCAAAGTATGAAAGAAGAAAAAGCATCATCAGGACCATCTAGTAACTTGTTGTCAACTGTAGGTATTAAGAAGTCTGATTTGTTAGACTCTGATGATGATTGATTATTTGTTTGTGTTGAGGTTGAGAAATAAATATAATTGTAAACTGTAAACAGAGTATGGAATTAACTCCGACTTAAAAAATATCAATCAAACTGCAAGGAATAAATGAATTTGAAAATATTAAAAAAACGTTTTTCATATGTTTTGAATCTCCACCAAGACAAGGGTACGGCAAGGGTACCTACCTTTTC
This sequence comes from Tethea ocularis, assembly GCA_963555595.1. Lineage (NCBI taxonomy): Eukaryota > Metazoa > Arthropoda > Insecta > Lepidoptera > Drepanidae > Tethea > Tethea ocularis. The sequence goes on along the minus strand of OY741963.1, from coordinate 5,896,395 downwards.
TCGAAGCGGTTGGTCGTTTATATCAACCCTCATAAATCAAAAACCCTCAAAATTTGAATTTAACGCTCCAACCGAAGGTTTACCCTTAAATGTGGTATTTTTGCCGTTATTTTTGGGAAACCGTAACACATGTTTTAGCGTTTTTCAGGGAATGGGGTCTTAAGAGATATCTCATGTTCTAATGCCATAATTCTCGTCTAACATTTTGGTGGACGAGAAGGCACGATTAATTACATATTTATTTTTATGAGTTCCCGCGGCTTGTTTTGCTATTGTTCGTTCATAGACGATGGACTTCCTGTATTATCCTATTGTTTAGTAATCTGGAGCGTATTATAATACTATGCTTATCATATATGAAACGCGACAGGCGCTTTTATACGCTTTGGAGACTCAAACCAGTGAAGGACTTATCTATAGATAGTTGTAGGTTACCTTCTACTCGGTACTATCGGAAAAATATCAGGATATTATATTTCTTAAGTAATTTTACTACAAAAAATGCAGCGTGTTCATGTTAAAATACGGCTGCTGAGAGAATGCGGTTATGACACCGCTGTTTAAAAATTTGCTAATCTCAGAAACGGCTTATCAGCATCAGCAGAGCTATTGGGCGTTTTCACATTGGACGATAACGGTAACTACACGATATCGTCCGACGATATCGGTATGTGGTGTCTAGGGCTTGCAATCGAATATTCGAATACTACATTTGCAATATTCGAATATTCGTTCTTTTTACCAGGGCTTTGATATACACAAAATACCGCTTAAAAAGCACGCGCGTGACGTCAAAAACAAAAAGAGTCTTCTAACGAAGTAACTAGCATACAAGCTTCTCAAGGGATAATGCAAATGGGTCTTTGATGATAGTCGCTACGATAGCATGGATATAAATGCCAGCGTTTCTCAAGGTTCTGGGCTGTCCCCAACGCTGTTCTTGCTGCATATCAATGCAATCATATGGTGCTCGTTGGCGGCATTTATTGGAATGCAATGTGATCTTGTGGACTCAATACAATGGCCATGCAATTAACCCTTAGTCCATAATTCAGAAAAATAGGATACAAAACACAAGCCTGCGCTTTTACCACATGGAGCACTGCTGTCATTATCCACTAGAATTGTCAAGCATTAGAATTGTCAATGATTCTGCGGGCATAAGTGGTCGAGAAACCCTTAATCTGAGAATAAACTTTTTAATTAAAATAATTTTTACATTTGTGTTTAATGACCATATTTTCATTATGCAAGCAAAAAACGTGATAAAATTTGAATTTAACGCTCCAACCGAACGTTTCACCTTAAGTAACTTTTTAATATTGGTAATGAATGTTTAATATTTTTAATTAATCAATTATTTAAAAATCGATATTTTATGTTGAAAGTCACATCCCTAACTAATATAGTTATAATATTGCCAGACGAATATATTAATATTACCTAATCCTCAGAAATATCGGTATCAACCCATCTTTAGTGATTTATATTGTTTTGCATTGAATTACCATAGACAAAAATTCAAGGTGTTTTTTAATTCAATGACGTATTGATGACGTTTTACCTCGACTCAAACTTATTCGAGGGCATTATTATCTATATAAGTATATTATTTACAAAAAAAAAGTAGTATATGTAGTATATCAGTTATTTGGTTTCCATAGTACAAGCTCTGCTTAGTTTGGGATCAGATAACCGTGTGTGAAGAATGTCCGAGGATATTTATTTATTTATTAAGGGGGAACGTTCAGTTGGAGCGCGAAATTCAAATTCACTACAGAACATTGTATGATTTAATTAAAAAAAAACAATACCATAAAACATTAAAAGTACCGACGACGCCACGCCACATGACGCATATCGTGTCACATACCGATATCGCTCCTATATCGTTGTCTCGAATATCGTGTCGTTATCGTCTCAGTGTGAAAACGCCCGATATCGGTGACTACAACGACACAGTGTGAATGCATTTAGTAGAGATTGTAACTAATTGACTCAGACGTCACCTTGCGGAAATCCATCATAAGATTAGATGGAAGACAAACATTTAGTAACTAATTCCGCTATGTCCTGATGATACTTCGTGAAGAAGCGAAACACGTGTCGATTTTCTATTATAGAAAAGTTAAGACTTGACAGAGAAGGATATATCCAGCGGATTAGTTACTAAATATTTTGTCTTCCATCTAATATTTTAGTAGTGATTGTATCAAACTACCAGTTCGACGATATCGTGCATTTATCGAGTAGTTACCGTTATCGTCCAATGTGAAAACGCCCATTCTGAAATTTGCAAACTCACTCCTGAATCTGCGGCGAGATTATAGTTTCGTATTCCTAAAATAAGTGAGTTCGACACTAGGGCCACCGATTGATGACGGAAGTGAGAAGAATTACCCCGAGTGGGTATTCCGACGTTTTTCTTTATGATTTGGTATTCTGAAACAAAAACTGGCCGACATCTCGATAGTCATCTCGAATCACACACGATTTCATCTGTCAATTTTAAAAATTGCTATTTCGACGTGAGTGAAATCAATCTACGCAAGGAGAAATTGTGTTTATTTTGGTCTTTAATTTGTGGTCCCATGGTCCCATACTTTACAGGTGATCCCATGGTCATCAGGACAGGATCTAATGATGGAATCCTGGAGAAATTGAGGGAACTCTTCAAATTTTATAGGCACTTAGGTACAATGTTTTTCATATTCTTTTTAAATCTATTCAGATATTTGCGTCTGGTAGTCATCATTTACGTTGCTGAGCTGATGATGGAAGGTACAACTCCTTAACGGTGAGGAATATTATACTTAGGACCTTTTAGACCGTATAAAAAACTTTAAACGTCGCCGTCCGGCAGCTCTAAGCTATGAATTTAGTATGGAAACTGCAGATCGCCGTGCGGCGACCGCATGTTGCAGTCTATGGCCAGCCTAAGGGTGGATTGCACCATCCAACGTTATCGTTCAATTGTCTCTCAAAACTGTCTTTTGCTAGCAAAACCGTTGCTCTGACGGACAATTTAAAGATAACGTTGGATGGTGCAACCCACCCTAAAAAGCATAAAATAACCATGTAGGAACTCTAATAAATCTGACACTGTTTTGAACTACTATTTATTGTTACTATTTTTTGTTAAATGTTTTTATTCTTAATTTTTATCTACTCCATAACCAACGACATTTCTTCTCTTTATCACCTTTATGCAGATGATCTCCAAAACAGACAGTCATCTTTGTTCCCTTCTTAGTGCGATACTGGTGCCGATTCTGTTGTTTACGAAATTAATAATTAGACAAGTCACCTCTCTTTCATTTTAACCTTATTGAAAAAAGATAGAACATTTTTAATGCTGTCAGTTTAATCCACACCGTCGTGATTGGAAACGAACTTTAACTGAATCGAAATTGGATGTCAACCGTTGTAATTTAGCAGAATTGCCCCCTGATCCGCAAACAATGTGTTTTTGTGGGCAGCGGTCCGCGCTGCCCACTTCCCCGCCGCCGCTGCTCTACGCAAGTATATTAGTTTCATCACTTTACACACAGAGATACTTACGCTGTGATATTAGATACAAGATGAAACAACGTATAGGTACCAGGGGGCTTACCATCAACTCTTATTGCGATCCAAATGACAACCTAAACTGAGTTGCATCGCTATTTCACACCATGACATCATTAAAGCGATCCAGTAATATTATGATCATAGTTGGTTCGCAATTGATACGTAAACTCTTTTCGTTCATTCATTTTTCGTACCATGAGAGGAGATGTCAACCTACTTTGGACCGTTCAAGTGTCAATATAAGCGAACCAAAAAAAGTTACTATTCTTTTGTCAAAACTGAATTGCTTTCTAATTTAAATTGTAAAAACTGATAATAATACATAGTTTCAGGTATTTTGATTTATTAAATAATGTGCCATAGTGTTAAAAATAAGTTATTAACATTTACAACAAATATAAAAACAACCTGAGCAAATAACAATAAAAAAACGGTCGCTGCTGCCGATCAACAGAAGGCTGGCAGCGTTTCCTCTTTGAATAACCAGGCTAACACTTTGGCGGAAAAAGCTCCCCGCCCGCCGGTCCTCCGAAGCCTCGATAAGTTTTTAAGTATCCGCGCAAATCGGCAAGCCTCAAGCCTGAGAATCGGCCGGCGATTAGAGAGCACCAAAGGCCACGGTGCCCAAGCTCGCCGACGAGATCACAAGCGATGAGGATAAATTGATCCTAGAACCACGAAGACGAATACCTACAAGGTCGCGCGGCTCGAAGCGAGAAAGTGAGAACATCTAACATAGTCCCGACCGATATTTGTGGATAGAATAACTTGTAACCAGGACCTGAGTCCTTACCCGAGTCCCCTTCAGAGACAGCCATATAAGAGACAGCTAAAAAGCGTGCGCGATCAGAGTCCGTAGAATAAAGTGAATAAATTTTGCAAAGAGGCTTGTCCCACGCTCTCTGAGAACAACTCAAGATTATAAATATTTGTGCCTGGACAAGCTGCCTGCCTATCTGCCTGTTATAGAGTATTTTTTTTAGATGTAAGACGAATAACTTACGAAGACAAGTCAACATTCTTATTTGTTATTTAATGTTATGTACAGTAATTCATTGTTTGCTAGTATCATTTAAAAGAATATTATTTGATACTTTGAGACGTTATTTATTTTTATTTTTTCGTAAATAGCACTTAAAAAATAACCGTAACTTACCGCAAAATCACACATTTAGGTTTTTAAACGTATCGCATTGACTTCGAGTAAAAGAGACAGACGTATATAATTACTGTATAACATCTTCACTTTCTAGCAAAACGCGGATCAGAGACAATTTCGTTCATTCATTCCGACCAAACGCGATTCTTTTTTATAAGCTTCATGGTACGAATTTTAGCAGATCAGTTTAGGTACCTAGACTGGATTGCATCGGAACTGAATCGCTATCTAAAACTTGATGGTAAGCCTCCAGTACTTAACTAAATTACTTGTATCCAAAATAAGTCACATCTCTGCCTATCAACTTATCAAAAAACCCATTTTAAATTACCGAAAACTAAATAAAAATAAAACGTCAGTTAAAATTATATTTGTATAGTTTTTATTTTCAAAGGTTTATAAAAGACAACTGTAAGTAACCTCCCAAAATACAAATTTTCTTAAGTACCTATAGTATTTATGCTACTTGAACAATATTTTTAGTTGGTCCACTTCAGTGTAGGTATCCATATAAATTATCACCAACTATTTTTATAGATGAGCAAATGCACCACCAGCTACAACTAAGGTTTCACCTGTAATATAGCTGGCATCCTCAGAAGCTAAGAATGCGACAGCTCCAGCAATTTCCGAAGTTTTACCAAACCTCTTCATAGGAACTATTGAAAGGCTTTTCTCCTTCCCTGCTTCAGAACTTGTTATCTGTTCGAGATAGAAAGGACTCAATATTAAAGGATCGCTCAGACCGAGGAGTTCTTACTTCACTATGTTATATAAAGAAGCCTCAATCCGTACAAGAGTACCTAGTACCGTGCAGTGATACGCTATTAGATCTATTGGAGAGCATTGCTCCACATTTTTATGTCCCGGTCCCTCAACCAGACTGCTTATAGGGGTTTTGTCAAAGGCAAATCTAGGAATGCACATACTTAGTGCAATTTCATTGTTCTAAAACGCCTTTTCTACTTTGTCAACTCTGAGCAGTTTCAGTGGATTTACCACTTTGATAGGCGTGTTGGGTAACGTATAATGAATAGGGTTCGTGGCCGGAACCATACATCCCTAATGTAGCTATCATTTTCTCCATAGATTTTAGGGGGAATGACGTAAGGCTTATAGGTCTAAAGGACTTCGGTAAGGAATAGTCTCTTACCTGCCTTAGGTATGAAGAGTACTTTTACCCTGGTCCATGGTTCTGAGACTCTGAGACCTCCTGACTGACATATACGACTATTTCATGAAAATGTTACTAATATACCTTGGAAGAATATATTGATGATTTCTTTTGTTATTAATAAGTAAATATACTTCCATTCTTCTCGCAAATAACATCTTGATAACATACGACCTATAACTGAGCTGTAATTTGCAAAAAACGTGATAAAATTTGAATTTCGCGCTCCAACCGAACGTTCCCCCTTAAATAGGTAACTTGTGGAAAAGTCCATCGAAGTTTTTGTTACCGTAGCCGCGATCTTATCTTGGCACAGAATATGTATTTACAAAAAGAAAGTAATATAGTTGTAGGTAAGTAGGTATATCATGAATACAAGCGTTGTTTAGTTTGAGATTAGATAACCCCATGTGAAGAATGTCCCAGGATATTATTATTATACTGTATAGATTTATTTTATTTACGTAAACTTAGACTAAATAACGAGGAGCAAATTAATTACTTACAGCAGAAGCAAACTTTGTAGCCACGATGCCAGGGGCTACACAGTTGACTCTTATGTTTTCATGAACTACTTCGTTTGCGATTGCTTTCGTTAATCCGATAAGTGTGGTTTTGCTAACACTATATGGACCTAAGGGCTAAAAAGACAATCGTGTTATTATGTCATAATCTATTTCTTCTAGAAGTTCAATCATATTTTTTATAGGATCGTTTTGACAAGAAGGTGCTACTTTTTGTCGCACTACACATGTGTATAATATAAGTATGCGCTGTTACAGTGTCGTGCAGTGAACTTATTCGATTGTAACTGTTACGGCTAAAAGACGAAGTACCCGTTACATCTAGTTCTGGCCGGTAAAGTGTTCTAAATATACACTGGCCTTCAAAACTTAATACCACACTTTTAAAATTGCAATAACTTTAAAATTACACAAGATATATTTTCCAAATGTACTCCAAATAAAAAGGATTACAATAAGAATTTAATTTTTCCACCATTTCTTCCATTAAGGCCTTAAAATGGGTCCTGATGGAAGTATAGGTATATTCTCCACCTTCACCTCCGAAACTTCGTCTTCAGTATACCAAACTGGCTAGCTATTGCCTATACACTTCGTGGTATTCTTTTTAATAAAAAAGATTGCAAAATTTGTTTTGCATAAACCATGATACCCAAGTTTTACTAACTGCTACGCGGGAGTACCTAGGTGTAGTGGGTTAGATAGAACTAGGTGTAACCGTACTTCGCCTTTTTATAGCCGTAACAGTGACAACTTTGCTTTAATAGTTTCATCATGTCTAAATGTCTTTGACAAGCCAGTTGGCGCAGTTGGTTAAGACACTACCTGTAGCGCCGCTGGTCGTGGGTTCGATTCCCATCCAGGACAAATATCTGTGTGCATGAACATGTCTGTTTGTCCTGAGTCTGGGTGTAATTATCTATATAAGTAAGAATTTACAAAAAAAAAGTAGTACCTATATGTAGTATATTAGTTACCTGGTTTCCATAGTACAAGCTCTGCTTAGTTTGGGATCAGTTAACATTTTATAAAAAAAAAAAAGGTAAGGTTTCCTCCAAAACATGTAGCGACCGTAATACAGCGGTGAATGACGTCACTAGAACGTTGTCTATGTTAACCAAATGGCGCGGTTTCCTAAAGAACGTAACGTAATAGTAACAGTGTCAATTACCGTTCTCTAGGAAACCGCGCCATTTGGTTTTGGAGGAAACCTTACCTTAAGTCCATCCGTCCACGTTCGTATACCTACGTTCATATCGGATTCGATTTTTAGGCAATAAAAACGGGATTTCGATATAGCTCAGGTTCCGGCTAAATAAGGCCGGCACGGCATTCTAAGAAATTTTCTAGATAATTTCTGATGTGGCCGCCCGGCAAGAACCACACCTATCAGAAACTCCGCACCGGCGAGTTTAGTACGCGGTTGGCCGCCAGCATAGTTGGTATACTCTTGGGAGTAGGAAAAAAATAAAATGTTCAATATATTACTTTAATTAGCGTTATTGTTCTATTTGGAGAACAAAAAAATAAAATGTTGACAATAGGTTCACGCGAAAACAAGAAACTATCCTGATACTTTTTTCAATTTCGACAGATTTTTTGATAAACTTATTCGTTTTTTTATCTACCTATGTTTATGGCCTGTGCTTGACCATAATCTCACCGTGGCATGGTCAGTTATAATTTGGCCGATGGTGGTAAGCATACAAAGTCAAGAGCCAGTTGGCTCTCAAGTTCAGGAAGGTACTTGGTGACAGATTTACAACCTGAGGGTGGTATCCAGTCAGGCGGGTAATAGAAAGTACGCTACTATCATGCTATGGTTTCCTCATGATGTTTTCCTTCACCGAATGTTCAAGCTCTTTGAAGGATTCAAACCCGCTACTTTCGGCTCGGCATTAGACGTCACTACCACTGAGCTATCATCGAAAGACACGCGAAAAAACTTAACTCTGCGTAGCAACAATGGGTTCCTTTCTTTTGATTAAAGATTGTTCAGTAACTAAACAAGTAAATACTCTTTCACAATACCTCAGCATTGTTTACTGGAATGGACAGCACGAAATATAAATTATATACGTATATATTTTTTTAAACCTTATGTAAGTAAGTCCTTTGACGATTAAGGTGTCATGTCATTGAGCCGGTCTGATGATGGAGATGCATAATAAATAGCTTGCCCTTAAATTTGTTTACATGAAATTTTAACTTATTTCCTCACACACAAGTGTGTTGAAAAACGTAGTATGAAACGCGTGTGCATTGATAGATTACTCACGGCTTGCTTATCGCATATCGAATGGCTTCGTGTGTAATGACTAGTGTTGCCAGGTCCGATTTCTTTTAAATCGGTACATGAGGTCAAAAAAATCGGGATTTAGGGTTGCAGATCGGGACAGTAAACAAAAAACAATGGGTTTTAAGTCTGGGTTTAATTTATTACGTTTTAAGCTACTAGTGCAAGTAGGTATAGTATTATATTAATTACCTTTATCTACTCTCATATCGTAATGTTCTTATTATGAAATCAAAAACAGTACTTTAATGACCCACTTTATGCACACCCGTCTATAATGAAATTAAAAAATTATATTATAGCACAGTCTTCTTCCCAAGATAATGCTATAAAATAACTTTTTTTCATTAAAGTACAAGTATTTGGACATGTCTGGCCACTTATAATGTTTTTTGGGTTTTAATACTTCAATTACTGTCAGTCAACTTGTCAAACGAAATAATAAAGAAAAAAACATTATAAGTGGCCAGACATGACTAAACAATTAAACGTAGTATTATATTCTCTTTGTAAACAATTAGGAATCAATAAGTATCAGTTCAAGTTTAGATGCAAATTTACTCTGTGGTCGCGTATGCGGTAGGGAGTTTTTCCCAACATGGATTTGGGCGCCATGATGATTAATGTGTGTTTATTTTATTGATTTTTTTGCATACTTATTTTATTTTGGCCAAAAATGACAGTAAAATAGCAGTGATACTAAGGTGAAATAAACTTGGATCTGAAATTGTGGAGGCGGCAATGGAAATGACGAATAATCGATACCCGTGAGTTATGAAAACCTATGACAAAATATTATCGATTTTTTACCTTTAAATTACATTATTAGATGAGTTTAGATAAAGTACTGTATGATACTGCACATAATTAGGTATTAAAAACTCGTGTGATACTATTAAGAACCTCGCCTACGGCTCGGTACTTAAACTCACACTCGTGTTTAATAACCCCTATTATGCAACAGTATCATAAACTACTATTATCTACTCTCATATCGTAAAGTTCTAATTATGAAATCAAAAACAGTACTTTAATGACCCACTTTATGCACACTCGTCTATAATGAAATTAAAAATAGTAGTTTATGATACTGTTGCATAATAAGGGTTATTAAAACACGAGTGTGGGTTTAAGTACCGAGCCGTAGGCGAGGTTCTTAATAGTATCACACGAGTTTTTAATACCTAATTATGTGCAGCATCATACAGTACTTTATCTAAACTCATCTAATAATGGTATTTAAAGGTAAAACATCGATAATATTTTGTCATAGGTTTTCATGACTTACGGGTATCGATTATTCGTCATTTCCACTGCCGCCTCCACAATTTCAGATCCAAGTTTATTTCACCTTAGTATTACTGCTATTTTTCTATCATTATTGGCCAAAATAAAATATGTATGTAAAAAAATCAATAAAATAAACAAACATTAATCATCATGGCGCCCAAATCCGTTGGGCAAAAACTCTTTTAGATAAAGTACTGTATGATACTGCACATAATTAGGTATTAAAAACTCGTGTGATACTATTAAGAACCTCGCCTACGGCTCGGTACTTAAACTCACACTCGTATTTAATAACCCCTATTATGCAACAGTATCATTAACTACTAAAATTAAATATGTATTTAATCTTACTTAGCAAGTAATCAGTCTTGCTGGACTAGTAGAAATTATAAAATAAAATCGTACTTTAAGTGTAATTGTCACTTCATGCTTCAGAAGATTGAATAAAGTACCTAAGTATTTATGTAAATTATTTATTTTTTATTAAAATTATATTTTTCATTGGACTTTGCCGCCTTTAGAATGGCCTTCTTTTTGATTAATCGGGACATTTTGCGTCCCGATCAGCTACAAATCTGGACGCGTCCCCAGACCCCTGAGATCGGGACGTCCCGCGCAAATCGGGACACCTGGCAACACTAGTAATTACCAACATAGCAACCACACTTATATTTGTAAGCAATTAAAATTAAATATTTATTTTAAAGAACTAATAGTCATTTAACAATTCATAATTATTGATGTCATTAGAAATGTTCAAATTTTCTACTAGATCCAAGAGCACATTCCATGAGAACAAAGTCTAATTTCTTAGTGAAAATTGGGATAGCCTTTTATTTATGGAGTTCTCACTGAAATCAAATAATTTATCTAAGTACTTAGGTACTTAATAGCTCTTTTGAAAAACTGCTCTGCTTCTATATAAAATTGTTTGATTTCAGCATCTGATACACTATTTAATATCTGGATCAGCTCTTACCTACTGTCATAGAATTTATCCTGCATTCGGTTTTTGAGCTGGCTCAATAGCTGTCTCATTATTCGCATCGATATATTACAGCATCTACGTCTAGGATAGGACAGTACATCCATCATTCTCCAATGCCAATACTGATAATACTGGAAGTGTGGAAAAAATTGGTAGAGTCCTGTCAAATCCCGACCACCTGGTATCCCTAGGTGGGGAGCACCGTTTTCCACCCGCTACTCCGATCTAACAAACACCAATTTCAGATACCGACTTGTCGCCCATAAAATATACTATTTTTATATCGATATTATGAGTTTTGTTCCTTCTATGTTATATATGGTATATACCTAGTGGTAAAGAAACGAGGCCGGATGGACATGACGGAACTATAGGTAAAAGTCATCACATTGCAATAAACCCGTTTAAACATAAATACCTACAACCATTTGACCAAATGATATGATCATAATGCGACATGCAAAGAAACACTTTTCTCAAAATTTGTCTATCAGATTGTGACGACATCAATTAATGGCCACCGAAACCCCCTGCATACCAAATTTCATGAAAATCGTTGGAGCCCGTTCCATGAAATGCAGGTTTAAAGGTATTAGATAGACTTCTTATAGGTTTTCCTGTAATCTTTAGGTAAAGAACTATTATCTGTTTTTTTTTTCAAAATGTTTGGCCCAGTTGTTTCGGAAATAAGGGGGGGTCAATTTTTCGCCTATTTTCTTAAATAACTTCAAAACTATTTAAATTCTAAAAAAAATTCATTTGAGATCCTCACAACAAGCCCTTTCATTTGATATGTTACACAATATTGTCAGCAAAACTTTTTTTTAAAATTTTCTAATTTACCCACCAAAATTACCCCCCATGTTTGAAATTCATTTATTTACGTAACACGTCCATGTTTGGGTCACCGACTTACATATGTGTACCAACTTTCAACTCCAATATTTTCGGACAGACAGACAGACGCACGAGTGATCCTATAAGGGTTCCGATTTTTATTTTTTTCGGAACCCTAAAAACAGAAGGTATCTACTTGTACCTATTATATAGTTAGATACATAATATTCTCTAGAAACATAATAGGTATAATTACTTACTTCCATCGGTTGATAACCAGCTATCGACGAGATAAATACAATACTTCCTCCTCCTCTTTTGATAAGTTGAGGATAAGCTTCTTTGGCCAACAACCATGAGCATTTAACATTGATTTCAAATATTTTGTCCCAAATCTTTTCCTCAGTCTGCAAAATTAAATATTATTACAGTATAATAACAGTATAGGTACTTTAAATTCTTTTATAAATACCATAAAAGCATCAATATCATCATGTCAGCCGAGAGATGTCCACTGCTAGACAAAGGCAACGAAAGCATGTGGGTACATATTCCTAAATGCATGTGCAATAATGAAGATGTGGCGATGGTGAGAAACAACCAACGATGATTTTGATCACATGTTTATTGACTATCAACCTCTACTAAATGACAATAATGTTCAGCTTATATAATAAACTACACGTGCCATTTAGAAGGTCTTTCGTTTACTTCAGGCAAAATAGCAACGTATTGAAACATCATTACGTGAGAGTTGTTCTATATCATACCTCCCCTGAAATGATAGGGATTCCTCCCTTAAAAAAAATAGATTTAACATATTTCTTAGTTCTATTTTTATGAATTATCCTTGATTTGCTATTATCACTAATTATTCTAACATTTACTCCTAAATCTTCTTCAACTTTTAAGTGGTCCCAAATATCTCTCTGAAAATTTATTACCACATTAATTTTTAACTAAAACTAAGTCACCTTTTGACACACTGTCTAGACACGCGGTAGCGTGTCAAACCAAGTTCAAGTAACAGAACTGGAGAGCAGCACCGTGTGTAATATTACGTACCTACGCGAACCATTTGGAGCCACTTTTGACTCATAACACAAAAACTATTTCACATAAACGTGTCAAATCGGCTCATATATTGAGACTTGCGAGATACATTGTGCTCCAAATTTCATAAACACATCTCAAACGGTTATTTATAGTACGAGAGCCCACGACCAAAATTTTTGTCTGATAGCAATACGGCCAAAACCGCATCAAATCGATAGATACGATTATCCTGAACTCGAAAATACCAATATCAGACATTTTCCGCGTAGCGTTTGATCTGACCGAATTTTCAAAATTGTCAAAGAATTTTACCGAACTGCATCATAGCAATATGTCTGATTTGCAGACTGTAGTTGAATGATAGTTCTGAGATACCGGAAACATATTTTTCAGACGTTAGTGGTGTAGCGCAAACCCGTAAAATCACTTAAAAAAATATAAAATGAGACAAAAAAAATGTCTCATAGCAATACGTCTGAAAATCTTTTTTATTAGTAAATTTTGGTTATTTGATGCGAACAAAACAATTTTCAGACGGAAATCTGAACGCATTAAATTTTGAAACCGTTTTGAAAATGTTAACAAATTTAACCGATCGGTATCATAGCAATATGTCTGAAAATTGTTGGACATGATAAAATAAGTTGTCCACATGTGCAAAAAATTTATATCAGACAAATTAAGTGTAGCACCTTCTCTATCAGACAACTTTTCGATACTCAGATAACATTTAAAAATCGTATTGAGGCATCTTGAATTTTCTGTTACAAACCAATGAATACGTTGCGACCCTGAATTTATTAGATGATAATTAACAAAGAATTTACCCGAAACCGTAACATTGAAGTTGAAGGACTGAAATAAATCGCACAAAAGGAAACTGGGATGAAGATGAAATTGATTTGATAGTTTTGGTTTTATTTAAAGCACACTTGAGTAACTTTTACAAAAGAAATAAGTAATGACATCTGTCATCTGTCAAAGTACATATAATAGACAAGGGAGATTCTTGAATATCTATGAAGGCTGTAAATTTAAAAAAACATTTAACAGAGGCATCGGCCAGACGACTCCGAAACGTTATTTTCGTTTTTGGGAGTATATGCTACACTTAAAGTGTCTGAAAACAGGTTTTTGGTAATCATGGCAGCAATACGAAAAGTTGAAAAAAAAAATTTATCCGTATTGCTATGATACAGGTCGGCTAAATTTGTTGACATTTTCAAAAATGCGCTCAGGCTATATGCTACGCGCAAAATGTCTGAAAACAAACTTTTTCGTAATACAATTATAAAATCTATGTACATTTTCACTATCAGACGTATTGCTATAATACCGACTGTCTTTTTTTTTGACACAGCAGAAATGGCCTCCCACGCAGTTGCTACACTTTCGACCGTTACTACACACCTAGTCGGGTTCAGAATCATACAATCTAACGATTTTATAGGGTTTTTGCCGTATTGCTATGAGACATGGTTTTGGTCGTGGGCTCTCGTACTATTAGATATGAGCGTCCATAAATAGTCATTTTTATCACTTTTTATAGGAATATGGTTTCTTCCATGACCATGATGTATTAAGATTCTAACAGGTGATGGGCCCAGAACATGTTCCATAAATTTATGAGAGTATTTTGATTACCTGAAATTTAAAAAAAAAATGGCTTGCACGAAATCTCATGATGCAATACGTCGGTTGGAGGATGGAGATAATTTTCACAATTACAAATTTAGATTAGAGCTATTGCTGGAGGAGAAGGGTCTTAGTGATGTTGTAACATGCGAAGAAGTGAAAGACAAAAAGAGGGATGCAGAAGCGCGATCATTAATAGTACAAAATATAGGTGACAAATTTTTAGGTTTAGTAAAGGGATGCAAAAGTTAAAAAAAATTTTTGGATTCAATGGAAAACAGTTTTTCAAGGAAGAGTGTCATGAACAAATTTCACTTCACTTCACTTCTTGACTATGATGGCATTAGATGCGTTTGAACAAATTTCATTTGTCGATTGACTTGAAATGTGACAGTAATGAAAAACTTCAAGACTTTTTTTTTAAATTTGACAAGTTAATTAATGACAAAAATGGAAGAGTCGGATTAAGTTGTGCATCTTTTGTTAGCTTTACCTGAAAAATTAAGCAATGTAATAAAAGCATTAGATACAATGAACGAAGTTTTAAGTCTAGAAAAAATAAAGGCAAATTTATTAGATGCTGAAATTAGACTAGACGATAAAGAGATGTTCAAAACCAATCAAGATAATGCATTTAATATTTTTTGCTGGAATTGCCATGAGAAAAGACATAAGGCAATATATTGCCGAAAACGTGGACAAGATATTTTTCAACGTGGAGCACCCATCCGGGGGCCTTGAATTTCGTAGACGTGGTCGTGGCAGAATGCAGGGCCGAATTGGTACCAATAGAGCGACTACTTCAGACGGCGTTTATTTAGGCAATGATGGAAGTAACGATGAAATAGGTTATATGATTGATGGAGAATTCAATTTAACATGTAATGTATTCATTAATAAAGTTTCTTTTGTAATAGATTCTGGTGCGTCACAAAATTTTATATCTGATTCTTATATACAATATATGATCAATATAAAACAATTAGAACATCCCATAAATATAAACACGGCAAATGGTGAAAAGTTAATTGCCTATTATAGTGGTAATTTGCCTATTAAATGTGGCAATGTTTGGTTTACTATCGTAGGGTTTGTTGTGTCTAAATTGGCATATAATTTGTTATCTGTAAGGAAACTTCTTGAAAAACCATTAAACCAAATAATGTTTAGAAGTGATTATGCAAAAATTACTTTTTTCAATGGTTCTACTATTTGGGCTTACAATAATGGGAAACTTTATATTTTACAGGGTGAAATCTTAGCAGAGGATGGAGCCGCAGCTATACAATCAGCAAATGACATGTTGTGGCATAGACGTTTAGGACATACTAGTTCTAAAACATTACAAAAGTTAAATTTACCAATTAACAATAATATATGTAACGCATGTATGAAAGGTAAGGCAACTAGGTTACCATTCAAAACATTAGAGAGACCACGTTCATTCCAGGTCTTGGAGTTAATACACATAATCATACACAAAATTAGAATTGAGGGGGGATGTAGAAGTAGTAGTTTGTCTATGGCGTTTTATGGCAGATGAATAAAAAAAGAGAAAAGTCAGTTTGATTTAAATAAAAAGAATTAATATGGTGAACGTTAAAATTAGTTTTATTATAGTTTATAGGAATATGGTTTCTTCCATGACCATGATGTATTAAGATTCTAACACTTATGACAGCCGGTCTTTACATGGATTTTAAGGTCTTCACGTGAATATATAACGCGTTGAATAACACCCTTAATTTTAAAGGTACTTGATGCCTTTTAAATAGGTATTCTCTGAATTACAAATAAAATAAATATAAATCTGAGTAATGTAATTTTTATAATAATTAAAACATGAAAGACAAACTAAAAATGACAAAGAATATAAAAAGAAAAAACAAATTGGCCTATCAAAATATATATGAAAGAAGGTTCATAGTAAACTAAATAGTTCCAACACTTCCCCTACTTCTGAATACAATAATAGGCCATCATAAATGTTAACTTAAACCTAATCCTTTTGTTAAACACTGATGTATTTGTTTCGATAGAAACTTAGTTAAGACATCTGCCTTCATTTCATTTGTGGGAATATATTTTATACCAATAATACCATTAGCAACAGTATCCCTAATAAAATGATGTCTAACATCAATGTGCTTTGTTCGTGAGTGATGAATGTTGTTTTTTGTAAGCATTTGAGCTCCCTGATTATCGCTATAAATACAGACACCATTATCCAAACCAAACACTTCCTTTAATATGTTTTTGAGGTATATGGACTCTTTTGCAGCATCACTAAGTGCCATATATTCGGCTTCTGTTGTTGACAAGGCGACCGTTCGTTGTTTACGAGATTCCCAAGATATAGGACCATTTAAATAAAACACATACCCAGTGTAGGATTTCCGGTCATTTAAACATGCACCATAATCGGCATCAGTGTATCCCGTAAGTGCGAGTATATTTTTCTTCTGGAATTGGAGTTTAAAATGCATTGTCCCTTTTAAATATCGTAGAACTCTTTTTGCTGCATTCCAGTGAATTGTCCCGTAGTTGCAATTAAACTGGCTTAACACACTTACTGCATGTGTAATGTCTGGCCTAGTTCCTACAGACAAATACATCAGAGATCCAACCAGTCTTTGATAAGGCAAATGTTGAGCTGCTTCTTTATCTTCATTTGAAGGATTCACTAATTTTAAATTAGGATCAGCAGGTGTACTAGCAGGTTTTGCATCAGTCATAGCAAAATTATCTAGTACCTTTTTAATATACTCCCCTTGATCAATAGTTATTCCATTTTCCTCTTTTGTAATTCTCATTCCTAAGAAATGTTTTAAGTTTCCTAAATCTTTGACCTTAAAAAATTGTTTAATATTCTTTTTAAAGTCTTCTTTCATATCAGCATTATTACTGAGTATACAAAAATCATCCACAAAGATTGCAACAATTAACATGCAAGTTTGATTAACTTTATAATATAGGCAATGATCATGTTCAGACCTTTTCATTCCAAGTTAAGCTTGAGGTTCCACTGTCTAGGCGCTTGTTTCAGACCGTAAAGTGCTTTCTTTAACTGGCATACCTTCCCCTTGTTGCATTCTTCAGTGAAACCCTCAGGTTGTTCCATATATATTTCTTCATTTAGATCACCGTTGAGAAAAGCTGTTTCAACATCCATTTGATCCATTGTAATATTCCATTGTGCTGCGAAAGCAAGTAGTAATCTAACTGTTGAAAAAGAAAAATACGAAGATGTGAAAGATTAACTTTTCTTCCTGTCCAGATTTCTTCAGGGGTTTTCCCTTTAATAGCCTTAGTCGGTGAGCGATTTTTCAAGTAAGTCGCTGTATTGATTGCTTCTCCCCAATAAATCTTAGGTAGACCAGATTCTGACAGCATAGATCTTGCTTTCTCAACTAAAGTTCTGTTGACCCGTTCAGCTAAACCATTTTGCTCTGGATTGTGAGGTACAGTCGTTTGGTGAACTATACCGGACTGTTTCAAAATTTCTTTCATTTCCGAATTCAAATATTCACCACCGTTGTTAGATCGCAGTATTTTAATCTTTTTGTCAGTTTGGTTCTCGACTAAGCTTTTGAATTCGAGGATTTTTTCTACGACTTCTGATTTTTGTTTAATTAGGTAGGTAAATGTTTTCCTAGAAAAGTCGTTGGTGAAAGTCACGAAATATGAAGCACCTCCCAAAGATTGGGTACTCATAAATCCGCAAACGTCACTGTGAATAATTTCCAGTAAATTTGTCGATTTTGAATCTGACGTTTTGAAAGGTTGTTTTGAAAGTTTACCTTCCACGCAAGCAATGCAATTATCTATAATAGATCCAGCAGGCTTTGGATACCTGACACCAAGAGCTAAGTGTAGTCTAAGTAATTCCATAGATCTGAAGTTCAGATGACCAAGGCGTTTGTGCCACAAATCGGCTGAGTTTTCATTAACTTCTGTTAAATTCGCACGGGCAATAGGTAAATCAAGTTTGTACATACCATTGACATTTGTGGCTGTGCATAAAACTTTTCCGAATACCTTACATGTATTGGAGATATAATTTTTCCTCCAGATTTCGAAAAAAGTACGACATTTCCTTTCTTTACCAATGAGTTCACTGAAAGCACGTTCGTTGAGAGGTTCGGAACATGCAAAAAATCGGTAATATTGGAAGTGTTTAATTTAACAGTACCAATGGCATCTGAAAGAATAATTTGATCATTAGCTACTCTAATACTTTTCTTGACAGGTTCAGTATCATGTAGCCAATCACGTCTATTAGTCATATGACTTGTAGCCCCGGAATCTATAAACCAGTCATCACTCTTTACAAGAAGCGACTTTTCAAAAGTTGGTTTACAAGTATAAGAGTTTACAAAAGTTTCACAAACTTCAGAATTACCAAAATTAGATTTACTTACTGACTGATCATCAACCATAAGTGTTACCTCGCAAATATCGGCCTTTTCATCTTTAGATTTAGCTTTAAGAATTCTACAATTTGCTTTTATATGCCCTGGTTTGCGGCAGTAATTACAAAATATGTTCTTAGTGTCTCTATTAAATTTATTATATGACATCACTAAAGCACTATCTTCAGGTGTGTTACTGCAGATGGCCAGAAACGAATCATCAACTTTGTGATTAATCTGTTCTAACTGTTGGTGCGTCGACATAATTTCATTTATATAGATTTCCATATTATCAATATATCGGCAGTTCATTAATTTTTTCATTATCATGAGCTTTCTAATAAGTCCGCCGTCTGCGTATGCCCTTTTTAAGTTATTCCACGCTTCAAATGCGGATTTAGATCCTATTATTTTGGAGAAGACTCTTTCGTGACAGCACAAGCCAATTTTAGATCGGGCTCTGTCATCGGAGCGCAAAATTTCTTGTGAGCTATTATCTAAAGGTGGATGCTTCACGCAATCCCATAGCCCGCAATCAATCAGCATCATCTCCATTGAAAATGCCCATGTTGTGTAGTTCGAACGCCCTTCTAATTTTTTAAAAGATGGAGTACTTACTGTATGTGCAGTTGAAACATAGGGTACTACACTAGTATTACTTGCACTTGTATGAGGAACAGGATTTTTACAAGAATCTCCTTCCATTTTTATTTTTATTCGAAGTATAAAAATTACAATTTTCTGGAACACACTATTAAAGAAGAAATTTTGAGATTCAGAGCCCTGGGCCTATAACCTAAAGGTACTTGATGCCTTTTAAATAGGTATTCTCTGAATTACAAATAAAATAATGTGTAATATAAATCTGAGTAATGTAAGGGTATGAATGCTGGCTTACCTCTAAAATTGGCGAAACTGCTGGGTTCACTGCAGCGTTAGATACGAGGATGTCGAGGCCTCCAAATTTGTTATTTGCCTGCGAAATCATACTTTTACTACTTAAGGTTATATACCTTCTGTTCAAATTTTATAACGTTTTTTGCTAATTGCAGCTCTGTTATAGGTCGTAAGTTGTCAACATGTTATTTCCGACAAAAATGGTAGTATATTTGCTGATTAATAACAAAAGAAATCATCAACATATTCCTCCAAGGTATATTACTGACATCTAAACATAGTAGTCTTCATGAAAACTTTACTTTTTACAACAAATTTAACTCCGTGACATATTTTGATAAATTCTTGAATTATTAATCAGTAAATATACTACCATTCTTGTCGCAAATAACATGTTGACAACTTACGACCAATAACTGAGCTGCAATTAGCAAAAAACGTAATAAAATTTGAATTTCGCGCTCCAACCGAAGGCATCACCTGAATATTTTTTTTACTTCTTTTCTAATAGCACCAGCAGGGCGATTGTGTAACTTGATTCCGATTACGATGGCTCTCGTAATCATCTTATAATTTTTGTATTGTATAATCTTAGGTGAACAACAACTAAACTGCGATTGTAATTACTGCTCATAATAATTAATAATTTGAAATTAGTAATCGGAATCAAAAAAGATAGACAAAAATAAAAGATGATTACGAGAGCCATCGTTATCGGAATCCGATTACGAGATGGATAGACAATCGCCCAGCAGATGTGTTTACACAATTCTCCCAATGTCAGGGTATCCTTCTGATAATCTATAATAGCGCGACAAACGTGCGCGGCAAAAAATAAAAAAATAAAGGTAAGTAAGTATTTTGATCTTAGTCGTCGTCCAACAGAATCTATTCTGAATAACTATAAATAAAAATTCACTAAGGACGATGTTCACCGACTACATTTTCTTACGAAAATTCATGATAAACACCCGATTATAATTTATCGGACCGTTTCCTAGACGGTGAACATCGACCAAGTAAGTACGTACCTACTCATACTTACTATATCAAACAATTTCTGTCTTTGTTCATAATTGCCAACGTGACACACAACACCTTCAACGTTGATACCTTCACTGCGTAGACTCTTGACAGCATTTAGAACATTATTTTCTTTTCTACTGCTTATTACTATAGATGCACCTTCTTTACCTAATCTTTGAGCAATGGCATATCCAATTCTGGAAGGAGTTATCAAAATATTACCTAGTCAGGTCATAAATTCTGTCACATGTTTAATATATAATAATTGAAACAAGTTTATTCATTATGTAACCATTTATATACCAAAATGAACTTAACAAAACATAGATTCTTATGACACTAAAGTTTATTCAAAATGACCTCCGTAATTTTGAATACTGGCCTTCAATCTGCGCGGCCAGTCGTCTATCGCAGCACGAACGAGGTCCATGTCAATATCGGCGGCTACCTTAATCAAGGATGTCTTGAGTGACTCCAAATTGGGATGAGGCTTTGAGCACGCCTTTTCCTCCAAGTGTTGCCATATCTTGTAATCTAACGGATTCAAATCTGAACTGGAGGAGGGCCAGTCTTCGTGCCGGATGAAGTCGATTCCACGCGCCGCCAGCCAGTCTTGTGTGCTCTTCGCTCTATGAGCTGGCGCCGAATCTTGTTGGAATACCCAGTGCCTGTTATTGAACATGGTATGAGAAACAGGTTCCACAAGGTTCGTCAGGACTGTATTTTGATACACAACTGTATTCGTTTTTACACCTTTCTCACAAAAATGTACCTCTGTTAAGCCCCAATAAGAAACTCCCGCCCATACCATGAGCGAGGATGGAAAATGACCTCGTTGGACACGCGGAGTACGGTTGCTCGCTTCTTCACTACTGTGTGCGTACACCTTATCATTTTGTTTGTTGTAGCTCTCCTTCTACGGTAAACATTTTTCATCCGAAAAAAGAATTTCCCGATTTTTTTTCCCGCGTACCGCTTCAACAAAGCGAGGCATCTCTTCAGTCTCAGGTCCATTAGACGAGCATTCAAACGATGTCCTGTTTTTCTTCGATATGCCCGAAGCCCTAAGTCTTCATTTAACACCCTTTCACCGTGGTTCTGCTTAACCCCATCTGAAGGGCCAAAAGAGCCCTGAGCACGAACCTCTGCCGTAAGTGTAGCGTCATCGTATCGAGTGCGTCAAAACAAAATTGTATGGAGATTTGAATCTGGAACAGTGCTAAACGTTCACGGATCTGCAAATCGGCAGCACGAACACCTTTGACAGTTTCTACGTTTTCCTAACGTCACGTGCGTAAACGTACGTATACGCAGTTTTGTATTAAATTTGATATAATGGTACAGTTACTCGCTAGCCAGCTATCGTCGACCTTCTCACCGAATATTTTGCAGTGAGAAGGTCGTTTTTTTTACAGCATTTTTTAATCATGTATCGCAGATTATTGATTTTTTTGTATATTGTGATTTTATTAAAATGGTTTAAAAATTTTTTTAGTTAGATTTTAATAATTCTTATATAGAAACCAAAAAAATCAAAAGGTAAACCCCTATGAGATGTGTTTCATTTTGTTTCGGCGGCTAAAGATGGACCATCTTGTATACCTCGAAATTTTGATAGTAAAATGAATACTTATAAAAATGATTATTTCGATGGATCGTTAATTTAGGAACATCCTTTAATTATAATAAAAAAATAAATACGAATTTCATAGAATGTGCTAAAAAACAAATCAATAATTGAAATGCATCGAATTCATTTGTTTCTAAATTCAAACTTAGATCTCCTTGCTGAAATAAAAAAAAGTTACTACGCGCGCTTTTTACTTTTAATATTATTTGATTACATGAATTACGTTCACCATTTTTTCATTCATAAATAAAGAAATATTATTATCTTAAATTGTAGAAAAAAAACATTAAAATATGAGGATTATCTAGTATACCTTTTATTTTTTGCTAATAATGTGAGATATGCAGGTTATTTAATTTATTTTTTTGTTATTTGTAAATAAATATGTATATATTGTTTAACAATACAATTTAAAAATGTATGATAATAATTTGTAGACGAACTTAACGTAGCTCGCTAGCTGGGTACCGAGTAGACGATAGAACTTCTGTCAAAAATTACACGCAGACGCTACGATGACGATACGTAAGTTTTACGCAAGTGATTCGTGCTCAGGGCACAGTTTCTGCTTACGTTTGGGATTTCTTTGAATTCGCGCCTTCACAGCTTTTATCACTGCTAACCTAAGTCCTAACAGACCGAGGACGACCACTTCTTGACCTGTCATCTACACTAGAGTCTTCATTGTATCGTTTGATGGTACGATAAACGAATCTTTTGGTTATATTCAAATTTTTCAGTATGTCAAAAATTTGGATTGGCGCGTAACCGCAACGATGCAACGCAATAACTGCAACACGGTCTTCTTTAAGCGTCCACTCCATATTTAAAAATGAGAAAATTTCTAAAAAGTATACATTTTTATTTTCATGAACAATTCGAATTCAATAAGCTTTTTTGTGGCCAGCATTCTAAAAGAAAAGTTTTTACTGTGTGACAATACTTATGACCTGACTAGGTATATTCATGAATAGGGTAGTTGACACTGTCAAAAATAAATGACCAAACACTGACTAATGAATAAAACATCTAAAAACACGTGGAAACAACAAATATGTTGTACTTTTAATGCTTTTTATGAATTACCAGTGGAACCACTAATAGTAGATGATTTGATGCTGTGAAACTATGACGTCATAGTGTAATTTTTCATACACAATTCTATATAAACTATGGTTTTGACATTTATTAAAAAGTTGCTGATTTGATATGTCAGTCAACTACCCTATAGGTATTATATATTTACAATTATTTACACGAAAACATTAAATTAAACTAAAATATTCACTAAAAACTAAAGAAGTATCATATATATACAAAATCAAAATATCCTATTCCGTTATATATTTATGAACTCAATATTACAAATAGAATATTGAGTTCAGATCGCTGCCCGTGGGTGTAAAGTGCCCAGAAGGCTGGCAGCATTACCGCGCTGGATCGCAAGGCTAATCCTTTGACCGAGGTAAGTACCAGCCCTCTGGTCACCGGACAACGTTATGAGGCGCGTCGAGAGCTCTTTAAATAATCGCCGCGCTTCGGGTCCCCAAGGCCCCAGAGTTTCCACACCAAAAGGAACAAATATGTAGCCGTCACCAAGGACCGCATATTTACGCCTTTTGATGCTCTCTGCTGTCGATGCCGCTGCGCCAGATGCCCTGGAGGTAGACTGAAGATGTGACGGTGCCAGTGTATCAACACACGTCGCATCCCAGACCAAAGGCCTTCCTCTACTCCAAGGTATTAATGACATCCCGTCGGGCCTCTTACCATCGTCACGTGCAATACCGTTCGGCTCAAGTAAAGCCGGCACGTTGACGCTGGTAAGGGCCCTGCGAATGATATCATTAATAGCTGCATGTCGTGGCAGACGACCAGCGCTGCGGCGACAAGAAAGACCGTGGTGACCAAGACTATTGACGCTCTCTCCACACGGACAGCGATGGGGCTCATTGGTTGTGGAGCCCAGTCGCAGACCTATAGCAAGTGAAAAAGTGCTATTTGTTAGTAAGGTGCCGACGTTTGCAGAGGGCAAAGCCTGAAGCCAGTAGCCTGATTCTCTCTCGGAGACGGCAAGGAGACGAGCTCGCTCTGCAAGGCTCACCGAGTTACTAAGTAGGGTTGACTGAATTTGTTTGCAGAGCGGCTCGTCCCATTGCCTTTGAATTTGGAAGTTGTCAGGTAAACTTTCACTCGGACAAGCTGTTATCCAAGCAGATTTAGCTTCCGCACAGTAAGAAATTTGGACATCGGAGTCACCTAAAGATTTGTGTATAATTTTTTTAAAAAGTTTGTGCGTACTGTGACTGGAAGATAAAAAGGCAGGGAGAGATACACTGGAAAGTTTTCTGATGCCAAGCCCACCGAAACGGATGGGTAGTGATGCTTGACACCATGATTTATCATTAAGAGGACAATTTAGAATTTTAACGAGAATTTCATGAATACACTCGTCTAAAGTAGCCAACAAATCAAATTTCCAGAAAGGACAACATCGGAGAACATACATAAATTTTGGAACAAAAAGACAATAACGGATTATATGATAGGCCATGTGTGAGTTTATTTTAAGTAAACGGTCTGAAATTTCGTTGAATTTTGACGTTTGATCATCCAAAAATGGCTTAAAGCAGTCGTTTAAAATAGGGGCTCCAAGCAGGCGAAGTGTTTTAGTATCTAAAATTTTAATGTTAGGAGCCAAAAGATTAAATTTATCTATTAACTCTGCTCTGATTTGAAAACTTAGAGAGTCGGGAAGAAAGAGTTCACATTTGGAAAAATTTAAAGTTAAACCGATTGAATTAAAAGAATTTATAAGACAATTTAGGTCTGAAAGAACAGACTCAGCATCGCCTGCAAGGGTTCCATCATCTAAATACCACAAATTTAGTTCAGAAGCGAGAGAAGAAATGATAGGATGGATGGCGAGGCTAAACACTGGTCCGAGTGGGTCACCCTGTTGACAGCCGACCGCCGAATGAATAATATTGTTTTTATATGTAAGAGTACTCGGTGTGCCATAACATTGCAAAAGGTAGTTGAAAATGTCTGGTGTGTGTTTTTTTACTTCATTAAGCATAGCGGTTCTATCAACAGAGTTGAAAGCGTTTTTGACATCTACTTTCAACACCACTTCACCACTATTTTTTTTAAGGAGGTATGTTCGAAGCGCATGTACTGCAGCTTCACATCCTCCCCTGGAACCGAAGCCTAGTTGAATAGGTTGAAATTTAGTACTAAGTTCGGGGAGGATATGTCTGCAGCAAATTTTGGAAATAATTCTTCTGATTGTGGTGCCAACTGCTATGGGCCTTATACCACCATCTTTCTTTTTTAAAGCACATAAGTTGGCACCATAAATTATTTGGGTTATATCAAATTTTATATATTATTTAGGTTAGTTTCCTGACATATCAAATCAGCTACTCATACTCATACAAAATTCTATATATTAACCATAGTTTTGACATTTATTAAAAAGTTGCTGATTTGATATGTCAGGAAAATCAGCTACTTTACTACGGAATTTTGTTTGAAATATTACACTATGACGTCATAATTTCACAGCATCAAATCATCTACTCTTAGTGTTTCCACTGATAATTAAAAATCATATTGCGGGTTTAAAGGTATTTTTTATAGAATTTTAGTATAAATTGTTTTGAAGTTATTTAAGAAAATAGGCGAAAAATTGGCGAAAATTGACCATTCCCTCCATTATCTCCGAAACTTTTGGGCCAAACATTTTGAAAAAAAAGGTAATAGTTCTTTAACTATAGATTACAGGAAAACCTATAAGAAGTCTATCTAATACCTTTAAACCTGCAATTCATGGATATAAAATATGTATGGAACTTAGTTAAACATGTATGGAACCCTCTCCACGCGAGTTTAACTCGCACTTGTCCGATTTGTTTCTTTTGAATTTCGGAACCCTAAAGTAATAAAAAAGTTGTAAATAAGTAGTTTGGATATTAAAAAGAATATACCTACATACGAGTACCTATACTGTTTTATTTATTTAATTTCTTCAATTAACTAATAAATAACTAGAACTAGAATGAGGTATGAACAGAATAAATCTATTTTTCCGACTATTTCAGTCTGTAAAAAAAAAGAACGTCATCATCTAGCATTACGCTCTTCTATTGGCTTAAAACGATGTTCCGAGACATTTGTCTGATACGTAATCAACTATAGTTATTACTATAATTATATATTATCACTTCGAGTTTATTAACTCGAATCATGAAATTCGATAGGCACTTTCAAAATCCCAAGCCACAAAGACCCTGTGACATGGGCCATGTCATAAATGAGTATACTATCCTACTAATATTATAGACGCGAAAGTTTGTGAGTATGTATGCTTGTTGCTCTTTCACGTAAAAACGATGAAACTTGGCAAAGAGTATGTAACCGCTAAGCTAGAGTATTTCCCCTATTGTTTTGCAATCTGAGGTATTTACAAGAACCGGGCGATTATTTTGTAGGTTACCTACTTTTTTTATTGCGATCAATAGATAATAATTTATAGTATAGGATTTGATTAGTACTTACCCTTCAGTAGAAGCTGTGACGATTGCCACTTTTCCATTTAATTTACCGTCAGTGTTCGGAGTGAACACTCTTGCGCTCATGTTGTATGAATTTATTTTAGTAATGTTTGTTGTTGCGAATCTACATGTACGTATCATTTTCCAAGCCAAGACACAACAATCAACAAAATCGTATCAAAATACTACACTACACCTCTACTATCATTGACATACCATAGATAGGGTTTGGTTATCAGATTAATGAATATAGTACTATCTATCTATAGTACAGATAGGTATCGAAGGAACAAATCCAAGGAACGCTTGACAAACTTCAAATTACTTATTTTTGTCATTACAATTAAAACTCTTTCATATCGAAATAGAGACTATAATACTTTAATCACTTGAGATATTCTAGCGTTCCACCGACTTGTATGGCCGATACCATAGCGTGGTTTGGATAGGGTACCTTACTTACCTATTACATTACCTACCTAACCCTAACCAAAGAGGATAATAATGATATAAACACTACCTAACTATACTCACAGACTACGGCCTACCTGCGTGCTCAAGATACAATACTACAAGTTATGCTGGGGCCACACTAACGGGAAATGCCGTTAATTATCGCGATGATGGACGTTGAACGTTGGTGTAGCCACAAGGCCACAATAATTTGACAACAGCATTCACATTGCCGTTGACGTTAGGCGATAGCTCACGGGTAGTAATGTTCTTGGTGGAAACACTAGACACACGAAACGTCATAGCAAAATTATACATGACGTTTTACCACCCCCCCGCGTCTTACCTTCTCCTCTTGTATCCACCATTTTGTTTTGTTATTCTCTTTGGCTCCAACTCCGGCATTGGTTGGAGTTTTGAAATATATAACAAAGTACTCTGTGGTTGGTGTCAATGCTGTGCTGTTATGTCAATCAAGTCAAGATAAAAAAAAAAATTGAGTGAAGTAGTTAATTCTGTTCCACATCTATAGTAATTGCATGTATTCTTGGCTAATCAAGATGCCAATTGTAATACAAGTGCTGTTACGCTCTGTGTGAGTTTGCGATAGGACGCTAAATTATACACGTTTCCTAAGTGACAGAAAAGATTTAAGGGTATATGAAGATTTAAGGGTAGATTGAATTGAATTTGCTAATTGCAGCTCAGTTATAGGTCGTAAGTTGATGACTTACGACTTATAACATGTTATTTGCGAGAAGAATGGTAGTATATTTACTGATTAATAACAAAAGAAATCATCTACATATTCCTCCATTGTATATTACTGACATATACGACTATTTCATGAAAATGTTACTAATATTTTCATGAAAGCCAGTTTAA
Source organism: Tethea ocularis (assembly GCA_963555595.1). Taxonomy (NCBI): domain Eukaryota; kingdom Metazoa; phylum Arthropoda; class Insecta; order Lepidoptera; family Drepanidae; genus Tethea; species Tethea ocularis. Next base: position 5,868,007 of record OY741963.1, on the reverse strand, counting down.
ATTCTTTACAGAACTTGTATCTCTGCGACCTGACTAGGTCTATTGTGATCGCCACGTACATTAAATTTCACCGCTAAGACTTACAGCTGTAATAAACTGTACTATATACTTAGCGGTAATAATAAGGAATAAAATGTTTCTAATTTCATAGAGATAATATAAGGTTAGGTTAGGTTAGTTATAAATTTACTTACATTTTGAATTTTCGATGGTAGAAATAAACTGGGATATGCAATGCTCAGAAGACGAGACTTTTTAGTCACGAAACGTGCCTCATAATGCGATTGCGCGATTAAGGGGGAACGTTCGGTTGGAGCGCGAAATTCAAATTTTATCAGGTTTTTTGCAAATTGCAGCTCAGTTATAGGTTGTAAGTTATCAACATGTAATTTGCGACAATAATGGTAGTATATTTACTGATTAATAACAAAAGAAATCATCAAAATATTCTTCCACGGTATATTAGTAAAATTTGAATTTCGCGCTCCAACCGAAGGTATACCTTTAACGCAATAATTATCGCGATGTGACCCAGCATTACAACGTATCACAGACACAGATCATTTTGCTACAACCAATCACGACCTATCTGTACTTTAGTACTATATTTTAAAGAGGATATAAATAATACTACGTATACTATAATATATTCATTATTAATCTATGGTTTGTTTGTGGTCTATTCTGTGCTGTGTTGAATTCAAGGAACGGACTTTTTGGCGGGAACTTGCGAAGTGACGTTGCGTTTTCATTTTATTTTCATAAAATAGTGTATTTTTTGAGTGTTTTTGAATATTATCGGTGGTATTTTGTCCAATAAAGATCAATACAAGTGCACCAGTGAAGTGAAATGAAATGATTACGTGGCTTTTCAAGTTGTCTCAAGAAGTCCATGAAAAGTTTTAGTAGAACGGCTACCATTGTACTTGTGGTTATTTTACTAAAACCTAACTGAACTGACTGACTATGACTCGAAGAAGATTTAACATGACTTGAACTTTGAAACGTGACGATTGACGAGAATTTAATACATGAAGAATATAAAAATACCTACATTGCTCAACTTGACACTGGCAAATTACACGAAGTGTGATGCCAAAATTTAAAAAAAGAAAATTCAAGGAACCATAAAGGAAAGAGCTGTCGTGGCGGACTTGAGATAGAGAATGAGCTATATATACCTATACATGCCTATACATATACGAAAGTAGTGTTACCATACTAAAACTTTTAGTATCCATAGTATAAGCTCTGCTTAGTATGGGATAAATCGTCGAATGCCGAGATGAAGGTCGCGAGTTTGAATCCTACACTGAGCTTGAACTTCACTGAAGAAAAACATAGTCAAAACCATAGCACGGTAGTAGGGTACTTTGTAGTACCCGCCTGGCTGTGTACCTATTGTGATTCTCTCATTGCTTCATTGTTTTGCTGTATGTTACGATCTATCAGTAAAAGTTAAATTTTATGAACCTACATATTCGTTCGCTGGGCTGTTTACATATATCTCTGTACATACATTACTTGTATTTTTTACAATATTATAACCTTCCAAATAAATATTTTGTATCAATACGGCATTTTTCTTAGATTTCCCTAAAAATCCGGCAACTTTAGAATTAGAATTGACAACCCTAAATTTGTCAGGAACAACACTGGCTAATGAGTGGTACGTTTAGATTTGGATTATAATAACTAACAAAGGATTTATTTTTATTTGTATGTAAGATATTATAAATTTTATTCTTACAGTGACTCATGCATAGGAATTGACTCATGTCTGGTCTATTGTATTTATGTGAATACGGTTCTAATTCGGATGATAGCGACATAGAATGTGATGACGAGAAAGTTGTGAGGTAAGTGGTACCGACCGACCGTAGGTACGTGTGCAATGTGCATACATCTCCTTCCCTGCAATATTTCGCAAAATTGATGTGATAACGATTAACGGTATGTACGCTGGGAAATTTAATGATCAGTTGCCCTATCTTAGCAAGTGAGTCAGAGTTCAGACACAACATGTAATCTTAAAAGGCAATTTGGAGCAAGAACATTTTCATGAATTATTGGTTACGTTAGAGGTCGTATTTTTCATAAAACATGTTAAAATGATTGAGGAAGCAGCATGATTATGTATCGGCTTCTGTGGGCATTACTCCTCATTAGATTTGTTTTTCAATTGTGTATGGGTAAAATTCAAACCAATTAATAAAAACAGAATTTCTAAAACACCATTAGCGATATGCTGAGTCAGATTGACTATATTACCTTGTATGTGGGTACTGACTGATGTTCTCGAGTTCTTGAATTAAAATACTTGATTAGTCCTATTCAGAGGAGTAGAGACATAAGATGTGATTAAAAATGTTTTTTTTTCTGAAATTACTGACATCTGCTGTATCTCATTTTACTAAGTTGTAATGGTTTGTTTAATTTTCATAACTTGCACTTGCACTTTTGAAAAATCATTCTAGATTTTATTAAATTTTCCTACATTTTAAAGTGAATGCTTCGGTTGTATTACTTTTAGTTGTATATACCACAAATATACCCATTTTAGCTATTAATCAGCAAATATACTACCTTTATTGTTACAAATCACATGTTGATAACTATACAACCTTTTACTGACTGCAATTAGTAAAAAAAAAGCAGCCAAGTGCATATCTTTGAGCAAAGTGTATTCTACAGATGGATATGATGGACTTACAAAAAAAATTTGAAGGGAGGAGGGGAGGGAAAATTTTAAGCTAAAATTAGCATATATGCTTGTATTTACATGACCTGCAGGGTCACCTTGTAAATACTTGCGTGACTCCTAGGGCATGCATAGCCAGTGCTCTATTTCAGGAACCGTTTTTTTTATTTGATTTTTAGTAAAATAATAGAAATCTATAGAGCACTGAAAGAATTTGTTTTTATTTCATGTAGAACTGGGTTTTTTAAAATTGCTCATTACCCATTTTTCCCAGTTTTTATGGAACTGGTTAAAACTGGTTCCATGGCCCAGTTCCACTGAGGTGAAACATATGGATACATTTGGATTTATTGTTTGTCTATGATAGATATTGTCTTTTCAGACAAAAGCTTCCAGTACCTGATTTAAGTAAAGTACCTACTGTAAGGTCAGAAATTCATATAGACGAGCCAAACCTTCATAATGGTCGTTTACGCTCATTTCCACATGCGAGAGGGAATTGGGCCACATTTGTGTATATAAAATGTAGGTACAAAACTCTTACAAATTAATAAGTCATTTGTTAGTAACATGTTATTGTAACTACATATAGCAAATTTTTGGTAATTTTTTTGATTAAAAAAATTCTAGATTATTTGCTTCAGATTATTTTATAAGATACTGGTATAGTTTATAATCATTACAAATTATACATATGTTAATCATTGATAAGGTAGTATAAAATCTTATCATGCAATATTGTAACGTTGCACTTTGCAAGTTATTCTATAAAGTACAATATAGTCACATAAGTAATATTTATAAAATATATTACGGCTAAACTAAAATAAATTACAATAAAATAACAATAAATCTAATAAAACAACTAAAACTATTAATCTAAAAAAAAATAAAATAAAATATTACTACGGAATCTACAAGTACGTATTAAATGCTAATGGTTCTCGCGTCTATTACTACGGAATCTACAAGTACGTATTAAATGCTAATGGTTCTCGCGTCTAAATTATAACTTGAAAATTAATGATACTCTGTCTGTAAGGATCTCAAGTCATAAATAAGTAAGATTTGATGATTTTATGAAAGATACTATATGCGTGAAGTATGAAAGATCGTCTGTCTGAAATAGTAAGTTAAAATGTAGTAGTAGGTAGTAGTCGGATTTTACTATTCAGTACGCAAAATCCTTCGTTTTTGGGCGGGGTACTGTAACGTTGCACTTTGCAAGTTATTCTATAAAGTACAATATAGTCACATAAGTAATATTTATAAAATATATTACGGCTAAACTAAAATAAATTACAATAAAATAACAATAAATCTAATAAAACAACTAAAACTATTAATCTAAAAAAAAATAAAATAAAATATTACTACGGAATCTACAAGTACGTATTAAATGCTAATGGTTCTCGCGTCTAACGCGTGTGCGCTAGCTCACAAGTACGTATTAAATGCTAATGGTTCTCGCGTCTAAATTATAACTTGAAAATTAATGATACTCTGTCTGTAAGGATCTCAAGTCATAAATAAGTAAGATTTGATGATTTTATGAAAGATACTATATGCGTGAAGTATGAAAGATCGTCTGTCTGAAATAGTAAGTTAAAATGTAGTAGTAGGTAGTAGTCGGATTTTACTATTCAGTACGCAAAATCCTTCGTTTTTGGGCGGGGTACTGTAACGTTGCACTTTGCAAGTTATTCTATAAAGTACAATATAGTCACATAAGTAATATTTATAAAATATATTACGGCTAAACTAAAATAAATTACAATAAAATAACAATAAATCTAATAAAACAACTAAAACTATTAATCTAAAAAAAAATAAAATAAAATATTACTACGGAATCTACAAGTACGTATTAAATGCTAATGGTTCTCGCGTCTAACGCGTGTGCGCTAGCTCAACCCTAATTAAAAACCGGTTACCGAGCGGCGAGCCGCTTCGTCCGGCGACGCGCTGTTCGATGAGTATCGGAATTCCTGCTGACATTGCATTTAAGAGCTACGGAGGTGAAGGCTGTGTAAATTGCTACAACCAAATATTAAATTAATATCATAATAATTTCTTGGAATCCCTCTAGGGTAAGTTCCCATGTATTATTATATGAAGTGCTCGATTGTAAGGTGTTTCTATCTATTTCTACAATAGCGTTGATATTCTTTGGAACACTGCGACCTTACTATGACCTTACTACTGTGACCGTTGGACCCACGCAAATAGCTCGCAACAGCTGCTTAAGCTTCTATTTATCTGGCATTCCAGGATTCAAGAACAGATTTAAACATTTGAATTATATTACCTGCTCGGCGAATCGGAGCTAGATTGGAATTACATCCTGACCTGCTGTTGACTACACTTACTAACGAAGCGATCAAGACAAGAAGCCTGGTGTCCTCAGTCATCCTACGCTGATATTCAGGCCAGTGTTTTACGTAGTACTGTGGCGCCCAGGGCGCCACTGTAGCGTCTCCCTTAGGGGGTTAGCCAACAGATAGGGGTTCGATAAATAACTTTAACAAGTAGTTTAAAAATAATTATTTATTGCCTAGAATTTTTAGTGGCCGCCTCTCGCCTAGATTATGGCTTTAGAATGGGAACACTGGCCTGAATATCAGCGTAGGATGACTGAGGACACCAGGCTTCTTGTCTTGATCGCTTCGTTAGTAAGTGTAGTCAACAGCAGGTCAGGATGTAATTCCAATCTAGCTCCGATTCGCCGAGCAGGTAATATAATTCAAATGTTTAAATCTGTTCTTGAATCCTGGAATGCCAGATAAATAGAAGCTTAAGCAGCTGTTGCGAGCTATTTGCGTGGGTCCAACGGTCACAGTAGTAAGGTCATAGTAAGGTCGCAGTGTTCCAAAGAATAGGAAAGCAGTCAACGCTATTGTAGAAATAGATAGAAACACCTTACAATCGAGCACTTCATATAATAATACATGGGAACTTACCCTAGAGGGATTCCAAGAAATTATTATGATATTAATTTAATATTTGGTTGTAGCAATTTACACAGCCTTCACCTCCGTAGCTCTTAAATGCAATGTCAGCAGGAATTCCGATACTCATCGAACAGCGCGTCGCCGGACGAAGCGGCTCGCCGCTCGGTAACCGGTTTTTAATTAGGGTTGAGCTAGCGCACACGCGTTAGACGCGAGAACCATTAGCATTTAATACGTACTTGTAGATTCCGTAGTAATATTTTATTTTATTTTTTTTTAGATTAATAGTTTTAGTTGTTTTATTAGATTTATTGTTATTTTATTGTAATTTATTTTAGTTTAGCCGTAATATATTTTATAAATATTACTTATGTGACTATATTGTACTTTATAGAATAACTTGCAAAGTGCAACGTTACAGTACCCCGCCCAAAAACGAAGGATTTTGCGTACTGAATAGTAAAATCCGACTACTACCTACTACTACATTTTAACTTACTATTTCAGACAGACGATCTTTCATACTTCACGCATATAGTATCTTTCATAAAATCATCAAATCTTACTTATTTATGACTTGAGATCCTTACAGACAGAGTATCATTAATTTTCAAGTTATAATTATACTCAAACAATAAGTTTAGGTGTACTAAATTATTTACTATTTAATACACTTGGGTTTAGGTATTAGATTTAATATAATTTAAGGCTAGGATAGGTACTAAGCACAATTATTTTAGATTTTATAGTTTATAAGTTTTATATCTTTTATATGCCAGGAACCTAATGGTTTTCCAGACATATCTGCTAATATATAAACTAGTGGGGACTTTTTATCAATGATCTTACATTTTATAAATTTTGGTGCTAGTTTCTTATTAAAATACTTGTCTTTATCACTTTGATAAAAAGTCCTTTTCCAAACAACGTCACCAATATTAAATTCAGCAGGTCTTCTGCGTAAATTATATTGTTGACAATTCCTACTATGAGCTTGTAGTAGCAATGATTGTACTTTGTTAAAGATGCTAGAAAGTACACCTATATTCTCAGCGTAGGAATCTCTAGGTTCGAAAATAATATCCTCGTCGTTTCCGGTATCAATATAGTGTGAACCACAAGTGACTAGTTCACGCCCATATACCAAAAACGAAGGAGTGTAGCCAGTTACTTCGTTTACAGAACTATTCACAGCGAATTGAATTTTAGGTACAAGTTGGTCCCAAATACGTTGATCGTTAGTAATAAATGTTGAGATAGCTGTCATAATAGTTTTATTGTAGCGTTCGACTGTGTTAACATGAGGCGAGTACTTAGGGGTGAAGTGTAATTTAGGTACTTTATATTTCTCAAACATTTGTTTTAACGTAGCACTTACGAATTGTTTACCATTATCGAGTATTACAGTAGAAGGAATGCCATGTATTAGAAATACATGTTCTTCTAAGATCTTAGTTACAATTTCGGCAGTCGCGCGCTTGATTGGAAATAGTAAGCAGTACTTACTAAAACAACAAGTCACGACTAAGATGTAGCAGTTAAGTTTCCTAGTTGGCGGTAGAGGTCCTACTAGATCTACGCTAATAGTTTGGAAAGGTCTCGAGCAGTGTTTAGGTCGACCCATTTCACCCAAAGTTGCATGATTTTGATGCTTATGTGCAATACAGGTATCGCAAGACGTCACAGCTTCCACTACATCAGCATGCAATCCTGGCCAGTAGTATCTGAGACTTATACGCTTGTATGTTTTAAATATACCAAAGTGACCAGCTGTTGGTTCAGAGTGGTTTTCAGTAATAATTTTTGTTCTATACTCGGCAGGAACGACTTCTTTCCACTCGAACTCTTTATTTAGAGGGTGTTTGGTTTGCATAAAGCGAAATAATTTATTATCTTTAACTAAATAGTTTGGAAAAGAGGTAGGTGAACTTTGAGAACCGTTATATATATTTAGGTACCATTGATCATTAGTAGATATAGTTTTAGGACTATTATCAATGGTAGAAATTTGGCAAGCGCGAGATAACGCATCGGGAATGACATTATCAACGCCACGACGGTGTTTAATTTCAAAATTAAATGCTGATAGACGAACACCCCATCTAGCAAGCCGCCCAGTAGGGTTATTTAGATTAAGGAACCACTTGAGTGCTGAATGGTCTGTATAGACAGTAAACTTTTGTCCATTATCTAGGTAGCATCTCCAGTGTTCTAAAGCAACTAAGACGGCGAGAGCTTCTCTCTCAGTGATGCTATAATTCCTCTCTGGGCCCGTCAAAGTTCTACTAGTGTAGGCTATAGGATGCTCGACTCCGTCTATAGTCTGAGTTAGTAAACCTCCAACACCATAGTCACTAGCATCAGTGTGGACTTCAAACGGTAGGTCAAAGTTAGGGCATGAAAGAATTGGAGCAGAGACAAGAAGTTCTTTGAGTTTAGTAAAGGATTCCTCAGCCTCTGTAGACCAAAGGAAAGGATTCAATTTTTTATTAGAAGAGGTTAGCTTATTTAAGGGTCCAGCAACACAGCTAAATTTTGGAACAAATTTTCGGTACCAAGAAGCAATTCCTAGAAATCTTTTTACCTCTTTTTTATTTGTAGGGGTAGGGTAATTTAAAATAGTATCAATTTTATTAGGATCAACACGAAGACCTTTACAATCAACGACATAGCCTAAATATTTGAGTTCTGTACGAAAAAATACGGATTTTTCAAAGTTTATAGTTAGATTGGCCATAATAAGTTTTTTAAGTACTTTTAAAAGAAGAGAAATGTGATTTTCGAAATTTGAGCTACAGATTACAATGTCGTCGATGTAAACAAAGACCGAGTTTTCAAATTCAGGACCGTAGAAAAGGGTATCAACAAGTCTCTGTTGGGTAGCAGGTGAATTCGTTAAGCCAAAGGGCATAGTAACGAATCTAAAGGTTCCACGATGAGGAATATAGAAAGCAGTTTTATTACGGTCGTTTTCAGAAATAGGTATTTGCCAGAAGGCCTTAGATAAATCTACACTACTTAGGTATTTTGCATTTTTAAGATTATCCAGTATCTCTGATATATAAGGTAGCTTATATGCGTCTTTTTTCGTAACCGAATTCAGTTTACGACTGTCTAGGCAGAATCTTAGTTTACCATCCTTCTTGGGTGTTAATAGAACAGGTGAAGACCAAGGACTCTCACATTCTTCCACTACGCCTAGCTGCAACATTTCGTCCAATTGATCAGATAGGATACGTTGTTTTTCAGGAGAAACTCGATAGTATCTTTGCCTAATGGGTAAGGAATCGCCAGTATCAATAGTATGCGTCACTAAATTAGTTCTACCTAAACCACGTTTTTCAGTCGAGATATTATTAAACTGTTCTATAATGTTATCGGCTGTTACACGCTGAACCTCAGTTAGTTCATTATAGGACTGTAATATACCTGAAGGATCAGTTTTAGTACTAACCTCGTTAATACAACATGCGGTATCGTTAAGTGAAATAGAATTTGAGAATTTAGGGAAAAGATTAAATTTAGTCCAAAAATCAATGCCTAGAATTAAATTTGATTTTACTGATGGTATAATGTAAGCTTTTAAAATATGGAATTGTTCTTCAAAAGTAACTGGAAGATTAATGTATCCAATAGAAATCAAACTTTGTCCACCAGCAGCAGTAAAGGATTTCACATCATTATCATTACATAATGCATGACCTAATGAAATTAAATGTAGATGTGCATTATTACCTAGAATAGTTACAGTAGAACCAGAGTCAAGTAAGCCGCAGAGTTTTGTATCCCCTACTTGGATAGCCGCGTAAGGACGTACGTCATTAATAGGTTTTTTATCGAAGATTGTTGTAATGAAGTAACTAGAAAAGAATATTTTGATAGTTGAAAGCCAGTCGTTCCAATCTTTTTCATCAAAGTTGTTAGTTTTAGTAGAATCTATAGTTTTATTTTCTGTTTTTATAGCGTTTTCATTACAGCAATCTTTAGTAGCTAGTTTTTTTGATTAGATTGAGATTGACATTTAGGACACGTAGGGTATTTAAGCACATCACTTAAGAATGCGTAGACCATATTAACTACACCGGTTTTTGGCTCTATCAGCGCCCTGGGCGATGCGCCCCTCTATCTGTATCTGCCCCCAAATTGTTGTGTTTCAACTCAATGAGAATTTTCTGTAGTAAGCTCTAACAGGTGGCAGCACTGTAGCGAGGGTCTAATAATCATCTATCAAAAGTACATGGGTGCCGATAATTTTTTTCATTCAATTATATTTTAAATTATTCAAAGAGCAATATTCTTTTATAAAATATTGTATTCTAGAGAGAATCGTTAAAACAATCTCTGTCTTTGTCCCTAATCCATATTTATTTTGTAAAAATTGGCCAATTGAGAATTGGACTCAAACACGATGGATAATAAAATAATGTTGCGATGGTACATAGCCCATGTACCATCGCAACATTATTTTATTTTCCTTATTTGTTGTTATAGCAACAACTTAAATAAATACACATTATGTGACAATTTCAACTGTCTACCTATTACAGTTAATGAAATATAGCGATTGTTAAAGTCAAGTAAAAATAAAAAAATATTGGTAATATTATTATTAATTAAGGGGGCCGCCACCTTTTATGTTTAAATTTATTTTATTTTCATTATTAGTTGTTATAGCGGCAACAGAAATACACATTCTGTAAAAGATTCGACTGTCTACCTATTACGGTTAATGTGATACAGCTCGCTGACAGACGAACGGTTGGACGGAGAGACGGACAGACAGGCGGAATAACAGCAGAGGATTAGTAATAGGGTTCCGTTTACACCTTTTTGGTACGAAACCCTAAAAATGTGCAAGTACAATGAATTTTCGCATATTTTTTCAAGTTTTCAATACATTTTGACAGTTGTTTAGACCCCATGCCTACCAAGCGACATCTGGTGACAGAAAAAAAAAATGATTTATGTTGGCAATAGTTAGTTAGTCCAATAAGGTTTTTGGAATAGAAAGATTGGAATAGTGATCCGGGAAAACTGAGTGTTTTTCTGTGAACTTAAGAACAGAACAATGTCCGTCAGGACAACATATAAATCAATGATTATAAAATGAAAAAGTATTTTTGGTTGCCTATCAAAAATACCTCATGAATAAAACATGTCTTTACTCTTTTCAAATTTACAGATCCAATTGACGATACTATAACAAACATAATAAAAAAATTCAAAGAGGTTGTACTAGCTCACGATTCATCTTGGGAATGTTGTGAAGAGTTACACATAAGTTTATCAAAAACTGTTGTATTAAATTATCACTTAATAACACCATTTACTGTTTCACTTCGAAAACATTTATGCGACACTAGAAGGTAATTTATTTAAACAAATAATCGTAGATATACAGGGTGGAAATTTGAGACGGGTCAGTAAGGGCAGCTACATTAAGCCACGCGAATATAGTCAGAAGTCTATGGTATTTAACATAATATAGGAAATTACGGAACCCTCCGTGCGTGATTTAGACTCGCACGATTTTTTTTTCTGACAAGGCTTCCTTCACTCACACAGGGCTATCTGATTCTAAACAAATCAGAGTACTATGGAAACATATTTTTTATGTACTACTTTTTGTAGTTGTACTACATCTAGACTTACATGTTTATGTACACAAATGTTTGTCCTGGATAGGAACGGCGATGAAACTTGAAAGATGCTGTTGCCAACAACATCTTTCAAGTCGCCAGGTCATCAATGAGTCCAACAATAAACACGTACTGTATAACAATTTCGCTGTTTCATTTTCAGCTTTAACTTGGCTTTTGGTGCCGTAAAAGTTTTTTGTAATGAAGAAAACTCCAGAACATTTATTTCTTTAGAAGTAGATTATTTCAGCCAGAAACGCATAAAACATATACTTAAGAAAATTGATGCAGTTTTGAGTGATTTTAAATTACCATTATTCTATGAGGTGAGTTCAATTACTTTATGTAAACTGTATTATCAGTGGCGTAGCGTGGTTAACGGCTGCCCGGGGCGGAAGACAATTTTGCCGCCCTCTTAATTAGGTATTTCACCCTTTAATGTATACTATACATTATACACATTAATTCTAGAGATTGTAATTATAAAATTTAGAGTTACAAAAGAAACTATCGAACATTTCAAACACTAGGTATATTTTACAGCACATCTATCAATAGGCAAAAATCAGAAAACCGTAAATATTTGTTCGGATCGGAACCCTGGGTATGCAAGTGTAAAACTCGTACATGGCCGGATATTAATAAATTACTTAAAGCTTCAACAACAAATCAGACAGTTGGTTGGAGAGCGCACCGTAGTAAACCCTACCTCATAAGGTAACAACATGGGACTAGTTTCTAGTGATGTATAGTAAAAAAATACTCTTAAAAAAACAAGGTTGCGTGGGCGCAACCTGGAGGGTTTTGTGGAATGGGCAGTTAAGAGGTCCCTTTTTTTGGTGCATTTTACCTCATCGAGTAACAACTTGAGACCTACCATTCGATAGAAGTCATCGAAAAACGTATAAAAAAATTTGGTTGCCTCATCCTACCCTGGTACTTTCTGAAATCGGACAGATTGTAGGGTGCTGAAAATGACCGATTTTACCTCATCGAGTAACAAGATGCCACTAATGCCATTCGATAGCTTAGATAAGCCCGATGATAAATATATAAGGTTGCGTGGCCCAGCCTGGAGGATTTCCTAGTCGGGCAGGTTTTATGTCGGATTTACTAAGGCAAAATATAAGGAAATCGTCAAGAAAACAATAAATTTAACATCATTTCAATGGTTTAACTTTACGACGATGGTTTTGATACATATTTGAGTTCAAAATAGTTTCAATCTAAAGTTCTTATCCCAATTTATCTTATTTTGGTACGTTATATACATTTAAACTATTTTTCATCCAACCTGTGATGAACGTAGAGCCTAAACCACTGGGGCAATAAACTTGCGGTTTTATTCGTAAAAAAGTTACCAAACGTTTAGTAAAAATTCCGTAGTCTTTATCTGACAAGTGACGTATGGTGATCGAGAGTGAGATGGAGGACACTATAGCACTGATTCAGATAAACAGCGTTTATGAATAAGACGGCTAAAGTTTATCTCCCCATTCACTATGAACTTGAAGTTTGGTGATATTTTTTTATACCTAATGTCACTACAGTATGATAGATTCATTTCCTATCAAAATGTAATTCGATTTGTGACAAATGTTTTTCGATTTGTGACTTTTCTAATACCCTAACCTAACTTGGCCCCTTAGAGCCTTTTGTTTCTTCTCGGAGAATTGATTAAGCTAATATTAATTATTTTGAAAATTCACTGATTTCTCGCTGACTGTAATTTTTTTTTTAATTCTGTAAATGCCGGTAGTAATAACTTAAAAAAACCGGACAAGTGCGAGTCTGCCTCGCGCATCGAGGGTTCCGTAATTTCCTATGTTACTCTAAATATAAAGGTTTTCCTGTAATTAATAGGTAAAGAACTAGTTTCTGTATTTTTTTCAAAATGTTTGGTCCAGTAGTTTCAGAGATAAGGGGGTATGGTCAATTTTCGCTTATTTTCTTAAATAACTTCAAACTATTCGTCTTAAAATTGTAAAAGAAATAATATATTTGAGATCCTCACAACGAGCCCTTTTATTTAATATGTCACAGAAAATTGTTAGCAAAACTTTTGTCCCACTTCACCAGTAGGAACAATACAAGCAAGCTGTCTGAAAATAACCAAAACACACAATAAGAAATATAAATAAACGCATTTAGGTTATACAGCTACATTCACCAAAACATCCGGATTTAATGACGTTAAGTTCGTTATTATTGCCGTTTGAAAAATGTTGTCCCTCCCCATACATAGAGATAAGTCGCGGTCATTGCGGTAACTACAATAATGTTTATAATCACATTTTTTTGGTCGTATAACTACCAAACTTTTTAAGGTTTTCTGAATTTTTCACCAAACTTTTTTTTTTGGCTTCTTACCAATTTTCAAAATTCTATGGCAATGGTAGTATGCAAGTAGCAATGGTACTATGTAAGTAGCCGTTAGATTTTGATTCCCTTGCGAGTAGTTGCGAGTTTCAAATTATGCGGTTGTACCTTTGCGTTTTGCGTTGATTTAAAAATTTGTGTTTTTTTCACAGCTTCATGGCAATTAGACCTCCGTATTTGATGTGCATTTTAATCTGATACCTCTACGCGTTCATGAGGAAAAGGTTATAATTATTAAAAATAATATTATGTGATGTAACTAAAAATGTAAGGATTTCGAATTTTTTCCTTTATGTTTGCTATAAGACGTTGCTTCGTACCAAATTTCATGATTCTGAGTTCACGGGAGTTCCCTGTAGGTTTTGATTCCCTTGCGAGTGTCGAAAATTTGCAGCATAAACAGCTGTATCTTTTGATTGCGTTGGCTTAGAAGTTTGAATTTTTCACAGCTCCAAGGGACATTAGACTTGAGTATTTGATATGAATTTCAGCTTGATACCTCCACGCGTCCCTGAGAAAAAGGGTCTTGACAGACAGACGGCCGGACAAAAAAGTGATCCTGTAAGATCCGTTTATTTCCTTTTGAGGTACGGAACCCTAAAAATAAGGGATAGTCTCCTCATAATAATTCGCGTGGTCTCAACCCATAAGGTAGCCGCCCTTACTGCTTAGTCTAAAATTGCCGCCCTGTATAAAGAAGATATAGCTATAGACCCGGTTGGTTGTAATGTATACTATATTGAATAACGCGTGTCTACTAGTTTTAAGTAAGCTGTTCATTAGTACATATACTGAACGAAAAACGTTAATATACATGCATGCTGCATTTTACATTTGATTTTGCTCAACTATATAAGGAAGTAATAATTTTATATAATACTTAGCCTATAATCTTCGGGGATAATGTACCTGCCTATTTAATTGCCTAGCAATCGTTTTTTAAATTACTTAGAAAATATTAGGATCCCTGTTTAAAAAAGTAAGTTTTAAATCATATTTACGTTTTACATATGTTTTAACTCAATACATAAATTAACCGTAATATATGGCATAGCATGGATAAATGACGACTACAAATAGGTAAAGATTTATAATAATAAGGTAATAAAGTTTGCTTTAGACTTCTGGAACAAGTTCCCCCCTATAGAATTCTTGATTAAAACTATATTGTGTAAATTAGGTTTGGGTAAAAATATCGATACAAGAACTCAAATACGTATCAAATAATTATCATAAAGTTAAACCATTGAAATAATGTACATTTAGCCTTAGTAAAGACGACATAAAACCTGACCCAATAGGAAATTCTCCAAGCTGAGGGTAGGCGACATAACATTTTTAATATCGGAGTAATCTAACTAAACTATCGAATTATTGACATCTTGTTACTCGAAGCAACGCTAAAATAAGATAAATAAAATGCTTTAAAATAAGCAACCCTACCTGGGTTAAAAAATCTTTAAAATATGAAATTCTATGGAATGCGTGGTTGAAGGAAAATAAACGTGTAGTTTCTAGTGAAGATTTTATTGAAGTAAATTCAAATTAAATGTCATAGAACATTGTACTTTCTTATTTACATTAGATATACAAATAGGTTCTACAACATTCCCCCCTTAATGGAAATAAACAAAATATAATTATAAAAACCTAAGCATAACACCTATTAATTAAGTTATAAAACCCAATAATTGTGTTGTGCATCTAAGATGTGCTGTAGATCTTTAAGGCTTTGTCAAAATATCTGCAGTCATTTTGTCTGATTGTAAATATTTTATATCAATTATGTTATCATAGATTTTTTCCCTAATAAAATGAGACCTTGTATCTATATTTTTTGTCCTATTATGATGGATTGGATAAAGAGCAATTTTTTGTGCACTTGTGACTATCACTGTACAGTGTTACCTTATCAGCGTTACCAGTAATATTAAAAACTAACCTCCTAAGAAAAATCGCTTCCTTAGCGGCACTAGTTAATGCCATGTATTCAGCCTCAGTTGATGACTATGCTACCGTCGGTTGTTTCTTACATTCCCAACTAATATCTATCCTCCTGCTAGCATAAAACAGTAACCGGTGTAAGATCTTCTGTCTATTACACAATTAGCCCAATCTGCATCTGTGTGTGTACACACATAAAGATTTTTCTTTCTTCCTGTAAATAATAGAATAATCCATAGTACCTTTTAAATACTGTAAAATCCTTTTAGCTGCCAACCAATGTGTTTTATCATAACAGTTATTAAATTGGCTTAAATAGCATGTGGCATAAGCTATATCGGGTCTGGTATTCACTGCTAGGTACATAAGGCATCCTATCAAGTTTTGATAAGGATAAGCACAAAGTTGTTCACCTTATTGTTTTCTAACGGAGTAGACTTCTCCTTACAATCTTGCATGTTAAACCGCTCTAAAATCATTTGAATATATGTCTTTTGACTAACGAATATTTATTATCGTCACATTTTATATTCAACCCAAGACAATAGTTTATTGGACCCAAATCTTTTAATGAAAAAATATTTTTCAAGTCATTTTTGACTGTGTCAAAAGATGTTTTTTGTTTATAAATTATTATAAGGTCATCAACATAGATAGCAATAATCACGGTTTTACCACCAAAACTTTTTAAGTATACACATGGTTCCGAAGAGGTTCTTTTAAAACATATAAAGGATAAAATATCATTTAATTTTACATTCCAGGCTCGAGCAGCTTGTTTTAAACCATATATCGATTTTTTGTCAAACAAACTTTATCTTCTGCGCCTTGCTCGACATATCCTTCAGGTTGTTGCATATAAACTTTCTCTTCTAAATCGCCGTTTAGAAATGTAGTATCTATGTCCAAATGATGCATCTTCAATTCCATTTCTGCCGCTAATGCTAACAGTGTACGCAGAGATGAATTGCGATCTACGGGTGAAAAAGTTTCATTGTAGTCAATTCCACATACTTGATTAAAACCTTTGGCAACCAGTCTTGCTTTATGTTTGACTACTGAACCTTCGACATCCCTTTTTAATTTGAATACCCATTTACATGGTATTACCTTTTTGTTCGGTTTTTCTACTAAAATCCAAGTATTGTTCTTTTTCAGTGAATTATATTCATCTTGCATTGCTGATTTCCACTGCAAATTATCTCCAGCCTTTACAGCTTCTCTATAAGTTTGAGGTTCATCAGAGTAGCCTGTTTGACTAATGAGCATCAAAACGTTTAGCAAGTCTATTTCTAAGTGGATATCTTTCTTCAGGAACTATTACAGTCGTAGAATTTTCCTCATCACAAAAATCATCAGCCATAAGAAAGTTATTCTGGACCTGATCAATATGCGATTCTTGTGCTGAAGTACTAGCTTTCACATGATGATTAATCTCCAGTTCTAATTTTGCAGTATTATCATCAACAACTTCGCTTACTACTTTTTCTTTTGACATTGTCGGACTGCACTCTTGATTTAAAACTGTATCTAACAGAGTTACATCAAAAGAGTTCGAGAGATTAGGATTATCCTTACCTTTTAAATCAGGAAATGATTCTTCAAAGAAAATTACGTTTCTTGCCTTTAGAAATCTTCGTGGACATCTTTAGGATCTAACTTCTTTCTACTAATATCTGGAACCTTGACCATTGCGCGACAGCCAAATACATTTAAATGAGACAAATCTGGTTTCTTACCACGCCATACTTCAAATGGTGTACGATCGTTTAGACTTCGATGCGGACATCTATTCTTTAAATAAACTGCAGTTTCAACCACATCTTGCCAATAGCCTTTGGAGAGGGAACTATCAGAAAGCATACAACGTGCTTTTTCTATAATCGACCTATTTGTTCTTTCAGATACCCCGTTCTGTTGAGGACTTTACGGAACCGTTTTTCGGTGATTAATGCCTTCACTTTCTAAATATTAAGAAAATTCTTTGTTAACATATTAAGACCCATTTTCTGAACGTAATATTTTAATTTTCAACCCTGTCTTCTTTTCTACCATGCCTTTAAAAACACAGAACTTATTTTTTACCTCATTTTTAGAAGAAAGAAAATATATATAAATAAAGCGTCTAAAATCATCTACAAATATTAGAGTATACTTTTTACCTTGAAAAGAGTTCTCTGAAATTGGACCACAAAGATCCGAATGAATCAGCTCTAGTTTGGAAGACGCTTTGTAATTCAATTTTTTAAATGGTTTTCTAGCGTGTTTACCTTCTATACATGCTATGCAGGGTTTTTTATCAACGTCGTTATATCCTACACCTAAATTATTTTTGCCTAAGTGTATGTAATCCTATACGTCTCATTGTTCTTCGAACGCTGATAAGGGTTTGGATGGACTTACGGTACAATCTAAAGTGTATAATCCACCACAACAGGACCCGTGCAACATATTATCACCTGTATAAGAAAAAGTAGAAGCATCAAAAAATGTACAACCTTTTTTATCAAAAAGAACAACAAAACCATTATCAACTGCTTTCTTCACAGAAATCAAATTAGTGTTTATACTAGGTACTAACACTACATTTGAAATGGTTTTAATTTAATTACCACGTTCTGTCTCTAAATTGTTTACAATAGGAACGTTACCTATTCCGGCACTAAGTAAGATATTTCCATTTGCAATTGTTTGCAATTTGCAAATTACCTTAGTAATAGGCAAATCTCTCAAGTTTACCATCCAATCAGACCTTCCAGACATATGTGCACTAGCTCCAGAATCTACATACCATTTTTCTGAATTTATTTCTCCAGCAGTGTTTAAAGCGTTAAACTCTGTTAATAGCTTGCTTTTTACGAGTTCACTTGAAATCTGTACCGTAGAATTTTCTAGTGCCATGATCAATGGATCAAAACGAGTTGTCAATCTTCCTAGTAGAATTGCAGCTAATGAAGTATCCTCAATAACTTTTCCAATGTCTGCCAAATCTTGTGCTGTCGACATCACAGCGTTAATATAAACTCCATACAATTAAAATCATTCAAACTGTACCTGTAAAGCTTTCGCTCCAAAGCTAATCTGCGACCCATGGACTTATCTTCGTAAGCAGCTGCTAAAGCACTCCGAGCTTCCTTTGCACTCTTACTGTTCCGAACATGTGTAATAGCTGGACCGTCTAAGGTTAGACATATTTTGGCTAAAGTTATCTCATCACTTCTATCCTTTACTTCTTTGGAAGTCGGATCACCGTCAGGATATCCAACGAACTATTATTATTCCATAAATTTTCAAGAAGTAAATACATTTTCATTTTAAATTTCCAAGTAGTATAATCATTTCTACCTTTCAGAAATATTGTCGATAGTGACGATAGACTTGTAGATCGTTTATTGTGATCGCCCACATCATAGGAACTTTTGTTTTTTCTATTGTCAGCGAACTTTTATATATATCACTTTTAAATTATAGATTTACACAAACATCACATGTACCACTATGACTTCAACGTAAAATCCGCATAAATTAGCTCATTTCAAGCAATTTATTCGTACTGATATTATACAGTTTAGATTGTACCGTAAGTCCATCCAAACCCTTATCAGCGTTCGAAGAACAATGAGACGAAATGAAGGAAAATAAACGTGTAGTTTCTAGTACAGATTTTATTGAAGTAAATTCAAATTAAATGTCATAGAACATTGTACTTTCTTATTTACATTAGATATACAAATAGGTTCTACAACAGTGGTCCGACACACACTCGACCGATTTTGTAAGAACTCAAATAAGTACCAAAACAATCGTCATTAAGTTAAACCATTGAAATAATGTGAAATTAATTGCATTTCTTCCATGTATTTTGCCTTAGTAAATCCGACATAAAACCTGCCCGACTAGGAAATCCTCCAGGCTGAGGTCACGCAACCTTATATTTTTATTATCGGGCTTATCTATCTAAGCTATCAAATGGCATTAGTGGCATCTTGTTACTCAATGAGGTAAAATCGGTCATTTTTCAGCACCCTAAAATCTGGCCGATTTCAGAAAGTACCAGGGTAGGATGAGGCAACCAAATTTTTTATACGTTTTTCGATGACTTCTATCGAATGGTAGGTCTCAAGTTGTTACTCGATGAGGTAAAATGCACCAAAAAAAGGGACCTCTTAACTACCCATTCCACAAAACCCTCCAGGTTGCGCCCACGCAACCCTGTTTTTATAAGAGTATTTTTTTACTATACATCACTAGAAACTAGTCCCATGTTGTTGCCTTTTGAGGTACTACAGTGCGCTCTCCAACCAAGTCCAACATACAATTACATAAATAAAATATTTTATCTACTCTCATATCGTAATGTTCTTATTATGAGGTAAGAATTTTTGGGAGTTGGCAACACGGATTTGATTAGGTATATGATTATTGTGTCTGTTTATTTTATTGTCTTTGCCATACATATATGCAACAGTATCATTTTGACCAAAAATGTCACAAAAATAGAAAAATACTATCGATTTTTTAAATTACATTATATAAATGAGCTTAGATAAAGTACTGTATGATACTGCACATAATTACGTATTAAAAACTCGTGTGATACTAATAAGAACCTCGCCTACGGCTCGGTACTTAAACCCACACTCGTATTTAATAACCCCTATTATGCATGCCGCTCCGCGAAGAGCGCCCGCGCGGTTCCCCACGACGGAGCACTTTTGTATGGACCCGTGCGGGCGATTGCGTAAACGCAGCTCACGGCCTTAGCATACGACTTAATTAAAAATCGCGGAATATTGATGATGTAAAATATATAAATATAATCTGTGCCACAAAACATGTTGTAAAATATTGTGTCACTGATAACTGATATGGATTATTTTTGTTTCAGGATCCATCATTTCATATGAGTATATTGTGGATAAACGGCAACAAAAAAAATGAGATGATAAACATATTAGAAAAACTGAATGAAATTTTGATACAGAAACTTGTTAATAACTCGATTTTAATAGATAAAGTGAATTGTAAAAGTGGAAATAAACATTTTCAATATTTATTAGAATAAAATGGCCAACCACAATAAAATGGTAGCCCAAGAACATAACCACTTTGAAGGAAATATTGGCAGAGTTTATGTTAATCCCAATTTTAATAAGCCTGTTACGTATAGTCGAGGTTTACCTAATAATGGTACGTTAATGCATATCAACCCAAAATTTTCTCATTTGATACCGAATGTACAACATACCATATCTAGTAAATCTAAAATTTTTATTAATCCTAATTTCATTCGACCAAATAATTTTGTGGAGAATAAATATACTGACTCAATAGTGGAGAGTAAGGTGGTAAAGAAATGTGGACAATATTCAACAACTGCAAATGACCAAATAGTTGTAGAACCTGTAAGTAAGTCTAGATACCATTTGGTTAGATATAACGAAAATACACAGCCTATAAAACCGACGTCCGAAACATTATCTAACACCGTTAAGTTAGGAAAATACAAATCAGTGAGAATAAGAGATATGAAGAGAACACTTGAAACTGAGAATAAGTCTCTCAGTAAACCTAAACTCATACAAATAAATTCAATGCAGCACATTAAAAATGGGAGTGTTTCAATTATGAATTTGGATGAAAACCGGTTCAAATTTGTAAATGAAATCACTACAACATCACCTAACTCAATAAAAAGAAAACATGCAATGAAAAATCGACTTACCCATGTACCTATTGACATATTTAGTAAATCTAATAATCGGATAAAAGTTTTGAAAGGAATATTTAAGAAGAATAATATTCCTTGCCCATTATTTAAAAAATTTGGAAAATGCCTAAGAAACATAAAAGGAACGTGTGAATTCCTCCATGATAAAAAGCTTGTATCTATATGTCGTAAGTTTCTTAAAGGTATTTGTCATGATCAAGAATGTCCCCTTTCCCATGAATTAACTGCTAAAAAGATGCCAACCTGTTATTTTTATCTGAATGGAAATTGCAACAAAGAACATTGTCCTTATTTACATGTAAAGCTAAATGAAAAAACTAAAATTTGTTCCGATTTCCTAAAAGGATATTGTGAAAACGGTAACAATTGCTTAAATAGACACATAAATATTCGACCGGAAGTAATCAAGAAAGGAACTCCGATGAAACGCTTGAACTCAATAACATTTAAATTACACAAAACTGAAGGGAAGAAGGTAAAAATTAAACATTTGAGAAGAAATACATTTGCTGGAGAAGATGTTCATGTTCAAATAGGCGATCAAAGTAACAACATGATTGACTGCCGATATTATCAAGAAACCGTTCACGACGCAAGTAATATAGATATTTGTAATATCATCAAACCGATTCGATGTAAATTAGGACCTTTACCAACATACATTAAATTCAAATAAATTAAATTGCATATTTTTTTTTTTTATTCGAACACAACAACGGGAGGGCCCTCCCATGGTACGGTAGTGACCCCGCCAAACGAGCGAAGCGAAGCGCTAGGGCACTTAAGATTGAGGCTTCGGTTGGGGCGTTAAATTCACATTTTTCTAAGGCATATTACTGACATATACGACTATTCCATGAAAATGTTACTAATATACCTTGGAATGTTGATGATTTATTTTGTTATTAATCAGTAAATATACTACCATTCTTGTCGCAAATAACATGTCGATAGCAAAAAACGTGATAAAATTTGAATATAACGCTCCAACCGAAGGTATACCCTTAAGGGGGATCGGCCCAAAAGCCCGCGAAATTCAAATTTTATTAGGTTTTTTTCAAATTGCAGCTCAATAATAGGTCATTTATTTGTAAAAATGTGATTCGCGACACAGATATGGCTATAGATCTATGTATTCATTTTGCATTCAAAATATTATAGAACTGTAGGTACATTGGTTTCTGCGCGTTATTTATCGAAAAGGAACCAATGCATAGATTTAAATAGCTTAAAAAGTATAATGTATACAAACAGTAATGAACTGGCATATTTATGAGACGCAAATCACATTTTGACAAATATACGACCTATTACTGAGCTGAAATTTGAATTTCGCGGGGTTTTCGGCCGATTCACCTTATTAACTTTTCTCGAAGTGCTTCGTCGTTTTTTTGGTGTGGCATTTCCTGGCAGGGCCACCATCATTTGAATTCAAAGTCTGTCGCTATTTTGTCCCCGAATCCCAGGGCGCGACAAAATCTGATATTCGAGGACAAAATATGACAAATTAGCGACAGACTTGGAATTCAGATCCGTGATGGTGGCCCTGCCAGGAAGTGCCACACGGACGAGTTATCCGAAAGGTAGATGTTAAACAGTAGAGGTGATAGAATACATCCTTGTCTTTTTATAGGTTGGCTGACAATGTCATCGGATTGTTTAGGTAGATTATTCAAGTCGATGATAACGTCCTCAGTGATGTTGACGTCGGATGCCGCGACAAAGGTCGTGGGTTCGAATCCTATAATGTGCTTGAGCTTTCGGTGAAGGAAAACATCGCGAGGAAACCATAGCACGGTGGTAGGGTACTTTGTACCCGTCTGGCTGGTTAGGCTACCACCCTCATGTTGAAAATTTTAGCCAAGCACCTACCGGTGTGTTTGGGCAATTGCACTTGAGAGCCAATGCCTTCTCGGTAATGTAACAGGTCGGCAACACATTGGTAATACCTCTGGTATTGCAAATGGCGATAGGCGACGGTAACCACTTATCACATGGGCCGTATGCTTGCTTGCCGCCTTAGTAGTATAAAAAAAACAGATTAATTAGTTATGTGTTGTACTTATCGGAGGGCACGGCAGTGCCCCCACCAAATCGAGCGCGAAGCAAACATTGCCGTACCAACCTTTACTGGAACCTTTTCGCCGCATTTTCAGGCCCCTATTTGAGAACCTCTGGATAAGACCAGAAAGCAGAAATTTTCGTCATCCAGTAAGCTATAATCACATACTTAAAATCCAAAATTTCAAGTCTGTAGGTCATTTAGTTAGCGAAAGCAAAGTTTCGCATTTATGACACTCACTCACTCATGATCATCAGAATAGAACTAGTACTTCCCATAAACTCAGAGAGCTGAAATTTGGTACAGAGTTAGGGTTTAATGGCCACATAAAGGGAAAACTAGGATAATCGAAGATCTGGAGTACCTGGTGACCCTGATTAGAAAACACAAGAGCCCAACCAAACTATTAGAGATCGACATACCGCCTTTACTTCATTTGATGTCAAAAATCGAAGGTCTGAAGTATCTGATGAAGAACCCTCAGCTAGTCTCAGCTGTATTAGAGATATGGTAATGCCCCCTTCTACTATTGGTATGTACATAAAAAAATCGACTGTCATTGCAAAAATCCAGCGTAGTGCGACACATCTTCTAATTTAATCTAGCTTATAGCGTCCCACTGCTGGGCGAATGCATCCCCTTCTGCTTTTAATACGCATATAAATAAAATTAAAGGAAAACTCTGGATAAGACTAGACTGGCTTTTATACTTATACTTACAAGTTTACAAGAAGAAATAGTCGAACGATTAACTTTATTCTACTCGAACATTACACACACTAAATAAACAAATTCCACAAAAAAAAATATTTATTTCGCTCAAATCTAATAAAATAAATCAATATGCCCACGTTTCTACAAAAAGAAGTGAAATACCACCAAAAATATTCTGTAAAAAACGAGCTAAGTCTCGATGGAGCTGCTTCCTTCAAGGTATATTACTGACATATAAGACTATTTCATGAAAATGTTACTAATATACCTTGGAGGAATATGTTGATGATTTCTTTTGTTATTAATCAGTAAATATACTACCATTCTTCTCGCAAATAAAATGTTGATAACTTACGACCTATAACTGAGCTGCAATTTGCAAAAAACGTGATAAAATTTGAATTTCGCGCTCCAACCGAAGGTTCACCCCTCTGTGGTTCACCCTTATCGCGATAACTACCACACTACGGAACAAAAGAAATCATCAACATATTCCTCCAAGGTATATTACTAACATAAACGACTATTTCATGAAAATGTTAAATTTAGGCACTTTACTTTCTTTAGACGTTGATGCTGGAGATTTGCTTGGCTTTTGAGAATTATTAGCGCCGTCGATCATTCGGCGACTGGGTGCTCTGCAAAAGAGAAATAGTTGTGTCCAAAGAGATTAAAATTTTTCAACATATTCCTCCAAGGTATATTAGTAACATTTTCATGAAATAGTCGTATATGTCAGTAATATACCTTGGAGGAATATGTTGATGATTTATTTTGTTATTAATCAGTAAATATACTACCATTCTTGTCACAAATACCATGTTGATAACTTACGACCTATAACTGAGCTGCAATTTGCAAAAAACGTGATAAAATTTGAATTTCGCTCCAACCGACGCCTCCACCTTAAGGTGATTGATTATGTTTCAAATTTGTTAACAGTAGGTACTTCTCTATCTATAATTTTTCACTAGATATGAAAAGTTAGAAAACTAGGCCGAAGCCGGATAGTGAGAAGCCTAGAAATAGTTGCATTTTCAGCAATTGTTTACATAATTAAAGTAACTGATCAATCTGTCAATGATTACCTAGTTAGGTTAGGTAATCATAAAAAAAGTCCTAGTTAATCTACCTAGTTTCTGAACCATTTAGGCACTTTACTATCTTTAGACGTTGATGCTGGAGATTTGCTTGGCTTTTGAGAATTATCAGCGCCGTCGATCATTCGGCGACTGGGTGCTCTGCAAAAGAGAAATAGTTGTGTCCAAAGAGATTAAAAATTTACTAGCTATAGAGCGGGTAATGGACGAAGATTTGATCTCGTGGACTATGAGTTGGCTCGCTTTATCCTGCCTACCACTATACTACTTTAAATAGCTATGTGTAAAACTACTTGCAAAGTAATCATCACAGCACTATAAAGATACCAGATGGATTATTACTGTATATTGCAAATCGATAGTTTATTAATATCATTATTTAATGCAATAGCAATAACTAGTATTGCTCAAGTGATTACTATTAATTTAATTAGTTATCCACAGTTCTCCCAATCAAAAAGTGAACATAGCCCAATGGCAATTTTCCGACCTTAATAACTCTTTAATTATAACTTGGACATACAACATTGCAAAGTGTAGGTGTAATAGTTTTTAGGTGGGGAGTGATGGGGATTAGAAAGTAGCTCGAAATAGTTCGCGTAATACACACTGGCCGGTGTTCCAATGCGTTGTCAAATCCTCAGTGCACTTTTTTTTGCTATTAGTCATATCCCAAAAAGTTTATTACCTGTACTTAGAAGCTAAAATACTGGCAGCATCACTTGATGTCATTTTTGTATAGATTTCTTCCTTAAGATATGGCAATTTGGCATTATCTTCCACCCATTTAAAGTGCATGTGTATACATGGTACAAATTTTGCTTCCAGTAGAGTCATTTTGGGGTCCAAAGATTCTTTTAAAGGAGTTGTAACTAAAATAAATTCATATATGCTATAAGACAGATAATACTTAGCAACAATATCTGTAAAGAAATTTACATTACTCACATATGTCAAATGGCTTCTCAGACATTTTAAGATGCTCCTTTAAGAAATTATTAATATCTTGAATAGTATCTAACGGTGAAAATATTCCTTGTAATATAATATGATCTGGGAATTGTATACGCACCACAACATTCTTATACGTGTTAATTTTCTGTTGTGATATCTAGAAAAAGTTATGGGTAAGTACTTAATAAATAACTAGGTGGCGTGGTGAACACTTGAAATTTGTGTCCGTGGTTAAATATGATGTGGCCGATGGCGGTAAACACACAAAGCCTACAAAGGAACTGGTTCTCAAGTGCAGCTGTCGGAACACACCAGAAGGTCCTTAGCGACATAGTTTCACTTGGGGTGGTAGCCAGGCAGGTATTACAAACAAGGTACCCTACCACCGTGCTATGGTTTCCTCGCGATGTTGTGCTGATCTGAAATTGTGGAGGCGGCAATGGAAATGACAAATAATCGATACCCGTAAGTCATGAAAACCTATGACAAAATATTATCGATTTTTTACCTTTAAATTACATTATTAGATGAGTTTAGATAAAGTACTGTATGATACTGCACATAATTAGGTATTAAAAACTCGTATGATACTATTAAGAACCTCGCCTACGGCTCGGTACTTAAACTCACACTCGTATTTAATAACCCCTATTATGCAACAGTATCATAAACTACTATTTTTAATTTCATTATACACGGGTGTGCATAAAGTGGGTCATTAAAGTACTGTTTTTTTTCGGAAATCATCCCCAGCCCCTAAAATAGGGGAAGGAAATTTGTGTGAGACTCTCCGCAAAATTGGTTCAGAAAAAAAAAGTTACGTGGAAAATAGTTAGGTAAATAGGAAGTTGTAGGTAGGTAGGGGTAAGTAGGGGTAGGTAGATTATATAACGGTAGGTAGAAGTAGGTAGGTATAGGTAGTTAGGTCCTAGGTTTTTATTTGTTCTCAGGGCAGAACAACGTCTGCCGGGTCAGCTAGTTAGGTATTAAAAACTCGTGTGATACAATTAAACTTCACTCGTGTTTTAATAACCCCTATTATGCAACAGTATCATATACTACTATTACCGCATAAATGATAGTACTTTTATACTGATAATTAAAGCAATTCGTGCGAAATTATCCCCTAATCAATGAAATCATTCCAAAATATCAAAAATGTACAACGTTAATGTTCAAGTTTTCACTTCTGCCGACACTCCCGGAGGGCAACCCGTTGTATTTTTTTAAAGACAAACGTGTCCATAGATGTCTAGGCTACCATACCGTAGTGGTGGTATACGGACAAATTAACTGCAAAAAAAAAACATAATACCTACCATTCTTCCCAAGACTGTTGAGAAGTTTAATTGAGCAACATGCTTTCTCCATACAAACGATCTGTTAAATGTCGACATAAACACTCCCAAATTGTCCGAGTTTTACCACCAAATAACTGTTTTTAGTTAATGCTACGAGTACCTTTTTGTTTACCTGACTTTCAAAATCTTCCCGTTTGGAGGAAGTAAGTAAAGGCGTATTTTCCAGTTGTATGCGATGCTTTTGCAAATCATGATATAATTTCCGTACTTCTTCAATACTAAGGTCGTAAAAATCATCGGGGAGGTCATCCAATTCATCTTCCATATCATCAGGTTGCATAAATGCTATTGCTTTCTGGGTTCCCAACTGAAATTACAAAATTATAAAGATACATAGGTATATTCCACAGCTTCTTCGTCATGTAAAGTCTGATCAATATTTTTTGGTAAAAGTATACCAGTCATTGTGAATGACGTATAATAAAAAAAAAGTTTTAATTGAAAGCTGTATGACTCTAAGTCATTGCCTGTCTATTGGCGACCCAATTAAACAAATCAATGTCAATTAGTTTGTCTACGACTGTATACGCTACGACAAAATTGAAGTATTTATTGAGAAAATTCTCGATCGTGCTACACAAAATAGTGGTGCCGATTCTGTTGTTTACAAACTTAACTAATATTAGTCAAACACTCTTTCATGTTAACCTTATTGAAAAAAGATAGAACATTTTTAATGCTGTCGGTATAGTCCATGCCATCGTAATATACGGGTAAATAGTCGTGACCAATATCGCGCTTAAGGTGGAGGCGTCGGTTGGAGCCCGAAATTAAAATTTTATCACTTTTTTTGCAAATTGCAACTCAGTTATAGGTCGTAAGTTATCAACATCTTATTTGCGACAAGAATGGTAGTATATTTACTGATTAATAACAAAAGAAATCATCAACATATTCCTCCAAGGTATATTAGTAACATTTTCATAAAATAGTCGTATATGTCAATAACATGTCTAATCATGAATGTCTATGAAGAATTTCACCACAATGTCTACTGAATCTAAAAATTGCATTCTCAGTTACAATACTTACAATAGAGATTATTTCCTTCGACTTAGCTGTAGACATCAAAATAACCCGTTTTATCGATTATGAAGATGGCGCTATATCTTATATTTAAACTCTAAAATAAAAAGAAAATTGCACGTAGATAGATAGGCTATAATAATATTATTATGGGGAATAAATAAATTATCTGTATAACTTAATAAAAAATAATTTAAAATTTTAAAATTAAACAAAAAATAATGTTAATTTAATCTAATCCGAGTTCTATAGTTAAAAAAATTATTTTTAAAATTGAAATATATTTTATACATTTACGTTCTTGATAATAATGACAAATAAAATTTGAAGTCAGTAACATTCTACCTAATTTCTCATTCGACATCGAAATCTCTACTGCTCCGGACCATTCGTTGCATCTCGAACGAAAGGGCTGAAAACGAAACGAGAGATGTCGAATTTCTCTAGCGTGACATCCCGAGAAAAGAAAAATTGATTTTATTAGAGATTCGCCATTTTGTTTTAACATATCTCGAATTAGAGATCATCTACAGCGTGAGAATTGGCCTCCTGAGCTGCAATTTGCAAAATACGTGATAAAATTTGAATTTTGCGCTCCAACCGAACGTTTCACCTTAAATTCACGTTGAAATAAATGATCGGACTAACCTGACAGGAATGATAGATCTTTTTGTTAATGAAATTACAGGGTACTCCAACGCTCGACACCGAGAGAGTTAACCTCTCGGATAGTAAAATATTTGATACAGTAGTTATACTGATAACTAATCCTTATAAGAGCTTGTGAGTTAGGTGTGTGAATGTATAAGGAAGATGGAGAACCGCGCAAGACAACGGAAGTGTCATTTTCATAGCGGTTTATTCGTTTAGTAGTTATGAGGGAACATAGGGACGGACATAAAATACTTACATAATATATTTAGATTTGTTCATAATAATATGTCACCGTATGATTTTAAGCGCCTTTGTTTTGTGATGTATCTCGCGAGTTTGTAGACTGTCGATGCATTGTGAACTGTATCATATTGTTGGCGTGTTAATTTTCGGTAGTTCATGGTCCAACCATGTCAAACCGGTAAATTATGAACTGGCATCATCGATGGAACACCTTGCGCGCTGATTGGTCGAACCGTCAAACGTGACGTGCCCCGCGTTTTGGCTGTTGCCAAAGATGGCGGATAGTAAACAGCTGTTTTAGTGGGTTTTTGAATAGTTTATTTAAAAATTATATTGATTGACTTTCTTGATCACAAATGTGCAAATACTTTAATTGAATCAGAGACAAACCAATCAGGGTCGGTTCACAATTTTATTTGTAATAAAATCGGAACCCTGTAAGTGCAGGTCCGTACCTAATTTAACGGTTTGATATGGATATATTATGAACTATCGAATATTGATACGTTGTATTGTGAGCAGTATGGTACAGTTCACAATGTATCAAAGGTTTTCAATTCCATCGCGAGATGGATGGTAAACTAGCGGTGTTTGCAATCATATGGTGACACATTCAAATCAAACACAACTCTCCTACTTAAGTCTACTTACAAATGTTACTTCTTCTTCGATCCTAAGCCGCCTTTCTAAAATTTCTTGTGTCAAAGATGTATTTGAACTAGAATTTTCCTTGTTACGTAATTGTATCTGCTCTTTTTGCGTAATATCTTCTTTATGCATAACTTTAACTTGCTCGCTTAAATTTACTGAGCTTGCTTCAGTAATATTGATAGTTTCTTCATGAATTTCGGTTTTCTGAGTGTTTTTAGCATTTTTAATTAATTGAACGGGATCGATAGTTTCCTGATCTACTTTTCTCATTTCTGATGGGCCTGCAGTAGGTACTTCATGCACAGCATTGGGGTTGATTGTACAATTTTTTGCATGTAAAATATCGTTTTCAAGTGCAGGGCGACGATAAACTGCAGACACATTAGCTTGCCTAAAAATGTCATGAATACAATAATATCCTTGGATATTCTTCACACAAAGTTACATACCTATTTGTACATCAGATAACTGTTGGTTTATAACTGCAACAAAGTTACGTGATACCACTAAAACAACTTTTTAGTTGTTGTGAATAGGTACATTTATTTCTACAAACGATATTTTATGATATATTCACTAATGTTTGACCAAATCATGAACTACCCATGCGTTTAGCTGTTCGTATCGTCAAACCCTAATTATTATTCATTGATTTGGCTAGACCATAACGTTGTGCGCGTTCAAGACCTAGCATTATTGTTATACCAGCTCCATCCAATATAATGCACAGTATCCAATAATGGTTTCGCACAAAGAGTTAAACAAGTTGCAGAGCCAATAAATCTGCAGAATTGCGTAAAGATTACATGACGTAAAAAATTTTTCGAACCAGTTTACCTTGTGCGCTTTAATTGTAAGGTTTTGGTCGATCCTGACTACGAGGTATTTTATGCATTGAACTATTTCAATAGGGAGTAGAGTATGTATTTTGAGGCTTAGAGGATATTTGGGCTCAGAGATTTTGGTGTCGTAAAAGTTACAGAGGACGGACTTAAGGATGATTGTAGGCCTAATTACAGGCCACTGCAACTTGCACTACCACATGCATAAGATAGGAGCAACAAACGGTCCCCTGTGCCGGGGATGCAGGATGATGGAACTGTTGAACCTGTGCTATTGCACTGCACAGTCACAGAAGATAGCAGAACCAAGACGGGAGTACGGGAACCACAAACCGTGGATACAGATTCAAGGATAGTTTCACCACTATTGATAATAGCATCACCCACACCACTGATGCAAATTTGTCAGAACCCCAAAGCCACACTCCGTTACTTTAAGGAGCTGGGATGGCTTGGGTAGAGCTGGCAGGGGGGAATGCACAACTTGGGGTGTCCCAAGCGGGACGTCAGTGCAGCCTCATTGCCCCCAGAATAAGATTAAAATTTCCAAACAAAATTTCAAAGATGTATTGCACAGCATTTCATAACATTGAAGACCTGTGACGTTACATCCCCCCGTAAATAAGTCCATGGGATAGTCTGGCCAATATGGTAAGAATTTAACTTTATTTCTTCAATATTGTGATAATTTAATTATTTAGCAATTAAATTAAGATTATATGAAACCGCCAAGCCGTACTCTTTAAACCAAGGTGTAGGGTTAGTAAAGTCAGGGCTTAGGGGCTTGGCTTCTTCTGGGATCTGATAACTTTTTTACAGCGAAAGCTTTAGGAGCTTGTTTGGCCTAATTTTACATGTTTTTGATAGGATATCTTATTCTTTTTCTGTTTGGGGGCGATGAGGCTGCACTGAGAAAAGGAAGGTGCCCGTACGCTTCGCTTGACATATCGTACCCATAGTTCTTGTACCTCACTGTACTATTATTAGTCTTTCTATACTAATATCATAAAGAGGAAATATTTGATTGTTTGTTTGCACTGAATAGGCTCCGAAACTACTGAACCGATTTGAAAAATTCTTTCACCAAAAGGAAACTACGTTATCCCCAAAGGTTATAGGCTACTTTTTATCCCGGGATTGCGAAGGAAACCGTGGGGAACAACTGATATACTGTTAACAGATATTTTCGTAATCCCAATTACAACAACTGGACTTGCTACAGGGTTTAATAGTGTGATTACCTACTTACTTGGCTTCTTCTGCTTTATTAAGGAACCTAAGAATGGCTCTTCCTCTTATTAATCCAAGCTGCCTTAAAGTTGTCACTCTTAGTGCAGATATACCAGTTACTTCTTGACGCATGTACAAAATTGAAGGATGTGGGAAAGAATTTAATTCAGATGGTGCCAATGATGTGATTAAGTTATACAGTGATGTGTTTGGAGAAAAATCTGACATTCTTCTCTCACCTAAAAATTGCAAATAAGGTCATCACATTCACATATAAAAATATGTTTCAACTTACTCCACGTGGTTTCTCGGGCTTCGAGTTTAGCATTTCATTCATAATCACTTATAATATTATAAATGCTGTTGCTGTGTGTATATGTTACCGGAAATGTATGAAATCAAGGAATTGTATACAAATCCTAGGAAATGTGTACAATTCCGATACTATTTAGGAAATGTATAAAATATTGTTTGAAAAACTATTTAATGCATAGATATCCTAGGAAATGTATAAATTTCCTCGGAATTGTATATAATTCCAATATCGTATTAGGAAATGTATAAAGTCAATGCTTTCTGTAATAAAACACGTTGTTAATAATATTTTTTAGGGTTCCGAAAAAAAAAAAACGGAACCCTTATAGGATCACTCGTGCGTCTGTCTGTCTGTCCGAAAATATTGGACTGGATTGAGTTGAAAGTTGGTACACATATGTAAGTCGATGACCCAAACATGGACGTGTTACGTAAATAAATTTCAAACATGGGGGCTAATTTTGGGAGATAAATTAGAAAATTAAAAAAAAAGTTTTGCAGACAATATTGTGTAACATATCAAATGAAAGGGCTTTTTATCAGGGTGTCAAATATATTTTTTTTAGAATTTTAATATAAATAGTTTTGAAGTTATTTAAGAAAATAGGCGAAAAATTGTCGAAAATTGACCATTCCCCCCCCCCCCCCCTTATTTCCGAAACTACTGGGCCAAACATTTTGAAAAAAAAACAGATAATAGTTCTTTACCTAAAGATTACAGGAAAACCTATGAGAAGTCTATCTAATACCTTTAAACCTGTAATTCATGGATATATATATATAATCTGAATCTCGGAAACGGCTCCAACGATTTTCATGAAATTTGGTATGCAGGGGGTTTCGAGGGCGATAAATCGATGTAGCTAGGTTTCATTTTTAGAAAAGAAGATTTCCAAAAAAAAAAAAAAAATTTTTTATAGTTACCATCAACAAATTTGGGTCAGGTTTAAAAATATTTATGGAACTTAGTTAAACATGTACGGAACCCTCTCCACGCGAGTTTAACTCGCATTTGTCCGATTTATTTATTATAGCACTTATTGAGACATATTTGGGGGGTTGTAAGTGAAAGGTACTTTTGTGCGAATACTTGCTATTCTATGCAAAATAAAAAAAATAACCCCAACCTATTTTTTTCAAATATTTTTTTATTATAGCACTTATTGAGACAATCGGGTAACAGTCATACCGTAAAATAATAATAATATGATCATATTATCTTACTAATTAAAACTTCTAAAATCAACTATCTATGAACTTTTAACGTATCACAAAATCAACTTATATTTATTCTTATAAAATCAAATTTTCAACAATAGCGAAATGCACACGCACTGACAGTTTACAAGGCACTGCGCGATCGTCGGATCAGGCGAAGCAATACCCTCCCCTCGTCCCGCTATCCCCGCGTATCCACTAATGTCTTAAATGTTTTACATTTCCGATTGCGATTTAGGAAATGTATAGATGTCCTAGGAAATGTGTAATGTGTAAGTATAATATAATTTATTTCACGCATTTCCGCGCGATTTTAGGAATTACATACATTTCCTAGGAATTGTATACAATGACGGATTACATACATTTCCGTTAACATATACATAACATACACACTTGTTAATAGAAAAATACTTTACAATGAAATTAAACTATTTGACACATAAATGATTATGTAAGCTATATGCTATTCCAGTGCATAACTCATAAAACTTAAACCTTACTACACACTACATGTTTCATGTAGGTGTTGTGTACATGGGGGACCCGGCCTAAGTTTCTAATATGCCTCCTCCCCCCTACCCTGGGCCAAACGCTGGGTATACCCTTGAGGGAAGTTGTATACAAGTATAGAAATATGCAACATAAATAGTTGTATGTTTTGATTGAGTAGAATTTAATGGAACCTTAAACTTTTTACAACTACAAGGGACATTAGACCTTAGTTTTTAATATCAATTTCAACTTGATACCTCTATACATTCCTGAGAAAAAAGGTCTTGACAGACAGACAGACAGTCAGTCAACAAAGTTATCCTAAGGGTTATTTTTTCTTTTTGAGGATTGCAAATTTTAAAATATACAAATACTGGCATTATGCATTGAAACCTATTTAATACCTGATATTTTTACCAACTTTATTCATAAAAATGGTATCCTTACCATCTTCTAATAACAAGCCAATAGTAACATTTGTTTCCTCTCTTTTCCTTTCTACTTCTACCATCTCAAGAGTAGCCTTGTTAGGCAAATTAGAGAATCTGATGGTAGTTGTAAGATCCAGTAAATGGTTATGGTGTTTCAAATCATATTCTGACGGCTGAAATCCTTGTTTATGACAAACATCTTCTAGTACCTAAATTAAAAACATATTAATGGTGATCTATAAACATTGAAATTGAAAAAAAAAATTGCTGATACTGACTAGATTGGCAATTCTGAATCCCAATAGAAGTACCTGAGAACTCACCCTAAAGCTACTCTTCTACTCGCTATATGTGAATGTAAAGTAAATGGGGAAAATAATGACTCATCCTGAACACCTTTATAATCAATAAGAAAACTTAATATTTTGAAGGCTTTTTCGTTCTTAGACCCGGTTGACATAGTCCAGCGACCACCCAGCCCCTGTGTAGTCGCAGTCGCTGCGCTGGTATAGTTCAACTGGCAAGCTAATCTTGTCCTGTATCTACGTTTAATAGAGGTGTGTATTTATGGAGTGGTTATATGTACTACAATTGTTATGATTCTGGCGCTACTATCCAATATTCAAAGATGATACCTATTTGGTTAGCAGTAGGAAACTTGGCTTTAGAACTAGACATCAAAACCTACATAAACCTACCTGTAGAATACTGGTGTCTGGCGAGCAATGAACTTTTTGTCTTCTTCCATTTGGAGTAAGTACAATTATATCTTTTGACATTGTAATAATTATTCTGAAATCGTAAAAACACGTAGTTATGTTTGCAATTAGACCAAGTATTATATTTTCAAATATTTATCAATGTACTCTGTGTATATAACCTCCTCCAGTAGTGTTTATATTCTCTTTGACCTCCTCTTTGTTTATACGTTAGCAGAAAGCAACCAAAGACAGACATTTAAATAAACCACAGATAACTCAATAAATTAGTCGGAGATAAGATAAACGTGCAATGAATTTATGAATGAAACCGTAGACCCGAGTATTCGTTCAGTTTTAAGGTGGAGGCTTCGGTTGGAGCGCGAAATTCAATTTTTTGATAAAACGTGATAAAATTTGAATTTCGCGCTCCAACCAAACGTTCCCCCTTAAAAAATCTTAGCTTGACGTTAAGGGAGAACGTTCGGTTGGAGCGCGAAATTCAAATTTTATCACGTTTTTTGTCATTTAACGTATGTTATCAAGATGTTATTTGCGAGAAGAATGGAAGTATATTTACTGATTAATAACAAAAGAAATCATCAATATATTCTTCCAAGGTATATTAGTAACATTTTCATGAAATAGTCGTATATGTCAGTCATATACCTTGGAGGAATATGTTGATGATTTCTTTTGTTATTAATCAGTAAATATACTTCCATTCTTCTCGCAAATAACATCTTGATAACATACGACCTATAACTGAGCTGCAATTTGCAAAAATCGTGAAAAAATTTGAATTTCGCGCTCCAACCGAACGTTTACCCTTAATTACGATTATTTTTTTTTCTTTTTTGTTTGGCATCACACTTTGTGTATTTTGCCAATGTCAAGTTGAGCAATGTAAACATTTGATATTCTTCATGTATTCAAAATTTTATTTCATCAAACTAACAACTAAAATATTAACACGAAATAATATATATACCTAATATTTATAAGTTTTAAATAAATGAATTAAAACTAAACTTAAATCTAACTACCTACTTACTATTTAAAAATAAAATGAATCATAAAATAATAATAAAAATAAATTACAAAGAGAAAAGTTGTCCCAGATCACTGCCCTGTGGAAACGTGCCAAGAAGGCTGGCGGCATTGCGACGTTCAATGGCAATGCTAATTTCATTGTCCTAAATAGACGCCAGCCCTTTTGTCA
This sequence comes from Tethea ocularis, assembly GCA_963555595.1. Taxonomy (NCBI): domain Eukaryota; kingdom Metazoa; phylum Arthropoda; class Insecta; order Lepidoptera; family Drepanidae; genus Tethea; species Tethea ocularis. The sequence continues at coordinate 5,831,446 of OY741963.1, read as the reverse complement.
CGTGAGGCCTCAATAAGACGATGTGAGACCTCTTTAAACAAATGATGAGCATCCGACCCCCACGGCCCCAGCGTCTCAACTCCAAACGCCGCAAAAATGTACCCATTACTGATGGTAGCATATTTGCGGCGCTTCAAATATTCTTGCTGGGTGGCAGCGGCACCGGCTGTGACTGAAGTAACTGGAAGGTGAGACGGAGCCAGGGTGTCGACACAAGTAGCATCCCACACCAAAGGACGTCCCACCCTCCAGGGTACCAAAGTCATTCCGTCTGGTTTCTTGCCATCCTCGCGCACCAGACCATTCGGTTCTAGAACGGCTGGTACACCAGCGGTGACAAGAGCCCGACGGATGAGATCTTTGATAGCCGCATGCCGCGACATTCGCCCAGCACTCCTGCAACACGAAAAGCCGTGATGCCCGAGATGCTCAACACTGTCACCACAAAGGCAGCGATGTGGGACAATACATTTTGCCCCCAATCGGAGACAACAACTTATTTTAAAGGTTGCGTTATCAAGTAACGTGCCCGTATTATGAGATGGTAAACACAGAAGCCAGAGCCCTGACTCCCATTTTGTCGAAGCGAGAAGACGAGCTCGCTCAGCAGTGTTGCCAGACGAGTCAAAAAGGAAATTAAAGGTAAGCCTACAGAGAGGCTCGTCCCACCGCTTTTGTGACTCCGGTGTGGTTGGTACGTCTGTATTGGGACAGGCCATGGACCAAGCATTTATAGCCTCGAATAGCCACGAGACCTCAAAGCCACTGAGTGACGGACTAAGGATTTTACCAATGAGGCCCCATGTGCTATGAACTGAGGATAAAAATGCTGGTAATGCGACACTTGAAATTTTTCGGATCCCCAGGCCTCCAAACCGGATTGGTAAAGAAGCCTGTGTCCATGTACGATCGTCCAAATCAATGTTTAGAATGGATATGAGAGTTTGTCTAATGATATTGTCTAATTTATATAAAATTTCCTGACATTTCCAAAGGTGACTGCTTCGAAGAACGTATGTGAATTTAGGGACAAAAAGACAACTCCGAACAATAAAATATGCCATATGAGTGTTAATTTTTTGGAGTCTATCCGACGTTGAATAAAAATTTTGAATTTGCTCATCAACGAAAGGATTAAAGGATTCATAAAAAATCGGGGAGCCAAGAAGACGAAGTGAACTCTTATCAATAAGTTTTAAATTTGGATTTAACTCTTTGGAGTTAAATTGAGAAATAATTGTTTTTTTGTCGACTCGGATATAAAAAGTTCGCATTTGGAAAAATTTAGTTCTAATCCAATTTTTTGAAATTCCGTAGGTAACTATAGTTTTTAAATCATCAAGAACTGTGTTCACATCACCTCCAAGGGTCCCATCATCGAGATACCACAGATTAAATTTAGAATTTAGTTTTTGCCTGTGAAGACAGAAAAGGACGTAGAGAATGTACGGCCGCTTCACAACCACCCTTAGAACCAAAGCCAAGTTGTTTGGGCTGAAAATGACTAGCTAGGTCTTCCGATGAAGCTTTACAACATATTTTAGCTGCAAGCCGGCGGTAAGTACAACCAACAGCTATGGGCCTGATTCCACCATATTTTTTTAACAACGCGCACAGATTAGCCCCATATAAAGTATCTATAATTTCCTCATTAACCTTACCGGTAAGCATGAGATTTATTAAATCCGTTAGGTCTCTCAGCAGAGACTCACCGGTATCCCCCAAAGATAATAATAATAATAATAGCTTTATTTATTCCACAAAAAAATAAATTACATTATAGTTAATTTGAAAATTGAATCGTATTATAATAAGTTAATTGAATTAATAATAATTTTATAATCATGCTTGTTTAATTTGTGGATCCCCTGAGGGTAAAAGCCTCCTCCAAAGAATTCCATTTTTTTCTGTTATTGGCGGGGGTTATCCAGTCCCTTCCTATGTAAGCTACAATCTCGTCCTGCCACCGGGCGCACGGGCGACCTCTCTTTCTAACGCCAAATGGTCCTTTCCATTTCGTGATGTTGATTGTCCATCGACTGTCGTCATATCTCGCCACATGACCAGCCCACCTCCATTTTAGACTTTGAGAGAAATGTAGAGCATCCTTTAGCTTGGTTATCTTCCGAATTTCTGTGTTTCTTACTCTGTCTCTCAATTTTATATTTAAACAGCTCCTTTCCATTGCCCTCTGAGTGGTCTGTATTTTATGTCTCGCCTTGTGATCATAGATCCACGTTTGGCAACCATAGGTAAGACAGGGTAAAATTGTAGTGTCTAAAATTATCCTTTTCATTTTAATTGGTAGTTGTGACTTGAGAATCTCCTTTTGTGCCCAGTACTTTTTCCATGTTATAGCCTGTCTATTTCCTCTATATTTCGGTCTTTCCTAAATGAAATTTGTTTGCCAAGGTAAATGTAACTCTCTACGTACTCGAGTGGCGCATCGATAACCAGTATTGGCGTTAATTCACTGTTAGTCATGACTTTGGTTTTTTCTAAGTTCATTTCCAGGCCTACATAAACACTAGCAGTTTGAAGCTCGTTGATCATTATGTTCAGCTTGTGTGGGCTTTCAGAGAACACAACGATGTCGTCCGCAAAGCGTAGGTGGCTCAGATAACTCAGGTAAACCTGAGCCACCCCCAAAGATACCATGAGTAAATCTTTGAGGTGCTGAGGTGTGATGCCGTCCAAACCACCAGCTGAGCCACTGTTGAATGACATCACAACTGCGAAAACGTCCCGTGGAGATGCTTCTAAAGTTTGAACGAAGGTTTGAGGTGGATCTGGGAGGCTTTGATTAACTGTTGACGGCGGATGCTTGGATTTAAGAGCTGCAACAGTACCGGAGTTATTGGGAGCCATTGTGTCGTTAGAAAAAAGCATACGGGCGGCACCTTTGATATCTCCATCGGAGATTTTGCCTTCAATAAGTTTAAATAAGTTATATTTTGAAGGGGAAGACTGAGGATGTGGAAAACTGAAGCTTGAGAGGGTGCAGTTCCTTTTTATGACACTGGTGGCAGATTTATTTTTATTGCCATCGATATTCCTGATATGCAGTATTGAATATGGAAATAATAAAAGTTGCTCCCAGTCACGCTTTGTGTTATTAATTATAGTTTTTTTTATGGTATCTGATAATTTTTGGGCAACAGAAATTCGGGCGCCTCTTGGAATTCTTTTAATTAATGGTGTTGATTTTTTAATTTCAGCCAAAAGTTCATGGAAAGGTGTATGATGATCTTGGTTTGACGGCACGGAACTAGAAATTCCATCTTGGTTTTTATGTGATTTACCAAGATGGATTGTCAGCCCTCTTTTACCTTTGAAATAGCGTGGCTGGGGGCATTTAGGACACTGCACTAGGTTTTCTAAAGACACAAAACCAGGCTCATGGCTTCCCCCCGCGAGAACATCACTATCAACACAACCCTGCATAGATCTTTAAAACGTTATATATACAATACTAATATGTACTAAAAATATAAAACACATTACGTAGAAACAAGTATAAAAAAATATAGCAGGAACAAAGTCTTTATGCCAATACTAATCAAAATTCATATACAAAAAATCCATCAATATTGTCCTTTTTTTATAAAACTTCGTTTTATCAGCTGATGAATTTCTGACAGTCGTAATATACAAGGTAAGGTAGACTCTCAAAGTTAATTTTTTTTTAAATATTTCGGTATTTTAATATTTGGCCTGCATTTTTCTCCACGCACATATAATTAGGATTTTCTGAATTTTAATAAAATTGTCATTCTCCGTGAAAAATAAAATGACGTCCGCCATGTCAAGCCATCGTATGTCCACACGATAGGATCACATAAGATTCATGAAATACCTAGTCAGGTCATAAGTATTGTCACACAGTAAAAACTTTTCTTTTAGAATGCTGGCCACAAAAAAGTTTATTGAAATCGAATTTCGAATTGTTCATGAAAATTAAAATGTATACTTTTTAGAATTTTACTCATTTTTAAATATGGAGTGGACGCTTGCATATAAACGCCATTAACTAAGATTTTGAGCGACTAGTTTACCTATTTAGGGCAAATATTCTTACTATTGAATTTATTGCAAAAATAGTTCAATCTATCGTATTGAACAATAATGTACAACATTTTCAATAAGTCCTTAATTTTTTTTGTAGTGTTCAATCTCCCACGTCTAGTTTTACTAAAAACACATATAGAGTCAACTTTGACGCCTGTAACTCACATAAACATTCAAATAAATGACTGAAAAAAAAATGCGTACACATCAGTCATATAAGGAAATTGTACTTTAATGTTCCAGAATGTCGATTATTAATCACATTAATTGTTAAAAAAAATACGTTCGCCTATTATAAAAAAATTCTCAGCAGTTTGACGCAATTTTTTGTATTTATAAAACATAATTTCAATCAAAAAATTATGTCAAAATAATATACGTACATTAACAAATTCAATTCAGTTTTTTTTTCATAATCCTTTTATTTGTTAAGCCATAATTAAATATAAAAAAATGCGCGCCGATCAGAACGGCGCGAGCGCCCGTCGAGGTAGGACCTATGTCACTTTTTTCCGCGCCACCATGTAGGCACACAGAACGCGTGAACACAATATAACAACAAATTATACTGCTACTGTACCGTATTTGATACTGTGATATTTTTTTTTTACTTTTTATTTTTCGAATTTTTTTCAAGAACGTAAGTTGTCCATTTAAAAATTTGCAAACTATTTTTCAAACATTCTTGCTTGATATCCACATAATGTCGAGGGTCTGAAGATGGAGCCGGATGATTGTCATCGGAAGTCCCTGATGGAAACTGTTACGATAGTTGAGTTTGGGCTTGTTATTTTTGTTTTCATGAGTACTTTCCATTATACATTATTCGGAAGCCGGAAGATTGTCACTGGAACACCCTGATGGAAACTGCAAAGATAGTCGAATTTGAGCTCGTTTATTTTGTTCTCACGAGTACTTTCCATTATGATGATGAGGGTTTAAAGATAAAGCTGGAATATTGCCGCTGGAACTCCCTGATAGAAACTGCTAAGATAGTCGTGTTTGGGCTTGTTCGTTTTGTTTTCATAAGTATTTTCCATTATACATGATAATGAGGCTCTGATGATGAAGCCGGAATATTACTACTGGAACTCCCTGATGGAAACTGCTAAGATAGTCGTGTTTGGGCTTGCTCGTTTTGTTTTCATGAGTATTTTCCATTATACATGATCACGAGGGTCAAAAAAAAAATTGAGATCCTCATAATTAGCCCGTTCATTTGATATGATATGACAATATAGTTTGCAAAACTTTTTATTTAATTTTCTAATTTACCCCCAAAAGTAGCCCCCATGTTTGAAATTCTTTTATTTAGGAAACACGTCCACTGTTTTTAATTTTTTTATTTTTATATGTATATATATAAGATGGGCTTGCGTTTGGCCACAGACTCGTCCATTTAGTGGACGATGACGAAGCCTATGATGGAGCATGCTTGCCTAGAAGAAACCTATTCACCCTGGCCTTAAAATTCCGAGATTATAGGAGTCTGGAAATACAGACGCCGGAAGCAAATTCCACTCCTTTGCTGTCCGCATTATAAATGAGGAAGCAAAACGTTGTGTCCGTATATTCGGTATATCAACAACGTATGGGTGAAATTTTTCCCGGCGTCTAGTACTTTGTGTAAGTTGGGTCACCGACTTACATATATGTACCAAGTTTCAACTCAATCCAGTCCAGTATTTTCGAACAGACAGACAGACGCACGAGTGATCCTATAACGGTTCCGTTTTTTTCTCTTGAATTTCGGTACCCTATAAAACAACATAAAACAGAAATTGCCATAAAACGGTCCCAACTCAACAAACCTGCGCTGGCCTTCTTTTGGGACCGGTCTGTGACGTCATAACACGACGATATAGACAGCAAAACTATATAAAGTTTGTCAGTGTTGCAAGAGCTAAGTTGACATTATAACAAAGATATCACTAGCTAGATTAGAACTATTTGGTGTCATTCTATTATTATCTATGATTGTTGTTACCCACTCGTCGGTCTGCCCCTCAGCTCGCAAACGATAACGTGCTATAAAGAACTAAGTTCTAATAAATGTAATTAAAAATATTGGTAACTCTTTTACTAAATATGAATTATCATTTACTAGCTTTCGCCCCGCGGTTTCACCTGCGTCCCCGAGGGATATCATGTTTCTTTCTTCTATTTGGTATGGTCTACCTTTGCGCCAAGTTTGATCCAAATCCGTTCTGTAGTTTTTTCGTGAAAGAGTAAAAAACATACATTCACACACTCACAAACTATCGCATTTATAATTATTAAATAGGATAAAAAAAAACCGAAAGAAAGTGCGTGTCAGCCACAGATATCAGAATAAGATAATTGTTATGATTTTATTACTAACCATTTGGATGGTAAGCCAAGGACGGACGGACGGGCGGACATGACGAAACTATAAGGGTTCCAGACGTGAACTACGGAATCCTAAAATACCGAAGTCACGAAATTCAAATATAATCACCGGTATCCATTAACAATACATCATTTAATTGATAAGAAATTAAAGCAAGTATCAAGAAATAATGACTCGAGAGTCGCGCTATTTCCGTCCACATCGAGTCTCGCTCTCGGTTTTTACCTAAACTTGGATGGCGTGATAATGTGTACTGGCTCTTTTGCGTTGCATCGTTGCGGTTACGCGCCAATTCAAATTTTTGACATACTGAAAAATTTTAATATAACGAAAAGATTCGTTTATCGTACCATCAAACGATACAATGAAGACTCTAGTGTAGATGACAGGTCAAGAAGTGACTGAAGAGATGCCGCGCTTTGTTGAAGCGGTACGCGGGAAAAAAAATCGGGAAATTCTTTTTTCGGATGAAAAAATGTTTACCGTAGAAGAGAGCTACAACAAACAAAATGATAAGGTGTACGCACACAGTAGTGAAGAAGCGAGCAACCGTATTCCGCGTATCCAACGAGGTCATTTTCCATCCTCGCTCATGGTATGGTTGGGAGTTTCTTATTGGGGCTTACCTTTTTTAAGGTGTAAAAACGAATGCAGTTGTGTATCAAAATACAGTCCTGACGAACCTTGTGGAACCTGTTTCTCATACCATGTTCAGTAACAGGCACTGGGTATTCCAACAAGATTCGGCGCCAGCTCATAGAGCGGAGAGCACACAAGACTGGCTGGCGGCGCGTGAAATCGACTTCATCCGGCACGAAGACTGGCCCTCCTCCAGTCCAGATTTGAATCCGTTAGATTACAAGATATGGCAACACTGGAAGGAAAAGGCGTGCTCAAAGCCTCATCCCAATTTGGAGTCACTCAAGACATCCTTGATTAAGGCAGCCGCCGATATTAACATGGATAGGTCCATGCTGCGATAGACGACTGGCCGCGCAGATTGAAGGCCTGTATTCAAAATCACGGAGGTAATTTTGAATAAACTTTAGTGTCATAAGAATCTATGTTTTGTTAAGTTCATTTTGGTATATAAATGGTTACATAATGAATAAACTTGTTTCAATTATTTTATATTAAACATGTGACAGAATTTATGACCTGACTAGGTATATACCTAAAAGGTATCAAAATATATTGGGGATAAAATATAGGAGTATATTGGCATTTATTTGCGCATAAATGGATTTTCTCTTTCCATAATTATTTTTATTTAAGATTTATTTATACTGAATTTTCATTTGACATCATTGACGTTCCGTTTTGTTTTATCATTCATGTATTTATATCTTGTAAAGTTGAAGTCACAGTCGGTAACGTAGATACGTCAGTCAGTGGTGCCGATTCTGTTGTTTACGAACTAAATAAATTTAATCCTTACTATATCTCTTTCTAATAGTAAATATAAGAAAGGGATGCAAGATATTTTAGTCCTGTCAGTTTAGTCCGATCACATATTTCAACGTGAATTTAAGCGCGATCTTTATAGGTCACGACTATTTACCCGTACATTACGACGGAATTAAGGTAAGGTTTCCTCTAGGAAACCGCGCCATTTGGACATAGACAACGTTCTAGTGACGTAATTCACCGCTGTATTACTCATAGACTACAATATATACTGGAAAGTATTACTGTCGCTACATGATGGCACCGCTTTTGGAGGAAACCATACCTTTATGGATTAAACTGACAGCAATAAAAATGTTCTACCTTTTTTCAATAAGGTTAACATGAAATAGAGGTGACTTGTCTAATATTAGTTAAGTTCGTAAACAACAGAATCGGCACCAGTATATACGTTAGTTTTAGGTTTTAGTGCAATGGTTCTTATAAAACTTCAGATATCTTGAAAAAAAAGCTAGTAGTAGTAGTATACGTGTAGGTAGGTACACGTAATTATTTCTCACTTTTAATACAAGTTTACCTCGTGAAATCCCTGCTATCCTCATATCCCTGAGACATAGGTATAATATAAATTTATACGGAACCCTCCCTCTGGTACTAATCTGGTATTTTTGAAATCGAATGACAATAGGGTAGTTGACTGACATATCAAATCAGCTACTCTTTAATAAATGTCAAAACGTTAGTTTATATGAAATTTTGTATGAAATACTACACTATGACGTCATAGGTTCACAGCATCTAATGATTTACTCTTTGTGGTTCTACTGGTAATTAAAAATCATACAAAGCATTAAATGTACAATATATTTGATGTTTCCGCGTGTTTTTAGATGTTTTATGCATTGGTTAGTGTTTGGTCATTTATTTTTGACACTGTCAACTAGCCTATTTGAACCGATCGATATTGTTTTTTTTAATACAGTGGCGGGAATGCATTTTTATTTCACTGTGTGTGGGTGTGTAATAAAGCAATGAAAGGTCAAACTTGTCCAAAAAATATATTTTATTGTAGTAGACAACACGAGGACGCGCGCTCGGCGCCCAGCCCGCCCCGCGCGCGCGTCCCACAACAACGCTTCGCTATCTACGACCAGCTCTCCAGTTTTAATAATTGGAATAGTTTATTTAATAATTACAACGCTTTTTTATCTGTCCATATTTTAACATTAGGTATAACTAACTTCGTCTTGTATAACTTGGTGTAAGAACAGCCTTCAGGAATTGAAATAGGGTGGCGCAATATGCACCTCACAGCACTGTTTCCATTTCTACACTTGTCCGCTCTCTGAAATTAAATATAAAGCGTCTTTAATTAATGAACAACACTAGAAATAATATGTTTTCATCCCCCCATCTCGGAAAGAGTATTTTTGCTCTTTTGAAAATTGAGCACGCGGTTAATATCACCTCTCAAGCATGAAAAGGGCACTTTAATAACCCCTATTAAGAAACATATTATAAACTAATTTTATTACAAGTCAGAATTAAACTAAACTTAATAATGCTTCGGTTGGACCCCGAAATTAAATTTTTATTACGTTTTTACTAATTGCAGCTCAGTTATGGGTTTGTAAGTTTATAAATATGTGATTCGCGACAATAATGGTACAAGTTGAATAAAAAAGCAATTGTCGACTAGATCGAAAAAATGGTAGGTACCTATGGTAGCTATTTTCCAAATATATATTTTCAGAGGTTCATCAGTAGATCATTGAAATCCGAGTTTAATTGATGCCTTAAAAGCTGCTTTTGAGGATAAGGAGTTAAATGCAGTGCAGTCTGAAACTAGAGTAATTTTCTATGTTAAGAGCATACGTAACGGCCATCATGACGGTAGCGCAACAACTGCGAGATCTAGGCAAGAACATTGACGATGAATTGCATGCAACATTAATGCTACAAGGGAATTTTCTATTCCAAGAGACTTGCAATAGAAAATTCAAATATACCTACAATTGACCACGGATTATATCAAAAACAAATTGTTGTGACAAAAAATAAATAAATAGAAGAAAACTATGAGGCGGGTACTAGTAACGGAAATGCACGTCAAGCTGAACATACACGCCTAAAAGATAAGCAACCGCAGAGGAAGACGAACAAACGTCCGATTATATGCTTCATCTGTGACGGTCCTCACATGGCGAGAGATTGTCCAAAGAACCGGAAGAGAAAAGAAGCTTGTATGTCAATGGCGATGGCGACTGCTGGAAATCAAGGACCAGAAGCGTGGATTCTTGACTCTGGAGCATCCAACCATATGACGTATAGAAGAGAGCCTGTGTAGACTTGTGGGTCTGAAGTCGTACGGAGGGTTGCGATTTATTGATGATCTCACCAGATAAACTGTTGTATATTTTTTAAGAACAAAATTTTCAAAGTTTGTAAAATTGTCGGAAAATCAAAAAGGAAAAAAGTTAAAAATTATCAGACTTGATAATGGCAAAGAGTTTGTCAACAGGAGAATGGATGAATTCTGTAAAGAGAAGGGTATTCGTCATCAACTGAGAGTGGAATATACACCGCAGCAAAATGTTGTTGCCGAGAGAGCTAACAGAACCATCACATAAAGAGCTAGTCCTATGCTGGAAGAGGCCGGTTTAGACAAGCGGTTGTGAGCTGGAGCTGTTAACACAGCGGTATACTTAAAGAACCGAACACCCACTGTTGCGATTAAAAATATGACTCCAGAAGAGGCCTGGACTGGAAAAAAGGTTGACTTTAGTTACATACGAGTGTTGGGATGCAAGGTATTCCCTCATGTTCCAGATCAGAAGCGCAAGAAATGGGATTGCAAGAGCCAGGAGTTGGTCATTGTTGGTTACTGTGAAGAAACGAAAGGCTATCGATCGAAGGAATTAATCCTGTGACAGGTGAATTGCATAATGGTAGAAATGTGTTCTCTGAAAACCAATAATATGGAAGTAAAAGAGAGGCATCATGTGAAGAAATAACTCCATTGACACAAAGTATCAGTGAAATAGAAGTTCAAAATATAATAGAGGAAGAAATACACAGATGCTGATTATGCGGAAGATAGCGATTGACGGTCATATTCAGGTATGGTATGGTATTCCTTATTCAAGGAGGGGCTGTTTCGTACTGCTGCGTATTTTGGAAGATTCTACCAATAAATATACCTAAAATTAAGTATAGGTACTTTAATTTCTCTACCTAAAATAACGACGAGATCTTTAAATAATCTGATATATACCTACTTTGTTGCTCATTGTTTTCTTTTTATTTTCTACTAGCTTACCGCCCCGCGGTTTCACCCGCAAACCCCAATTTTAGCACCTTGATTAAGTTTTCAAAAATCCTTCTACGTCATAATAGCTATCTGCTTGCCAAATTTCAGCCGGCGATGCGTGTGGCAACGACTAACGTGATTTATGCAAGTTTTGATTTCGAAGTTTTGATTGGCATGTCGTAGGTAACGTCATATGTGCCAATCAAAACTTCGTAATAACGTATTCGGCAAGTTTCGGCAAATACCTAATAACCTTGTGTAGATGGATAAGGTCTACACAATGGTGAATATTTGCCGAAACTTGACAAATACACAAATACGAATGGCCAAGTGAGGTTGCAGTATAAGAAGTAGTACAAGTACAAAGTTCCTACCTAGCACGCAAATCATTGCAAGAGAGTGGCCTGTCGAGGTCGGGCAGCAGGTCCGCCAGCGGGCGTAGAGTGCGCGGCCGAGTGGCGTCGTGCGGCTGCCCGCCTGCCAACAACGCGGCCGCGGAAGCGAGCCGACGCGGCGGCGCACTCAACCCATGGGCCGCCAGCGCCGCCGCCAACTGCCGCGCGCGCGCCATCGCTGCGTCGCGCTCATGCCGTGCGCGCCACACCTAACACAAGGTTAAGGGTTGAAGCCACGCGTATATGGTCTTAGGAGAGCATCCCTTATTTTTTGAGTTATTGATATCGGCATTTACAGATTTTGAAAAAAAATTACAGTCAGCGAGAAATCGGCGATTTTTCATAGCTTAATCAATCCTGTCTCCGACAAGGATCAGAAGGCTCTATCGGGCCAAGTTAGGTTAGGGTATCAGAAATGTCACAAATAAAAAAAAACGATTCCCATACATTTTGTTAGGAAATTAATTTATCATACTGTGGTGACATACAAATGTAAACAGAATATAGTATCAACACTTGTGTAAACAAAAATGTAGGTATGTTTAAAAAGAGAAACAATAAAAAAATAAGGTTTGGGTGGAATAGTTATTTTTTATGCACTTATGCAATATGGGTATCAAATGAAAGGGGTTGTTGAGAGTAACTCGAAAAATATTCTGACATCACTCTTAATCCAATATGGCGGACGTTTGAAGTTTTTTAAGCTTTCCTATATGGGTATTAAATGAAAGGGTTCGCTGAGAAATAAATTAATAGCAAAAAAACCTTTTATAAAAAAAGCTTTTATTTAAATGCTCTAAAAAGAAGAAAATAAAATGCTCCTTTAAAATTTTAACTATCAACTTATAACCTCATTATCTGGGGGTACGGCAGTCCCCCCACCAAGTCGAGCAAAAAAGCGACACGGCCGTACCATCCTTTTCTCGAAGCAGTTCAGGCCATTTTCGACCCCCTATAACGTTGTGGATAAAACTAAAAGCCTGAATTTTCAGTAACCATGCAGGCATTGTATAAACAAGGTATATTTTAAATTTCATTCAATTTGGACCAGTAGTTTAAGAATTATAACTATTCAAAGTTTCATAATTTTGTCAGTGACTGACTGACTGACCGATCATCAAAACTCTAAGGCACTTCTAGCAGACATAGAAGCTTCAAATTTAGAATACAAATAGAGTTTAGTGTATTAATCAAGGAAGAACTAAAATATTCTAACTAGACTTGGCCATCGCATGAAAATACAATGTATCTCACAAGTAATATATATTAAATTAAATTAGATTGTTTAACGCGATTGCCAAGTCGATCTATTTTTTTAAAACATTTTTAATAATAATATGGTCACAATAAAATGTTGTTCGGTGAGCTAATTACGTAATAACTTAAGACAGAATGACCCTTAAGTAGGGACTGAATAAATTAACCGACTTGGTATTGCATGGATCTCACAACTTTTTACTGTAGAAGAACTGAGACTTGGATTTTTAACAGTTATATTTTTGACGGGATACACAATTTATATGATCATAATTTTTGTATGTGTAGATCGGTGATGTCCCGTCTACTTTTGCATAAATAAAAACTTTCGCGATTTTTACTTATGCTTGATTTTTCACCTTAGTTAATCCGTCAGGATTCTGACATCAAAATGTTATGAAAAATTAAAAGTTTTTAAAGGTTTTTATTGCGTAAACATTTATTAGTCTGTATTTCCGGCATCATATTTTAGTTGTAACAGACAAAAAGGCATATCCCATGCGTGCTTCATGGGATTTCAATCTGGTGATTGAGTAGGCCATTGTAGGACATTGCTATTAGCTGCGGCAAATTTGTGCGTTTGCAACGACTGTGGACTACCACAGTCCATAATGGAATAATAACATCTGATACAATAATTTCAGCTTAAATTATTGTAATTGAGATTGAAGCAATTCAGTTTGTTTCATCCGCCGATCCAAATTCCCGCCCATATTATAATTGTTCCACCACTGCATGTATGGACTTCCAGGCACAATTTCAGACGTTCTGGGCGTCCACGGGTTCTCCAATACCGTGTACGTCTAGTTATCCGGCCTAAATTATAGGGAGGCTGATTTTGATAAAAACTAAAACTGTAAACTTGGATTTTCATAAAATAGATTTACCTCGCCGGGATTAGATATCGTTGATTTGGAAAAATAAACACAGCCTGTATTATTGCTCCATCTCAGAGTGTCGTCGCTTGTAATGATCTAATCTACAATCAACTCAAATATAAATATTTCATGTCAAGCTGGAATATAATATTAGCTTGCTTAGCTATCACAAGCCTATATGGGCTCGCATATAGTTAGATGTAAATCCCATAATTTAGGTACCTAATTATAATGTTTACTTATCAATAACTTAATTTTAAAAAAATACACTATTATTAAAACATCGATCAAAGTTACAACGAACTTCAAGAACTTTTATATTATTATTATGTTACTTGCTGCTACGGAACCCTTCACGAGTCCGACTCGCACTTGGCCGCTTTTTTTTTATTCTGCGACAGCAATGTCACGATGGTCATTGAAGATTTTGGCCTACACAAAGTTTAGAAGGTAGCTAGGTAGCTTTAATTTCATTTCATTGAAGCTGTCAGAAGAAACCGATACGTGGGTTTCCATTTGATGTATTCCTTCAAAGAAAGCTAATTGTTGGAATCGAACCAGTGACCTTCAAAGTCAAAGTCAAAGTCAAAGCCATTTATTCAATTTAGGCCCCAGCGGCAAGAAACTCAGCAAGGCTACATTTTTTAAATATGTATATATATTATATTTATTTATTTTTTGAATTATAACAATTAGCTTTTTACAAATTATTAACAATAAAACAAAAGCACAAAAATAAAATAAAATCATGTAGGTACCTGAGCATAAATACAGCCGAAAGAAAATAAAATAATAATAATAACCTATTGAGACTACTGGCTTTCGTACAAACAAACATGAGCAAGGTGCGCTTGTGCAGATACCTACCTACTTCCAGACATCTTTATCTTCAATATAATTAGCTACTTTGTAATAAGCTTTTTGTTTCAGGACTTTTTTTATATGTGATTTGAATTTAATATCAGTCATCTTGGTAACTGAATGGGGAAATTTATTATAAAAACGCACACTATTTGCAAGAAATGACTTTTGAACTTTAGGTAGTCCAAAATACGGAGTAACTAATTTCTCTTTTTGTCTCGTATTGATATGATGAGTCTGTATTTTTGTTCGTCACGGCATTCGACGTTACTTACTACCATTGAAATTTGTTCTATTGATAGTGATGAGATTTATGGGCAAGGTAATTATCTAATACCTTTAAACGAGCAATTCTTGTGTATCTCGGAAACGGCTCCAACGATTTTTATGATATTTAGTATGCAGAGGATTTCGGGGGAGATAAATCGATCTAGCTAGGTTTCATTTTAGGAAAACGTCGTCAACTGGTCAACCTGGTACTCTTATATTATAAGAGAAAGAATAAGTATTCATTAACATAGGTACTAAGTACATAACATAATAGATAAACATATTTAAGGTACCTGCGCTGCGCACACGGCTGAGTGACAGTGGCCGCGGCCATCCACTCCGAAACCTCGGGCCGCCGCCTCCACTACTGCCCCGTGGAATGATAAAGATTGACCTGAAAAAATTATAGACTAATATCGATGTTCACCGACTAGAAAAAGGTCCCATAAGTTATAGTCGTTTACCATGTTTTTTTATAATACCAACTTAGGTCGAAGCCGAAGCTAAGTTGGTATTATAAATTAACTGATAAGACCCAAAAGTCTTCTATGTTTTTAAAAATTTGATCTACCTACATAATCACAAATAATAATCTACATACAACCTACATCGCGCGCTGACAGCGATTTAATAGCGCACATAGCGCATTAGCAAATAGGTATACCAGATCCCAACATCTACAGTTTGACCGCAGTCCCCAAACACGATGACCCAGGCTGGCGGAAGGTCTTCCCACTTCAATGGAGGAATCATCCACCTTGTTCCACCATATGAAAGCGCTTAAGATGTCGCTAGCCTAGCATCAATTAAATTAGACAAAAATTTAAAAAAGAATATTATAAAATCTGACATCGAAGACAAAATAGGACTAAATAGCGACTGACTTGGAATTAAAACCCGTGATGGTGGTCCTGCCAGGAAGTGCCACACATTACAAATTTACTGTAAATAATGTTTCATATGTATTGTTCGAATCGTCGGATCCAAATGAAGTATTCTTCAGTTGTAGTACTACCTAATTGTTTGTTAAATTTCTTAAATCCTACTGTAATCATAATAATAATGAGTGTGGATGGATGAATGTTTGTTACTCTTTCGCGTAAAAACTACTGAACGGATTGGGATAAAACTTGGCACATAGATATATCATACTCTGGAAAAACATATAGGCTACTTTTTATCCCAGGAAAACATAAGATACCTCGGGAACGCGGGTGAAACCGCGGAGCGGAAGATTGTCTTACATATATTATCACTGCAGGGGCACGAGTCTCCACCATCAGCCTGCCAATCCCACACCAATTGCTTTTACTAGTTATGAATTGCAAGACTTCCAGTATAAAGTAGCGTCATTTAAATATAGATAGCGGTGATGAGAGATTGCCATGTAGTGGTACGTACCCATAGATAATGAGACCAGGGCGCAGCATGAGCCCGCACTGGAAGCGGCAAGGTGCGATCGCATGTAGCGGAAGTACACATGCTCCAACAACAGCAGCAGAGCCGCGAGCAGAATACCAGCCATTAATAGTAGGAATGCAGAAAGAAACTGTTCCAAGGCCAGTGGATCTGAAGATTTGTGCTCCTGTTTGTTGGGCTTGCATGTACCAGTCATCCAGTACCTGCAAAATTATTTAGGCTTTTTCATTAACAAGCAGAAAAATTAATAAAATCTTAGTTTATTTAATTTTCCTCTTCTATCCTGTAGATACGCTACACACGAATGATACAGGCATCGCCATCTGTCAGATCCCAAAATTGCATTATGATTTCGAAGTCGAATAGCTGATATGGTGGGTATCTAGGATCAACTATATTAGGATCAACTTGTAAAATAAATACCTACTTGCTTACCTACACAGGATGGAAATTTGAGACGAGTCAGTAAGGGCAGCTACCTTAAGGGTTGAAGCCACGCGAATATGGTCTTAGAGAACCATCCCTTATTTTTTGAGTTATTGCTATCGGCATTTACAGATTTTGAAAAAAATGTACAGTCAACGAGAAATCGCCGATTTTTGAAAATATTTTTTATTACCTTAATCAATCCTGTCTCCGACATAGATCAAAAGGCTCTATGGGGCCAAGTTAGGTTAGGGTATGAGAAATGTCTGTCTCCCGGGGCGATGTGATGTTTGCGGCAGGGCTTGAAATACCGTTAAAAAATGGTACCGTTATCGCTCCTCGACAGGATTAAACGTTACTTTTAGGACATTTTAACGTTAATATTAAATTTATTGATAATTTTAACGTTATGCGTAAATTTTGTTACCTTCTGCCTCCCTTTTTCGCACAGAGTCAGACTGCTTCAACGCTGAGAACACGTTGGTGCACGTGCAGGCTCATTTATTTAATACTAGCTGACCCGGCAGACGTTGTCCTGCCCAGATAATAAAAATAAAACTGGGACCTACCTACCTATCCCTACCCCTACCTACTCCTACCTACCTCTACCTATCCCTAAATTTCCCCTACCTACCTCTACCTACCCCTACCAACCGTACCTACCCTACCTACTCCTACTCCTACGCTCTACTTACCTTAGAACAAATAAGGCACTAAGTTGCATTTCAGAGTGGGGAAAGAGCAGCAAGATGCGTTTTGCAGCGCACAAAACCCAAGCCATGATAGTGACAAGAAAACTTAAGTACGGTACCCCGAACTTTGAGCTAAACGGCGTGAAACTGGCCATTGGAGACGCTCTGAAGGTGCTAGGCATCACTATTGACTCTAAACTTACATTCAAAACCCACATTCAGAGCGTTTCTGATAAAGCTATAAAAATATTTAAAGAGTCACTTGGGGACTTAATCGGGAAATAACGAGAATGCTTTATACTGGAGTGGTGGAGCCAATTGTTCTTTATGCTTCAAGTGTCTGGGCCCCCGTAACGGAAAAACAGTATATCATTGCTAAACTAAATCAGCTGAGTCGGAAATTCGCTATTTTAATATCAAGAGCACATAGAACGACCTCACATACCTCAGCCTTGTGTCTGGCAGGAATACTTCCACTTGACCTGAGGGCAAGAGAAGCAGCAGAGCTCTACCAGCTTAAAAGAGGAAAATCTTATCCTGCACTGCCTGGTCGCGAGGTGGAGAAAAGAATTGGACCATTCCAGTTGCCGCACACCGCCTTGAGGAAACCAATACATCATGGGCTGCTCCATAACCAGGAAGATGTCGATCAGATCGAAAACTTGACCCCTAAGATCTTCACAGATGGACGTAAAATAGAGGGTAAAGTGGGAGCTGTAGTTACATGGTGGGAGGATGGTAGGGAGACGCGCCACACCAGTTTTATATTGGCCCCATACTGCTCAGTCTTTCAGGCAGAACTGCATGGCAGCAGTGCTTCGAGCGGTGGAGTTGTTTGGCAAGAGTAAGACTACTAACAAGATCAACATTATTAGTGACTCCAGGTCTGCTCTACAGGCTATTGAGGAACCGGATAATACGAAACCTGTTGTTGTGGAAATACAGAATCGGATACGAAATATGGACGATGAGGGTAAATTAGTCCACCTTTACTGGGTCAGAGCACATTAGGGAATAAATGGTAATGAAAGGGCAGATGAATTGGCGAAAGCGGCCGCATTGAATAAAAAAACTCGTCTGGTGTACGATGCAATCCCGGTGTCCTTCCTCAAATTTTCCCTAAGGCAGACAACCAATTCGGCCTGGAACACCAGATACGCGGAGTCAACAACGGGCCGAGTTACTAAATTAGTCTTCCCGGATGTTCGAGTCGTATTTCGCATACTCAAGAAGCTCCGTATGACAAATAAACTGGCACAATTATTCACAGGACACGGCAGTTTCAAACAATATCTACACCGGCTCAAACTGGCACCTAGTCCTCACTGCATCTGCGACCCAGATATACCTGAGACAATAACCCACATTTTAGACGAATGCCCTAGTTTTTGCGTATGGCGTTTTGACATTGACTGTCAAACAAAAACCTGCATAAGAGCACAAAATTATTGTAAGTTGGTCGAGGATAATGACGATCGCCGGATATTCCTAGAATATGCTATAAGAATTGTTAGCGCTGTAGCCAAGACAAATGGTAGTACGACAGCAGGGGCGTCGCTACCGCCGTATCTGCCGTATCAATTATACGGGGCCCCGGGTCACAGAGGGCCCCGACGTGCGTCATAGAGGCAAAAGCATTAGAAAAACCAAAGTCATCATCAGCTATAAATGATTTAATAACTCAGTTTGCCGAAAAAAAGGCAAGGAGAGTGTATATTTAATTTTAATTGTTTGTAAAAAAAAAAACTTTCATTTTATGCAAACATTTTTTTTTTCTTAATAATCTTTACCATTCATAAGGGCCCCCAAAAATTTTTTTATACGGGGCCCCGCAGGGCCACGCTACGCCACTGTACGACAGCATAATAAAAATCTACACTCAATCACTTTTACTAACTATACATTATTAAACTGTTTATACCTTTTTATTATTTATATTGTTCATACGCTTCTATTAATTAGTTCATTGATTATTATCCTTGCACTATTATTTACTATTTTGACATGCCAATTATGAATTTCGCAATTATAAATTACCTACAATTTTCAATTATTTAATTTAAGATTATACTTCTAACAATAATATTTATTTGTTGTAACCAAAATCAAAATCAAAACTCATTTATTCAGTTTAGGCCCTAATAAGGCACTTATGAATGTCAAAAGTTACAGTTTTACAATAGACTCTACTGCCGGTTCGGAATACACTTGAGCTAATATTGCAAATTATTTTGTACAGCATTCAATTTGTTCTAGTTTTATTATTATTATTGTATTATCGATCTATAGAATGAATTAAAATGGTTAAATTGTCACAAAATAAATATATAGTGACAAGAAGGGAATAACACCCTGAGATGGCGAGTGCCTTTAAAAAAAAAACCTACCTCTACCTACCTACCCTGACCTACCCCTATCTAACTACCTACCCCTACCTACTCCTACCTACACCTACCTACCTTACATACCCCTACCTGCCCCTACCTACTCCTATACCTACCTCTACCTACTCCTACCAGTCCCTACCTACCCTACCCACCTCTATCTACTCCAACCTACCCCTACCTACCAGTACCTACCTCTACCTACCCCTACCTACTCCTACCTACCTTTACCTACCCCTACCTATTCTACCTACCCCTACTTACCCCTACCTACTCCTACCTACCCTACCTTATAAAATATCTGTGTTCCAAATTTCATCCAAATCCGTTGAGTAGTTTTTGCGTGAAAGAGTAACAAACATCCATCCACCCATACATACAAACTTTCGTATTTATATTAGTAGGATATCGTTAAAAGTAACCATAAAATAATAACTCTTAGCATTATTTTATTAACGTTTTAATTATGTGCTGGAAGTTTGAGGAGCAATTCTGGCGTTGGCCCCCAAACTGGTGGCCACCGCGGTGTACTGGCGAATAATACTGGCGCCCTCATGCGAAGGAGATCGAGCGCTGGAGGGAGAATGCTCGTGATGTGCTCCTCCAGCGTTGGGCGGCCCGCCTCGGCGACGCAGTGGTGAGCCGGGAGTTGGTGGCCAATTTTGAGAGAGTGGCATGAACGGCGGCACAGAGCTCTCACCTTCCACTTGACACAGATGCTCACCGGGCACGGTTGCTTCGGTGGCTACCTGTGCTGGGTGGCACGGGTGGTAGAGAGCCCACAGAGGAGTGTCACCACTGCCTGGCTGGTGTCGCGGAAACGGCGCAGCATACGCTTGAGGTGGGCCCGGCTTGGTCGGTGCCTCGCGCTGCTTTGTCCGCGACAATAGGAGGGGACTTGTCGCTGCCGGGTTTTGATCAAATCCATGGTCGACAGCGATGAGTCCTGGCAGGCGGCCGTTACCTTCTGCGGCGAAGTCATGTCGTGGAAGGAGGCGGCGGAGCGGGAGTGGGAAGATGACGGCCACTCGCTCCCAATCCGCCGCTGGAGGCGTGGAGGGCGGCGTCGGGCCTTCGCAGGCCGGATGCCACCCTGATGGGGACTTGTCGGTGGTGGATCGGGGGATCCGCCGCTGACACTATAGGTCCCATGCTGGAGGCGCCCAAGTGTTCCTGGGCGCCACAGCGGAGGGGGGCGCGGCTCAAGCTGGATTTTGTATGCAACAGTATGATAGGAATATTTTTTTTCGATTTGTAACATTTCTGATACCCAGCTGATACCCTAACCTAACTTGGCCCCATAGAACCTTTGATCCTTGTCAGAGACAGGATTGATTAAGCTAATAAAAATTATTTTCAAAAATCGCCGGTATCTCGCTGACTGTATTTCTTTTACAAAATCTGTAAATGCAGATAGCAATAACTCAAAAAATAAGGGATGGTTTTCTAAGACCATATTCGCGTGGCTTCAACCCTTAAGGTAGGTCAGCAAATGGCTATCTAATATTGGCAATCATCGAATGTCCGAGTCAATATCATTACTTCAATTTAAATTTGGGTAATCAAATTGTATAAGGTATCAATTGTCAATTTAAGGCACTTATTCGAACCGAACGCATCGAACGAGTCGAACGAAACGAATTTTAGAATTCTTTATATAAAATCCTATGAAACCCTGCACACCTACCTGCGTTGAATCGGCGGATATTTGAGCTTAAAATATTTCGTTAAAAAGCATTACTGCATAACAAGGTAAATCTATGTGCGATCTTGGTATTACGGCATTCCGGGATCCAGATCTCCGGGCATCCATGACAAGATCTTCTAATTAGGATGCTAAGGAAATGCAGACACTGTCACCTTTTCTAACTGCCTATTAAATCGGGGTTGATCTCAGTGTGCTGTCGATCGTGCTACGACTTGGTATATAATAGCAGTCTTACCTTACTTTGTCTATGCTAATACGTCAGTTAATAATGAAATATCACAATCATTTTATCAAGATACAATATTTACAGTTATTTACATGAATAAAAACTAAACTATATAACTACTAATTACAAAAATAATCTACTTCAAAATTTGCCATTTTAACCCTACCTGCGTAATCTTTCAAGATCGCCGTTAGACCGCAAGTCCAGCAATCTTTTGTTAAACATACTGAGGTATTTGGAATTACGTGTAAACGCTAGTCCATATCCTGACATAGCATACCAAGAGCCAACTGTCAAAAGTCTGCAGTCTTCATCCTTAAAAAATATAAAATATTAATTTTTTATTTGCAGTTTTACATTTTACTAGCTTTCGCCCTACGGTCTCATTCGCGTTAGAGTTCATGAACAACCCTTTGTTTATACAACCAGCTAAATAAGTAGGACAATAGGGTAGTTTCCTGACATATCAAATCAGCTACTTTTTAATAAATGTCAAAACGATAGTTTATATGGAATCTATATCTATCTATCTATACTAATAATAAAGCTGAAGAGTTTGTTTGTTTGAACGCGCAAATCTCTGGATCTACCAGTGGGATTTGGGAAAACCTTTTCGCAATTGAAAGCCCAATTAATAAGGAAAGAAAAGAAAGAAAGGAAAGAAGGTTAAGGAAGGTTATAGGCTATAGAACATCACGCTACGACCCTCAGGAGCCGAGCAATGATAAAAAGAACGTTAAGCGGGAAGCATGTAATAGCATGGGCTAACGATGCGACGCGCTTGTCAATGGATGACAGCGGTTACAGTTTTTGATATTTTTAAATGTCTTCAAGACGAGGCTATCAATTCGTCGGAATCTTTTTTTTATGTACTAGGTAAGTTCCCCGATTTCTCGAAGATGTCTGGACCGATTTGGAAACTACTATACTTACAGGTGGTCACATGGTCACCAAGTCAGGATCTGATGATGGGATCTTGAAGAAATCGAGGGAACTCTTCAAATTTTATAGGCACTAAATACTAACAATGTTTTTCATATATTTTCTAAAACTATTCAGATATTTGCGTTGGTAGTCATCACATGTTGCTGAGCTGATGATGGAAGGTACAACTCCTTAACGGTTATCTTAAATATTATAAGAACGATGATGGAAGGTACAACGCTAATATGTTTATCCTAGGTCAGTGACCTTGAGAGTCATTGATTACACATAAAACACCAAAAATTGAAAAATAAAAAACTTTTAATATTAAATAGAACCGCCTTCAAAGGCACAAAAAAGTGTGGTTGTGTCTTCGTAAGGAAGGACGATAACTCCGAATATAAACACATCAAAGACCACGAATCTATTAAAACACTGTGATTTGAGTTATTTTTTATTTTATTTTATTTTATTCTATTTTTTTCTATTATTTTTAATTTAGTATTTTTCCTTTTATAGCTAATTTGTTCTTTTTTTCATTTTTATATGGTTAAACTGAATTTTCAAAACATATATTATCAGAACGTTAGGGGACTACGCACAAAAACCCATATTTTTTATAGAAATTTATGTTGTAATAATTATGATGTAATAGTACTTACCGAGACCTGGCTGAATAATAGTATACCGGGTGTAAGGGACAGCCGACTGAAAACTCTGGGAAAAGGTTACGCTGAATGCCTACAATAACACTATATAAATCAGTTATGTCAGAAGTCATTGGTTACAGATATCGTAATTTTTGAGCGCGCAATGTATGAAACAACGCTATCACACACAACACAACGCTACCCACTATACCTACCCGAGTCGTGCGAGTAGCCTACTACTACCAAGACCAATCCTGCCGGTTCTCCGTCTTCCTCATCCATTCACACACCTTACTCACTTACGAGCTCACTCATTCGTTTTTTACTTTATTTTAGGCTTTTATCTACTCTCATATCGTAATGTTCTTATTATGAAATCAAAATCAGTACTTTAATGACCCACTTTAGGCACACCCGTGTATAACGATTCATTATAGTACAGTTGTGTTCCCAAGATAATGCTATAAAATAACTTTTTTTCTATTAAAGTACACTTTGGACCTATCAATAGTATAATCAATCAGTATCAATTCCATTTGACGATGACAATGTGACAAAATTTTTGACTTGAACTTTAGAGGTAAGAATTTTTGGGAGTTGGCAACACGGATTTGATTAGGTATATGATTATTGTGTCTGTTTATTTGATTGTTTTTGCCATAAATATATCATTTTGACCAAAAATGTAACAAAAGTAGCAATTTTTTTTTTTTTTGCAAAGTTGGTAGAAATTCAATTTTTTTAAATGACATTACTTATATGAGTTTAGATAAAGTACTGTATGATACTGCACATAATTAGGTATTAAAAACTCGTGTGATACTATTAAGAACCTCGCCTACGGCTCGGTACTTAAACTCACACTCGTAGTTAATAACCCCTATTATGCAACAGTATCATAAACTACTATTAAGGATTAGTTATCAATGTAACTAAACTACTGTTTTAATTTACTGTAATTATTGTTTCTCGGTGTCGACAGTTGGAGTACCTTTAACCTGACCTTTAAGGTCGTAGGCCTCATAGAACATTCATCACAACACATCACATCAGCATTTTTCCATGCTCACAAGCACTAATAAATGGATCTACCACTGCCCCCGCGGCGCCGACTCATGTGGCATTTTTCATTTAATTAAACCAAGGTGTTTAACATAAAAACCTGTTTAACAGAAAACAATTATAAATGATAATAATTTCTAGACAAATTTAACGTAGCTAGCTGGGTATCGAGTAGACGATAGAACTTCTGTAAAAAATTACACGCAGACGCTACGATGGCGATACGTAGGTTTACGCAAGTGATTCGTGCTCAGGGCACAGATCCGTTAACGTTTAGCACTGTTAGAGATTCAAATCTCCATACAATTTTGATTTGACGCACTCGATACGAGCTGGGCTCTGAACTAACAAAGTTATCTAAGTCGTTATAGTTTTCCTTTAAAATTCATCACATGGACTACAATCATGAATTTTTTCAGATTTTTCAAGCCAGCCGTTTAGCTTTTAGATGGGGGGGGCACGCCTATTTTAACTAAAAAAATGCGGAGTTGAATATAGGTAGTTGCTCTCGCAAACGGATACCGAAATCAAAAAATCGTCTTAGCAACCTCTCAATGTTTTTAAAACCTATCTAATAATACCCCACACAATGGGATAGACGCGAGAAAAAAAACATCCCCACTTTACATGTGCGGGAGGCACCCCAAAAAAAATTATTTTCCATGATTTTATTTTAGCACTTTGTCGACGTGGTAAATACAGTTTCATCTTTCTAGCACTAACCATTTGGAAGGTAAGCCGAGGACGAACGGACGGACGGGCATGACGACACTATAGGGGTTCTAGACGTGAACTACGGAACCCTAAAAAAACACAATCAACATCTTTTAAGTGTTACATTAATTTCTACATAAATTCATATTGTATAAGTTCTATGGAATAACTCAACAGAACCAAGTAAAATATCTAATGAAGTCTATTCTATTACAACTTACAACCTATTTATTTTCCACTGTAGGACAAGACTCTAATGAAAGCCATAAACATACATCATCATTAATCATAAGTAAAAACAAATACTTACCTAACCTATATATGTTTACGAGAGAAAAACCACATAACCTCAAATCATCACGATCGCGCCGGCTAGCGAACTCAACTGGCAATCACGTTCACTCACTCGAAGTTAACCGAATGACGCGCGACAATTCACGAACACCTAGTTTCGGCGGGGCCGAAGGTTCGGGTGGCCGAAACTAGATTTTTTAGCCGAAATTAACCGAAACCGAACCTTCGGTCGGACACTACTTAATAGGTACGTTAAGTTTAAAAAGTTTTTGATAGCGTGAAAATGGGCCATGATTGTTCCTAGGGTATGTAATATCGGACAGTTTTCAATTCTGATACTGATTTCCGGTATTAATATCGGAATTGCGCATATTCGCCAGAAATTCCACATGGTACCTAGGTATTATAATTTCGTCACAGAGCATAGCTTAATACCTTCCTCTAGGATACCTACCTATTTTTCGAAAGCGCTTCAAAATCGTTAGGTACCTAGTTAGTTACCTACTGTGTAGGTACTGTGTCTAACGGAAACGGACAAATTAATAGTCCTACATATTTGGTTGGTTGTATAGACAACGGCGTGTTCATGAACTCTAACGCGAGTGAAACCGCAGGGTGAAAGCTAGTTTACTTATAATTATTTTAAAAAAAGTTAAAAAACGTTGCTCAAAGTGAGGCTGTCTCACGATCATACATCTTCATCATATTCTGTTAATACTTCGTACTTACTTATTGTTTTTACTTACTTGTGAAACTAAATAATCAAGCACAGTCCCGTCATAAATAAAGGCGTCAAGATCGCCCGTAAGAACACTAGTGACGCCTGCACTTACAGTGCTTCGATTGTATCTGTAACGAAAATATGGTAAAATTTGAAAAATGAGCGCATGTTCTGATATATTTCATTGAAACTATTACTTACTGAGCCATATACGCATGGGGTTCCGAAAAATATTTGGCAAGAGTTGCATCTGTATGTGACCACGGTACAGTTCCGAATTTCAGCGCCGGCCGATTTGACAAAGGTCTCGCTATTCGGGGATCGTCTAAGCCACTAAGTTCGTGGAACTCTTCACGAGTAATCATGAATGCTGCTAAGTTGGCAGTGTATATTGCGAGAAATACAACCGCAAACATTGCCCACATATTAGTCATGAATCGAGCGGTGAAACCTCGCGGCGAATCTACGTGTACAGATGCCTGGTGACAAACATATTGGCCGGTATTATATAATATGTTTTTAGTAATTTGCAACTTAATAGAGTAACAATAAAATGCATTATTATTACCTGAAAAAGAACAGCCCAAACGATCCAATAAGTACGGCAGAGGGAAAATCTATTTTGCGGTACCCGTTTAGAACTATGACCAGTGGAACAATCAAATCCACTTGGTGATAACCATTCGAAGAAGAAGATGGAGAATGTAGCTGCTTGAATAGCAACCGCGCCCACCAACATCCAAGATGCTGTATCAAAGGGCTCTAAGAATGCTGTCGGAGATATTATACCAGTCCTTTTCGCTACTACAATTGCTACGCCAGTTTCCATGAATGGCACGCTGAAGTCTACAACGGCTTCTCGATCAGAATTTATTATTAATGATGTCAGGACCTGTACATATAGGTAAATGAAAAAAACACGTTAGGTTATAAAGTAATGGCACCAATGATCAACTGGATTTTAAAAATTGTTTAACATTTGTCCAGAGACGACATACTGAGATCGACCTCAGTGTAGTTAGTGTTCTTGTGAAAAAATTAACAGTTCGTGACGGTATCTTTATGGTAATTAAAGTTTATTTGACTAACTTAGTACAATTTTTACTATTATAGATTGTATATACCTACCTATTATACTTAAATTCAAGTCTATACAATCTATAATAGTAATAATAAATATGAGGAGAATATCTACCAAATGTATGTTACCGCTGATTTTTTTATTCGCTGACTTCACAGTTTTAGATTAGAGTTCCTACATCATTGTTTTATAACTTTTTAGTGTTTTTCTAGGCGGTATAATTATATTTTGTTAAAAGTTAATACCTATATCATTCTAATACATATTTTATAATATAAATTTCCATTTCATTTTTAAATCAAGAAATTATCTCGAGATATCCACTGATCATTATTTAAATAAACCGGACAAGTGCGAGTCTCACTCGCGCATCGAAGGTTCCTTATTTTCCTATGTAAATACCATTGACTTCTTATAGGTTTTTCCTGTAATCTATAGAGAAAAAGAGGTAAAGAACTATTTTCTGTATTTTTGAGCCAGTAGTTTCGGAGATCAGGGTGGGGGGGAATGGAAAATTTTCGCCTATTTTCCATATTTGAAATTTATTTATTTACGTTACACGTCCGTGTTTGGGTTGGACTTACATAATTATGTGTACCAAATTTCAACTCAATTCAGTCCAATATTTTGGGACAGACAGACAGACAAACGCGAATGATCCTTTAAGGATCCCGTTTTTTTTTCTTTATAGTTCCGGAACCCTAAACATACTTAACACCCGTGTTTACGTTTTTGGCTACCTAGTATTTTATATGGATTTCAAATATTATCATATTGTGTTGTTAATATGCTAATTACAGAATTCCATTAGTAATTATCTTTGTTATACGGTACATGGATTGTGAAAAGTTAAAAATTAAGAGTAGGTACAACAATACAGTAAATCGAGTAAAAAACCAGAAAACTAGAATACTGAAACAGAAATATCTAATAAATAAACAAATGCAAATGAACTCATTTTACATTTAAACAAACAAACAAACTTACAAAACTACAATTCTCACCATGTCTGTTTTTTTGTTCACTAAGTCAGCAATTAGTCCATTCCACTTGCCGTGATAAAGCGTACCCCAGCGTCCATCTTCGACACGCACCAGCTCATATGTGAACCCAAGTTGTTCTGCCAGTTGCTGCAGCAAATCTATACAGAAGCCACTGCAGCACTGATATAACGAACTGTTCCCATGAGCAGCTCCAGCCTCTAACCTGATGGGCAAAATTCAATATTTTCTTAACTACTTAACTATATACCAAAAGGACAATGATGTTGTAGCAGGTACTTACCCGACGACCTCAACTTCAGGCGCAACACGGCAGATGACACCCCGATCCAGTGAGCAACGTCCACTGACAGGATCAGGTGGTGCCAAATTAATGTATGGTGGCTCTTCTAGAAATGTAATCCGCATGTGAAATTTTTCAGGTACTCCTTGAGGTGGGGTATGCAAGCCACCGGGCCATACAATATCTTTGATAATGAGGCGCTCTTTTGGATATGAATTCCAAGTCCCAATTTCTTCCCACACCAACTATAATATGAAAAAAGTACATAGGTACATCAAATAGAAACGAAACGGCCGCGCGCCGGTAGCAAAAAATACAACTGCAAACATCTAAATTTGGAGTAGGTAGGTACCTAGTACGTATGGCTGATGAGAATAAGTAGGTACCTATTTGGTTCAAGGACAAGATAATATCGCATGTCGCATATAGGATCACTTCGTAGGTATGTCTGTCTGTCAGTATCCCTTTTAACCGACTTAAAAAAAATAAGGACCTCAGTTTGACCCGTATTTGGTATGTTTGCCCGCGACTATCTAATTTTTTTGCGTGATTTCAGGGGTGATTGATAACTTTGATGTAAGCCACTGTAAATACAATTCAGCATGGTACCTATATAGTTATTTATTTTTAGCATCTATATTTGTAACATACATTCAAGCAGTAACTTCTTTATCGTGGCGCCCAGAGATTTTTTGGCTTTTCCTTGACTATTAGCCCGATATATATCCTTTTTCTTCTATTCTATAGGACATAATTTGTTATAGTCTTAATCACCCAAAGTTTTAAGTTTGAAGTGAAACGTTCAGAGTATATTTACGATTATTTTAGCATGTTTTTAAATTCATTTATCTGCCATTGGGCCACAGTTACCTAATAGACTAAATGGAATTATTAAGTGATGTAAAATTGTACAAAACTTGTACAAAGATTTAAGTAAGTATAGTATACTTAGTTCATTTTAGTTCTTTTTATGGTTCCGTACCTCATAAGGAAAAACGGAACCCTTATAGGACCACTCATGTATCTGTCTGTCTATCCGTCCATCTGACACAGCCAATTTGCTCCGAAACTACTGGACATTTGGTCCACATGTGTAAGTTGATGACCCAAACACCGACGTTTAACCTGTGGTTTAACGTAAATAAATTAATTTTAGATAAACAACTAGGGGCAACTGGGGGGGGGGGGGAAATTTGAAAATTAAAAAGAAACGTTTTGCAAACTATATCGTTTGATATATCAATTATGAGAATATTAAATACCTACATATTTTTTATATACCTATATTACCTACTATATTATCTAATTAATGACAATATATATTGCAACCCAAAAAAAGAATTCCTATCTAATCTAATATTGAGTACTTATATGTATTTATTTACACACATATCGTAATGTTCTAATTATGAAATCAAAAACAGTACATTAATGACCCACTTTATGCACACCCGTGTTTAATGAAATTAAAAATAGATACAGTTTATGATACTGTTGCATAATAGGGGTTATTAAAATACGAGTGTGAGTTAAAAAATTATATTATAGTACAGTTTTCTTCCCAAGATAATGCTATAAAATATTTTTTTTTCTATTAAAGTACATGTATTTGGACATGTCTGCGGCCACTCATAATGTTTTTTGGGTTTTAATACTTCAATTACCGTCAGTCAACTTGTCAATCGAAACAATAAAGAAAAAAACATTATAAGTGGCCAGACATCAGGACTAAACAATTAGGAATCAATCAGTATCAATTCAATTTTAGATGGCAATTTACTGTGTCTGTGGTCGCGTATGGGGTAGAGATCTCAACTTAGGAGAATTTTCCCCACACGGATTTGGGCGTCATGATGATTAATGTTTGTTTATTTTATTGATTCTTTGCATACATATTTTATTTTGGCCAAAAATGACAGAAACATAGCAATCACTGCTATGTTTCTGTCTAAGGTGAAATAAACTTGGATCTGAAATTTTGGAGGCGGCAATGGAAAAGACGAATAATCTATACCCGTAAGTCATGAAAAATAGGTTTATGGCAAAATAGTATCGATTTTTTACCTTTAAATTGTTACATTATTATATGAGTTTAGATAAAATACTGTATGATACTGCACATAATTAGGTATTAAAAAAACTCACACTCGTATTTTAATAACCCTTATTATGCAACAGTATCATAAACTACTATATATATATATATATAATCAACCATTCACGGTAAATGTTGCTCCAGTGAGAAGTTAGAACAATTGTTGATCCACCTATTTCACGTGTATACTCAGCTCCGCGTCTTGCAAACTGATATACTTTGATCCGTCTTTGATGCGCGTGTGACGTAGGTGCATCTGCACTTACAGATTTTTAACATACTCCTCAACGATTTGACCATT
Source organism: Tethea ocularis (assembly GCA_963555595.1). Taxonomy (NCBI): domain Eukaryota; kingdom Metazoa; phylum Arthropoda; class Insecta; order Lepidoptera; family Drepanidae; genus Tethea; species Tethea ocularis. The sequence continues at coordinate 5,800,648 of OY741963.1, read as the reverse complement.
ATTTGTTGATCCATTAACGGTCGAAAAAATCAAACTGAATGTGATTTCTTAGATCCAGAATATATTTAACTTATATGCGACATTTACTTAGACTAAGTTGATCCGGAGCCAAAATTGACGAATAGGTACTGAAACACAAATCGGCAACGTCGCGTTCTGCGTGTGACAGAGAACCCTGTATATTAATTCGTTAGAGTAATAAGGTAAGAAAGATGCGTTAGCGGCTGCGTTTGAGTTTAAGGTCAGTTTTTAACCACGGACACCGTCCGATTGTTATATGGAATGCATAGTAGATACCTACATATACTGGGTTATTTTTTTTATCATCCCGGATAATTTTAGGGATTATTCTACTCGTGAAAACAAGCAACTTTTATTATAGGACTAAAGATGAAATCCTACTTAATATTATAAATGCGAAAGTTTGTGAGTATAGATGTATGGATGTATGGATGAATGGATGGATGTGTGAATGTATGTATGTTTGAAACTCTTTCACGCAACAACTACTGAACGGATTTGGATGAAACTTGGCACATAGGTAGATCATACCCTGGAATAACATATAGGCTACTTTTTATCCCGAATAATCCCGATAGTATTTTCCCGTGGGACAAATATCGAACACCACGAGGGCGACGCCCCGGGCTTCCATTATGTATGTTTGTTAGTTACTCTTTCACGCAAAAACTGCTAGACGGATTTGGATGAAACTTGGCACATAAGTAGATCATACTCTAAAATAACATATAGGTTTCTATTTATCCCGAATAATCCCGATAGTATTTTCCCGTGGGATAATTATCAAATACCACGAGGGAAACGCCGCGGGCTTCCATTATGTATGTTTTTTGCTCTTTCACGCAAAAACTACTGAATGGATTTGGATTAAACTTAGCATCCCATCATTTGGGAAAACTTAAGATCCCTCGGGAATGTGGGGCGGAAGTTAAAGAGTAGCCGTTTGAGTCATCATCGCCCTGCCCACATCGCTGAACTGATGAATGTGAAATTTTACATGTGAATAGATTTTGACACCATATATGAAGGGATTTTTTTAATTCGTTTCCGCAGCGGTGGAAAAGGGCCTTTTGTACGATTTTAAGAATCATAATATCTCTAGAACCGTAAGGCCTAGAAGTCTGATTTTTTTTTATGTAGCCTTTTCAGTAAAAATTATTAAAAACCGGTGCAAGCGTTTCTCAAACTTTTGTCTATGGGACGAAATATTAAAAAAAACAAGGGTTTTGCTTTGTTTCCGATAAACCTTCATAACTTTGTGATTTTAAATGATACTAACTCAAAATTTATAGTGTATGTAGTTTAATAACATTGCTAAAATGTAATCTAGGCGTTTCTCAAACTTTTGTTCTTCGAAGAAGTTATTATCGATGGAAATAATGCGTTCTTCAAACTCCTTTATCTCTGCAACGGCTAAAGCTAAGAAAATAAAATTTCGTAAACGAGTTACCCTATACAAATACTATAAATTTCAACTCGGTGTTTGTCAAAGTTTTGCCCATAAACAAAGTAAAAATGTTGAAAATTTACTTTTAGCAATTTGTTTTTCTGAGCTAATATTCATAGCAGAAGCTTGATTTTTGGGATATGAGCGTTCCACAGTATTTGTTTCGAAATGTACTACTAAGTTTCTCAAACTTTTCATGCGGCATAAAGTTAGAAAGGGTGAAACATATTTTGAATATAGACTATTCGATACAATTAGAACAATATTAAATACAGTGTTTCTCAAAATGCAAAGCAATAAGCAGTCCCGTGAGTGTAGATGTTGATCCGGTTGGAGCCACATTAGTTACCAAAGATGCATATTGGATCAACAAAAGGCGCCGGATCAACATGCGTTTTTGGATCAACAAAGTGCTCGCGTGAAGTCGCGTCTGATCAACATTTACCGTAAAGGGATATCTATATATACCTAGTCAGGTCATAAATTCTGTCACATGTTTAATATTTATATACCAAAATGAACTTAACAAAACATAGATTCTTATGACACTAAAGTTTATTCAAAATGACCTCCGTGATTTTAAATACATCGTCTATCGCAGCACGAACGAGGTCCATGTCAATATCGGCGGCTGCCTTAATCAAGGATTTCTTGAGTGACTCCAAATTGGAATGAGGCTTTGAGCACGCCTTTTCCTCCAAGTGTTGCCATATCTTGTAATCTAACGGATTCAAATCTGGACTGGAGGAGGGCCAGTCTTCGTGCTGGATGAAGTCGATTTCACGCGCCGCCAGCCAGTCTTGTGTGCTTTTCGCTATATGAGCTGGCGCCGAATCTTGTTGGAATACCCAGTGCCTGTTATTGAACATGGTATGAGAAACAGGTTCCACAAGGTTCGTCAGGACTGTATTTTGATACACAACTGCATTCGTTTTTACACCTTTCTCACAAAAATGTACCTCTGTTAAGCCCCAATAAATAACTCCCAACCATACCATGAGCGAGGATGGAAAATGACCTCGTTGGACACGCGGAATACGGTTGCTCGTTTCTTCACTACTGTGTGCGTACACCTTATCATTTTGTTTGTTGTATCTCTCTTCTACGGTAAAAAATTTTTCATCCGAAAAAAGAATTTCCCGATATTTTTTTCCCCCGTACCTCTTCAATAAAGCGCGGCATCTCTTCAGTCTCAGGTCCATTAGACGAGCATTCAAACGATGTCCTGTTTTTCTTCGATATGCCCGAAGCCCTAAGTCTTCATTTAACACCCTTTTCACCGTGGTTCTGCTTAACCCCATCTGAAGGGCCAACAGTTTCTGCTTACGTTTGGGATTTCTTTGAATTCGCGCCTTCACAGCTTTTATCACTGCTGGAGTCCTACCAGACCGAGGGTGACCACTTCTTGACCTGTTATCTACACTAGAGTCTTCATTGTATCGTTTGATGGTACGATAAACGAATCTTTTGGTTATATTCAAAATTTTCAGTACGTCAAAAATTTGAATTGGCGCGTAACCGCAACGATGCAACGCAATAACTACAACACTGTCTTCTTTAAGCGTCCACTCCATATTTAAAAATGAGTAAAATTCTAAAAAGTACATATAAATTTTTATTTTCATGAACAATTCGAAATTCGAATTCAATAAACTTTTTTGTGGCCAGCATTCTAAAAGAAAAGTTTTTTCTGTGTGACAATACTTATGACCTGACTAGGTATATATATATGTAGACGTAGGTAGAGGTAGAGATAGGTGGTAGGTAGTGGTAGTTAGGGATTGGTAGGTAGGTGGAGGGTAGGTAGAAGTAGGTAGAGGTAGGTGGAGGTAGGTAGAGGTAGGTAGAGATAGGTAGGTAGGTCCCAGTTTTTTTCAAGGCAGGACAAAGTCTGCCGGGTCAGCTAGTCGCGAATAAAAAAACAGCTGTTTATACATACAAACATATTAAATTAATATAAAAACAAAAAATTAGCTGGTCCATACGGTTTTTCCGTATGGACCAGCTAATTTTTTGTTTCGCGATTTCAGTTTTGGTGCCACATTATCTGGGGTCATAACATTATTGGTTACTAGCTGTTCCGCGCGGTTTCACTCGCGTTCCCGGAATAAAAAGTAGCCTTTACCCTTTTTTTCAGATCGGTTCAGTAGTTTTGGAGCCTATTCAATGCAAACAAACAAACAAATAAACAAACAAACAATCAAATGTTTCCTCTTTATAATATTAGTATAGATGACACCACCTATCACGCCGCAGGTCATGTCGTAGGTTCGATTCCCAACCAGGACAAACATTTGTGTGCATGAACATGTCTGTTTGTCCTGTTGTGAAAAATGTCCCTGGATATTTTATTTTAAATTCTTAGTTTATTATGTTTTATCACTGACCTAGTATAAGCTATCTTTGTACCTTCCATCATCACATAAAATTATATAACTAACTAAAGAATTATCCCCTAACTTCTAACCGTTAAGGAGTTGTATACTTCCATCATCAGCTCAGAAACGTAAATGACTACCAGACGCAAACATCTGCATAGCTTTAGAAATTATATGAAAAACATTGTAAGTGCCTATAAAATTGGAAAAGTTCTCTCGATTTCTCCAGGATCCCATGATCAAATCCTGACCTGGTGACTATGGGATCATCTGTGAAGTATAACCCTTTCAAGCAAAAAAAGAATCTTCCAAATCGGTCCAGGCGCCTTCGACTAATCGGGGAACATACATAAAAAAAAAGACAAAGCGCTGACGCTGTAATTATTTCGACGTAAGCCATTGCCGAAAGTTGAAAGCGAAGTGAGTGGTAGGGCAGATGGCAGTATGTAAACACATACCTACTTCTCTCAATCATGCCGCGGCAATATTTAGTGAATTATTGCCGGCAGCGCGAGGAGCAGCGGCAACGTCGCGACTGCTTTCAGCCAATCCGATTGTTTGCTGTGCTCTGATTGGCTCATTTAAATCGGATCAACATTTTCCGTAACTATCGCAAGGTGGATTTGTATATCAGATCAACTTCGGCAAACGCTAGTAGTCAGTCCCGTGAGTGTAGATGTTGATCCGGTTGGAGCCACATTAGTTACCAGAGATGCATATTGGATCAACAAAAGGCGCCGGATCAACATGCGTTTTTGGATCAACAAAGTGCTCGCGTGAAGTCGCGTCTGATCAACATTTACCGTAAAGGGATATCTATATATATATATATATTATCTTCTTTATTCAAATTAGTTCTTAAAATTAGTTTTTTTTTCAACATTAATATCAAAATGAAAAATATTATAAAAAATCCTAACCCAATAAACATATGATTATTTTTTTCACAATATTTTTATAAAATGAAGTAAGTAATAATGTTATATAAAAGAAAACTAATTTTAGTATTCCGCCGGCAGCGGGGTACGACCTAACCTACCGGGGGTTAGGGCCGCAGAGTGAGGAACCTTCTGACGATGCGCGCCGTGTCCAGAAGTACCGCCTTCTGTATCTGACCCTTGATCCAGCCACCTAGCGAGAGCCTCTCAAGATGTTGGTCGAGACTCTTCGCTATGAGACCGTTCACTGAAACAACTATCGGGACAATGATCGTCGATCAACATCCCACATAGCGGTCACCTTGTGAGCCAAGTCAAGGTACTTGCTTAGCTTGTCCTTCTCGGCCTTCACGAGGTTCTAATCATGGGGGATGGTGACATCGACGAGCACTGCCCGGCGCTTCGATCGATCTGTCAGCACGATATCAGGTTTATTGGCTACAATAGTCCTGTCCGTGATAACAGATCGATCCCAATAGAGCGTGGCATGACTATTTTCGAGAACTGGCGCAGGCGCGTACTTAAAGTACGGTACTTCAGAATCCACAAGGCCGTATTGAAGAGCAATTTGCTGGAGAATTATTCTGGCTACTAGGTTGTGTCTGTGCAAGTACTCGCCGTTAGCAAGATGAGAACAACCGGAGATAATATGCCTGAGTGACTCTCCAGGACGGCGGCATGCCCGACAGATGTCGACCGTACCGTCCTTCAAGATATTAATAATTTATTATTATTATATATTATTATTATTAATAATATTATTAATGAGAAAGTATTATTAATGTGAAAGCATGTGTGTCTGTTTGTCCGTCTTTCACGGCAAAACAGAGCGACGTATTGACGTGATTTTTTACGTAGAGATAGTTGAAGGGATGGGGAATGACATAGGCTACTTTTTGTCTCTTTCTAACCCCACACTTCCCTAAAATGGGGGGTCGAAGTTTGTATGGATCATTCCGCAATTTTCAAGGGAGAAAGCAAAAAATTGGTATGCGGACTATTTGTGACTAACAAAAAAATCGTGCATCATTTGTTTTTTTGGAAATCTGCCCCCAACCCCTTTAAAGGGGGTGCACGTGTCCGGCAGTTAATTTCTATGATTCAGCAAAAGCAGCGCAGGTGCGATCTCACAACAGACTGTTACATGACGTCACCATTTCAAACAACACCTCTACCACGATAATAAATTGAGCCAAATAAGTCCGAATAACAACCCGACCCACGACATATATTTTCTTAAATAACTTCAAAACCATTTATATTAAAATTATAAAAAATAATATTTGAGATCCTCACAACGAGCCCTTTCTTCTGATATGACACACGATATAGGTAGTTAGCAAAACTTTTTTTTTAATTTTCTAATTTACCCCCAAAAGTAGCTCACATGTTTGAAATTCATTTATTTACGTATGTCCATGTTTGGGTCACCGACTTACATATGTACCTATAACAAAATTAAATATTCATAAAGGACTGAAATTCATAAAAATTACAATTGAAAATCAAAACTATTTCAACTATTGCATGATTTAATTGAAATTTTATATCTAAGGTTAAATATTATAAAATTTCCGAGTGCAAGGAGATATAAAATGTATTAAAGTCACTTTATTTCAATATAAATAACGGCTTTTTACTCATATTTGCCTACGAATAAATTAATAATAAATTTCATACAGTTTGCAAAACTATGCTCAGTTATATTATGAAGGCGTTTGAAGTGCTCATGACGCATGTGCAATATGTCAAATTAAGATAAGTCACTGATGTCATGTCTTAATAACATCTTATATACAGTGAAATGTTGCCCAGAGACTGTAAGTTTCGTACGTTTATCCTTACAAATTCTATGATCCACAATAATTACTCTGTGATTTTTCTGTAGACGTGCGATGTAGGCTGCATTGATATTCACGGCATAGCGCCATCTATGTTTTATAATTTGAGCATATGTCTGAGGTCAAACGATGAATGTCATCGGCAAAATCACTGTTTTAAAGTCAATCCAAAAATTGAATTGAGTCCTTTAATGACAGATTTGCCAACGTGTCATCCAAGACGGACAGACGCACGAATGAACCTTTAATAAGGGTTCCGTTTTTTTTTCTTTTGAGTTCCGGAACCCTAAAAAGACATGTTCATGCACACAAATGTTTGTCCTGGATGGGAATCGAACCCACGACCCACATGTAATTAACCAAGCATGCCTCAGGCCCGTCTCGCCCGACGGCCCGAGTCGCTAGAACCCGATATGGATGGAAGCTGCTCATGCATGATTAATCTATAGGCCTAATATTCTTAAAATAAATAGGTATGTTAGCGTAAATATTTAGTTAGTATTTATTACTTGTTCGCCTATAGCTGGCCTGAGGTTCATGATTTTCAATTCCGCCGCTCTCAGTTCGCCGTCTGGTGTGAACTCTATACTTGGTCGACCGACATCTCCCTCGACGCTTACATTGCGTAGATGTCGGTAGAATCGCTCGCCAGTAGACCAACGAGCCTCGCCAGCGCCCGCGCCACTGCAAGACAACCTAGTACCGAGAGGGTGCCGTATGTTCTCCACCTCTGATACATACGACTCCACACCATATGCAAATACCTTTACTGCTGTTGCTATCTCTGCAATAAGAGATTTGCTCGAGGTGTCGAAATGTACACCTGGAAATAAAATAATTGAAAATTTGTGTAATACTTACAACCTTTGCTTACAACTTAAAAACAAATTAGAAAATATCTTACATTGCTGTAAAGGTTGACTGGAAACTGTAAGTTCTGTCTGGCCACAGAAATAATCATACCTACCTAGTACCTCTTTAGGGCATGCAATGTCTAACTTTTAGGAATTTCGTCAATATTAATAATTTCGTCAAGGGGTAGCAGTAGACTCGATCAACCTCACATGAATAATAAATAATAAAAAATTAAAGACCGAAGTCTTTATTTTTTTATGTTTTATTATTATCGACAATCGACAACATAAATCCGCAAAATTCGGATTGTCGAGTATTTTGTTAAATTCTAATGGTGCTGACTGCTGACAGACAAATTACAGTCGCCATATTGACCATTCTAGACAAACGACACTGACACCGGATGACATTTAAAAATAATTATTTTGGTAATAAAATTATACTGTACATTTTGGACTTTTTGATGGGAACTTGCGTTTCGTTTCCATTTTATTTTCGTAAAATAGTGAATTTTGAGTTTTAATGAATATTATCGGTAGTAGTTTTAAAGAAATGTACATTTTTAGGGTTCCGTAGTTCACGTCTAGGACCCTTATAGTTTCGTCATGTCCGTCCGTCCGTCCTCGGCATACGTTCCAAACAGTTAGTGCTAGAAAGATGAAACTTTGTAGGTATGGATATGTGTATATTTACCACGTCGACAAAGTGCTAATTTAAAATTACGAAATTTTTTTTTTGTGGTGCTTCCCCTACATGTAAAGTGGGGATGATTTTTTTTCTCGCGTCTATCCCATTGTGTGGGGTATCATTAGATAGGTTTTTTAAAAACATTGAGAGGTTGCTAAGGCGATTTTTTGATTAAGGAAAACTAAAACAGCTTAGATAACTTTTTTTTCAGGAGTTATAGAGGCCTAACTAGAGGAAATCTTCGTACAATAATAACGAAATAATAAGTAAACAATTAAAATAAAAAAATCAAAATCATAACAATTTTGTATCGGACACGATCTTCTAAGTCCACGTGCCATTATGGGTGACTACGTACTACTTAACCCTATTCTATGCGTGGCCTGACACTTACTTGGCCGGTTATTCTTATTCAGTGTTAATAAGTGCATAGTGATTTAGAGTACTTTTTATATACGGAAAATTTTATTTATTAAACAAAATGAACTATGCTATACGAATCTATGCCTTGCTTTGCCTATAGTTATTCATTTAATATACAGATATATCTACCGACATTTTGTACCTACATGTGTATTAAGAGTTATATTTCACCCGAGCGACGCTGGGTTTTCATCTAGTAGATAATGTTTTGAAAATGATATCGTAAAACATAATACTAACAAGGTGTATAAACTAAAATCGCTCGCCGTACTATACATGCTTCCCGCATAGCTTTCTTTTTATTATTGCTCGGCTCCTAAGGATCGTAGCGTGATGTTATATAGGTAGCCTATAACCTTCCTTAATAATTGGGCATTCAATTGCAAAAAGATTTTTCCAAATACGACTGGTAGATCCAGAGATTAGCGAGTTCAAACATACAAACAAACAAATACTTCAGCTTTATTATTAGTATAGATATAGAAGCTACCTATATATCATCGCTGGTATTTTGACCAATAAAGATCAATACAAGTGCACCAATGAAGTGAAATGAACGTGGCTTTTCAAGTTGTCTCAAGAAGTCCGTGAAAAGTGTTAGAAAAACGGCTTTATACTAAAACCCTAAAACCAAATACAAAAAAAAAAAATTATAAGAAAAAAAACATAAACTAACTACGTGACTCAAGCAGAATCAAGCAGAGCTATACGTCACAAATGTCAAATCATTTTCAAGCAGAGAAATTAAAGTATACTTTTAACTTGTAACTGACCGAGCTGACATCGGGTATGCTTTAAGATTTAGATTTTGCGAGTACCTACCTAGGTTTTTTTAAAACATACTCGACCGCAAAGAAGCAATCTTCGGTTCTCTCTTGGTCGTTCTTTTCTTTTCATCAACTGGCTGGCTCAAAATTTTGTGTTAGTAGGTAGAAAATTTTACTCAAATTTGCTTTTTGAGAAAAAAAAACCACGAAACCTAAACCTCATGTGCCTAAATGGTCCGTTTTTGAAGGAAATTATGAATTTTTGATGGTACTAGTAGTAACTTTGTAATAAACATTTTTTATCCATTTTTAGGGTTCCGGAACTCGAAAGAAAAAAATGGAACCCTTATAGGATCACTCGTGCGTCTGTCTGTCTGTCCGAAAATACTGGACTGAATTAAGTTTAAACATGGTACACATAATATTATGTAAGTCGGTGACCCAAACATGGACCCGAACATGGTGTTGTGTAAATAAATGAATTACTGTTGGGGGGTAAATTAGGAAATAAAAATAAAAAGTTTTGAAAACTATATTGTGGGTCATATCAAATGAAAGGGCTCGTTTTGAGGATCTCAAATATATTTTTTTATAATTTTAAGATAAATTGTTTTGAAGTTATTCAAGAAAATAGACGATAATTTACACATTATCTCCGAAAATACTGAGCCAACAATTTAAAAAAAAATACCTATATAAAGTCTATGTTATTATCTATATCTATTTAAACCTGTACCATAGGAAATTTCGGAACCCTCGGTGCACGAGTCACACTCGTCCGGTTTTATTCTTCTTGTAATATAAATTTATCTCAGTCCTAACATATACTTAAAAATAAACGTCCCTTTGTCTGTCTTTATATTCGTTAGCGTATTTAAAAGTGGAGAGAAAAAAATGTTACAGTCGGTCGGGTATATTTTGAAATCCAATCCAAATATTCTTAATATATTATATACCCAAACTCAATAATATAGTCGCACCAATGTAACCGACATAGCCCGAAGAATTGCCAATTGGCAGTGGGCGGAGCACATCGCTCGTAGAACCGACAGCTGCTGGGGCAGAAGTGTTCTCGAGTGGCGTCCATGAACCGGAAGACGCAGTGTGGGCAGGCCCCCCACAAGGTGGACCGATGATCTTGTGAGGGCCGTGGGAAACCGCTGGTTGCGGGTAGCGCAAGACTGGCCATCGTAGAGATCCTTGGGGGATACCTTTGTCGAGTAGTGGACGTCTTTCGGCTGACATTATGATTGATTGAACACTAAAGAGCGTTGTGTGAAGGTATAATTCCATATTGCGCACCGATGCCAACGGTTCGGCTGACGGCGTCAGTTTGATCGATCCTTTGAATCTAGGTATTACATTAGATGATAAGCTACAATGGGGTCCTCACATTAATAATCTAGTGAATAGACTTAGTTCTGCAGCTTATGCAGTGAAGAAAATTCGTTCTCTCACTGATGAACTAACGGCAAAATTAGTATACTTTAGTTACTTTCATAGTTTGATGTCTTACGGCATCCTCCTTTGGGGTAGCGGTGCCGACATCAATAGAATCTTTATTCTGCAGAAGAGGGCTATTCGCGCTATATATAATTTAAGTCCCAGAGACTCCCTAAGAAATAAATTTAAAACTATAAATATAATGACAGTGTCGTCACAGTACATATATGAAAACTTAATTTATGTTCGGAAAAACATTCATAACTTTCCCAAAAATAGCGACACTCATAGTTTAAACACTAGAAATAGGGATAAACTTGCTGTACCTTTAACTCGTTTGAGCAAAGTTAGGGATTCTTTTGGGCAAGGGGCAATGTATACGCTTCTTTAACAAAGTACCCAAAGAAATTCAAGAATTGTCCGTCTTAAAATTTAAAAAGCTAATTAAAGATAAGTTGTACAAAAAAGGGTACTATAAAGTTTCTGATTTTATAGAGGACAAGAACGCATTTCTATGAGTTGCTCGCTTCACATGCTATTTACTATTATTATGAATTTTGTTATTATTATTATCATATTGTTATTTTTTATATTTTATTTTTTATAGTTTTTTTATATACATATTTTTTATATTTACATATTTGACGATTAAAAATACTTGCAATGAGTTCATTTAATAAAGACACTTTTGAATTTGAATTTGAATAAGTACAAATATGGACAGATTTTTTAAATTTAGAAAGTTTGCATGCCCTAAATTAACCAACGACACATGGAAATGAAATTTTATATTTTATTTGATATGGAGCAGAACATAATACAAGGACATAATAAGTAATTATGTACTTAAAATTAACATACCGAGCATTCCAACGGGAAACTTATTCGGTTGTTGCATTGATCCAAGTACACTTTGTGTGACAATCCATACAAAATTTTCTCCCGTGAGGTGCAAGTCACCAGCCGCTGAGAGGATCTCGGCGGCTTCCTCCCGTGTTGCGTAAAGTAACATCACTCTCGCCTCACTCGTCACCAGTTCATTTAAGTCCGATGATCTTTTTACTACTATCGCATTTAATATAGTAAACTTAAAACGGTCCTGTAAATTAACATTACATTATTTTTTAGACTTAAAAAAACTTTCATTTTGAAAATAAGATAGGTATTTATAACAATGTTAGTCTTCGTCTTCTTTGATGCGTCCGAAACAATATTATAACATGATAATTATACTAATGATGGATTATAAACCCTCACCCTATTGGTGCCGGTGTCCCTCAGGGCTCGGTACTGTCCCCCTTGCTATTTTCGCTCTACACGAGTGATATGCCAAAGCCCGACAAGGTGCAGTTAGCACTTTTTGCGGACGACACCCGCGGTCTACTGCTCTAGTAAGATCGTTTGACCTTTGATGCCCACATTAAAGCGGTCCGCGCGCGCGCCGCCTTTGTTTTAGGGCGCCTCCACTTTTTATTAAATCGTAAATCTATACTTGCCCTTAAAAGCAAGGTTAGACTTTATACCACGTGTATCCGCCCCATCATGACCTATGCTAGTACTGTGTTCGCACACAACGTGCGAACGCCGCAACCTACGCGCCCTCCCGTATACTCCGTATCCGTAGACCAAGGCAAGCCCTCAGCGAGCCGGATGACCCTATTACATTGGCTCAGATCGAAGCTGACGAAGCTCGTAAAAGTACACAACACACTACACACAACCGATCACGCTACAGTCCTCGACGGCGAGGACCGCCGCGACGTCCCTCTTAGTCTCGTCCCGTTCAAGCGGCCCGAGCTGCCATTAGTAATCCGACCGCCCCCAATTAGTCGTAACTCGTACAAAGTCGTCCCCCTCCCCGGTAACGCCCTGAGCCGAGGTTCGTACTCCATTCGGGGGTGCCCTCAGGCGTTGTTACCTAAATATTACCCGGCTGAGAGCCCTCTACGCTCGCCGATTTTTCCGATAAGGTTGTTGCAGCCATCTGAGGCTACCAACTTAAAAAAAAAATATTTTTTTATTCTATCATGTAAATGTTTTACTATAAATTAAAAAACGAATGAAGGATACGTATTTAACTACATATTACCTACTTGTGACAATTTAGGTTAATTTTATTTTATTTAGGTTGTCTTATTTTAGCGTACCCGCATCGTAACGTCAGCAAACTGCTCCAACAGAAGATCAGTGCTGGTTTTACAAATTTTATTGCATGTTTTGAGTTAGGGCCAATTTGTAACATTTTTAGATTTTAATACTATACTAATTCATTGACTATATATACCTACTATTATAATAATTTACCCAGTTATTGTTTAGTGCTACAAAAAATAAATCTTCTTTCTTTATTTTAGAAAAGGTATATCACGCCATGTCAACCAAACCATGTTAAGGCGATGATAGCTCAGTGGTAGTGACGTCGGATGCTGAGACGAAGGTCCCGGGTTCGAATCCTACAATGAGCTTGAGCTTTCAGTGAAGGAAAACATCGTGAGGAAACCATAGCACGGTGGTAGGGTACTTTGTAGTACCCGCCTGGCTGGCTACCACCATCAAGTTGAAAATCTGTCGCCAAGCCCCTTTCGGTGTGTTCCGACAGCTGCATTTGAGAGCCAGTTCCCTTCTAGGCTTTGTGTGCTTACCATCATCGGCCACATCTTCACTGACCACGGTGAAATTTTGGTCAAACACAGGCCTATACATAGTAGAAAAAAAACAAAAAAAAAACAGTGACCTAGGTCAAAACTGTCCGATTTCTTCATGGGCGGAAGCCTTGAAGTAGTCATATTTATCTAATATAAGTAGGTACATACTTGGAGTGCCGTAACTCTTTCACGTACAGCTTGTATAAAATCGTCATGACCAGCAATAGCTGATGTGATGACGCTAAACTGATGCCATTTGTATCGTTCTAATATAGACAACATGGCAGCTGTTTGATGTTCAATGGACGGGGCCAGTTGCAGACGCAGAGATGCATGTGACGCCCGCTTTTCAAGTCCGCTATTGTCAGCGTTCCAAGCAATTACCTGAATTAATAAACATTGCATTATATAACTTCAGTTTCATAATAGTACAGCAGCATGATTAAGCAAAGGTTAATAAGAAAAAAGAGATGGAAAAGATTTTACCGGTATGCCGAGATACCCGGCGAGTTGTAGAAAATATTGTGCAGAGGCAGTAGAGCGCCCGTATTGTTCATGATTCATAAGATATAGGATAGCAGACACGTTGACTGCCAGAAATTCTTTACATAGCGAGTCCAGGATAGCTGAAAGCGTTTAAAATATCAATATATCTGATAGCATCCACGTAAAAAAATACACTCACCAGGACGGACTCTTGGCCAAACATATTTTTTGCTTATGCATTTTAAGTTCCGAGTACCTATTCCTTAACTGAAATAGGAAAGAATGTAAGTTAAATCAATTTGTTTACTGATTTCCAAAAGTAATTTTAACTGTTTATTTATTTTGTTTTGAATTTTAAGAGTTTTTAAATTCAATACGAACGTTGGCAGCAGTGAATTTGAAAATTAATTGCAGTTTGCAACTGGTAGATAACAAGACAAACAAGTAGCTGAAACACAACATGGATCTTAAAAACCAATTTAACATTAAATTCAGAACGTATACTACTACTATAAATTTTGTGAATTCTGAACGAACTTGAGCGTCTGCTCAAAAATTTACGCTGAAGATCCCTTTTACTCTAGATGTTAGGGTAAAAATGCTTAAATGTAGATAATCTTTTAGAAAAATAATGTGTAGGTTTATAAAATTTAATAACCCTTTTTATGTATGAGAACAACATGAGTTAGTTTCCAGTGAGATGGAAACATTCCTTTCCGAAGTGACCGATCAATTATATAGGTAATGTGAAATGGCAGTCCCGGCCCGACTATAGGCGAACTAAGCGACCGCCTAGGCCGCTCGTATTAGGGACAACCGATGGCATCGAAATTGAAAAATAAGTAAAACCCCCTTCAAAGACAATAAAAATATGACCACCTTGGAGCTATGCAGAACCCAACGCAATCGGTTCATAAGCAAAAAAGATATGCGTGAACAAAAAACATACAGCCGAATTGAGAACCTCGGTTATGAAGGTGTAAAGTACTGAAAAATTTCTGTTTATTGTTATTTTATACATTTTCTTAAAAGGGCGCCATTCCAGTCTTTCGCCTAGGGCGCCAAGGATGCTCGGGCCGGCCCTGTGAAGTTGTGTCACCACTCACCAGTACCTACAGATACACATTTGTGAATAAAAATGGGAGATCTTTGTTACAAGCATGTTAAAAGTTGGATCTTTGTCATAGTTTAGGCAACGTGCTGTGGCTGTTGCTCTTGGCACTACACATAGCATCATGAGCTGCCTCTGGACACGCTACTTATCGTATCACAGGCAGCGTGGCCGAGCGACATGGAGGACGATCTCGCATCACCACTATTCACCACTCGCAGACAAGACCGGGACATCTAAAATACTGCTCGATGGAATCCTACCATGACCGCCATGATGTTGGCTACCAGGGTTCATAGCTCTTCAGGTTTGCTGATAAGCTATCAAACCGTCCAAAATCGTTTAAGTGGAACTACTCGTTCCCGAAGGCCACTAAGAGTTCCACGTATAGCATCAAGCAATCGTGGGGTTTTTCGTTTCAAACCGCCAAGCCATACTCTTTTAACCAAGGTAGGGTAAAGTTAGTAAAGTCAGGGCATAAGGGCTAGGCTTTTCCTGGGATCTGGTAACTATTTTACACCGAAAGCGTTATGAGCGAGTGTTGGCCGCCAATTATTTTTGTAAGGTGCCTTCTATAATGCATGTATAGGTATACTATAACTACATTATACTACTAGGAATTCTCGGGAAGTAACCTAATTTTACTATTTTAGGGTTCCGAAAAATAAAAAAAACGGAACCCTTATAGGATCACTCGTGAGTCGTGTGTCTGTCTGTCTGTCCGAAAATATTGGACTGGATTGAGTTAAAAGTTGGTACACATATGTAAGTCGGTGACCCAAGCATGGACGTGTTACGTAAATAAATTAATTTCAAACATGGGGGCTAATTTAAAAAAAAAATTGCACACAATATTGTGTAACATATCAAATGAAAGGGCTTGTTGTGAGGATCTCTAATATATATTTTTTTAGAATTTTAAAATAAATAGTTTTGAAGTTATTTAAGATTATAGGCGAAAAATTGGCGAAAATTGACCATTCCCCCCCTCCCCTTATCTCCAAAACTACTGGGCCAAACATTTTGAAAAAAATACAGATAATAGTTCTTTACCTATAGATTACAGGATAACCTATGAGAAGTCTATCTAATACCGTTAAACCTGCAAATCATGGATATATATATATATATATATAATCCGGATCTCGGAAACGGCTCCAACGATTTTCATGAAATTTGGTATGCAGGGGCGATAAATCGATCTAGCTAAGTTTCATTTTAAAAAAACACGATTTACAATAAAAATAACTTTTTATAGTTACAATCAACAAAGGGTCAGATTTAAAAATATGTATGGAACTTAGTTAAACATGTACGGAACCCTCTCCACGCGAGTTTAACTCGCACTTGTCCGATTCATTTTTATAGATAGATTCAGGAAGTACCCTAGAATTTTGATGATAATTTATTTACATTTATTTACTTTCACCTGTCCCCGTTGTCTGTAATGGAATTTTGCAAGTTCAATTTGACCTACTTACCGGATTCCGATTGAGTTGAATTTTTGCACGCACATGACAAAGCATTATTATGATTAGAGCTGATGCTGGAGCTAGAAGGTGGCCATAGGAACTCCGCAATAAAACGACACACTTCATCGAGTTTGGGCTCATTGGAACCGTCTTAACGAGATGTTGAAGACTGTGCAAAAAAAAGTACAGTCGGCAATAAAAGCTTGTACCAAAAATGAAATTTTTGACAGAAATTGTTTAGATATCAGTAAAATCTAAAGTATAAGAGCTATACGACTGAAGCTTTATATGTTTAATAAGTTCACTATTGACATCATATCCCGAGAATTTTGTTTATCTGGTATAATCCAAACCCAAGTTATGGGGGTTCAAAAAAACGACGAAGTGGTTCTAGAAAAGGTATGTAGTGCCCTTGCGCTTCGCTTGACTTGTCTTGACGAGAAAAATTGTATTTATAATATAGGTATAAATACCTTTTTTAATATTAAAAAATAAATAAAAACAACACTAGTTCATGCAGCGTCAAGGCGGTCAATAGATAAGTGGCTAAGTAGTGCAATGTAAGCCAGACAGTAGCATGCCCTGCCATGTGACTGACGCATGAGGACGCATGATATACAAAAACTTGTTGATATGACATAATAATTTAAGGTGAATCGGCCGAGAAGCCCGCGAAATTCAATTTTTTTTTAGGTTTTTTTCAAATTACAGCTCAGTAATAGGTTGTATATTTGTAAAAATGTGATTTGCGCCTCATTAATATGCCAATTGATTGTATACATTATGCTTTTTCTACTAACTATTTCCTTTTCGATAAATAACGGGCAGGAACCAATATACAGTTCTATAATATTTTGAATGCAAAATGAATACATAGATAGATCTATAGCCATATTTCAGTGTCGCGAATTACATTTTAACAAATAAATGGCCGACGATGACGATTTGCTGTGTGGTGACAGCGACGAATATCACCACCCCATCTCATCCCATGGGGGGCATAGAAGTCGTCCGAGGGAAGGTATACCAGAGTACGGGCAGCAGCGTATCTCTGAGAACTATAACACCATACTGCGATCGCCAACCCGCCTGCCAAGCGTGGCGATTATGGCATATCCCCCCAAATGATCCAGGAGAACCCTGGGGGAGGCCTTGGTCCAGCAGTGGACGTTTTTCGGCTGAAATGTAAATAAATTACCTATTACTGAGCTGCAATTTGAAAAAAACCTAAAAAAAATATAATTTCGCGGGCTTTTTGGCATACAGGATGAGCGTGCAGTGCAGCGAGCGCTCGGCGGGTTGTCCTAGCCGCTCCCCCCGGCCGGAGCAACCGGAGTAATGAGGATTTCCCCACGCAAAAAAAGATCAGGGACACTGGCCGTAGGAAAATATACTTACTTATTTATAATGATTTCGACGATTTCTCCCGAACCCCGATGACTTCAAACTTGGTGTCAGCACTATAATATAGGTCTTGTAAAGACCTATACAATGATATACTATATTTCAACTAATAAAATTTTAACACAAAAGTTTGAATAAAAACTGCAGGGCACAGAAAAACTATTTTGTTCTACGATTACGTGAGTATTCTACGTACGACTATATGACAGTCATTACATCATTATTATCATTACAAAAAGTTGAGCAAGTTGAGTAAAAATACAAAATAATCAGTACAGTATAAGCCAGCTCGCTTACTTATGGGCACCAGGATCCTGAGATCAACACTCAAACTGAGTATTAATTATCAAAGAACGATTATAATGAGGTGGGCATATCTTCAATTATTGAAGGAATCCAATAAACCATAATGACCAAGACCATAATGACACGCACTTGATCGGTTTTTATCCTCTAGGTATTGCATTATAAATGATAAATCAAATTTTGTTGCCAGGTAAGCCAACAATCGAGTGGTTTCGTACACTTTTGTTCCAAATCGTAAGAAATAAAATTAATAATATTAATTTTGTTCAACTAATTTGAGATTTGTTGGTTTTTGTTTATATCAATAAATTCTTTCATCCGAAATTAGTAGGTAATTAGAATCGGCAACACTGATCGGGTGTAAAGTAGTAACCACGTCTGGAGAAACGAGGAGCTGGGTGGAGTGGAGAGTAGCGGACCGTGAATTGGCCAATCACAGTGCTCGAAATCCCCACTCCGCATCAGTGAAACGCACTCTAATACCTTTGACACATCTTAGAGTACTTTAAAAAAATTTACAATGAACTCCGTTCTAACCGCCTAACCGGGTCTCCTAAGACACCTAAAATTGTTATTTTTACTTACCTACATTAAATGCATTAGCAAAAAAACCTTCAGTTCTTTTCGAGTTCGTTCTTTGTTGAAAAAACTTACTCAATTGAAGAGCGAACTGTACATAATTAAATACCCATTGTAAAAAGTTTACCTAAGTACGGGTTAATTATTTCGAGCTAAAACTTGATCCAATTTTTCCCACACATTTCTTGCTTGGCCAACGTTCCGTAACGGTGTAGGATATAGGACTTACACATAGGACTAGGTGTTAAACCCTGCGTGGAAAGCGTAATGTTTAGGCGCACGTGAGAGAACAGTTTAAGTTTACGCGGCAATTTTGAAAGTGCTGCCTTCTCGGCTTTTGTGTAATCACGCGTGCCGAAGGCTTTGTGTGGCACGACAAGCGCTGCTGTGATGACAGAGGGCGCGCGCGGCGGTGGCGGTGCGGGTGAAGTGCGCGGGCGCCGCAGACCATCTCCACCAATGCGTACGCCACTGCCACGCCCAGCGTCTCGCACGCCACCGCCAGACGCCCCGCTGCCCACCTTGATACCACCGCCGCGCTCCGCCGCCGCCGTCGCCGCCAGAGCTCCCAGCGCCGCTAGCGTCATCAGCGCTGCGCGCGTCTGCATCTCCACTTTTGATGCTAAGACAAAAATAATCTATATTATTTTATCAGAAATATAAACCTATAAAGTATGTAGGTACTTACTTTCTAATGTCCATAAAATATTTATGGCTCAGTGGTGGTGACACTAGTTAGTTACGTCGGATCTATTTTTATCATCTTGTGTTATCGATACTATTTTCATGAGATTAATTATAATAAAAGATATTATTTAACTTAAATTTAAACTTATGATTTAAATCGGTCTAGGCGTTTTCAAGTAATCGGGGAACATACATAAAAATAATTAAAAAAAGATTCCAACGAACCTCCTCATTTTTAGAAGTCAAAAAGCACTGAGACTGGCATTTTATTACTGTATGTAATGTATATTTTTTTTGAAGTTCCAATTCTTTTTATTATGTGTCAAATTTTAATGAACCCTCGTAGGTGTACATCACTATTTTTACACAATATACTTTTTTTATTTAAACAATATAAACAAAAAGAATTACAGCAAACTCACCGATTGATGATCAATGTAAATAATTTACTGATTAAATAACTTTGAAACATTAATACTACCGGAAATTTTATTACGCCTCCAATTAGTTGCCACTTCTTTGAACCTAATTAACATACCTATTTGAAGGCAAGTCGAAAACATTACAAGACTTTAATTACAATTTATTCAAAAATTTATTCCTATCCCTTACGTACGATATTATTATTTTTATCATTAATATAAATTACTTATTGCGTAATCTACATAGAAATTATCGATATCTTTATATTTCAACGTATATCCCTATCGTCACTGCGTCACCTGAGATGTCTGTCACTACAATTTAAACAATAAGAGTAAACCAAATGTACCTATGAAAATATCTCCATAGTCTCTTCTACAGGTACTTATTACTTTAATTTCTTTGGTACCTACTGACAACCAAGTCACAGTTTACACGATTTTGGTTGTCAGGGTAACCTTTTTATACCGATGTGTAACTAAGTATGTTGTTTTGCACAAAGATTTTTTTTAAGGGCCTGGTATTTTCCGGTCTCTGGATGGCACGGAACAAAAAGAACAGCTGGATGGCAGTTTCACGACGACCAAGTCAAATTTTAACCTCCTATTCTTTGTGGTGCTATGATGGCCTAGACGCGGATGAACAATTATACTCGTAGTTAATACATTTCTATATATTCACTATTAATATCACTCGCAAAAATTCTTAAGTCGGGGGTCATCAATTTCGGGTATAAATTTAGGTATGTGTCCTACTCGTGCTAGTGCTTTTGTTGAGGCGTCCTACTCGGGAGCCTCAACAAAACTACAACTTGGGAATACAAATTTATTACACAGTTTATTACACACATAGTAACTACAGTACAATACATAGTAGGTTACACCTACGTGGAACCTACCTACATCTCGAAGAATTGTTACTACACGCACTAGATGTAAGTATGTTGTTGTCACTAATAGGTGACCATTTTACATCATTCTTTAATCAGTGACCGAGACTAGACTGCGCACATTTGTTTTTTTACGACAAAAACTTTTTTTCGACGTCATTTCATCAAATTTTGAGTGATTCTGAAAACTCTTGTAAAAAGGCAAGTGTTAAGTTAAGATGAATAATAAGCGTTAATTTATTGTTTTTATATCTAAACTAGCTTTCGCCCAGTGGTTTCACCCGCATTAGAGTTCATGAACACCCCGTTCTCAATTTACCCAACCAATTAATATATAGGTCAATTTGTCCGTTAGTATTCTCATACCTTGAGAACCACAGTAAGATTATGAAGCGCTTTTCAAAGATAGGTATCCTCTTAGGTTCAGGTTCCTATGGGAAGGTTTTAGGCTATGTAAATATCTAGGGATATGTAGGTATAGTTGTTCTGTGACGATTGAATACTACATACCTAAATATATTATGCATGTGGAGTTCAGTTTTCACGTCTAAATGCTGGTTAAAAATTACAATCCAATAAATACCTAAGTTTTTGTTACGTTAAAAAAAATCAATCAAAGGTTCAGAGCCATACAGCCTTCTTATAGTTGTATGTATATTGAATTCTTTATGTGTTCGATATCGTTTTTTTTTATAAGTTTCGGATGGCATGAAGGAAATAAAGGTTTTTCTTTCTTCTTTCTTTCTAAACGTTCAAACAGTGTTTAACGAAAATTGGCAGAGAGGTAGACCCGTGAGATAAGAATCTAGGTACTTGTGAGAAACTAAGGACAGCTTCTTAAATGATACAATACAGGTTGATGCAAAATTTTCAAGATCTACCAACATAAACCTATCCATGATTAATCTATACTAATAATAATCTATATATTTAAACTCTTAAAATAATACTCTTTACTATACAATATTTACAAGAAATATACAAACTATATATAAAAAAAAATCCTCGAGGCGGCCGCTGCTGTCAATCAACGGCAAGGTTCCCAGAAGGCTAGCAGCGTTCCCTCTTTGTATGGCCAAGCTAACGCGTTGGCGGAAAAAGCTCCCCGCCCGCCGGTCCCCTGTGACCTCAATTAATTTTGAAGATAATGTTCGAGAAAATCGGCGAGGCTCGAACCCCCAAGGACCCATGGTCTCGACCGCAAAAGGCAAAAATAAATAATTTGGGCCAATAGAAGCGTATTTTTTGGATTTAGAATTTTCCTCACCAGCCGCAGCCGCTCCTGCAACTCTACATGTCGCTGGCAAGTGAGATGGCGCAAGTGTATCAACACATGTGGCATCCTACACCAACGACTTACCGACACTCCATGGGATCAAAGACATACCATCCGGTCTCTTGCCATCGCCACGCATAATACCGACTGGTTCCAGTACAGAAGGCACATTGGCGACAACAAGAGCCCTGCGGATTACGTCATTGAGAGCCGAGTGATGAGAGATTCGGCCGGCACTTAGAGAGCACGACAACCCATGGTGGCCAAGCTCGCCGACGAAATCACCACAGCGGCAGCGATGAGGATGATTGATCCTGGAACCAAGACGAAGACAAATGCACAGGCCTAAAGTCACTCGATCTAACATAGTCCCGATATTTGTGGATGGAATGGCTTGCAACCAGTGACCTGAGTCCCTATCAGAGATAGCTAACAAGCGTGCGCGATCTGAATCCGTAGAAAAATTTGTAAATAAATTTTGCCAAATTTTTTCGCAAAGGGGCTTGTCCCACGCTCTCTGAGAGCCACTCGAGGTCGGAATATTTGTGCCTGGACAAGCTGTCCGCCAAGCATCTCTGGCATCAGACAGGTAAGAAACCTCAGCAGATCCAATAGAAGGGTTCAAAACAGGTCACCCACGCTGTATACCGAGGACAGAAACACCGGTAATGATGTGCTCGAAATTTTCCGCACTCCTAGGCCACCATAACTTATGGGAAGGGTGGCCTGAGACCAAACTTTGTTTTCATCAAAACTGCAATTTAGGATTTAAATTATTTATTCTATTTAAACTATAATAAAACTGAAGAGTTTGTTTGTTTGTTTGAACCGAACTATGCACGACTTCACTTCTGAAATCATCATTAATCATCAAACAAGGACTGTTTGATGATTAATGAAATTAAATGCTTTACTGCGTTGAATATTTTTAAGATTAATTTTATTGTTGTAGATATTACGGATTTCATATAGAAACAAAAACTACTTAGGTAGGTCCTAATTATTTCAAAATTGGTTTTGGGTTTATTTTTACGAAATTTGTTTTCTTTATTTCTTGGATGAGAACTTATCTATCTATAGATAGTAATAATAAAGCTGAATAGTTTATTTGAACGTGCTAATCTCTGGAGTTATTGGTCCGATTCGATTTTTTTTTTCACTAATAGGGAGCTACATTATCCCGAAAGTTATAGGCTACTTTTAATCCCGGGAACGCGAGTGAATCCGCAGGGAATAGCTAGTTATTTTAAATAAACTAAATTGATTTTAGAAATTTTAGATCACTTGTTTGAGATATTGAAGAAAATTTAAAGCTTTGTTACTTTATTTGGGCATGAAAGTTGAACAATACTGTGAGTGGAAGGGTTCTTAGTTTGCTATAAACAATGCTTGCTATGTGATAGCTTAAATTCATAAAATATGGTACATGAATAGAGTAGCTTTATACATCTGACCACGCTGACAAACTTTTTAAAAAAAATCATATAGATATCTATGACTAAAATTAAGAATAATTTTGATTTCTATGTTGTTACATTTGTGTTAATTAGTCTATATTCAAAAAAATTTATGTTTTGCTCAAGTAATTGCAAAAATATTAAAGGGCAAAAATGAAATATTTCACCCTCTGTAACATTTCATTGCTAAATAGTATTACAAAATGCTTTAGGGTTCTTATAGTGCTTGCTATGGGCAGCTTATAACCAGAAATACGTGGTTCTTAAATGAATAGGAAAAGCGTTATACAGGTTGATGAAAAAAAATTAAAAAGTTCATAAAATTGTCTATGATTAAAAAGTTTAAAATTATTGATTTGCATGTTGTTACAATTATGTTACATGGTCTACACCCAAAATCTTAGATCCTTAGCTCAATTAATTGCAAAAATATGAAGGGGCAAAAATACAATTTTCCATCCTCTATTACATTTCATTGCTAAATAGTATTGGAAAATTCTTTAAGATTCTTATAGTGTTTGCTAAGAGTAGCTTATTTCCCAAAAATCATGCTTCTCAGTTGTATATTACTTGCGTTATACAGGTTGATAGAAAATAATTTAAGGTGTCATAAAATTGACAATTATGAAAAATTTGAGAAACACTGGTTTGAATATTGTTCAGTTAAGTTTGAATTGTATTGAATAGTTTATGTTCCAAATGTATCCAAAATATTGAAGTGCAAAAATTGGATATTTCACCCTTTATAACTTTATGCCGCATGAAAAGTTTGAGAAACTTAACAGTACATTTCGAAACAAATACTGTAGAAAGCTTATATTCCAAGCTTAAATCAAGCTTCTGCTATGAATATTAACTGAGAAAAACAGGAAGCTAAAAGTAAATTTTCAACATTTTTACTTTGTCTATGGGCAAAACTTTGATAAAAACCGAGTTGAAATTTGTAGTATTTGTATAGGATAACGCGTATACGAAATTTCATTTGCCTATCTTCAGCCGTTGCAGAGATATAAGAGTTTGAAAAATGCATAATTTCCATCGGTAATATCTTCCTCGAAGAAACAAAAGTTTGAGAAACGCCGAATATACAATTTAGCAGTATTATTAAACTACCTACACTATTACCTACACTACCTACAAATTTTGAGTTTGTAGCATTCAAACTCACAAAGTTATCAAGGTCTAACGGAAACAAAGCAAATCCCTTATTTTTATAAATTTTCCTCCCATAGACAAAAATTTGAGAAATGCTCGCACCGATATCTAATATATTTTACTGAAAAAGCTACATTAAAAATTTCAGACTTCTAGACCCTAAGGTTCCAGAGATATCAAGATTCTTAAAATCGCACAAAGGGCCCGTTTCCACCGCTGCGGAAAGGAATTTCGAAAAATCACTTCTTAAATGGAGTCTACGTGACAAAATCTATGCACATGCCAAATTTCACATTAATCGGTTCAGCGGTGTGGGCAGGGGGATGTTTACCCAAAAAACCGCTTCTCTTTCATATATATAGACTAGCTTTCGCCCAGCGGTTTCACCGGCATTAGAGTTCATGAACACCCCGTACTCAATTTAACCAACCAAATAATATGTAGGTCAATTTGTCTGTTATTATTCTCATACCTTGAGAACCACAGTACAGATTATGAAGCGCTTTTCAAAGATAGGTATCCTCTTAGGTTCAGGTTCTTAGATGAAGGTTTTAGGCTATTTAATATCCAGGGACATGTATAGTTCTGTGACGATTGAATACTAAATAAATATATAATGCATGTGGAGTTCAGTTTTCACGTCTAAATACTTGTCAAAAATTACAATCCATTATTAGTAGTTATACCTAAGTTTTTGTTACGTTAAAAAAAAACAGTCAAAGGTTCAGAGCCATACAGCCTTCTTATTATTTTTTATTTTTGTAGGTATATTGAATTTTTATGTTTGATTTTTTTTTTATGAGTTTCGGATGGCATGCAATGCAGGAGATAAAGGTTTTTCTTTCTTCTTTCTTTCTAAACGTTCAAACAGTGTTTAATGAAAATTGGCAGAGAGATAAGAAGGTAGGTATTTTTATCCCAGGACTTGTGAGAAACTAAGGACAGCTTCTTAAATGATTGTCTCAATGATACAATAGGTACAGATTGATGCAAAATTGTCAAGAACTGCCAACATAAACCTATCTATAATTTATCTATGCTAATAATAATCTATCTATCTAAACTATAATGAAACTGAAGAGTTTTTGTTTGTTTGTATGAATAACTAATCTCTGGATAACGCGCTAATCTCTGGATGTACCAGTCGGCTTTGGAAAAATCTTTTTGCAATTGAAAACCTGAACAAAAATATGTGAAGAATGTCCCAGGATATTTATTTATTTTTGTATAGCACGGGCGATGCGACGCGGCGCCCGATGTAACCCGAGCAATACCGAAAAGAACCGAACTATGCACGACTCCACCGACATGAAGTCCTATACGTAATTTGTTTGATAATAATTGCTTTAGCGTTGAATATTTTTAAGTTGAATTGTTGTAGATATTATATACGAACAAATTCATAGGAACAAATACTACTTAGGAAGGTCCTAATTATTTCAAAATTGGTTTTGGGTTCATTTTTACTAAATTTGTTTTTTTTTTATTTCTTGGGTGAGAACTTAATCTATCTATAGGTAGTAATAATAAAGCTAAAGAGTTTGTTTGAACGCGCTAATCTCCGGAGTTATTGGTCCGATTCGAAAAATTGTTTCACTAATGGGAAGCTACATTATCCCCGATGGTTATAAGCTACTTATAAACCCGCGAACGAAACTGCGGGCAACAGCTAGTTATTTTATATAAACTAAATGCTATTATAATTTTAGATCACTTGTTTAAGATATTGAAGAAAAATAAAAGCTTTATTACTTTATTTTGGCATGAAAGTTGAACAATACTGTGAGTGGAATAGGGTTCTTAATTTGCTATAAACAATGCTTGCTATGGGATACCTTAAATTCATAAAATATGGTACTTATATGAATAGAGTAGCCTTATACAGTCTGATGAACTTTTTTTAAAAATCATATAAATATCTATGACTAAAATTTAGAATAATTTTGATTTCTATGTTGTTACATTTGTGTTAATTAGTCTATATTCAAAGTTTTGGATCTTTTGCTCAAGTAATTGCAAAAATATTAAAGGGCAAAAATTAAATATTTCACCCTCTATAACATTGCATTGCTAAATAGTATTAC
The DNA here is from genome assembly GCA_963555595.1 of Tethea ocularis. NCBI lineage: Eukaryota > Metazoa > Arthropoda > Insecta > Lepidoptera > Drepanidae > Tethea > Tethea ocularis. The sequence continues at coordinate 5,773,874 of OY741963.1, read as the reverse complement.
AAAATGCTTTAGGATTCTTATAGTGCTCGCTATGGGTAGCTTATAACCAGAGATTAGTGGTTCTTAAATCAATAGGAAAAGCGTTATACAGGTTGATGAAAAAAATTTAAAAAGGTCATAAAATTGTCCATGATTAAAAAGTTTAAAATTATATATTTGCATGTTGTTACAATTATGTTACATGGTCTACAACCAACATTTTAGATTCCTAGCTCAAGTAATTGCAAAAATATTAAGGGGCCAAAATACAATTTTCCGCCCTCTATAACATTGCATTGCTAAATAGTATTACAAAATGCTTTAGGATTCTTATAGTGCTCGCTATGGGTAGCTTATAACCAGAGATTAGTGGTTCTTAAATCAATAGGAAAAGCGTTATACAGGTTGATGAAAAAAAATTAAAAAGGTCATAAAATTGTCCATGATTAAAAAGTTTAAAATTATATATTTGCATGTTGTTACAATTATGTTACATGGTCTACAACCAACATTTTAGATTCCTAGCTCAAGTAATTGCAAAAATATTAAGGGGCCAAAATACAATTTTCCGCCCTCTATAACATTTCATTGCTAAATAGTATTGCAAAATGATTCAGGATTCTTATAGTGCTTGCTATAGGTAGCTTATTTCCAAAAATCATGCTTCTTAGTTGAATAGTTCTTGCGTTATACAGGTTGATAAAAAAATCATAAAATTGTCTATGATATTTTTTTTTAAATTATTGATTTGCATGTTGTTACACTTATGTTACATGGTCTAGATTTAAAATGTTGGAACCCTAGTTTAAGTCGTTGTAAAAATATAAAAAGTCAAAAATAAAATTTTCCACCCTCTATAACATTTCATTCCTAAATTGTATTGCAAAATGCTTTAGGATTCTTATAGTGCTTGCTAAGGGTAGCTTATTTCCAAAAAATAATGCTTCTCAGTTGTATAGTACTTCCGTTATACAGGTTGATAGAAAATAATTTAAGGTGTCATAAAATTGACAACTATGAAAAATTTGAGAAACACTGGTTTGAATATTATTTCAATTGAATAGTTTATATTCCAAATTTAAGGTCCCTAGCTTGAGCCATTACAAAAATATTTAAGTGCAAATATTGGATATTTCACCCTTTATAACTTTATGCCGCATGAAAAGTTTGAGAAACTTGATAGTACATTTCGAAACAAATACTGTAGAAAGCTTATATTCCAAAAATCAAGCTTCTGCTATGAATATTAACTGAGAAAAACAGGATGCTAAAAGTAAATTTTCAACATTTTTACTTTGTCTATGGGCAAAACTTTGACAAACACCACGTTGAAATTTGTAGTATTTGTATAGCATAACGCGTATACGAAATTTCATTTGCCTATCTTCAGCCGTTGCAGAGATATAAGAGTTTGAAAAATGCATAATTTCCATCGGTAATATCTTCCTCGAAGAAAAAAAGATTGAGAAATGCCTAAAATACATTTTAGCAGTATTATTAAACTACCAACACTATAAATTTTGAGTTTGTAGCATTCAAACTCACAAAGTTATCAAGGTTTAACGGAAGCAAAGCAAATCCCTTATTTTTTTAAATTTTCCTCCCATAGACAAAAGTTTGAGAAACGCTCGGACCCATATCTATTATTTTTTACTGAAAAAGCTACATTAAAAATTTCAGACTTCTAGGCCCTAAGGTTCCAGAGATATTAAGATTCTTAAAATCGCACAAAGGGCCCGTTTCCACCGCTGTGGATAGGAATTTCGAAAAATCGCTACTTAAATGGGGTCTACGTGACAAAATCTATGCACATGCCAAATTTCACATTAATCGGTTTAGCGGTGTGGGCAGGGGGATGTTTACCCAAAAAACCGCTACTCTTTTATATATATAGACTAGCTTTCGCCCAGCGGTTTCACCCGCATTAGAGTTCATGAACACCCCGTACTCAATTTAACCAACCAAATAATATGTACGTCAATTCGTCCGTTAGTATTCTCATACCTCGAGAACCACAGTACAGATTATGAAGCGCTTTTCAAAGATAGGTATCCTCTTAGGTTCAGGTTCCTAGATGAAGGTTTTAGCCTATTTAATATCCAGGGACAGGTATAGTTCTGTGACGATTGAATGCTATATAAATATACCTATTATGCATGTGGAGTTCAGTTTTCACGTTTAAATACTTGTCAAAAATTACAATCCATTATTAGTCATACATAAGTTTTTGTTACGTTAAAAAAAACAGTCAAAGGTTCAGAGCCATACAGCCTTCTTATTATTTTTTATTTTTGTAGGTATATTTAATTTTTATGTTTGATTTTTTTTTGTTTATAAGTTTCGAATGGTATGCAATGCAGGAGATAAAAGTTTTTCTTTTTTCTTTCTTTCTAAACGTTCAAACAGTGTATAATGAAAATTGGCAGAGAGGTAGACCCGTGAGATAAGAAGGTAGGTATTTTTATCCCAGAACTTGTGAGAAACTAAGGACAGCTTCTTAAATGATTGTCTCAATGATACAATACAGATTAATGCAAAATTGTCAAGAACTGCCAAACTTAAACCTATCTATAATTTATCTATACTAATAATAATCTATATATCTATCTATCTAAACTATAATGAAACTGAAGAGTTTTTGTTTGTTTGTATGAACGCGCTAATCTCTGGATCTATCAGTCGGATTTGGAAAAATCTTTTTGCTATTGAAAACCTGAAAAAAAATATGTGAAGAATGTCTCAGGATATTTATTTATTTTTGTATAGCACGGGCGATGCGACGCGGCGCCCGATGTAACCCGAGCAATACCGAATAGAACCGAACTATGCATGACTTCACCGACATGAAGTCCTATACGTAATTTGTTTGATGATAATTGCTTTGACGTTGAATATTTTTAAGTTGAATTGTTGTAGATGTTATATACGGATTTCATAGAAAGAAATACTACTTAAGAAGGTCCTAATTATTTCAAAATTGGTTTTGAGTTTATTTTTACTAAATTTGTTTTTTTTTTATTTCTTGGGTGAAAACTTAATCTATATATAGGTAGTAATAATAAAGCTGAAGAGTTTGTTTGAACGCGCTAATCTCCGGAGTTATTGGTCCGATTCGAAAAATTGTTTCACTAATGGGAAGCTACATTATCCCCGAAGGTTATAAGCTACTTATAAACCCGCGAACGAAACCGCGGGGAACAGCTAGTTATTTTATATAAACTAAATGCTAAGTATTATAATTTTAGATCACTTGTTTGAGATATTGAAGAAAATTTAAAGCTTTGTTACTTTATTTTGGCATTAAAGTTGAACAATACTGTGAGTGGAAGGGTTCTTAGTGTGCTATAAACAATGCATGCTATATGATAGCTTATATTCATAAAATATGGTACTTATATGAATAGAGTAGCTTTATACAGTCTAATAAACAACATAGAAATCATAATTTTGATTTCTATGTTGTTACATTTGTGTTAATTAGTCTATATTCAAAATTTTGGATCTTTTGCTCAAGTAATTGCAAAAATATTAAAGGGCAAAAATGAAATATTTCACCCTCTATAACATTTTATTGCTAAATAGTATTACACAATGCTTTAGGATTCTTATAGTGCTTGCTATGGGTACCTTATAACCAGAAATTCGTGGTTGTTAAATGAATAGGAAAAGCGTTATACAGGTTGATGAAAAAATATAAAAATGTCATAAAATTGTCTATGATTAAAAAGTTTGAAATTATTGATGTGCATGTTGTTACAATTATGTTACATGGTCTACAACCAAAATTTTAGATCCCTAGCTACAGTAATTGCAAATATATTAAGGGGCCAAAATACAATTTTCCGCCCTCTATAACATTTCATTGCTAAATAGTATTGCAAAATGATTCAGGATTCTTATAGTGCTTGCTATAGGTAGCTTATTTCCAAAAATCATGCTTCTTAGTTGAATAGTTCTTGCGTTATACAGGTTGATAAAAAAATCATAAAATTGTCTATGATATTTTTTTTTTAAATTATTGATTTGCATGTTGTTACACTTATGTTACATGGTCTAGATTTAAAATGTTGGAACCCTAGTTTAAGTCGTTGTAAAAATATAAAAAGTCAAAAATAAAATTTTCCACCCTCTATAACATTTCATTGCTAAATAGTATTGCAAAATGCTTTAGGATTCTTATAGTGTTTGCTAAGGGTAGCTTATTTCCAAAAAATCATGCTTCTCAGTTGTATAATACTTCCGTTATACAGGTTGATAGAAAATAATTTAAGGTGTCATAAAATTGACATCTATGAAAAATTTGAGAAACACTGGTTTGAATATTGTTTCAATTGTATTAAATAGTTTATATTCCAAATTTAAGGTCCCTAGCTTGAGCCATTACAAAAATATTTAAGTGCAAAAATTGGATATTTCACCCTTTATAACTTTATGCCGCATGAAAAGTTTGAGAAACTTAACAGTAAATTTAAAAAAAAATACTATAAAAAGCTTATATTCCAAAAATCAAGCTTCTGCTATGAATATTAACTGAGAAAAACAGGATGTTAAAAGTAAATTTTCAACATTTTTACTTTGACTATGGGCAAAACTTTGACAAACATCAAATTGAAATTTGTAGTATTTATATAGTATAACGCGTATACGAAATTTGATTTACCTATCTTCAGCCGTTGCAGAGATATAAGAGTTTGAAAAATGCATAATTTCCATCGGTAATATCTTCCTCGAAGAAAAAAAGTTTGAGAAACGCCGAAAATACATTTTAGCAGTATTATTAAACTACCTACAATATAAATTTTGAGTTTGTAACATTCAAACTCACAAAGTTATCAAGGTTTAACGGAAACAAAGCAAATCCCTTATTTTTTTAAATTTTCCTCCCATAGACAAAAGTTTGAGAAACGCTCGCACCCATATCTAATATTTTTTACTGAAAAAGCTACATTAAAAATTTCAGACTCCTAGACCTTATGGTTCCAGAGATATTAAGATTCTTAAAATCGCACAAAGGGCCCGTTTCCAACACTGCGGAAAGGAATTTCGAAAAATCGCTACTTAAATGGGGTCTACGTGACAAAATCTATGCACATGCCAAATTTCACATTAATCGGTTCAGCGGTGTGGGCAGGGGGATGTTTACCCAAAAAACCGCTACTCTTTTATATAATAGATAATGTTAGACATGGGGGCATAACGGGGACATGCCTATGGGGCACGATGGGGTACAAAAACGAGAACAACTTAAACGAAAGAAGAATTTTTCGAATCCAAATGATCCTAGGTTCAAGCTCATTCTGATTTATAAAATGTAGACGAGGATAGGGTATGTATGCCTATATTGCGTTGACGTGAACCACGCTTATTTGAAGTCTTCGGAGCATTGGATGGCCATTGGGAACTATGGACGTTGAGCTCATACAGCCTGTGCTGGTGTTGATAACGAAAATACAGAAGAAATCTTCATCTGCTTATTCTGTGACGCTAATAACCATGTACCCCATACTGCCCCTACCGCGGGGCACGATGAGGTTTTCATAAGGGTTTCGTAAAATTTTAATTAAAATATTATTTCATTAGTTTCTTTACCAAATTCTATGCCAAATGATATTTGAATATGCAACCAAAGTGTTGTGATTCGTTTTATTTAATACATATATTCGGTTTATTGTTTATTTCCCTTAACGTCCCGTTATGACCCCCACCCCCCCTCGTTAGTTTGTAAGCTGCGGAACCCAAATAAAGCGCATCTTATATGTACCTACACATGACTATAGACCAGACCATACCTTTTTGTTGCAAAATAGCTTCTATTACAACCGCATAAGATTCCGCAGTGTTTACCTTGAATTGTCGTCGTCCGTATATGGCCGGGTTTTTAAATGTAAAAAATTACCTACCTATGTTGAAAGTGATTATTGAGTTCCTCCCAACTCTCAATCGCGTATAGGATTGTGAATGTATATATAATTTTCTTTGAGAAGGAACCTACCTTCAATCTTCATTCAAATAATACATTCTGCATAACTGAAAAAAATCTAAATGCCTGTTTATTCAACGAGTGGCTACAAATTGGTTGTAATAAATTCAACATGTTTAAATTTTATTCTGAATTAATATGATCGTAACATTTCAAGAACATCGATGCCAATAATGCTTCTATTCTGTTGTAAAATTAGGTAGTTACGTTTTCTTTTATCTACAAAAAAAAATATTACCTATGTCTATCCAGAATAGAAGTAGCATCTCTTGTAGGTATTCTGATTTCTGTGAGAAAAGTAGGTAGTACCTACCTATAAGCGCGCTAGACGGCGGCGGTGGCAGTGGCGGTGGCGGCACGGCAATGTTCGTGCTGCTATCCACATAAACTTAGGTGATGGCGGCGCGGGCCAACATGAGGTCGTTCTAGGACGGACAATGGCGCGGCTCCGCGCCGCCTGCTGTACGAGCTTTGAGCCACGCGTGTTTACGTAAGCGCCACGCCCCGAGCCACGCTCCGGCGGTATGGGGCGCGGCGCGAAGCGCGAAGCACCTCTATAGTCGCCGAGCGCCGACTGACGCGCCCTCATCCCTTGCGCGCCATCAAGGGTTCACGCCTGCGCCAAGCTTGCCATGTAGCAACCTCCATACATTAATTACCGACACTTACATAGGTAGGTACTTAGGTACACAGTAGTTCATTTAACTGGGAAAATCTAATACTTTTTCAACTATCGCGAACACAATAATTCATGTTTCTGGTAATAATATATCGGGCCTTTTTGCGCACAAAATATTATCAAAATATAATTTTGACTATCCTCGACATTACAAGATCAATTTAACTTGGTCAAAACGTCGAGGTTACCTATGATAATATTATGTACGCGAAAACCAGAAACATGGGAGCCAAATCTGAGCAAAAGATATGATAGCTTTTTGAAGAAAAAGCTATCATATCTTTGGTCTTTGTCATTTGGTGAGGTCAAGTCTTGTGTGAACATTGTAAGTACCAAACAGCTATTTTTGATTATTGAAATATTTTTTCTAATATATGTACCTACTACCTGGTAGTATGGTACACTACCATCACTTACAACACCCCAATACAATACCCTCCCCTCGATACACTATCGCCGAATGAGAAATAGATGTTAAAAAAATAATAATTTGGCCTTATTACTGGTACTTACTGATTAATAACAAAGGAAATCATTAAATATTTCAGCGAGTTATATTTGTGGTAAAAAGTCACGTTTTATTAATAATTGAATACCTGAAGTTTTGCCAACGTGTTGAAGACCGGTTACAATGCCAAGAAGGCAACTGGCTCTCAAGTGCAATTGCCGGAACACACCGGTAGGTGCTAGGCGAACTTGATTTATTTTGTTATTACCAAGTAAATAGATACTTATATCTACTAGCATTCTCGCGAATCATATGTTGACAAGCTTACAACCTTATTGAACTGTCATTAGCAAAAAACGTAAATATACCTACTACCATTCTTGTCGCAAAACAAATGTTGACAAACTTACGACCTATATTATAACTGTTAGACTATTATATACCTAACCAAAGTTGATAGTAACTAAAAAAAATCGGACAAGTGCGAGTTAAACTCGCATGGAGAGGGTTCCGTACATGTTTAACTAAGTTCCATAAATATTTTTAAATCTGACCCAAATTTGTTGATGGTAACGGTAACTAAAAGTTTATTTTTTTGTTAAATCATGTTTTCTTAAAATGAAACCTAGCTAGATCGATTTATCGCCCCCGATAAATTGCATACCTAATTTCTTGAAAATCGTTGGAGCCGTTTCTGAGATTCAGATTATCTATATCCTATATATTATTTATTCTTTGTCTATATTAATAATTTCGTCAAGGGGTACAGTAGACTCGATCGAAACCTTACTTGAATAATAAAACATATAAAAATAAAGATTTCGAGTCGACAACATAGATCCGGAAAATTCGGATTGTTGAGTATTTTGTTAAATTCCAAAATTGTGGAATTTTTCAATATTAGTTTTTAAGTTTTAGATAGCTCTAAATCTAGAGACTGATAATTTTGGTTGTTTTTTTTTAATGATTATAATAATTATTACAAAACAGTCAGTATTTTATTGTAACTTTAAAAAAAAAAGACGTGTGGCACTCGGAGACTGCCGCTGTAAAGCTATTGCATAGCTGTTATAAGTGTTTATCAACTTATGCAATTATAATTATTTATTTATTTCATTTAAGCAGTATTTTTTTTACTTTGTTTTTTTTCTTTGATATTAATTCAAGTTACACTTTTTGAGCGTGGTTACCTATAATAAAACTTTTTTTTTTCTTTTATTAAATAAATGAGAAGTTAATATTGTTCAAAATATTTTTACAAAGAGGAGGTGCCCTAACGCCGAAACTCTAAGCAGGCATGAGTCACCAGATTGCGGGGCGAAGAGGGGGATAACGCATGCGCAGTAACGCCGATACAACCAATGCCACCTAGAGAAGAGTTGCTGAACTAAAGAGACAAGCGTACTTCAAAAAGTCATTAAAAGTTCTGCTATTCATCGATAGATGGCAAAACTAAAAAGTATCACCGCTGTGCCGGTCGGAGTAGGGGGTGTTAGGTTATTTTTGTTACGGAATTTCTGGATTCGGTCTCCACGTTCAAGGCCCGCGATAGAAGCTATGCAATAGCTTAAAAAATATTTAGGTAAAAACAAACAGTCAATATACATGAAAAAATTAAAATAGGAAACAAAATATTATCTTAGATTATATACCTATAGTGCCAACAAATAGTTATAAAATGAAAATAAAAAGCCGTTTTACATGGAAGAATTTTTTGAAAGAAAAAAAAACTCATAGTTAAACATATATTTGCTTCTGACTGTACGTTACGTCTTCTGGGTAAGATGCAATATAAAAACAGTATTTTTAATTTACTATGTTAGAATTTTTGCAATTAGTTTAGAATTTTTGTAAATCTAGAGACTCATTACGAACCATTTACTGTACTATGTATTTAATTCTCATAGTTAAACATATTTTTGAACCTCACTGTACCTTCTGCATAAAGCAAATTATAAATATCTAATTATTTGTGCGTGGAGTAGTTTGAGAATGAATATATGGGTTATTTAATTTTTAGAAACAGGTAGGGTGGAGTACTTTGGGAACATTTCTATATTCTCATGGAGTAGAATGAAACTAAATTTATAAAATAATATTTCGATGGTTTTTTTTCGTGGAATACTTTGGGAATATTTTTTGGAGTACTTTGGGAATAAGCCCAATGAACGATGCTGTACAATTCCTTGCTTTGTCTTTAATATTCCTTGATACAGAAATATCTATCAACATTTTGGATCTACATGTGTATTAAGAGTCATATTTCACCCGAGCGAAGCCGGGTTTTCATCTAGTATATATATATGAATTCCGCCCTATCATGACCTTCTAGAAGTAGTAGTTTGTCTATGGCGCTTTATGGCAGATGAATAAAAAAAGAAAAAAGTCAGTTTGATTTTGAGTTGATGATCGTAAAGGTGGTAGCACACATATCGAAAATCGAACTCGGAAAGGAATCGCCACCGTTTCAAATCGAGTCGCTTAGTATTCTTTCTTTGTATGAAACTCCCTACGGCAACGCACACCAATCACCTCGCCTCGGGACAAGTTCAGAAACTACTTCGCCGAGCTTACGGCGTCCCACCAGTAGGCAGCGATCGGCGAGCCGTAAACGCGGCATCGCCATCGTCGTCGCCTAGCTTCGCGTAGCTGATGCGCTTTTGTTTTGTTACGTGCTTACGATAGTTGACGCATGTTTGACGGCGCGGTGAAAGGTGATACGGTGACTATCCCTTTCCGAGTTGAGAGATGATAAACGTGCAGACTCTTTTTGTCTTCGATCAACAATATCATAGATTTCGGGTCGGCGCATAAAATCCATCTCGGTAGAGCTCTTATATTTTGTTTTATTAGATAATATTTTGAAGATTTGTGACTTTATTACTAGGTGCTATGGTTGTAATTAGGTTGAACTTAAAACTGTTCTCTCAGTTAGTAAAAAAATGCAGCTGTAAAAGTATATATTCACGCGGACAGCATTCAGCTTGGATTTTGTACGTGTCCCGATATCTATGATATTGTTGATCGAAGCCTTTAGTCGTATTTTGAGGCTGCTGTCGTGTAAAACCCAGAATACCTACGACTTTCGACTTTTATCACTTTTGTTTTTTTTAAGTATAAGTAAGTAGCTAGGTATCTCTATGTAGTCTGTTTAAAATTGCCGTTTTTGATAGCTCGTAGGGAACGGAATCAACATCAGGAAGATTTCCTTTCCGATTCCGATGTCGAAAAACAAAAAAAGAAGCCTTGCTGAGATTCTTGCCGGAGTCTTCTCAGTTTCTATTCCGAACCGGTGGTAGAGTCTATTGTAATTCATAAGTGACATAAGACCTAAACTGAATGAGGATTGAGTTTGTAAATCCGAGTGTTTTAAAATACCTAACCCTGCAGTTGTTTGAGCTGTGTATTGATAGATCAGTCAGTCAGTCACATTTTCCTGTTTTATCGGCAACAATTATGATAAAATCTTGCAATCGTAGGTATTTGATGATCTATTCCGAAACACGTAAACGAAAATACCTACAAATCGTTAACTGGATGTTACAATTATACGAAATATACCATTAGAAAACTTGGCTTTATTCTGCTAAAATACAAGTTATTAATTAAAAATAACAGACAGTTGCTAGGCATATAAATAACATCAAATAACTATGGAACTATTCATAAACTGTACCATAGATACACCACATTCACCTCCTCTTAATTCAGTGACGTACGTAATTATGAAAATTTGCTGGTGGCCGCCTCTCGCGAGTGGATCGACGCAATGGTTGTGGGGCAGGTTCAGTTATGTCTTGTTGTTCTGCAGTTTCATGTTCCGAATCCTCTTGCGCTGAATTTTCTGATGAGGATTCATCCGATTCTAGATCATCGGTAGGTAATGGCGCTAGTTGTCTATTAGAAACAGTAGACTCTCGGCCATCTGGCAAGCGAACATGCGAGTAAGATGGATTTCCATGTAACAACTCCACTTCATCTACGATTGGATCATATTTAGAAGTTCTTACATTCCTTTTCATAAGTACTTGACCTGGCGACAGTAACCATGAAGGAATTGATTCACCTGTCGGAGATCTTCTGGTGTGGAAGAAAAAACGCTCATGGGGAGTCTCATTTGTTGCTGTACATAATAGAGATCGAATTGAATGCAATGCAGTGGGTAACGCTTGTTCCCAATCTGTAGTTTCCATCTGTCTCGATTTCAGATATAGTTGGATAGCTTTCCAAAGAGTTCCATTTAGCCGCTCTACTTGGCCATTTCCCTCCGGGTTATAGGGAGTTGTTCTGCTCGTGGCAACATTGTAATAAGATAAAAATTGTTTAAGCTCTTGAGACATAAATGCTGTTCCTCTATCTGAATGAATATAGACTGGAGAACCAAAAGTAAGGAACAAGTCTTTTAGACACTTGATAACGGTTTGTGCAGAAAGATCGCTACAAGGGTAGGCGAATGGAAATCTGGAGTATTCGTCTATAATAGTGAGAATGTATTTATTACGAGTGTTAGACGGTAGAGGCCCTTTGAAGTCGATATTGAGCCGCTGGAAAGGTTCCATAGCTTTGATTAGGTGACTTTTAGTTTTCATGAAACGAGGCTTCAATTCCGCGCAAACACGGCAAGATGCTGTCATAGATTTTACATCGTTAATTGTAAAGGGAAGATTTTTAGTACGAACCCAATGCGCCATTCTGACGATACCTGGATGGCAAAGAGAATTGTGTAATTCATATAATTTATCTGTGTTCATAAAAGCACAAACTCTTGACAATGCATCCGCGGTAACGTTTTCTTTGCCAGGGCGATAAATCACATCGTATTTGAAACAAGAGAGTTCTAGGCGCCACCTTTCAATCTTTTCATTTTTGATTTTGCTAGCGTGCTTTTGATTCAGCATAAAAGCTACAGACTTTTGGTCTGTGATTAATAAAAAGTGTCTTCCAAGTAAATAATGACGCCATTTTCGTAATGATTCAACAATCGCATATGCTTCCTTTTCTATAGATGGGTGCTTCCTTTCTGAATCGTTAAGGGAACGAGAAAAGAAAGCGACTGGCCGGCCACATTGAGATAGGGTGCCAGCGATAGCGTATTCAGAAGCATCAGTTTCTACGGTAAGTAAATCAGAATCGTTGATGGCTACTAACGCGGCTTTGGCGATTTCAGATTTCAGTTGCTGAAAGCATTCAATTGATTCCTGATTTAGAGGTATGTTCGTACGAATTAGCGATTGAATTTTCGATGAAAAGTTTGGAATCCACTTCGAGTAATGTGCAAACATACCAAGAGTTCTTTTAAGACTGCTGCTGTCATTTGGTAATGGAAGATCTAAAAGGGGCTTAAGTCGATTCTCATCCGGTTTTATTATGTTGTTGTGGATTGTATATCCGAGTAAATTTATTTTTTCAGAGCTAAATATGCATTTTTGTTCATTCAAAGTCAAATTGTACTTTGTTACCGCATCCATAAATCTTTTTAGATTGTTATCATGATCTTCTTTTGTTTTCCCGCAAACTGTGACGTCATCAAGGTAAGAGAACGTGCCATCTAGCTTTTCAGCTTCTATTATATAAGATAATGTTCTTTGAAAAGCAGCTACACCATTAGTTACACCAAACGGTATTCGTGTAAATTGATATAAGTTTCCGCAAGCTTCAAAAGCTGTCATAGTTTTTTCTTTTGATAAGATTGGCACTTGATGATACGCGGACTTTAAGTCTATTTGACTAAAAAAGTTGTATTTAGAGACTTTGGATATAATGGATTCTATTTTCGGTAAAGGAAAGGCATCTAATTCAGTGTACCGGTTTATAGTACGAGAGTAATCTATTACCATCCGTTTGCGGTGTGTAGTACCTCCCGTTACTAAAACCTGGGCCCTCCAAGGCGACATGCTCGGCTCGATTATGCCACTCTCCAATAATTTAGACACTTCCTCTTTGATAAACCGTTCATCATCTTCGGAATAGGTCCTGGACTTTATAGTAATCGGCCTTATATCAGGTGAGAGGTTAGAAAAGACAGAGGCTGGAGGCACAGATGCTTGCATAACGTTACATATTTGTAGAGGTTCTCTTTCACCACCGAATTGGAGTTCTAGGGCTCGATGATATTTCAGGAGATCATGGCCAATGATTACATCAGCACACAGGTTTTGCACAATGAGGAGAGGATGTTGCTTGTAAATATGTTTGTCAAGTTTAATGGTTGCTTGACATAATCCATTGACGAATGATACATGATTAAGAGAAGCCAGCGATACGGATTGATTAATGTTCCTCCTTCTGAGATTCATTGTTCTTGATAAAGCTTCATCGATAAAACTTACAGAACTTCCTGTGTCAATCAGGGCATCAGCACGAGTTTCATTCAATAAGATAGGTATAGTCGCTTTTCGTAGACTAGCCGGAGAAGCAGCTGAAATACATGCGTTGCTTTCATCATTGTTAGCCGCTACATTCGCGACGGGTTTCGAAGAACGACATACACTTGCTAAGTGCCCTTTCTTCGAACAAAGTTGACATATAGAGTTGAAAGCGGGGCACTTGATGCGTTGATGTAATGTATTAGACCCACAAAAGAAACACCGTCTTTTTCTTTGTGTCGTAGCTGCTAAATTTGAGCTTTGGCTTGCTTCAGAATTTTGAAACTGATCATGTGATGTAACTGCATTAAGTTGTGATGAATCAAGCGTGTTGACAAATGCGATACTGTTATTCTCAGCCGATTCTATTGCAATAGCCTGTCTAAAAGCATCATCTAGGCTTAGTACCGTATTTTCTAACAGTCTTTGGCGGATCTTTTGAGAAGAAATTCCCGATATGAACGCGTCACGTATGTACTCTTGCTTGTATTCTTCAGCAGTTACGCTTTTAAACGTACAACTTTGTGCGAGTTGTTTTAATGCCTGGATATATTTGGATATCGATTCATCTGATTGCTGCTTACGAGTTGATAAAACATGACGTGAATGTATTTCATTTACAGGTTTGATATATATTTCATTAAGCCGTATAATAGCATTGTCAAACGTATCGCATTCATTAATAAATATGAAAATCGTTGGAGAAAGATGATTTGTCAATAGTTTCAGTTTCATAGAATCAGATATACTAGAATCTTCTTCAATTAGAAAATTAGAGAAAGTCTTATACCAATGTCTCCATTTTGAATCAGCCGCCACCGCTCCGGGTTCGATATCGAAACGGTCCGGTCGTAAATATCGTAGCATGCTTGGAGATTTTTGCGTACTCGATTTTGTATCATTTTCAGACATTTTTAGCAGAATAAATTGTTACAATTATACGAAATATACCATTAGAAAACTTGGCTTTATTCTGCTAAAATACAAGTTATTAATTAAAAATAACAGACAGTTGCTAGGCATATAAATAACATCAAATAACTATGGAACTATTCATAAACTGTACCATAGATACACCACACTGGATCCGAACAGTTCGTAGTAGTAGGTAGGTATTCCAATTCGTTTCTACAAATATTTAGTTTCATACCAATCTGTTTCCCCCTTAGAAAATAATTTGTTACCTGACGTCGTGTGGCAGAGCCACATTCGAGGATGCGAGTTCCGTGTCGTTTCCAATAGAGGACATAATTTAGCGTATAATCTCTCTCTGTAACTCCGGTGGCCGTTTTAACCGACTTCAAAAGTAGGTTATCAATTCGTCGGAATCTTTTATTTTTAATGTCAGCTACTCGTGCTTGGTCGTCGTTATTTTGTCAACTAATTTATCGAATTCTGTCTCAGAATATCCGATTTTGTAGCGCCTCAAAAGCCGGGCCAAGAACGGGCTCTTCTTGGGAGGGCCAACTCGTATCTCGAGGACTAGAGCACCTAGTTGCTTCCAGAATTTGTCACTAATTTGTTAAAACAGATTTTGTTGGTCCTAAGATAACACATTTATTTTCATACTAGCTGTTCCCCGCGGTTACACCTACGTTTCCGGAATAAATAACATAGATTATCTATTCTGCGTGCCATACATCGCGATCGGTTCAGCGGTTTAGGCGTGAAAAGATAACAAACAGAATTACTTTCGCATTTTTTTTTTTATGTCAGAAAGTTGACAAGCAGACAGGCGGTCCACCTGATGGTAAGTGGCTACCGTCGCTTATCGCCATTTGCAATACCAGAGGTACTGCCAATGTGTTGCCGACCTGTTACAATGCCGAGAAGGCAATTACTGGCTCTCAAGTGCAATTGCCGGAACACACCGGTAGGTGCTTGGCGACAGATTTTCAACTTGAGCGTGGTTGCCAGCCAGACGGGTACTACAAAGTACCCTACCACCGTGCTATGGTTTCCTCACGATGTTTTCCTTCACCGAAAGCTCAAGCTCATTGTAGGATTCGAACCCACGACCTTCGTCGCGGCATCCGACGTCACTAACACTGAGCTATTATCGCCTTACAATCGGCTCTATATATGTAATATATTTGGTCAGAAAGTAACTAGGCTTAGGGCCAATAACATTTTGACGATTAGATACCTACTGATACACCATACCTAACCCGGGGAGGGAGAATGCAGACCGTCACTTTTAAAAGCCCTCTAATTTATTTTACCATTAAAATTTTTTTTGTTTGTTTTTATTTACCATTTGCAGATTAGTCAAATAGAAACTATGTGAAAAATTTACAAAAGAGACAATAGCCCAGGTTAGTAGTTTTGGTAAGTACATTTCAGTAGGTACTTTTCTAATAAATGCACTCTTTAGAATCTATTTCTTTTTATGTAAGTAAATTGTAGAAATTTTTAGGTATAATTTATAGTTATAATAAGGTGGAAATATATATCACAGATAGTTACACAACCATGAGTTGTAACTTGAATGCAAGTATATCTCTATCTATAGGTATGTACAAAGGTAATAGCTACCTAATTGTCTCTTAACTACCATAAACAATTTTCATGTTATATAAACAACAGATAATTATTTAATTAGCACATCACATAAATGATCAATTTTCTAATTAGTTATGATCATAAAATTAAAAAATTTACCATATTATTGAAATCATAGGAAACCCCGTAATACCATGATAAAAGTAAGACATAGCTGAACTCTTTTGCACATTCTAGTAAGAGTATTACATCAGTCTCAACTATTTAAGTAGTAATACTATAAAGTTGCTACTAAGTCACCTAACTTCATACCGTAAATTGTCCAATTTCAAAATGTCCCAAACATTAAATTATTGTTCATCACATCACTGTTATATTTTATTCAATAAAGTTCAAAGTTCAAACACAATTTTTTATTAGCAATTACTAAAATATTATTGGGTATACATGAGTGGACAATAAGTTTTATCGTCGGTCACGGTAAGACCTATGTGATTCACGGTCATGACTACGGCCTCGAGATCGATCCGTAGTACGCCACAAAAACTCATCAACTGAACGTTCATATGATCGTTTGTCATACATAAGCACTGAACGGGGATATTCAGCCATGTCATAATATCGAGGCGGTGGTGGAGGTGGAGGTGGTGGAATTCCCTCATATGATGCAAGCACTCCACTAAATCCAGGGGATGGAACATAGGGAAGTGGGGGCAACTGGTGATGCATTGAACGCATGTATTCTGCTACATAAGCTTCAGCCGCAGCTGAGCTGCTACTGCTGTATCCATCTCGGTTACGTCCAAACCATACAGGCAAACGGTCTCGCATGTAAGGTGATGGAGATCTGCGCTTGTATGAGCTTGATGCCATGCGATTTCTTGGTGACAAAAATGACTTTCTTCGGCTTCTTGAAGCAGAACTTAGACGGTTCCGATAACCAGACCCCCTTGCTGACATTGGTGCTCGATATGTTCTGTAGTTGCCACCACTTTTCATGTAGCCTTTTTTAGATGCCTCTTTAGACTTTCTCAATATTGGTGTCAGTTCAATACCTTCATCTTCTGGAAATAATCGGCATAATTCTTCGGCGACTTTGGGTTCAATTTCTTGTCCATCTCTTCCTATCTTTACAGGTTTACCTTCATTCCAAGGATTATATAAATGTAAGGTGTTACTAAACGGTAGTTCCTTTCGACAGATCCAGTCAACTTTAAAAACACCATCCAATACCTTCGCTGAAAGCCCAGGCGGCAGCACCCATGATATTGGAGGCACGTCACGCCGTGACTCACTCCCCAAACGAGCAAAGCCTGCAAATTTGCCACTTTCTTTAACTGAAAATATCAATAAAACATTCCTGGATTCTCTATATGCTTGGTTCAAATTAGCTTCGTTTTGAGGCAAGGTGGACCACACGCCTTTAGCTTTAGAAAGTGTAATATTTTCAGCATTGTTAGATTTGATAAGAAAGAAACGAGTGTCACGGAATAGGTAATTCAATTTAGTCATGTAATCATAAGTCTTTACTTTGGTGCTTGTATTGGCAACGCACCTACGTTTATTTTGTACAGGGGAATGGCTTTCAGACTTGTTGCGCTTACGGTTTGAACGCCTTTCTTTAGATTTAGTACTGACAGAACTGATACTTGGTGTGCTGGATTCACTTGATGATGTGCTAGAAACTTCACTTCGGGTATCATAATCTTTCCCTTCTTCCAACTGTTTTAATTCCTCTCCAATTTCTGCTTCTACTTCACCAACGCCAAGGTTGACAGCGTCGTTGTTAGAAACTTCCATTTCTGCTTCAAAAATTTACTCATTGGAAAAGTATTCAATGTTATTAACTAGACACTAGGCAATAAATTTAAGACATTATAACGATCCAAATGATACCCACAAACTACTCAATGATGATAAATGTAAAAACTTTCTTTGATATCTTTGAGTCTAGCATATAGAAAAACGTAGTATTAAATAAATTCTCTTTGGCTTCTAGCAAAGACAAAGAGTACAATAAATATACTGAGCAAAGAGAATTTCACAGACTATGAATGATGACCACTATAGGGGTGGAGTAGCCTAGCTATTGTCTAGCCAAAGTGCCTAGGAAATGGTAAAAATCTATGAAACCAACACGAATTAAACCAACCAACCCCAAAAAAAGTACCAACGTAATCCCTTCCATTTAGATATAACGTTATCCTTCGTTGTCTACTAGACAACTATGTGCTTCCAAAATGATACGGATTATATTACATCGAATTGTCTCATAGAGAGCCATACTCGTCATATTTTGTCAAAATCAGTCTGTGAGTCTGTGATGGATAATTTTCAGTTTGATTAATGGTGAATTTTACAAAATTTTAACCAGTTTATATGGTTTGTGCGCATTTGTGCGTGTTTCCTAGTTTTAATTCCAAAGTATGACCTAAATAAATCATGAAACCTTGCTAAAATTAGCAAAATATCTAATAAGATAAGCCATGTTTAACAGGTTTTAATATATAATGAATGGATCAGAAAATTTGCATTTGACGAAGACCAGTGAGTACAAAATACGTTATTTATGTATTAAATACTTATATTTAATAGGCATGTTCGCCCTACTTAACAATTAACATAACCCTATTTTGAACGTAAACAATTGTTTGAGATTAACGATAATTTCACAAAGTTATGAGGGATAAAATATGGGAGGTTGTATCCGTATCGTATGTGCTTTTCCCAGGGAAATTTCCCTTTGTGTGCTCGACTCGACATGCAAATAATTGAATAAAATGTTTCAGAGACAATAAATAGGTAGACCAGCAGGGCTATTGACTATCTTTGATGTCAACCGAACTTTGATGTCAACCGAAATTCGATGTCAACCGAGAATGACAAAATATTGGTATTACGTATCTCGTTCGGTGACTATCAAATTACGGTGCCTATCGGCTGATTACGGTGGCTATCAACACACCTCTTGACAGCACTATGATGTTATCGACATTATGCGGCTAACTTAAATATCTCCTTGGGAGCGTTTATTTGGTACGCTTTTATGAATATTTCATTTGAACGGTTTATAATGACACTTGTGACTGAAGTCTTACTTTTTTGGCGGTAAATAGGTTCATACAAAGAGGATATAGTACTTGAGTTCATATTTCAACATTCTCGGCGGCGGAGTTAGCTTGTTTACAAAGTGAATTAGTATTTTTTTATTATTGTTTACAGGTTATGCATACATTTACTTTAAGTTCCAGTATTAATAAATTATGTATGAAAAACTATAAATTCTAATATATTCCTATCCTAAAATAAAATATCTAATTAAAATATAAAATGCAGCCGGCGATTAACATTGTATATATATTTTAGTTTAATTTTAATTTATTCAGGTATATTAGTTGGATTACTAAAGGTTAAATTGGTTGTAATTAAAAGCCCACTGACATATAAAATTCAAATTAAATTAAGTTTTATTTTCCACATATATTATCTCAACTATAGCCGCCACTGTCACTATTTGGTGCTGTTGATCACTGGCATCAGAACGACACAGGCATTCATTATCTTCCCAGCAGTAACTGGGTCATAATGAAGTACTCTGTGTGCCAACGAACATCGCCAACCCGCTTTTTGTACCCCGATGCAACGCTCCACAGTGTTTCTGACGCGACAGTGAAGATCAGTATAGAACTGAGATCCAGGGTTAACACCATCATCCAAGGTCGTTGAGCATAACCAGAATCTCCTACAAAAAAAAAATAGGTGACAATTAAAAATATGTAAAATATATGATAAGTATTCATAATTATTATGATATGCCGAACATGTATGAATAGTATAGTAGCAGTGACAGAGGTCTGTCAGTCCTGAGTGGTTTGGTTTTTATTATAATTAGGTATATTCTATTTGGATTTTCTATTATTTAGGTAATATACATACCAAGAAGCCAACAGCACTCACTATCTTTCTAACAGAGGTTTTATCGGGCATTGGTTCCATACAAAAGAATCATGTGATGCATCTCCAAATGATGCAATTTTTCCGATTAAAATATGTCTCCTTTTGATCAATAGGGCGGATATAGCTACATGAGTACCATCAAAGCACCTAACAATTCTTGGAAATCCAAATTTTTCCATAAAACTGAAAAAAGAAACAGTAAGCATAGTTAAAATATGTAAAGGCACTGACTGTTTATAAATAATGACCACAAGCTTTTAATGATTCTAATTATTCAGTAATTAATGATACATATTCTCTCATAATTATTTCTCTTTGTGTTTGATTTGAAGGAAACTTTATGTACTTCATTCTTGAGTGCATTGGCGACTTCATGAAGACAAGAAACATTGAAATTAGATGTAGAAGTACAAATTTCTTGTGATAAATTGAATTCTAAATAATGATTGGGGTTAATAAACATGTAAATAACTTATGACTGACTGAAGAAAATAGGTACACTTACTTTTAATTCATTACGAATGGCAGTTTTTCGTTTTGTGACAGGCAAGTGAGTTCTTCTAACATCTATTGGAAACCGAAATTCGCAATTAACTCATCCTCTGGCAATTGCATTGGCATTTGGCTCACTCGTGTCGCGCAAGCGTCGTCTCTTAATTTTTAGGACACTTTCTCCTTTCTTCTTCCACAATCACCATATGATATCATCATAGGCATCAAAACGTTATAACACTTGTAAATAAGTCTAAAGACTTTAATAATAAATAATAATCACTCGCGAGGTCGATTCACTTAGCATGTAACACAAAAAATTCAAATAGTCATAAATCACTTTACTTTTAGTAGTTAAACATGTAAATTAAAAACTGCCGGTTTATAGTGACTATCACTTACGATCTATAAAACACTGCTCTTTAGTAGTTTCTTTCAGCAATTGAAGTGATCATCAAATATGTAATGATTTGATGTCCACTATGCGTACGCAATCGCAATTTTTACTTTATCGATACGCAAACACTTGTCAAAAAACTTTACGGTGGCTATCAATGAGTCTCGGTGCTCATGACGTCATCTTAGTTGATCACTGACGTTAGCGAATACGAAAATGGACGTTTGACAGTTCATGGTTGTACACTTTGCATAGTGATCATCACTATGAGCTGTCAATTGAGATACACAATAGCCCTGCAGATGCGCAAGGACCATAGATCTGCAATATACAGTCGTCTGTTGCGGCAATTAAGTTTATTAGCAATGCAATTTTACTTAATAAAAACAGTAAAAGAATTGTGCTCTTATTATTAACTATTACCATAATATGAAACCATTATAGTAGGTACCTGCTCCGACAATAAATCGCTAAGAATATCAATATATTATAATTTTTATGTTGGCAATGTCGGACATGGAAATGACGTAGGATGTCATAGTTTTGCAATTATGTTGGTATGGACATTTCGTTATATTTTTATACTAAAATAAATCCAAGGAATCCCATATTACCCTAGGACAGGGGGTCTAAAAAGGAAGGATTACGCAATATTGCTAAAAGGAATTCATTTCCTGAATTCACAGCAGATCTCATGCAATTCCTCTATTTTTTGGTAAAATAGTCGCCCTTTATGCGCAATTCAATTCATAAACAGATTCTGTTTTGAATTAATGTTACTAGACTACAAAAATTAAAACCGTAACTTTACCGGTTATTGTTTCTATTTACTTTTTGTTAAATTAAGACTGAATAACTATGTTTTTTTGTATTATAATTAAAAACCGATCGAACTGTTGCTTCATAGCATTTATTTGATTGGATTTGGGTACCCAAAACTGACATTTTAATTGATTATAAAAATATTTTCTTCTTCGACTGGTATCAATCAATGACAATATATTTTATCTTGTCTGTGGTCGGTCGGTCAAAGTTTATATTGGATGTTTTGATAGAGTACAAAATAAATATTTAAAATTATAGTTTAACATTAAAATAATAGTCTTTCAATAATTTAAGGAAAATATGGAAATTATTATACCTATAGTACTGTAATTATTTACGTAAAAATGTAAAAGGAAGACAATATCAGTATTGGACGAATAACACGGAAGAATCTTTTAGAAAGTCAAGATTTTTTAAATGAAAAGGCGAGGAATCTCGCAAACCTAACCTAAAGTAAGTTTATCTCCTATAGTATTTCATACTTTTGATAAGTCGTTACGAGGATATTCCAAAAAATATTCAAGTTATTATTTCTTAAATCGTCAGTCAAGCTTGATACTAGGTAGGTACTTACCAGTTATTCAAAAATGGTTTTACCATTAGTAATTCGATATTATGATCTCAATACCCCCATTAGAATAGAAACATTTTATTTGTTAAACATTTATATAATAATTCCATTAATATTATACTATTATTGCACAAAGCAAAGACCTTTTTATAAACTTCCTCTTGTTATTATGTTAAAGATGATATTACTGATAATGTGCATATTCCATCAATTAATTTAACTAACTATAATTTTACTAACTTTCAGGTTAGCCGAAGAAGATGATTAATGGTCCATAGAATTATCAAGAAAGTAAAATGTTATGATTAACATGACAGTTACATATTGATGCAGTCATGCTGTAATTAGTGTCACAGTTTAATATACATATCATTATTATATGCAGTTTCTGGGATCTGTATTCGCATACTGACTGATTCTTGCCTTAGTATTAATAATTACACTAAACTACAGAAAGATGAAACAATGATACTGTAATAAATGTTTATGCTGTTTATTTACATTCTTTTATTTATCCTAACTAAATAAGTGACCAATGATAATTCTTATATCATGAGGATGTCTCTCTGGTCTCATCTATCCTTGACTCTCACATATGGATACCTTTAGACTATCATAACATCATGCAGTTCCGCTAATTTAATCAAAGACATCACAGATATGCTCATAATAATGTATTTTTTTGCACAAACTATCAACCTGGGTATGGTTTTAATATTATGAAGGTACTATAATTTAGATTAAAACTTAGAATAAAGATAGATGACATATAGGCTACTTTTTATCCTAGGAAAGCAAGTGAAACTGCGGGACAGGTAGTAGGAATTATTGCTCAGACCATCCTATTTATGCTGTAGGTAGTCTGTTCCCCTTGGCAATAATTAGTTTATACTGAAAAGATATGCATCCAATGTATTTATAGGTACCTACCTACTAATGTTATAAGTAAGGCGTTGATATGTTAGAACACACTCTCAGTCTGATTTAAAAATCTATTATTGCCTTAGATATACTGTTTATTGAAGAGGGTTACCTATAGGCTCAGGCTATAATAAATCACCCTATTGCTATTGAACCCTAAAACACCATATGGGAAGGTTACCTATAGCTCATTATAATATTAAGACAACTTGTAAAAATTACGATGGTAAGAATGAGGTTCACAAAACTGGTGGTAATGAACTTATTTGTAAGCCAAAACCTTTAAACTGTCCATAAAATGGGTTATAGACGTTAAAAATACATATTTAATTCCTAAATATTCATTGATTTTTAACAAAATCTCTAAGTTGAATTGTAAAAAGATAGTTCTCAGTATCTTCTTATGATTCTACTATTTGACGTAAAAGCAATTCGGATTTAGTGAACCATTTTACGAAACTCTATAGAAAACTGTCAAAGAAATGAATTGCAGATACAGAATCGTATTAGGATCATATTCTGAATTGCATAAAAAGCGGCCATTTTACGATTTTGAATTCAATTCATAATAGGATCTCATTATGATTCAACAAGTGCTTCCTTTTTAGAGCCCCAGGGATGGCGAACCAATGGCACGCGTGCCACGCATATTTTGGGCACGTCACTGCATGGTATATTCTCTTAGAACAAATCTGCTGGAACCGTTTTCACTTAACGTCATCTATCGCACGTAATTGAAAAAAAATAGAGTAGAAGCTATTGAATAAAGCAATTTCTATAGACCGTTTAAGGTGATAAATAATTTTATTTCTTTTTTCTTATTGACACTATATTAAAATAAAAAGTAATTATGGAGAAATACAATTTAAATTATTGTTGATGAAGCGATGTCAGTATAATAAATTTCGCTAATATAACAGATTTTATCAATTTATTCTAATCTGATTTGACTATGGCAATGTTCTGTTAGCCAAGATGTTAAATCAAAGATGTCTGCAGCGTTTTGATGCGCACGTGCATTTTATACTTTTTCCTCTGTAATACACCATACACAACGAAGTAATTGTTGAGATATGTTTTGCATAATTTCATTGCGAAGTAATATTGAAAGGATTCCTACACAGTGTACGGAAAAATTAAAATAAAAAGATCCCTGTAATATATGTCTAGCCATATACATGTATATTTGTATAGTACTATAGGTTCAACTATCAACACCGACAAGCGCCACTTTAAGGCATAGTTTCTGACGTGAGATAACTAGAGGGTACGTGAGGGTATAGATTACCCTATATACATATTAATCTATGAGTCACTGATCACAAAATTTATTATGCACTACTTACGAAAAAAAGTGTGAAGTAGATAATAATAGTAACATTTTCATGAAATAGTCGTATATGTCAGTAATATACCTTGGAGGAATATTTTGATGATATATTTTGTTATTAATCAGTAAATATACTACCATTCTTCTCGCAGATAATATGTTGATAACTTACAACCTATAACTGAGCTGCAATTAGCAAAAAACGTGATAAAATTTGAATTTCGCGCTACAACCGAACGTTTACCTTTAAACAAGCAGTTTAAGGGTAAACTATGTCTTGAAGAAGATTTAAGGGGGATCGGCCAAAAAGCCCGCGAAATTCAAATTTTATTAGGAATTTTCCAAATTGCAGCTCATTAATACGTCATTTATTTGTCAAAATGTCATTCGCGCCATTGAGATATGGCTATAGATCTATCTGTGTTCATTTTGCATTCAAAATATTATCGTAGAGCAATCAAGAGTAATGAATGCGTCATCAGCCACTGTACCTGAGCCATTTTACAATTTTTAAATACATTTCATTTGTTCGGGTCGATTTGTGAGGATGCCCGAACGGCTAGGTATCTTTGTAGGTTACTTTGTTATAGTAATGATTTTGTTATTTTGAGTAACCTAAAGTTAGATTTAGATTTATTATTTTTGTTATTCAAGGGTTTTTCCGCATTCTCGTGGGGGTGGAGGATGTTGAGGTTTCATATTTCGAACCATTTGAATACAAAAAAAGTAGTAATTGTTTTAAGACATAATTTGACAGATGAAAAATAAATCTCATAAATCAAGAACCAAGTCGTGCATTATTTTTATATTAAAGCCCTATCCAACCGAACTACCATCATATAGGTACCCTTAAACCGTACCATAACAATTATAGAACTGTACATTGGTTCCTGTGCGTTAGGAACCAATGTATGGATTTAAATAATTTAAAAAGCATAATGTATACATAAAGTAATCAATTTGCATATTTATAAGGCGCAAATCACATTTTGACAAATATTCGAAATATAACTGAGCTGTAATTTGAAAAAACCTAATAAAATTTGAATTTCGTGGGCTATTCGGCTGATTCACCTTAAGGTGGAGGCGTCGGTTGGAGCACGAAATTCAAATTTTATCACGTTTTTTGCAAATTGCAGCTCAGTTATAGGTCGTAAGTTATCAACATGTTATTTGCGACAAGAATGGTAGTATATTTACTGATTAATAACAAAAGAAATCATCAACATATTCCTCCAATTTGAATTTCGCGCTCCAACCGAACGTTCCACCTTAACATGACTTGAACTTTAAAACTTGACGATTGACATGAATTTAATACATGAAGAATTAAAAAATAACTACATTCTTCAACTTGACACTGGCAAAATACACGAAATGTGATGCCAAAATGAAAAAAAAAAGTCTCACACTTTTCGGGGTTGCACATTATCGTAGATCACACTCTATGGTCATACTGTATATCAGCTGATTTTGGTTTCTGGATGTTGGTATTGTTGGTAATAAAGTTGTTGTTACTTGATTGATAAACTAAATAAACCGCTCTTCTTTCCTTCGTTTCGTATCAAGACGAGCGAGACGTTAGTTTTGTGTGTGAGTACTGTGTTTTTGTCATTACGTAGTACTTTACTATTATTAGCTACTAGTGAAGTCAAGGAATAATATTTATAATGCATTATGTTCAAAAGTACCTAGAAAAATTACCAAATAACAAACCAAAAAAGTATTTAGTTCCGAACGTAACAAATGGATCACAAGCGAAAATATCACTTTACTGTAATTATTACAGCTTTTATTCTCAAAAGGTAAGTGGATACATATTTTTAAAACAGTACAATAAATTACTTAAATGCCGTTAAACATCAGTTTCTATCGTCCTTTAATTTCTAGAATTTTAATGTGTTTGGGGACGCGTGTCTAATTTTATTAGAGTAATACCTATACCACGACATTATAAAGCTGTACTAGCTGTCCCCCGCGGTTTCACTCGCGTTCCAAAGATAAAAAGTAGCCCATAATCTTCGGGGATAATGAAGTTTTCTATTACCTAGTGAAAGAATTTTTCAAATCATTTCAGCAGTTTCGGAGCCTATTCATTGCAAACAAACAATGAAATTTTTCCTCTTTCCAATTCCAATTTCTTGTTTATGGCTCCATCGAGTGATCGATGACTTTGCCATTGTCATGGTTACTTACTTGGTTAGAAAAAACAGTGAAAATATTGAAATCTTTCCTCTTTATAAATTAGTATAGAAGAGCTAACTCCAAATCCAAATCTTTTCCAAATTAAAATGATATATTTAATAAAAGATGCAACATTAATCAGGTTAAGTAGCTAACTGATTTATTGAACCAATAGACTACCCTCAATCACATTAATAATATTGATAATACAACCTACAGGTTTCATACTTAAGGGGGAACTTTCGGTTGGAGCGTGAAATTCAAATTTTATCACATTTTTTGCAAATTGCAGCTCAGTTATAGGTCGTAAGTTATCAATATGTTATTTGCGAGAAGAACGGTAGTATATTTACTGATTAATAACAAAAGAAATCATCAACATATTCCTCCAAGGTATATTAGTAACATTTTCATGAAATAGTTGTATAATATGTCAGTAATGTAGATTGTAATTAAGTAGTAATTAATTTTGTAGTAATCAAGATTGTTCATAAACTAATTTAAGGTGAATTGGCCGAAAAGCCTGCAAAATTTAAATTTTATTAGGTTTTTTTCAAAATGCAGCTCAGTAATAGGTTGTGTAATTGTCAAAATGTGATTTGCGCCTCATTAATATGCTAATTGATAACTGTATGTATACATTATGCTTTTTAAACTATTCAAATCCATACATTGGTTCCTTTTCAATAAATAATGCTTAGGAACCAATGTACAGTTCTATAATATTTTGAATGCAAAATGAATACATAGATAGATCAATAGCCATATCTCAATGTCGCGAATCACATTTTGACAAATAACCTATTAATGAGCTGCAATTTGAAAAAAACCTAATAAAATTTGAATTTCCCGGGCTTTTTGGAACATCCCCCTTAAAATTAACATTCAGGTATGCCAATGATATCTGGCCATAAATCTGGATGAGGAATTGCTATAGGTGGTTCCGGTATGATTTTGGTCTCAATATCAGGTTGGTCCCATGTTAGTCTTAATTGATTGGTTGGCTGCTGTGAAGATATTGTTCTAGATAATATCTGATCTGCATGTCTCCTATGTAACTCTCCCTCTTCCGTTTTCGCCGTATATGCACTAGGATCTTCAACTGCTGTTCAGGTCCATACATACTGGCTGATTAACTGTACAGTTGCTGCTTGATGAACATTCTGCTGCCACTTCTAGTTGTAGGTCAGCAGAACTTGTCAAATTATTTGGGTGAAGTGCAGAAACTGCTGTTCTATATTTACGTCCATTTACCATTTCCGCTGGCGTTTTATTAGTGCTACTATTTGGAACAGTGCGTAAATAATATAGAGCCTTAGCAAGTTTTTCTGCCCATAGCAAATGTGTGTCAGAATGTTTATTTAGCTTATTTTTAAATGTCTAGGTAAGGAGTTGAATATAGATGCTTTATACCAGTCCTTTTTAAAAATGTGTTAGTTTGATCAGAACTGAAAGCCCTCCCGTTATCAGAGACTATAATGTAAGCATTGTGATGAAAACATTTTTCTCAGAACTGTGACGGTCAAACTGCTCATAGATAGGACAATCTCTGCTTCAAACCATTTACTATAACTGTCAATCATAACTAAAAATGTTTAGCCTTGAAACGTACCTGCAAAATCTATGTATACGCAACCCCATGGCTTCACAGATGGTATCCATGTTTGTGGGTCCTTGGGTTATTTCTCATTTGCTCACACTCGGCCATTATCTGCTCAATTTGTTTGTCTATATAAATCCACCACACATAACCTCTGGCATAAGCTTTTGTTTGGACAATTCCCGCATGTGGGATATGTAATCGTTCTAGAACCTCTTTTTGAAGAGACTTTGGGATCACGACTCTTTTGCTCTACAATAAACAATCTTTATTGAGTGAAAGAGCCTCTCTGCGTGTCCAAAATGTATGTATGGTAGAATTAGTACATCATCGCTGCCCATGAAGAACATTTTAGTTACCTTTTGTAACAATGGGTCTTTTCTAGTTTCAGTTGCAATTCTTTTAGCATCCATATCCCAACCATTTGGGCGTTCTTCTAATAATAGGACATCTCTTAAATGTTCTTCAGTCACTGCAGAACTACATAAAATATTCCAACGACTTAAAGCATCCGCATTACCAATTAATTTGGCTGGCCTATACTTGATCGATCTGTGCTTGATCGTGTAATTATAGCAACCAAATCAACGAAAAAAGACCATCTCAACATTCTTGGTGATATTTGATCTGGTATCAGTTTTGCTGGGTTGAAAAGGCCGACTAGTGGCTTATGGTCTGTTACAATTCAAAATTTGCGTCCAATCAAATATTCATGAAATTTTGTTAATCCGAAAATAATCGCTAGAGCCTCTTTATCAATCTGCCTTTCCTGCGGCTGTAATTTACGCGATGCCACCATTACTGGACGTTTCGTACTCATCCATGATATGATAATTATAGCCCCTAAACCATATTCGGACGAATTACAAATGAGTACCTGTCAACTCTCGTTTCAAATCATATTCTACTAATGTGAGATCAGATGTAATTAGGATTTTTGCTTTGTTGAAAGAGGCTTCTTCAGCTGCACCCCAATACCAGGGCCTTTTTGACTCGAGTATATAAAGGTATAATATACAGTGGCTTTATCTGGTAAGAATTTTTCTTAAAAATTATACAGGCCCAGGAATGCTCTTAGTGCTTCTTTAGTTGTTGGTGCTGGCTTTTCCTTGGTTTCCTTAACTTTAGCAGGGCAGGGGTTCAAGCCGTCCCTATTAATCTTATGACTTAGAAAGATTATGCCATCCGTTGCAAATACGCATTTATTTAAATTCTGGCGAAACCCCATATCATTAACTTTTGCTCAGTAGAAATATAGACCAGTACAGAAACTAAGCCTAGTTGGTAAAATAATTACCTACGCTCCGTTGAAGCAGTAGGGTTGTCACTTTTAATGTTTTATGGTATTGTTTTTTTTAATTATAACATTCAATGTTCTGTAGTGATCAAATAAATGAATTGAAATAGCTAGTTTACAAATAATTTTATTATAATAATAATTTACAAATAGGTAGGTATCTCATGGCGTCGGTTACTCTCATAGTTTCAAATACGGAAAACAGTTTAATATTGACACAACTTGTAGATCTATGTTTTTTTTTTGGTAGGTCACTAACTTATCATTATGGCATAACCTTTTACAAGTTTTGGCGGGAGCGTAAGCGAGCCGCGGTTCGGCGCGCGGTCGGTAGGCGCCTCAGGTGGCGCGCCGGCAGAACTCATGAGCTCTGTTTACGGGTGTTTGTCACAAATTTTCGGATTTAACCGTAACGCATTGTCATTTTCATTAAAAAAGGTGTGGATTTAATAAACAAAAAGATCAAGCTGCTAAACTCAGAAGGAAGGTAAACACAAATTTTGTAAAAAAATACTATTCTATTTTAATTACATTTTGATAGCATTATTGGCTTCAACACCCTCGAAAACCATGAAAAACGACACCCATGACGAAAAAGTTGATAATTTCTTGGAGCCGCCATCATTGATTTACATTTTGGCAGCACTATCGGCTTCAACACCCTCGAAAACCATAAAAACGACACCCATGATGAAAAAAATGATAATCTATATTTAATCTTTGATTTCTATACTGACAGCACTAACGGCTTCAACACCTTCGAAAACCATAAAAACAACACCCATGACGTTATAGTTGATAATAATATTATAATCTATTGCAGCCGCCATCTTAGATTTGTATTTTGTGTAATGTTTTACGAATTTATTATGATCGATCACACAGACGATTACAATTTTAAAACAATAAATTTAATCTCACCTTTCAAAATCAGCAGGAAGTTTAAAATATGATAGCTCCGGTTTTTTTAAGGAGCCGTTTCGAACGTTTGTACTTACGTAATGAATGCAAACCGGTTTCACAGAAAACCGAAAAACCACTTTTTAGAACCCGGGTTTTTTTCCTAAAACCGGCTATTTCGGTTTTTTTTTCGAGAAGTTTTGTAACTGTTATACTTAGTATTAAATAGTTCCATTGAAATTTTTATTACTAACTTGTTAGTCTTCTTTGTTAACAAGACTTCAATATTACTAATAGACATTATTTTAGACATCAGCATTATTTAAAAAAAACAATTGACCTTGGCGACGTACAATGGACGCACGTTACGGCTAGACGAGCACCTGGCGCAACTCGATATCGAGCTCGGAAGGATTAGGTGGCACATTCTTGGATTATGTGAAGTCCGAAGAGAGGGGAGGATACCGTAACCCTTGAATCAGGCCACCTTCTTTACTTCCGAGAGGGAGACCAACTTTCCCAGGGTGGCGTAGGGTTCTTGGTTAATAGAACCCTCTGTGACAACGTTGTAGAAATTTCGAGTGTATCGAGCAGGGTTGCGTATCTCATAATAAAGCTGACCGAGAGGTATAGCCTCAAGATTGTGCAGGTTTACGCACCGACCTCGTCACGCTCGGACGATGAAGTGGAGGATATGTTTGGAGACATTTCAAAAGCCCTACACTTCACCACCAAGGCCCACTACAACGTTGTCATGGGGGACTTCAACGCCAAAGTGGGAGTACAGAACTGCGGCGAATCGGTAGTAGGATCCCATGGTTTGGTTGCAGGAATCATAGGGGGCGAATGCTTATCAACTTCCTCGAAAAGGAGGGGCTTTTCTTGATGAACTCATTCTTCAAGAAAAAGCCCCAAAGGAAATGGACATGGCAGAGCCCCGACACTATGACAAAAAATGAGATTGATTTCATCATAACGGACAAGAAGCGTATATTCAGAGACGTCTCAGTGATCAACAGGTTCAATACCGGAAGCGATCACCGGCTTGTATGAGGCTCTCTGAATATCAATTTTAAGCTTGAACGTGTCCGTTTGATGAAATCCAGGCTCCGACCTACCTTGCTCCAAACCATAGTGGGATCTGAAACGTTCCAGTCACATCTGGAGAACCGATTTGCTGCCGTGGAAACCACAAACAGCGTTGATATTGACCAGGCCCTTCAAAATGTGGTTGAAATCCTCAGGGAGGAAGGTGTGAGATTTTGTGAAATGCAGCGTACAAGCAGGAAGTCGAAGTTTTCGGAAGAAACTCTCGGGCTTATGAAGGAACGACGTGAAAACCCACCAGTCAAAACAAGAGAATTGGCAAACTGGTACGACACGACCTCCGATGCTCAAACACTCGATCTATACAACGAGCAATTGAGCAAAATCGGAGGTCCAAAGTGTTTGTCCAATCTCTTGGGAGAAGCCATCTGACAAAGTTGACCACCACGGACGGAGTTGTCGTTGCTTCCAGGCAAGAAGTTATTTCGGAAATTGAAAACTTCTACAGCCAGTTATACGCTTCGCATGCATCACAACCTGATCCTGAAAATGAGGATTGCAGAGCCACGTTGACGCGCCACTTTACCGAAGACTTGCCAGAAGTCAGCCTCGACGAAATCGAGATGGCTCTTAAATAGCTTAAAAATGGAAAAGCCCCTGGGGAGGACGGTATTACTACTGAGCTCTTGAAGTCTGGTGGTACACCTGTTATGAAGGAGCTCCAGAAAATCTTCAATACTGTCCTCTTTGATGGGAGAACCCCAGAGACGTGGAGTAGGAGTGTTGTCGTGTTGTTTTTCAAAAAAGGAGACAAAACTCTTCTGAAAAACTACCGACCAATTTCTCTCCTAAGCCACGTCTACAAGCTGTTTTCAAGAGTATCACGAATCGTCTTGGGCGAAGACTCGACGAGTTCCAGCCCCCGGAACAGGCCGGGTTTCGATCGGAATATGGGACCATAGACCACATCCACACAGTGCGGCAGATTATACAGAAGACCGAAGAGTATAATCGGCCCCTGTGCTTAGCGTTTGTGGACTATGAAAAGGCCTTTGACTCCATTGAAATCTGGTATGTTCTGGAATCTTTGCAGCGATGCCAAGTCGATTGGCGATACATCCAAGTGCTGAGAGGTCTATACAATGCCGCTACCATGTCCGTCCAGGTCCAAAACCGGCAGTCTGAACCTATCCCCATGCATCGTGGTGTGAGACAAGGGGATGTTATATCCCCCAAATTGTTCACAAATACCATGGAAGATATGTTCAAGACGTTGGAGTGGGATAGACACGGTATTAACATCAACGGCAAGTACCTCTCACACTTGCGATTTGCAGACGACATCGTCATCGTAGCAAAAACGCTGCAAGATTTGCTACATATGTTGAACGACCTAGCTGATTCCTCTAAACGCATTGGTCTCCGGATGAACTTGGATAAGACCAAGGTCATGTTCAATGAGCATGTTAATCCGGAACCAATCGCTGTACAGGGCAGTATTCTCGAAGTTGTAAAGGAGTATGTTTACCTCGGGCAAATACTGCAGTTGGGTAAAAGCAACTTCGAGAAAGAAGCCAATAGAAGAATACGGCTAGGCTGGGCAGCATATGGAAAACTACGTCGAGTTTTCACATCGCCAATTCCACAAAGTCTAAAGACGAAAGTCTTCAACCAGTGCGTCCTACCCGTCATGACATACGGTGCTGAAACGTGGATACTCACGGTTGGGCTGGTCCACAGATTTAAAGTCGCTCAGCGAGCTATGGAAAGGGCTATGCTTGGAGTCTCTTTGAAGGATCGAATCAGAAATGAGGTGATCCGACAGAGGACCAAAGTCATCGACATAGCTCAGCGGATTAGCAAACTGAAGTGGTGGGCCGGCCATATCAGCCGAAGAACCGACAACCATTGGGGTAAACGAGTTCTTGAGTGGAGACCGCGAATCGGCAAACGCGATGATCTTCGCAAGGCGGCTGGAAAGAGCTGGACGAGAGTAGCCGAGGATCGTGCTCAGTGGCGTGCAATTGGAGAGGCCTATGTCCAGCAGTGGACTAATATAGGCTGATGATGATGATGATAAATAAAACGTTTAATATTATTAAAATAAAAATGCCAATTTATTACTTAGTTTATTTTTTTATTAAACGACTTCAAATAGGAGGAAGTTTCCAATTCGTCGGAATCTTTTTTTTTATTTATGTTCCCCGATTATTCGAAGACGCCTTGACTGATTTGGAAAATTCTTTTTTTGTTTGAAAGGGTATACTTTACAAGTGGTCCCATGGTTAGGATCTGATGATGGAATCCTGGAGAAATCAAGGTAACTCTTCAAATTTTATAGGCACTTACAATGTTTTTCATATACTTTTGTAAGCTATTCAGAAATTTTCGTCTAGTAGTCATCATTTACGTTGCTGAGCTGATGATGGAAGGTACAACTCCTTAACGGTTAGGAGTTAGTGGATATTTTTTTCAATATTATAGGACCTTTTAGACCGTTAGTTATATCATTTGATGTGATGATGGAAGGTACAACGATACGAACATAAGAAACTAAAAATTTAAAAATGAAAAACTTTAAATAGAACCGACTTTAAAACACTAACCGTCTTATTACAAAACGTGTTCTAAATATGTTACCTGGTTTAAAATTGAAATAAACCATGATCGAAAATAAATCGTATTACAAAAAGTGGTTTATCTCTAAATCAGGTACTGTCTATGGTACTAAAGATAAAACTCTGAGCCCCCTAGTTTATCTTTGGACTTAATACGGATTGGTCACTACAATATAGAGACATGCACACATGGTAGGTATATGCTGCTTAGAACAAATCTGCTGGAACCGTTTTCACCTAGAGCTATCTAACGTACGTAATTGAAAAAATTTAGAGCAGAAGCTACAACATTTCAATAGCTTCTTATTTTTTTCTTAATTACATCTAATACCTTTAGACGAGCCATTCTTGTATCTCTATCTTATATCTGAATCTAGGAAACGGCACCATACACAAGTAGTAATTGTTGAGATATGTTTTGCATAATTTTATTACGAAATAATCGAAATCGAAAAGATTCCTAAACAGTGTACGAAAATTTTTAAACATGTATAGCCACATACATGTATATTTATATAGTACCATATAAAATATATAGGTATCTATAGGTATACCTATAGGTTACAAATAAGGTTCAACTATCAACACCAGGAGGAGCCACTTTGTAAGGCATAGTTTCTGACATGAGATGCCTGTCTATACCCTATATACATAATATGCACATAACTGTATCACGAGTCCATAAAAGTACCTATATAAAATCAAAGAATACCATTGATTTGAATGCATACTAGGAAACAATTTCATAATTTAATATATTAAATTGTGCTTCTGTCATGAGTACTTTTTTGTTGACATAACCTTGTTTACAGTTTCATATTACGTATGACAGCCTCATTTCGTTACGCGCTAAAGTTGTTAGTACTTTTATGGACTCGTATAGTTATGTGCATATTATGTATATAGGGTATAGACAGGCATCTCATGTCAGAAACTATGCCTTACAAAGTGGCTCCTCCTGGTGTTGATAGTTGAACCTTATTTGTTACCTATAGCACGGGTGGCCAGGTCCATACATTTCAGAATTAGTGTAGATTTGACACCAATAGATGTCGCTACGAACATCGTTTGGACTATTGATAAAATAAAAACGCAATTAAATCACTTAAAAATCAGCTTATTGTATAAGAATAAATTACTGGGGTTAATTAATTAATTTATTTATTAAATTAGTCTTTATAAACTGTAAATAATATATTTTACATCTTTACATGATAACACTGAGTCTACTAGATGGCGTAAACGCTAAACAAACAAATTTTTAATTGTACACGCCATCTAGCGTCAAAGCTAAACGCTAGGACACTATTAAAAAAATATATGTACAAACGCTAGATACGTATGTACATACAGATTGTACTCTACTTGTACAATAACGATGCGAGCGAGCGAGCACTGAGAAATCTGTTGACGAAATGAGCTAGAGGTGTGATTTAGTCGATATTTCGATATCGATATCTGTTGGTATCGATATCGAAATATTCCTTGCGAAATATCCGAGAGTGCATTTAATTAAATTATGACATAATTCTATCATTTTTTTTCAAGTGCTTAGAATCCTCTAAACACTTGAAAAAAAAACGTATCACAAAATTTTATTAGAATGAATTAATCCTATCGTCATTCTCTTCACGTAATTCAATCACTCAATGATAATTCTTCATTATGCCATAATTGAAATCGATAAGCATACTCTCGCGTCAAGGTCGACTAGTACTGGGTAAGTGCCGAAAACTAATGGAACTAATTTTTTCTTTCTTTTTGCCATATATGTGGTAAAAATGTCATCAATTGCCGTCAGTGTGATATTGTTTATTGCCAAAGAGATTAAAATATATAGGTAGGATTAGTTTTTACATAAATACCTATTGGGCGTTTTCACATTGGACGATAACTGAGTAGTTACCACACGATAACTGCAAGATATCGTCGGACTGGTAGTTTGATACAATCACTGCTAAATGCTTTCACACTTTGTCGTTGTAGTCAACGATATCGTCGGTCGTGCCGATATCGGGTGACGACACAGTGCGGGGTGAAGCAGGATCGCGTGGGGAGTGGCTTGGGCAGGACCACAGTAGAAAAATAAATATGCTTCAACAAAACCGGATCTATATAATTTTTTTAACTTCCTGCTGATTTTGAAAG
The DNA here is from genome assembly GCA_963555595.1 of Tethea ocularis. Lineage (NCBI taxonomy): Eukaryota > Metazoa > Arthropoda > Insecta > Lepidoptera > Drepanidae > Tethea > Tethea ocularis. Next base: position 5,737,634 of record OY741963.1, on the reverse strand, counting down.
GTGAGAATTTTAATTTGAAATTGTCCGTAAGTACACTGTTTAGAAATCTTTTCGATATTATTTCGTAATAAAATTATGCAAAACATATCTCAACAATTACTACGTTGTGTATGGAGCCGTTTCCTAGATTCGGATATAAGAGATACGAAAGAATTAAGAAAAAAATAAGAAGCTATTGAAATGTTGTAGCTTCTGCTCTAAATTTTTTCAATTACGTACGTTAGATGGCGCTAGGTGAAAACGGTTCCAGCATAATTTTTTACAGTGAAATTCGATGAATCCGTATTAATTCCAAAGATAAACTAGGGGGCTCAGAGTTTTATCTTTAGTACCATAAATAGTTCATGATTTAGAGATAAACCACTTTTTGTAATACGATTTATTTTCGATCATGGTTTATTTCAATTTTAAACCAGGTAACATATTTAGAACACGTTTTGTAATAAGACGGTAAGTTGTGACGTTATTTGTGACAAGAATGGTAGTATATTTACTGATTAATAACAAGAGAAATCATCAACATATTCCTCCAAGGTATATTACTGGCATATACGACTATTTCATGAAAAGGAGCATCCGGCCGGTGACCCGTCCGAAACTTTCATCTTCACGCCGCCGCGTGATCGAGTCAGCCGGGTGAGGGCCCTCTTACGAGAGGCCCAGCTAGCGATGCAACAGCGGCGGCGACAGGAACGCTCTTGCCATGCCAACGGGGTCATCGGGCTGGCGGTCCCCTCACCAGGGACAGCGGGATGCCCACTTTCGTGGGGGCCGTCGCACGCCATCAAGGCGAGCGAGGCGATACCACCCAGGATGTGCGGGACGGGGTCGGAGGAGGTGTGAATGGCTTGGACAACCTCGCCGGGGAGAACCAGGGCGGCCTCGACGACCGCTATGGTACCCCCAGTTACCTTTCCCGTGTTGGGTTTAGCGCTGGTGGTGACCGCACTGTCATCTCCCTTGCGCACGCGGGTGCGGGGGCAGGGCTGACATCTGCGGCCTTTGGTGGCAATTGTAGTGCGGATTTCGCAGGTGCGAGTGGGGCACTTTGCGGGGCCCCCTTCGGGACACTCTTCTTCTTTCGGCGCCGTCTCTTTTTGCCTGCCGCCTGTGAAGTGTGGCCGTCATTTGAGGTGGCGGTAGTTGCAGGGGCGGTGGAATTCGCCTCCTGCGGCGTCTTCTTGGTTAGGGCCCTCGAGGGGGCGACTGTGCCTGACAACTTGTTGTCCGCCTCTCGCCGCTTGATGGGGCACGCAGTTTTGTTGGCAGGATGGGGCCAACTGCAATTGGCGCAGGTGGCAGACATGGCGACGTGGAGGCCACGTTAAAACAATTTATAAAACGCGCCTCACGCAGTATTTCAATACCGCCGTTAATCACCGAAACCCTCTTATAGTAAAAGCCGCAACCTACTCGCTGTATCCCGTATACAACGTATCCTTAGAACAAGGCAAGCCCTCAGCGAGCCGGAAGATCCCATTACATTAGCTCAGATCGAAGCTGACGAAACTCGTAAAAGTACACAACACACTACACAAAACCGATTACGCTACCGTCCTCGACGGCGAGGACCGCCGCGGCATCCCACTCAGTCTCGTCCCGTTCAAGCGGCCCGAGCTGCCATTAGTAATCTGACCGCCTCCAATTACTCGTAACTCGTACTAAGTCCTCTCCTTCCCCCCCGGTAACGCCCTGAGCCGAGGTTCGTACCCCATTCGGGGGTCCCCCAGGCGTGGTTACCGAAATGTGTGCGCGCCGATTTGTCCAGTAAGGTTACTGCAGCCATCAGAGGCTACCAACTTTAGTCCCACAGATTAATGAATATAGTATGTACTATATAGTACAGATAGGTATCGAAGGAACAAATCCAAGGAACGCTTATACGCTTGACAAACGTCAAATTGCTTATTTTTGTCATTACAATTAAAACTCTTTGTTATTGAAATAGAGACTATAATCACTTGAGATATTGTAGAGTTCCACAGACTTGTATGGCCGATACCATAGCGTGTTTAGTCCTTTAAAAAAATAATATCAGAAAACTCGCGTAAATTTTATTTTCCCGACTTTGTTAATTGCTTTGCTGCAGTTCCATTTTTAATCTGGTCTGGCCCTTGGTCATCTGACACAAAAAAAATCGTCCAAAACATAGGCAAGCGTTTGATCTTGGCCTCTGGGGATCTGAGAGCCAGGGACTTTTTTGCCCAGAGGCTAAGTCTGATCATTCAGCGAGGCAACGCCGCAAGTGTCATGGGTACCATGCCAAATTTTGAAGGAGATTATTATTTTTGTAATTTGTAGTTATTTAGTTTAGTTTTTATTTGTTTAGTTTAGTTTTTATTTATGTAAATAATTGTAAATAATATAAGTAGTGAGATTAAAGTTCAATAGCAAATAGCCAGTCTTCACTTTTTCATCTATATATATAAAAGAGTAGCGGTTTTTTGGGTAAACATCCCCCTGCCCACACCGCAGAACCGATTAATGTGAAATTTGGCATGTGCATAGATTTTGTCACGTAGACCCCATTTAAGAAGCGATTTTTCGAAATTCCTTTCCGCAGCGGTGGAAACGGGCCCTTTGTGTGATTTTAAGAATCTTAATATCTCTGGAACCTTAGGGTCTAGAAGTCTGAAATTTTAAATGTAGCTTTTTCAGTAAAAAATATTAGATATGGGTGCGAGCGTTTCTCAAACTATTGTCTATGGGAGGAAAATTTAAAAAAATAAGGGATTTGCTTTGTTTCCGTTAAACCTTGATAACTTTGTGAGTTTGAATGCTAGAAACTCAAAATTTATAGTGTAGGTAGTTTAATAATACTGCTAAAATGTATTTTCGGCATTTCTCAAACTTTTTTTCTTCGAGGAAGATATTACCGATGGAAATTATGCATTTTTCAAACTCTTATATCTCTGCAACGGCTGAAGATAGGCAAATGAAATTTTGTATACGCGTTATGCTATACAAATACTACAAATTTCAACATGGTGTTTGTCAAAGTTTTGCCCATAGACAAAGTAAAAATGACGAAAATTTACTTTTAGCATCCTGTTTTTCTCAGTTAATATTCATAGCAGAAGCTTGATTTTTGGAATATAAGCTTTCTACAGTATTTTTTTCGGAATTTACTATCAAGTTTCTCAAATTTTTCATGCGGCATAAAGTTATAAAGGGTGAAATATCCAATTTTTGCACTTTAATATTTTTGTAATGGCTCAAGCTACGGACCTAACATTTGGAATATAAACTATTCAATACAATTGGAACAATATTCAAACTAGTGTTTCTCAAATTTTTCATAGTTGTCAATTTTATGACAACTTACATTATTTTATATCAACCCGAATAACGCAAGAACTATTTAACTTAGAAGCATTAATTTTTGGGAATAAGCTACCTATAGCAAGCACTATAAGAATCCTAAAGCGTTATGCAATACTAATTAGTAATGAAATGTTATAGGGGGTGGAAAATTTTATTTTTTCTCCTTAATATTTTTGCAATTACTTGAGCTGAGGATTTAAAATTTTGGGTGTAGACCATGTTATACAATTTTAACAACATGCAAATCAATAATTTTATTTTTTTTTATCATAGACAATTTTATGACCTTTTTAATTTTTTTTTATCAACCTGTATAACGCAAGAACTATTTAACTAAGAAGCATGAATTTTTGGAAATAAGCTACCCATAGCAAGCACTATAAGAATCCTTAAGCATTTTGCAATACTATTTAGCAATGAAATGTTATAGAGGGTGGAAAATTGTATTTTGGCCCCTTAATATTTTTGCAATTACTTGAGCTAGGGATCAACAATTTTGGGTGTAGGCCATGTAAAATAATTGTAACAACATGCACATTAATAATTTTAAACTTTATAATCATAGACAATTTTATGACCTTTTTAATTTTTTTTCATCAACCTGTATAACGCTTTTCCTATTGATTTCAGAACCACGAATTTCTGGTTATAAGCTACCCATAGCGAGCACTATAAGAATCCTAAAGCATTTTGTAATACTATTTAGCAATGTAATGTTACAGTGAAATATTAAATTTTTGCCCTTTAATATTTTTGCAATTACTTGAGCAAAAAATCCAAAATTTTGAATATAGACTAATTAACACAAATGTAACAACATAGACATCAAAATTATTCTAAATTTTAGTCATAGATATTTATATGATTTTTTAAAAAAGTTCATCAGACTGCATAAGGCTACTTTATTCATATAAGTGCCATATTTTATGAATTTAAGCTATCCCATAGCAAGCATTGTTTATATCAAACTAAGAACCCTTCCACTCACAGTATTGTTCAACTTTCATGCCAAAATAAAGTACCTAATAAAGCTTTTATTTTTCTTCAATATTGAAGTTTCTAAAATTATAGCATATAGTGTATATATAAAAAGAACCAGCTGTTCCCTCGCGTTCCCGGGATTAAAAGTAGCCTATTAAAAAAGTATTTGTTTCTATGAAATCCGTAATAGGTATCTACAACAATTCAACTTAAAAATATTAAACGCAGTAAAGCAATTTATCATCAACCAAATTACGTATCGTAGTTCTTTTCGTTATTGCTCGGGTAACATCGGGCGATCGCTGTCATCCATTGCCATACCACATCGCATCGCTCGCCCGTGCTATAGGTAATGCTCCCGCTTAGCGTTCTTTTTATTATTGCTATGGTTGATCGAAGCTCGGCTCTGAAGGATCGTAGCGTGATGTTATATAGTTTATAACTATTCTTAATAATTGGGCTTTCAATTGCTAAAAGATTTGTCCATATCCGACTGGTAGATCTAGTGATAAGCGCTTACAAACAAACAAACTCTTCAGCTTTATTATTAGTATAGATAGATAGATATACCTAATAAAGATAGATAGATTATTATTAGAATAGATTAATCATGAATAGGTTTATGTTGGTAGTTCTTGACAATTTTTCATCAATCTGTATTGTATGAGACAATCATTTTAGAAGCTGTCCTTAGTTTCTCACAAGTCCTGAAATAAAAATACCTACCTTACTTATCTCCGGGTCTACCCCTCTGCCAATTTTCATTAAACACTGTTTGAACGTTTAGAAAGAAAGAAAAACACTATCTCTTTCATGCCATCCGAAGCTTTTAAAACGAACACATAAAGAATTCATTATACAAATTTAATAAAAAATATAAGAAGGCTGTATGGCTCTGAACCTTTGACTGTTTTTAACATAACAAAAACTTAAGTACATCATAGATTGTAATTTTTAACCAGTATTTAGACGTGAAAATTAAACTCCACATGCATAATATATTTATGTGGCATTCAATCGTCACAGAACTATACATGTCCCTGGATATTTACACAGCCTAAAACCTTCCTCTAGGATACCTATCTTTGAAAAGCGCTCCATAATCTGTACTGTGGTACTCAAGGTATGAGAATACTAACGGACAAATTGACCTACATATTATTTGATTGGATAAATAAACAACGGGGGTGTTCATGAACTCTAATGCGGGTGAAACCGCAGGGCGAAAGCTAGTTTATGTATATGTAAATATAAAAAGTTTGTATCCTGAACTTTAATGCAGTTTATGTGTCTGTCAGTGTCTCAGTGTACATTTGATTTGTGTCAGCATTTGGTTATCATAGGGAATCTTTTCAGGTTTTGATGGCCCTTTACGAAAAGAATATTGAATTTGAGCCGTTGATCATCGACATCACTAAAGGGGAACAATATTCCGCTTGGTTTCTTGATATCAATCCTCGTGGAGAAATACCAGTACTGAAGGTTAACGATGAAATTATACCTGATTCCACTCGAATACTAGACTACTTAGAGTTTTATTTAAACCCAGGTATGATTACAATAACTAAAGTAATCTGGATGACTTTTTGATTCCATAATGTTTATTTGAAAGATTTGAAGTAATAGTATTTTTTTTCCACAGAATTAACACCTCTTTTGAATGTATCTACAGATCCAAAAGTAATAAGTAATATCAATAAATTTCGTGAGCTTATAGAAGCATTGCCAGCTGGTGTGATTACAGTGGGGTCATTTTTCCATCAACATCTGTGTGGCACTCCTAAGCTGCCATTTATTTTGCCAGTCAGAGAAGTACTCAAAAGTAAGTTGGAATACAAAAGAAGATAAGCTATAATGTATGATACCCAGCTCTCAGTAAAAAAAAACTCGATGTAGTGCAGGAAGATAAGAAAGCATTTGGTTAGTAGGTATTTTAATAACGAATAACCAACTAATATCTTTATTCCAAGCCCCTTTATAGATGTAACGACTGTGAGTGTAAGTTCTTAATAGTATCACACGAGTTTTTAATACCTAATTATGTGCAATATCATACAGTACTTAATCTAAACTCATGTAATATTGTAATTTATCTACTCTCATATCGTAATGTTCTAATTATGAAATCGAAAACAGTACTTTAATAACCCACTTTATGCACCCGTGTATAATGAATTTTTTTTTTTTATTATAAATAGTACATAACAGTTTTCTTCCCAAGAAAACTGTACTATTTAGAAAAAAAAATAGCATTACTATTTTTTTTTCTATTAAAGTACGATTTGGACTTGTCTGGCCACTTATAACGTTTTTTGTTTTTTTTTTATTACATCAATTACTGTCAGTCAACTTGTCAAACGAAATAATAATAGTAGTTTATGATACTGTTGCATAATAGTGGTTATTAAACACGAGTGTGAGTTTAAGTACCGAGCCGTAGGCGAGGTTCTTAATAGTATCACATGAGTTTTTAATACCTAATTATGTGCAGTATCATACAGTACTTTATCTAAACTCATCTAATAATGTACGGGTGTGCATAAAGTGGTTCATTAAAGTACTGTTTTTGATTTCATAATAAGAACATTACGATATGAGAGTCGATAAAGAAAAAAACATTATAAGTGGCCAGACATCAGGACTAAACAATTAGGAATCAATCAGTATCAATTAAATTTTAGATGCAAATTTACTTTGTCTTTGGTCGCGTATGCGGTAGAGATCTCAACTTAGGAGTTTTTCCCCACACGGATTTGGGCGCCATGATGATTAATGTTTGTTTATTTTATCGATTTTTTTGCATACATATTTTATTTTGGCCAAAAATGTCAGAAAAATCAATTCGATAATATTTTGTCATGTAATGTTTGTTATGTAATGGTTTTCATGACTTACGGGTATCGATTATTCAAGTATATATATGTGTCTTGCAACATGTTGAATCTCAAGGTTCTGATGATGATCAGCTTAGTACTTATAGGATCTCAGCATTAAACATATCTAGTTTTCACTAGTTGCTTAATAGAAGTAGGTATAGAACTATAGTAACAAAAGTGAACATAATGCAAAAATAAATAATAATACGACAAAATATTACAACTATTAAAATATTTAAACTATTCACGAAACATACCTACTTTAGTTTTTTACATAAAATACTAAACATTTTACAATGAATCAAATAAAAATAATTGGGCATAAATTGGGTTCAGTATTCAAACTCCTACATTCATTATTTCTGGAAAGCGCGCGGGCCGGGGCGGGGGCGAGCGAGTGAGACATTCGCTCTCTCACTAACGACCGACCGCGACCAACTAACTGACTGATGAGTACATACATACCTACATGATATAAAAATGTATTACACTGCTTTCGCCCTGGGCGATGGTAATGAGGAATAACAACAAAAAAAAAACTAATTAGTCCGTCAGTTATATTATCATCAAAAATATTGGATACGTATTTTTTATTTTGATCCGAAAACAAAAAATAACGAAGATACAGTGCGTTAAAATTTTCCGGTCTGCAAAAAGTGTACTAAAAAGTAGTTGTACAATGACGTCACAAGCCCCAATCCTGCACTTTGATGAGACTTATCTTTGTAATTTCTTATTGATTTGATAAAATAAAAAATACGTATCCAATATTTTTGATGATAATATAACTGACGATTTTTTCGTTAAAAAAAAGAAAATGTGTTTTTTTTTCTAGAAATTTGGCCTAAATAGATCGAATGTTCAAGTAAATCATTCTATGAAAAAAATACCGTATCTTTTCGAAATTGGCTAGAATAACTAAACGACAAAAAAATAAAAATTCTGTATGTAAAACGCAAAATGAAAATAATTTTTAACCAGAGGCTCGAACGTGCGCACTCCACATGAGTTGTCGCACGTCCTAACCACAAGGCTATGAAGACGTCAATTATCGTTGCAAATTTATAAGCGATATTCACCTCACGCGGACAATTCTAGTTGAAAAAGAGAAAATTGTGGCTCTAAAAATTTGTACCGATATATATTTAGTACAAGCACAGAGTAAAATAATAATATACTACTTTATGATACTACGTACAAGTACAAGACTCCGAGTCTTTTTTAATTATTTTGGCATAACCAAAGAATAAAGAATATGCATAACTATCTGGAATATTTAGATTATTCTATGACGCCCTCAAAAATATTATTGTATAATTAGACTACTTCAAATATATTTACAAGCTTAAAGATATGCTTTACATTGTAACTGAGTTATTCTCAGAAGAAATCGATATAAATTTCATTCAAAAAATTAAATCTTTAGTTTTGCGGAATAAAAATTTTGTGTGCAGTCCGCTCGTCACAACAGTCATCACTGGCGAGACTGTCCGCTCAGGCGCTCGCGGGTGGGATCTAGTGGGGCGCCTTGGATTTATGCTGCGTGATTATGATTTTTATTTATTATTTTATAATTATTAATATAACCATAATTTTAACCAATACAAATTGTTAAAAAAATATATTACCTTTTTATTATGTAAAATTCACATACATCGGATGAGCCGTTTTGCCAATATTTACCCATTTAGATTAAGATTACATGTGATAGAGTTTTTTTTGTTTTAAATTGGGGGCTGTTTACTTAAATTTTAATCAATACAATTTAAACATGATGAACGAAACTATAACATATATTTTTTGTAGGTCAAATAGACTTAAGTCTATTCGTCAAAATAGTGTTTAAACACAGCGTATTGTTACGATTTGACCCATGTTCCAGCCTTAAGCTAGCATTCTTAGTTTCCGAGATTTATAGGTTTATTTTACCGGATTCATTGTTCTTGAGTGTATTTATTATATACTAGTTGACCCGGCAGACGTTGTCCTGCCCTAAGACCTACCTACCTCTACCTAACCTACCTCTACTTACCCCTACCTACCCCTATCTACCCATCCTACTTCTACTTACCCCTACCAACAACTACCTACCTACCTACACCTATCCATCCCTACCTAACTACACCTACCTAACCTACTTAGAACTTATCCCATTAGTTCCGCAGCAGAATAAGGCGTTCGTTTCTTAAATTTTCTAATTTTCCGCGTTTTTTTTTTTTTTTTGGACTAACTTTTTTGGACTAAGGACCTCGGCTCAGGGCGTTACCGGGGGAGGGGGAGGACTTTGTACGAGTTACGACTAATTGGGGGCGGTCGGATTACTATAGGCAGCTCGGGCCGCTTGAACGGGACGAGACTGAGAGGGACGTCGCGGCGGTCCTCGCCGTCGAGGACGCTAGCGTGATCGGTTGTGTGTAGTGTGTTGTGTACTTTTGTGTAATGTAATAGGGTTCTAATTTTCCGCGTAACTTTTTTTTTCTTACATAAGAACCTTCTCCTGACAATAACAAACACAATAAAAAAAGAATTAGCAAAATCGGTTCAGCTGCTCTCGAGAGTTGCGATTAGCAACACATTAAGCGATTCATTTTTATACGAGTAGCACCCGGTCTTCGATCAATCATATCATAGATTTCGGGGGGACACGTACAAAATCCAAGCTAAATGCGTCCGCGTTAACATACTTTTACAGCTTCATTTGTTTACTAACAAACGGAGATAAATGTTTTAAAACCGTTTTATGTTCAACCTAATTACAACCATAGTAGGTACCTAGTAATAAAGTCACAAATCTTCAAAATATGATCTAATACTTACGATCATTCATCACATAAAACGAGCAAAGCACTTAAAATAAAAAGACATAAGATAAAGAACATTTAGTGTGAAATCATACTTAAGCGGCAACAAATAAAGTATGTTTTTCCCGTTATTGCCGTGAGAGCTACATCGTTTTGTTTTGTTTATTTGTGCGTCTTCGAATTTTACTACAGGAGGTATGGAGTCGCGTTGAACACTAAAATAATTTATAATATGAACGTGAAAGTTTATTTGTTTACTATTTATGTTTTGGGCATCTATGTTCGTTAGTATCTACACATTACTTTATTAGGGTTACTTACTTTATCAGTGTCAGCGGCTGGCCAAGGTGTTTATTGCTGGATATCACAAATCAAAAATCATTTAGGGCCGTAAGATCGATCAGATAAAAGAAGCCTTACTGAGTTTCTTGCCAGAGTCTCAGTTCAAGTGTATTCCAAACCGGTAGAGTCTATTGTAAAACTGTAAATGTTGACGTTCATAAGTGCCTTATGGGGGCCTAAACTGAATAAATGAGTTTTTGATTTTGATTTTGTTTATAAAATTTAATCCATGGTTTTAACTGTTGTTCTAAGAACTTCGATTAATCCCATAGATACAGCAGTACTTTCTAATAAAAAAAATGTATGGTGAAATTTGACATTGAAATTGGTGTAACAGTTCACTTCACTTCTTGATTATATGGCATTAGATACGTTTTATCTGCGCCATCTGTTCCAATTATACTTTAAACATTAAAGAAAAAAGTATATATCACTCATTCACATATCTCCATCATACTCACACGCAATCAGACACTAAATTTCCATCCCTTTCCCTCAAATCATTCAATCCATCCTTCACTCTAGGACCTCTAGAGACCGGGTACAAACGTTTACATCCGGTTTAAACCGGGTACAAAAGATTTTTTGTGTACTTGGTATTTTACCAATTTTTTGCAACCCTATATCTCCTATCCTTTTACCCCTACCCCTTACGATTTGAAAAGCGGTACAATCCTCTACAGATCGGGTACAAACGATTGCAAACCATAAAAAACAATTTTTATGTACTTAGTGTTTTGACCAAATTTTTGAACCCCTACATCTCCTACCCTTTTGAGGTACAAACGATTTGAAAAGCCGTACAATCCTCTAGAGACAGGGTACAAACGATTGCAAGCCATAAAAATATTTTTTTGTGTACTTTGTGTTTTGACCAAATTTTTGAACCCCTATATATCCCACCCCTTTGAGGTACATACGATTTGAAAAGCGGTACAATCTTATAGAGACCGGGTACAAACCTTTACATCTGGTTTAAACCGGGTACATACGATTTTTATTTTACTTGGTTTTTGACCAAATTTTTGAACCCCTATATATCCTACACCTTTGAGGTACAAACGATTTGAAAAGCGGTACAATCCTCTGGGGACTGGGTACATACCTTTACATGCGGTTTAAACCGGGTACAAACGAATTTTCGTTTACTTAGTTTTTGACTAAATTTTCGCACCCCTATATCTCTTACCCCTTTGAGGTACAAACGATTTAAAAAGCGGTACAAACGAATGGAAGTCAAAAAAAGCAATTATTGAATACTTGGTTGCCAGGTTCACATAGGTCATTGTGAGACGTTTACATTGGATGTGTTTCAAGCGAACTAAACAAAATAAGAGCTCAATAGTCAAGTTGAAGAGCGCAATATATAAAGCGTATTTTTTGCGCAGACCCGAAATTGAGCTTTTTTTTTAAAATGACGTTTTCTAAAAATTTTACCTAGCTAGATTGATTTATCTCCTCCGAAACCGTTTCCGAGATTTAGATTATTATATATATACTAGCGGTCGTAGCGCGATATTCTATAGCCTATAACCTTCCTTAATAATTGGGCTTTCAATTGCAAAAAGGTTTTTCCCAATCCCACTGGTAGATCCAGAGATTAGCGCGTTCAAACAAACTCATCAGCTTTATTATTAGTATAGATAGATATAGATATACAAAAATTGCTCGTTTAAAGGTATTAGATTATAGATATTTATATTATGCAACTAATAACATAACAACTTCTCCCCATCACTTGTATGCTGACGATCTCCAAATTTATTGTCATGCTCCTCTTAGCAACCTTTCTAGTGCCATAGAAACCACTAACTTAAACCTTTGCCGTATAGCTGAGTGGAGTGATGCGTACGGTCTTAAAATCTTAGGTCTAATTATGGACCAATGTTTTACCTATGGTCCTCAGATAGAGACCGTCAGTCGTAAATTATTTGCTTCTGCCTGCTCCCTTCGTAGACTCAAACTTGAAACGAGCAATTCGTGTTACGTATTTCGTGTATCTCGGAAACGGCTCTAACGATTTGGATAACATTTTGTATTTAAATAAGGTTTTTGCTAAAATTTAAATTATTAAAAAAACGACGAATGAAGCTCAGTTGCCCAGGTACTAATATTTTGATATTTCAGGTGGAGATTTGAGTAGTTCTAACAATTTGAGAAGGTTGGCTGAAGAAAATGTTAAAGCAAAGGCTGTTTTGTTATACAAAGCTGAAATACAGGACAGAAAACATGAAATATTAAGTAATGAAGAAGAGTACTTGAAGATTTTAAATGTAGTTGATCAAGTCTTGACCAAAGTTGAAGAACAATTAAAGACTCAATGTGAAGGTATGTATTAAAAGCAGCAACTTAGAGTAGTACCTACCTAATCACTACTATTGTTTTTATGTGGATGGGCATTGTGTAAGTATTTAGTTGATTAATAGTAAATTAAAGCTTGAATTGGTTATCCTCTGCACACAGACCGTGGCTCAGTAGGGACTGCGTTAGCGTCGCGTCTCGTATGATAACTAGAAGACACTACATACAGGCAATAAATTATGGGTAATAATAAAAGCTCCAGAAAATAATTTTAATATGAGCATATGTACTCAAAATATGAATTTACTGCTAATTTAATACTAATTTTCCGAAAATTTACATGCGAATACAAATAAAGACCGTATAAAATACTGAACTTCCGAAAAAAATACTAAGTTTCCGAAAAAAATGTTCTGCTTAAATAATCGTTTTGAGTGCGTCAATAAAATTAACCCAGTATATAAAAAAATATGCCTAACCTTTTAAAAACAAAAAAAACCTAACCTAACGCTCTCCATACCCGGTATGTAGTTATTTTAAGTAAAATTGAGAGTTAAATAGTTATTCTATATCTCTTCTGTTAGTTATAGAATAACTGTTGGCAACAGTAGTATTTAAGCTGGTTTCTATTGAGCTTAAGAAAACTATTATTTTAACAATTGTTTTCGCAAACTTCGTATTTTATTCAGAAGTTCAGTATTAACACAGCTTAGTAGGTATTACAGCCAAACACAAATCGCAGGAAGTCAATTTGTGTTTCGGAAGCTTTATTGTTTCCCATAAATTATTAGTAGTACCTAGTACACTACACATAGCAAACCGGTCCAAATTTACGTCTCACTATGCCGACAGCTATAGGTAATCGCTGGTCCGATAGACTTGTGGACAAAAAAATATCAAACTAACCAATGTATAAAACATGTAAAACCACATGGTAACGTCAAATATGTCGTAAATCCTACTAATATTATAAACATGAAGGTTTGTATGTATGTATCAGTGACGAGGGGTGAAATTATGGCGAGGGTAAGCCGTTCAAAAAACACCGATAATTTGATAGTTAGATACTTACCTGTGTATTAGAAGCATGATAAAATGGCTTTGAAATGATGAAAATGTTTGAAAAACCATCTCACCTCTTGCAATAGGGTAGTTTACTGACATATCAAATCAGCTACTTTTTAATAAATGTCAAAACGATAGTTTATATGGAATTTTGTATGAAATACTAACCTAATGACGTCAGAGTTTCACAACATCAAATGATCTACTCTTAGTGGTTCTACTGGTAATTAAAAGTCATAAAAAGCATTAAATGTACAACATATTTGATGTTTCCACGTGTTTTTAGATGTTTTATGCATTGGTTAATGTTTGGTAATTTATTTTTGACACTGTAAACTAGCCTATTAGGTACTTTGAAATAATGAATCCGTGGGACTGGGATTTCTAAAATGTAAGCTGATGGGAATCGGCTTCCCATCTATGGACCCTTCGCCCCTGGTATGTATGTATGTTTGTTGCTCTTTCACGCAAAAACTACTGAACGGATTTGGTTGAAACTTGGCACATAGATAGATCATACCTTGGAACAACATATAGGCAAATATTTATCCCGGGAACGCGGGTGAAACCGCGGGGGAGAGCTAGTTAAATATAAAAGATTTATATGATATTTTATTACCAGTAGAAGAAACACAGAGTAGATCATTTGATGCTGTGAAAGCTGAGAGATGCGTAGTGGCTTAGTGCAGTATCGGATCTCAATAAGACAGGAGATATCACGCATAATATTGATAGTATATATATATATATATATATATATTTATGTTACAGGTAACTGGCTTTGTTGCGAGAACTTTAGTATTGCTGACATCAATTTGACCGTTCTGTTACAAAGATTATGGGAACTTGGACTGGAAGGCCGATTCTGGGCAGAAGCTAAACGTCCCCTGATAGAGGATTATTTTAACCGTGCTAAAAAACGCGAGTCCTATAAACAAACTATACCTAATTTACCATTCCATATCAAAATGATAATAATGTCGCAACCAACTGCTTACCTAGGAGCAGCTGGCGCTGTCTCTGTTGGCTTCGTAGTAGCATTTGCATACATCTTTAAAAAAATTGTCCTATAAAAGATGCTAATAATATCATGAAACAAAACAAATATTCTGGAATCTGTTAATGTAATCTAATCATAATTAAGAATTATTTAAATCATGAAAATTCAGAATGCAAAGATAAAATTTAGCCATTGGAAATAACTAGCACTACACAATTTTTATGAAAAATTTATTATGCTGTCCGATATAAGTACCTACATAAGTATTTATTATGTGTTCAATTGAAAATAGCTATTTACTTTATAGTGAGTATTACAAATTTACTAATATATTTTTAAATTATTCTAAAAAATAGGTACTTATCTACTTTAGTAGAAATATTTTTAGCATCATACTTTAAATTGTGATAAATTTGGTGCTTTATAAATTAGAGATAGATATGAATTGACAAAAAAAATGGGAAAAGAACCTGGTGTGAAATTTCATACATTCTGTATTTTGTTATACCGACGACCCTAAGAATTCCTAAGTCAGGTGTACACAAAAGTGTTAGTACCAATTGCCTGATTTAGTAAATTCAAGATCAGAAATGTTATGTATTAAAATTGTTAAGGTGGAGGCGTCGGTTGGAGTGCGAAATTCAAATTTTATCACGTTTTTTGCAAATTGCAGCTCAGTTATAGGTCGACAAGAATGGTAGTATATTTACTAATTAATAACAAAATAAATCATCAACATATTCCTCCAAGGTATATTAGTAACATTTTCATGAAATAGTCGTATATGTCAGTAATATACCTTGGAGGAATATGTTGATGATTTATTTTGTTATTAATCAGTAAATATACTACCATTCTTCTCGCAAATAACATGTTGATAACTTACGACCTATAACTGAGCTGCAATTAGCAAAAAACTTGATAAAATTTGAATTTCGCGCTCCAACCGAAGGTAAGTATTATTTATATAAAGACGTATTGTATAACATTAGAACAGCCACACTCAACCTTATCTTCGCGAACCAAATTCACATGACTAGACAATTCTTCATATTTGATACAAACGTTCACATCGTATAAATTAATTTAAAACATTATATCAATTTACCTGGTTTATGGACAGTCCACCAGTAACAATGACGGGCGGGGGGGGTCCACGTCCCGCCCCACCTTCCCCGTCCTTGGGCGCCATTATTCATTGACCTCCCTCCTGTTCAAAATTTGGTAGGTACGGTAAGAATCTAAAGGAAAGAATGAATACTCGTTTGGTTTATTTTAATTTTTCAAAGAAACAAGTTCTGCTTAGACATATCATAACCGTATGTGAAAAAGTCCCAGGATTTATTATTATTAGGTCGAATCGGCCGAAAAGCCCGCGAAATTCAAATTTTATTAGGTTTTTTTCAAATTGCAGCTCAGTAATAGGTCGTATATTTGTCAAAATGTGATTTGCGCCTCATAAATATGTTTTATCTACTCTCATATCGTAATGTTCTTATTATGAAATCAAAATCAGTACTTTAATGACCCACTTTATGCACACACGTGTATAATAGATTAAAAATAGTAGTTTATGATACTGTTGCATAATAGGGGTTATTAAACACGAGTGTGAGTTTAAGTACCGAGCCGTAGGCGAGGTTCTTAATAGTATCACACGAGTTTTTAATACCTAATTATGTGCAGTATCATACAGTACCTTTATCTAAACTCATATAAATAATGTAATTTTAAAAAATAGACAAATCGATAGTATTTTTCTACCAACTGAACTTTTAAAAAAAAAAAAAAAAATGCTATTTTTGTGTCATTTTTGGTCAAACACAATAATCATATACTTAATCAAATCCGTGTTGCCAACTCCCAAATATTCTTACCTCTAAAGTTCAAGTTACAAAATTTGTGACATTGTCATCGTCAAATTGAATTGATACTGATTGATTATTCTATTGATAGGTCCAAAGTGTACTTTAATAGAAAAAAAGTTATTTTATAGCATTATCTTGGGAACAACAACTGTACTATAATGAATCATTATACACGGGTGTGCCTAAAGTGGGTCATTAAAGTACAGATTTTGATTTAATAATAAGAACATTACGATATGAGAGTAGATAATAGTAGTTTATGATACTGTTGCATAATAGGGGTTATTAACTACGAGTGTGAGTTTAAGTACCGAGCCGTAGGCGAGGTTCTTAATAGTATCACACGAGTTTTTAATACCTAATTATGTGCAGTATCATACAGTACTTTATCTAAACTCATATAAATAATGTCATTTAAAAAAATTGAATTTCTACCAAATTTGCAAAAAAAAAAAAAAAAATTTTGGGACATTATTGGTCTAAATGATATGTGTAGGCAAAAACAATAAAATATACAGACACAATAATCATATACTTAATCAAATCCGTGTTGCCAACTCCCAAAAATTCTTACCTCTAAAGTTCAAGTTAAAAAATTTGTGACATTGTCATCGTCAAATTGAATTGATACTGATTGATTATACTATTGATAGGTCCAAAGTGTACTTTAATAGAAAAAAAGTTATTTTATAGCATTATCTTGGGAATAACAACTGTACTATAATGAATCATTATACACGGGTGTGCCTAAAGTGGCTCATTAAAGTACTGATTTTGATTTCATAATAAGAACATTACGATATGAGAGTAGATAAAATATATTATAGTATAGCTTTCTTCCCAAGTTAATGCTATAAAATAACTTTTTTTTCTATTATAGTACAAGTATTTGGACTGTCTGGTCACTCATAATGTTTTTTGGGTTTTAATACTTTGAAGTCTGTCTGTCTACTGTCAGTTAACTTGTCAAACGAATTATTAAAGAAAAAAACATTATAAGTGGCCAGACATCAGGACTAAACAATTAGGAATTAATCAGTCAGTATCAATTCAATTTTAAACCCACACTCGTGTTTTAATAACCCCTATTATGCAACAGTATCATAAACTACTATTATTTGATTACTGTATTATGCTTTTTAAACTGTTTAAATCCATACATTGGTTCTTTTTCGATAAATAACGCGCAGGAACCAATGTACAGTTCTATAATATTTTTAATACAAAATGAATACATAGATAGTTATGCAAAAATAATACTATAGCCATATCTCAGTGTCGCGAATCACATTTCACATACTTACGACCTATAAAAAAAAACCTAATAAAATTTTAAATTCGCGGCTAACCCGAAGCATTCACCTTAAATAAGGTGATTCGGTTGGAGCGCGAAATTAAATTTTTTATATCATGAATTCATGAGTATCACGTATTTTTGCTAATTGAAGCACATTTATAGGTCGTAACTCGTAAGTTATCAACATGTTATTTGCGATAAGAATGGTAATATATTTACTAATTAATAACAAAAGAATTCATCAACCCAATTTTTTGATGCCCTCCCATCCTTACATGAATTGTAACGGCACATTTTCGTGACAATTTAGCTGCTATTTTTTCGTAAAGTATTTTTAACGACTTTGCATATGAGATTAAGACTCATTATGACTAAGCAAAATAGCTCGGCGAGTCGCAGGTTGAGTTTGGCTGATTTAGACAAACAGTATTATTTGATATAAGAAGTAAGAATAAACAAAACAATGGTATTTTTTTTTTATATCGCAAGCCTATCCATAGCCCAAATAAAACCGACCAAGTGGTAGGGTTGCCATCTCTAAAATCCGCTAACCAGGACAACAAGTGTGAAAACCTCGGATTCGGATCCCTCGGAGACCGAGGGATCTTAAGATTTCCCGGGATAAAATGTTTCATATATGTTAATCTAGGTTATAAATCTGTGTTCCAAATTTCATCCAAATCCGTTCAGTAGTTTTAGCGTGAAAGAGTAACAAACAGCCATCCATACTCACAAACTTTCGCATTTAATATTAAGTAGGATAGTAGGATGGTAACGTATAATCGAGAAACGTCGTCATTACAGTGTGGCACTTCCTGGCAGGGCCACCATCACTGATCTGAATTCCAAGGCTGTCGCTATTTTGTACGCACAGTACACCTTATCATTTTGTTTGTTGTAGCTCTCTTCTACGGTAAAATTTTTTTCATCCGAAAAAAGAATTTCCCGATATTTTTTTCCCGCGTACCGCTTCAACAAAGCGCGGCATCTCTTCAGTCTCAGGTCCATTAGACGAGCATTCAAACGATGTCCTGTATTTCTTCGATATGCCCGAAGCCCTAAGTCTTCATTTAACACCCTTTTCACCGTGGTTCTGCTTAACCCCATCTGAAGGGCCAACAGTTTCTGCTTACGTTTGGGATTTCTTTGAATTCGCGCCTTCACAGCTTTTATCACTGCTGGAGTCCTAACAGACCGAGGGCGATCACTTCTTGACCTGTCATCTACACTAGAGTCTTCATTGTATCGTTTGATGGTACGATAAACGAATCTTTTGGTTATATTCAAATTTTTCAGTATGTCAAAAATTTGAATTGGCGCGTAACCGCAACGATGCAACGCAATAACTGCAACACGGTCTTCTTTAAGCGTCCACTCCATATTTAAAAATGAGTAAAATTTAAAAAGTATACATATTTATTTTCATGAACAATTCGAAATTCGAATTCAATAAACTTTTTTGTGGCCAGCATTCTAAAAGAAAAGTTTTTCTGTGTGACAATACTTATGACCTGACTAGGTATATATCCATGAATTGCAGGTTTAACGGTATTAGATAGACTTCTCATAGGTTTTCCTGTAATATATAGGTAAAGAACTATTATCTGTATTTTTTTCTAAATGTTTGGCCCAGTAGTTTCGGAGATAAGGGGGGGGTGGTCAATTTTCGCCAATTTTTCGCCTATTTTCTTAAATAACTTAAAAAATTCTAAAAAAAATATTAAATTTCTAAATATATAATTTTTTTTCAACGACAAGGTAAATGAAAGGGTCATTTGATATGTTACAGAATATAGTCTGCAAAACTGTTTTTTTTAATTTTCTAATTTACCCCCCAAAATTAGCCCCCTTGTTTGAAATTCATTTATTTACGTAACACGTCCATGTTTGGGTCACCGACTTACATATGTGTGTGTACCAACTTTCAACTTAATCCAGTCAAATATTTTCGGACAGACAGACGGACGGGCATGAGTGATCCTATAACGGTTGCGTTTTTTTTTTTCGGAACCCTAAAAATGGTAATTCTTTTTATTTACTTTTCTGGGAACCTGTTTTTTTTAAAATACATATGTTTTCCAACTACGAATAGATTATTTTATTAGACAGTTCAAAGTTTTAAAGCAATTTAATAAAGATATCAAAAATATTTTCTACTCGCCTGTACAACAGTATAGAGAATTTTAGATTCATCAATAACTTTCGAACCTGGACGCGACAAAATCTGGGATTCGGGGACAAAATTGGGCAAATTAGGGACAAATTCTGATAGCAAACAGATCTTCGCTCGGTGCTCTAGTTCTTGTGATATGAGGTGGCCTTGCCAGGAAACATGCTTTCTGGCAGGGCCACCTAATAACCCTTATAACTTTTGAACCAGGACGCGACAAAATCTGATATTCGTAGACAAAATAGCGAGACTTGGAATTCCGATCCGTGATGGTGGCCCTGCCAGAAAGTGCCACACGGCGCCTTCGAGTAATCGAGGCACATACAAAAAAAAATGATTTCGACGAATTGAGAACCTCCTCCTTTTTGAAGTCGTTTAAGAAATATATCTTGTTTACAACGATCGGATTTGTGAGTTTTATTATTCTTCCCAAATAAAAATGATTCCTTGTTACACTTTTGTACGCAATTGTACACCTGAGTATCGAATAGTCTAGGAGTGAAAGTGAATATTTATAAGGCTTTTTATATAATTCCAATCGAGAGATATAATACAGAAAAACACGGATGTAGTGTATGGTTATTTCTTGTTTCCATATTTATAGAACACTAGCTTTCGCCCAGCGGTTTCACCCGCATTAGAGTTCATGAACACCCCGTACTCAATTTAACCAACCAAATAATATGTAGGTCAATTTGTCTGTTAGTATTCTCATACCTTGAGAACCACAGTACAGATTATGAAGCGCTTTTCATAGATAGGTATCCTCTTAGGTTCAGGTTCCTAGAGGAAGGTTTTAGGCTATGTTAATATCCAGGAATATGTATAGTTGATCTGACGATTGAATACTACATAAATATATATACCTATATCTAAATACTGGTTACAAATTACAATAAATACCTAAGTTTTTGTTACGTTAAAAAAAAAACAGTCAAAGGTTCAGAGCCATACAGCCTTCTTATTATATAGTTTTTATTTTTGTAATGAATTCTTTATGCGTTCGATATGCAGGAGATAAAGGTTTTTCTTTCTTCTTTCTTTCTAAACGTTCAAACAGTGTTAAATGAAAATTGGCAGAGAGGTAGACCCATGAGATAAGAAGGTAGGTATTTTTATTCCAGGACTTGTAAGAAACTAAGGACAGCTTCTATAATGATTGTCTCAATGAATCAATACAGATTGATGAAAAATTGTCATGAACTACCAACATAAACCTATCCATGATTATTATTAATCTAATAAAGCTGAAGAGTTTGTTTGAACGCGCTAAGCTCTGGTTCTACCAGTCGGATATGGAATAATCTTTTTGCAATTGAAAACCCAATTATTAAGGTTATAGGGCATAAGCTATATAACATCACGGCCCTTAGGAGCCGAGCAATGATAAAAAGAACGCTAAGCGGGAAGTACAGGCGAGCGATGCGACGCGGCGCCCGATGTAACCCGAGCAATACCGAAAAGAACAACTACTAATACGTAATTTGTTTGACGATAATTATTGCTTTACTGCGTTGAATATTTTCAAGTTGAATGTTGTAGATATTACCTACGGATTTCATAGAAACAAATACTAATTAGGAAGGTCCTAATTACTTCAAAATTGGTATTGGGTTTATTTTTACTAAATTAGTTTTTTTTTTATTTCTTGGGTGAGAACTTATCTATCTATAGGTACTAATAAAAAAGCTAAAGAGTTTATTTGAACGCACTAATCTCCGGAGTTATTGGTCCGATTCGAAAAATTGTTTCACTAATAGGAAGCTACATTATCGCCGAAGGTTATTATAGACTACTTTTAATCCCGGGAACGCCAGTAAAACCGCGGGGAACAGCTAGTTATTTTATATAAACTAAATTGATTTTAGAAATTTTAAATCACTTGTTTGAGATATTGAAGAAAATTTAAAGCTTTGTTATTTTATTTTGGCATGAAAGTTGAGCAATACTGTGGTTCTTAGTTTGCTATAAACAATGATTGCTATGTGATAGCTTAAATTCATAAAATATGGTACATGAATAGAGTAGCTTTATACAGTCTGATAAACTTTTTTAAAAAATCATATAAATATCTATGACTAAAATTTAGAATAATTTTGATTTCTATGTTGTTACATTAGTGTTAATTAGTCTATATTAAAAATTTTAAATCTTTTGCTCAAGTAATTGCAAAAATATTAAAGGGCAAAAATGAAATATTTCACCCTCTATAACATTGCATTGCTAAATAGTATTACAAAATGCTTTAGGATTCTTATAGTTCTCGCTATGGGTAGCTTATAACCAAAATTCGTGGTTCTTAAATCAATAGGAAATGCGTTATACAGGTTGATGAAAAAAAATTAAAAAGGTCATAAAATTGTCTATGATTAAAAAGTTTTAAATTATTAATGTGCATATTGTTACAATTATGTTACATGGTCTACACCCAAATTTTTTGATCCCTAGCTCAAGTAATTGCAAAAATATTGAGGGGCCAAAATACAATTTTCCACCCTCTATAACATTTCATTGCTAAATAGTATTGCAAAATGCTTTAGGATTCTTATAGTGCTTGCTATGGGTAGCTTATTTCCAAAAAATCATGCTTCTTAGTTAAATAGTTCTTGCGTTATACAGGTTGATAAAAAAAAATTAAAAAGGTCATAAAATTGTCTATGATCAATTTTTTTTAAATTATTGATTTGCATGTTGTTACATTTATGTTACATGGTCTACATTTAAAATTTTGGAACCCTAGCTTAAGTAATTGCAAAAATATTAAAAGTCAAAAATAAAATTTTCCAGCCTCTATAACATTTCATTGCTGAATAGTATTGTAAAATGCTTTAGGATTCTTATAGTGCTTGCTAAGGGTAGCTTATTTCCAAAAAATCATGCTTTTCAGTTGTCTAGTACTTCCGTTATACAGGTTGATAGAAAATAATTTAAGGTGTCATAAAATTTACAACTGTGAAAAATTTGAGAAACACTGGTTTGAATATTGTTTCAATTGTATTGAATAGTTTATATTCCAAATGTAAGGTCCCTAGCTTGAGCCATTACAAAAATATTAAAGTGCAAAAATTGGATATTTCACCCTTTATAACTTTATGCCGCATGAAAAGTTTGAGAAACTTAACAGTACATTTCGAAACAAATACTGTAGAAAGCTTATATTCCAAAAATCAAGCTTCTGCTATGAATATTAACTGAGAAAAACAGGATGTTAAAAGTAAATTTTCAACATTTTTACTTTGTCTATGGGCAAAACTTTGACAAACACCAAGTTGAAATTTGTAGTATTTGTATAGCATAACGCGTATACGAAATTTCATTTGCTTATCTTCAGCCGTTGCAGAGATATAAGAGTTTGAAAAATGCATAATTACCATCGGTAATATCTTCCTCGAAGAAAAAAAGTTTGAGTAACGCTGAAAATACATTTTAGCGGTATTATTAAACTACCTACACTATAAATTTTGAGTTTGTAGCATTCAAACTCACAAAGTTATCAAGGTTTAACGGAAACAAAGCAAATCCCTTATTTTTTTAAATTTTCCTCCCATAGACAATAGTTTGAGAAACGCTCGCACCCATATCTAATATTTTTTACTGAAAAAACTACATTAAAAATTTCACACTTCTAGACCCTAAGGTTCCAGAAATATTAAGATTCTTAAAATCGCACAAAGGGCCCGTTTCCACCGCTGCGGAATGGAATTTTGAAAAATCGCTTCTTAAATGGGGTCTACGTGACAAAATCTATGCACATGCCAAATTTCACATTAATCGGTTCAGCGGTGTGGGCAGGGGGATGTTTACCCAAAAAACCGCTACTCTTTTATATATATAGATTAAAACTTGCTTTTTCAATGAAATAATAGAAAAATATTTAACTAGTCTAACTTTTGTATAGAAAAAGCTACATAGCTCATGGACTACTCCATACAAAAAACAAATGTGTTATAACTTTTGAACTAGGACGCGACAAAATCTGGGATTTGGGGACAAAATTTGACAAATTAATGACAAATTCTGGAAGCAAACAGATCTTCGCTAGGTGCTCTAGTTCTTGAGATATGATACCTAAAAACCCTCAACTTTTGAACCAGGATGCGACAAAATCTGATATTCGAGGACAAAATAGCGACAGACTTGGAATTCAGATCCGTGATGGTGGCCCTGCCAGGAAGTGCCACACGTTCTTGAGATATGAGGTGGCCCAGCCAGGAAGCATACTTAAAACCGTTATAAATTTTGAACCAGGGTGTGACAAAATCTGATATTCGAGGACAAAATAGCTCCAGACTTGGAATTCAGATCCGTGATGGTGGCCCTGCCAGGAAGTGCCACACGTTCTTGAGATATGAGGTGGCCCTGCCAGGAAGCATACTTAAAACCGTTATAAATTTTGAACCAGGGTGCGACAAAATCTAATATTCGAGGACAAAATTGGACAAATTAATGTCAAATTTTGAAAGCAAACAAATCTTCGCTAGGTGCTCTAGTTCTTGATATATATGAGATATGATAATATAGAGACAGTCTGTCAGATGCGACAAAATAGAGACAGTCTTAGAATTGAGATCCGTGATGGTGACTCTGCCAGGAAGTGCCACACTTTTGTTGTACCTATTAATACTAAGACACAAAATCCTCCATAATGCAGGTTGTCTGACCTTTTACCCAAATGTCCAGCTAAACTGGCTGGTATGTCAAGCTATTAGATTTGGCGACCTGGCAACCCTACTTACAATCAGCATAGCACACTTGTATCATTATGTACTTATTATTATCATTCAGACAATAGATTCATATGTAGGTATATGAATCAGATGAAACCACATCCAATTAGAAAACAATTTATTAAAACAATCATTACTATTGTAATAAAGTATCTAAAAATTTATACTTGTCTCTCCTTATTTCATTTTAATATTAATGTAATATTCTATACCAGTAGTTGATTAATGATCTGAAAGTAACCATAAATATACAAAAATTGCTTATATAATATAATTCTTTAATGTTATTTTGTTTCTTCATTTGAGCTTTCTATTGAATCTTGATTAGTATTGATAGGCATACCCATGAAATGCTTTCCATTTGCTGAACTTCTCTTACGATACAGTGGTGCTGTTTGTACAGGTTTTCCTTTGTTATATTTAAATATGCCTTCCCCAGGTAAGTTTGGTAAAACATTTGGTATAGTGTACCAAACTCTGTAAGTCACAAACCATGTGAATATTGCTATGACACCACTAACAAACTTCTCAACCATTATATGATAATATAATATAGTAGAAACAAGCATTACATCCCACAGCACTTGGAGCACAGCAATAGCAATCAAAAGCGCTCTCACATATGGTGTGAAGTTTTCATAAGACAACTTCAAAATATTCAGTTCTTCATTCCTTATATTTTTCAGAGGATTTACACTGGCTGATCTATCATCTATACTTCGTGAGTAATTTTCATCCCTTATATAGTCTTTTATTCTTTCCCATCCATTAATTGCTCTGGCTTCTTCTATCATGATTAAACTTGAGTAAATAAGAATAAAACAATGCCCAGATAAATCAAATCCATTCCAAAAATGCCCATTTTTTAAGCATGAAATTTTGTCACCATACAGTTTAGAATTACACCGCCCATAATTACTTTCCACAACATTGAAAAGTGTTGTCCATGTATACCAAAAAATGGTTGCTATTATCAATCTCATTAGGTGACCACTAACAATTATTCTTTTTGATCCACAACAAGTGGTGTAAGATGTCAACAGAACATAAGGCACTGTTAAAAATAATGTCCAAAACCAGCCAATCTTAACAAAATATTGATTAAAAATGTTATCACTTCTTGAAAAGTAAGTCTTCGGAAAAGTTAGTACATCTGCTATGAGTGATAGTAGAAAGAGCGCTCCTAAATAAACAGCTATTTTTAAATTGGTGTCATAAAAAAGTATCTTCTTACAAATGTGCACAATCATTAGTATAAGCACTTCTATAACGGATGTCGCTTCAGGTGTAGGTTTATTACCTTTTGATTCAGGTGATTCATTTTGTGTTTTGAAATTCATTCGACTATTTTTAAAACTATTTCTACTTGTCATGGTTAGTGTAGAGAAAGAAATTATTTTACAAATAGCTCAATTGTCTAACAAGTGTCAATTCTAGGACTGACTGAATGAATGAATGAACCACCTCAATCCTCAATTTTATTGCCTAGCATAGAGTACCTATTACGCCTAATCCTTTCCTTTCTCTTTGATTGTCATTCATGTAGACAGAGAAATTAATAGACAGTGGGATATCTTCGGACTCACTCGCACAAGAAAGAGAAAAGCTTATTATGGACCATTTTGTTTTGCATCGAATTTCGGATATTTCAAGGTTGCGCGTGGTTGCGCCAATATATTATTATGTTCCTTGAGTTGCTGTTTGTTTTAAAAAAAGGCAAAGGTACAGAGCCATACAGCCTTGTCTTATTTGATCAACTTCAGTTAGGTTTTAGTACAATAGGGTAGTTGACACTGTCAAAAATAAATGACCAAACACTAGCCAATGCATAAAAACACGTGGAAATATCAAATATGTTGTATATTTAATGCTTTTTATGATTTTTAATTAAGAGCCAGTACACATTATCACGCTATCCAAGTTTAGGTAAAAACCTCGAGAGCGAGACTCGACGTGGACGGAAATAGCGCGTCTCTCGAGTCATTATTTCTTGATACTTGCTTTGAATAATTAATTTCTTATCAATTATATGATGTATTGTTAATGGATACCGGTGATTATATTTGAATTTCGTGACTACGGTATTTTAGGATTCCGTAGTTCACGTCTGGAACCCTTATAGTTTCGTCATGTCCGCCCGCCCGTCCGTCCTTGGCTTACCATCCAAATGGTTAGTAATAAAATCATAACAATTATCTTATTCTGATATCTGTGCCTGACACGCACTTGGCCGGTTTATTTCTTTTCTTTCTTTCGGTTTTTTCTTATCCTACTTAATAATTATAAATACGATAGTTTGTGAGTGTGTGAATGTATGTTTTTTACTCTTTCACGAAAAAACTACAGAACGGATTTGGATCAAACTTGGCGCAAAGGTAGACCATACCAAATAGAAGAAAGAAACATAATATCCCTCGGGGAAGCAGGTGAAACCGCGGGGCGAAAGCTAGTAAATGATAATTTATATTTAGTAAAAGAGTTACCAATATTTTTAATTACATTTATTAGAACTTAGTTCTTTATAGCACGTTATCGTTTGCGAGCTGAGGGGCAGACCGACGAGTGGGTAACAACAATCATAGATAATAATAGAATGTCACCAAATAGTTCTAATCTAGCTAGTGATATCTTTGTTATAATGTCAGATCAACTTAGCTCTTGCAACACTGACAAACTTTATATAGTTTTGCTGTCTATATCGTCGTGTTATGACGTCACAGACCGGTCCCAAACTGTTCGAAAAATAAAAAGTAAAAAAAAAATATCACAGTATCAAATACGGTACAGTAGCAGTATAATTTCTTTTTATATTGAGTTCACGCGTTCTGTGTGCCTACATGGTGGCGCGGAAAAAAGTGACATAGGTCCTACCTCGACGGGCGCTCGCGCCGTTCTGATCGGCGCGCGCTTGTGCATTGCAATTTATTGCAATTTAGAGTCGTGTTATATATTTAATTAAAAAATATTATGGTTCGGATGGACGAAAAACTAACTCCGATCATCGAAGAAAATGCAAAACTAAAACAAAAGATTAATAATCTAGAGAAAGAGATAGAATATCTAAAAAAAGAAAAGAAAAGCAACAACATTATTATTTACGGATTAGAAGAGAGTGAAAAATCAACATCAGAGCTAATTCAGAGCGTTAAGAAGGACTTCAAAGAAGACTTAAATATGGAAGAATATAGAAGAAAACGAAGTGAACAAAGTGTACCGTTTAGGAAAAAAGAAAATCGAGAACAAACCGAGACCTGTGCTGTGTTCCTTTATAAATGGATGGAAAAAGGACGAAATTTTGAAAAACAAAAAGAGTTTCAAGAAAATCTATATATCGGAGGACTATTCGAAAGAAGTTTTGGAAACTAGGAAAGCTTTGCAACCACAATTACAAGAAGATAGGAAAAAGGGAAATATAGCTTTTTTAAAGACGATAAACTAATAGTTAAAGAACCAAACACTGACAAAAGGAAAGGGGAACCAACTACTTCACCACAATCACCCTCAAAAACTCAACCCAAAAAACAACAAACGTTAAATTCGATCAAAACTAACAGGACAAACGCCTTTGATGTAATGAGATCCCGATCAAACTCTTTAACTAACAACTATGTGCATAAAAACCAATAGCAACTAACAACCGGTAAACAGGACAACCAAATAAACTATGAAAACCGACAAATAGAAAAACTACAAACTCCCCCAAGCCGACTGGTCCTCGTGGGGGATAGCGACCACGACCCTCTAAAGGTTAAAAATAGAGCCAACACACACAGTCAAAATGAAACAAATAATATTCATATAGCAACTATAAACTGTCGATCTCTTAGAACCCCCGAAAAACTTCAAGAATTAGAAATAGCATTAGAAGAAATAAAATGGGATATTATAGGGATAAGTGAAATGAGAAGATTTGGGGAACAAATTGAAGACCGTGGAAAGTATATACTACATTATAAAGGAGAGACGCCAGGACTTTATGGAGTCGGATTCATTGTCAAAAGGAATCTAGTAAACAACATAATAGAACTAAAAGGAATTTCAGAACGTATCGCAATTCTTAACATAAAACTCAACGAAGAAGAATGGTCTATTATCCAGGCGTATTCACCAACGGAATCGGACAAAAAGGAAGACTTAATAAAAACTGAAAAATTCTACGAAGAACTCCAGAACACCATCAAAACGGCACATAAAAATGTGATAGTGATGGGTGACTTTAATGGCCAAATCGGAACACAAAATAGTGACGAAGAACATACCACAGGAGGCCACGGTTTTGGCACTAGAAGCAAGAATGGTACAAGATTGGTAAACTTTTCACTAGAAAACAGATTAAGTATTCTATACAGCTTTTATAAAAAGAAAATAACAAAAAAATGGACATGGATCTCACCTAACGGTCTTCATAAGAATGAAATAGACTTTATTATGTCCAATAATAGAAAAGCTTTTAATGATGTGTCGGTCATACATAATTTAAATTTTAACACTGACCATAGAATGGTACGAGCTACAATGGCAGGAACACGCCCCAAGAAAACAAGAAAATTTCATGATAAATATGCAGTTGTTCAGTACACTGGTGACACAGAATTACTGCTTAAAAATCTAGAAACATCATTGGATAGTAAAGAACATTTACCAATACAAGAAAAATACAACGAATTACTACATCATCTAAAAACTGAAAGAAAGAAATCTCATTTGAAAGCAAGGAATTACTACAGAAACGCAAGGAACTACTACTAGATAGGAAAACAAAAGAAAACCGTCATAAAATATCACAAATAAGTAAAAGGATTAATGAACAATTACGTAAAGAAAGAAAAACAAAACGAACTAATACAATGAAGAATTATATAGAAAAAACAGGAGGAATAAAAAATGCACTAAAAGAACTAAATTGCAAAAACGATTGGATACCAAATATGAAAAACAAAGATGGTAAAAGTACAGGAAAGAGATCGGAGATACTAAAAGCTGCTACAGATTTTTACTGAAATCTATACCAAAGCCAAAAGATGGGAGTAAGCAAACTGATGAAGAGGAAGTACCCGAAATACTAAAAGAAGAAACTATAAAGGCAATTAGTACACAGAAGAACGATAAAGCTCCCGGATCAGATCTCGTTACAAATTAACTTCTGAAAATAACATTACCAGTGATTGCTCCGAAGCTTACAGATATATTCAATGAAATTATCATAACAGAAAAGATTCCCGAGGATTGGACAAAATCAATAAGGGAGATATATCAAACTACAGGCCCATTAGCTTAATGTCTAATGTCTATAAGGTATTCTCAAAAATTATATTATCAAGAATTACCAACATTCTTGAAGAAAATCAGCCCAAAGAGCAAGCTGGATTTCGTCGAAATTTTTCCACCATAGACCACATCCATTCCCTTAGACAAATATTGAAAAAATATAAAGAATATAACAAGACTTACTACCTAGGCTTTGTTGATTTTAACAAAGCATTCGACACACTAGAACACGAGTTTATATGGAATGCACTAAAGATACAGGGCGTACAAACAAAATACTTACGAATACTCCAAAATGTATACACCAAAAGTACAGCGCAAGTTAAGTTAGAAACTATAGGCGAAGAATTTCCTATCAAGAGAGGCGTACGCCAAGGAGATCCCATCTCACCTAAATTATTCTCAGCCGTCTTAGAAATGATAATTAGGAACCTAGATTGGAAGAATAAAGGATTAAATATAAACGGCGAAAAACTGAGCCACTTACGTTTTGCAGACGACTTAATAATTTTCTCTGAGAGCCCAAAAACATTGGAATCAATGCTACAACAACTAGCCGACGAAAGTGACAAGGCAGGTCTAACAATGAATTTAACTAAAACAAAAATTATGTCAAACTCTACACAAAAAGATACCATAACAGTGAATAAAGAGCAAATAGAATATGTACATGAATATGTTTACTTAGGACAATTAATATCTACCGAAGACTGCATGAAAAAGGAAATAGAAAGAAGAATAGCTAACACCTGGAAACGATATTGGTCACTTAGCGAAGTTATGAAGAACAAAGAAATGCCGATGAAAGAAAAAAGAAAGGTATATAATATGTGTATTTTGCCATGCTTGCTATACGGGTGTCAAACTTGGGCAATGACAGAAAAACTGGCAATTAAAATAAAAGTCTGTCAAAACGGAATTGAGAGAAGTACAATAGGTGTTAAAAGAAAAGACCGCAAAAAATTAAAAGACATTAAAAGTAAAACTAAATTCAAAAATGCATACATAACATACAAACAACTAAAGTGGAGATGGACAGGACATATGACAAGAGAGAAGAAGGAAAAATGGACCAGACTAATAACAGAATGGTATCCGCGAGACTGCAAAAGGAACAAAGGAAGACAAACTAAGAGATGGGAAGACGATATCAGGAAAATAGCGGGTCCAACATGGACGCGAACGGCAAGGGATAGAATAAAATGGCGATCTTTAGAGTAGGCCTTTGTCGGAAGACAAGTTGAGGAGTAACTACCGTTTGCCGAATTAAAATCAGTAAAACATAAATTAAATAATATAACAGTTTATATAATATATTAGTTAGTAAATTTCAATCAATCAATCAATCAATTCAGCCTATCGCAGTCCACTGCTGGACATAGGCCTCTCCCAGGCTGCGCCACAACACCCTGTCCTCCGCTTTCCGCATCCAGTCTGTCCCAGCCGTCTTCCTTAGGTCGTCGGTCCACCTAGCTGGGGGGCGCCCCACACTACGCTTGCCGGTGCGTGGTCTCCACTCCAGGACTCGTCTGCTCCAACGGCCATCAGTCCTTCGACAAACATGACCAGCCCACTGCCACTTCAGTTTGCTTACTCTGCAGGCTACGTCGGTTACTCCGGTTCTCTTCCGGATAATTTCATTTCTGATTTTATCCATCAGAGAAACTCCGAGCATAGCCCGCTCCATAGCGCGCTGAGCGACCTTGAATTTGTGGACTAGCCCGACTGTCAGTGTCCACGTTTCGGCACCGTATGTCATAACGGGCAGGACGCACTGGTTGAAAACCTTAGTCTTCAAACATTGCGGGATGGTGGACGAAAAGATTTGACGAAGTTTTCCAAACGCTGCCCAACCTAACTGGATCCTTCTGTCGGCTTCTCTGTCAAAGTTGTGTCTACCGAGCTGGATGACTTGCCCTAGGTAGACATACTCCTTAACAACTTCGAGAAGCGACCCTTCGATGCGGATTGGACTCGGCAAGACGTGTGAATTGTACATGACTTTCGTCTTGTCCAAATTCATGCCAAGGCCAACCCGCCGAGAGGCTCCATTTAGGCTGTGCAGCATCTGGTTTAGTTGGTCCAGCGTCTCTGCCATTATGACGATGTCATCGGCAAAGCGAAGGTGTAAGATGTACTCGCCGTTCACGTTGATACCCTGTCCAGTTCAGTCCAGCGTCTTGAAGACATCCTCCAACGCATTTGTGAATAGTTTCGGGGATATCACATCCCCCTGTCTCACCCCTCTCAGCAGTTGGATAGGCCTGGTTTTTTGATCTTGGATCTGGACAGTCATCGTGGCAGCGTCATACAGACACCTCAAGACTTCGATGTAACGCCAGTCAATTCGACATCGTTGCAGAGAGGCCAGAACTGCCCATATTTCGATGGAGTCGAAGGCTTTCTCGTAGTCCACAAATGCCATACACAGCGGCTGGTTGTACTCCTCGGTCTTCTGTACAATTTGCCGAACAGTATGGATGTGGTCTACGGTACTGAAGCCTTTTCGAAAACCGGCTTGTTCTGGTGGCTGGAACTCGTCAAGTCTTCTGGCGAGACGGTTCGTGACGACCCTCGAGAACAGTTTGTAGACGTGGCTCAGAAGTGAGATGGGCCTATAGTTCTTCAGCAAGGTTTTGTCACCTTTTTTGAAAAACAGAACCACCGCACCTCTGCTCCACGCCTCGGGCGTTGTACCCTCTTGGATGACGGAGTTGAAGAGACTCGCTAGCTCATTCAGGACTGTAGCCCCGCCTGCTTTAAGGAGCTCTGTCGTTATTCCGTCATCACCCGGTGCCTTATTGTTCTTTAACTGCTCAAGAGCCGCCCTAATCTCGCACAGGTCGACATCCGGGATGTCCTCCGTGTAGTGGCGCGTTAATTCGGCTCGATGGTCATCTGCACTATGTTCCGCTGGTTTCACCGTCCGCGTTGAGTATAAGTGTCCGTAAAAATCCTCGACTTCCTCGAGTATCTCGGACTTTGAAGCCACGATTCTGCCATCCGCAGTTCTTAGTTTCGCCAGATGGGACCTCCCTAATTGTTGAGCGAAGACTTTGGACCCTCGATTTTGTTCAATCGCGGCCTTAATGACGAAAGTCGGACCGTTCGGCTTGGGGCGCAGAAATCACAGGGGGCAAATGCTGGTCAACTTTTTAGAGTCGCAGGGGCTCTTTTTGATGAATTCGTTCTTCGAAAAGAAACCCCAAAGGAAGTGGACCTGGCAGAGCCCCGATAACGTGACTAGTAATGAGATAGACTTCATCATGACGGATAAGAGGCACATATTTAGAGATGTCTCTGTGATCAGCAGGTTTAACACCGGAAGCGATCACAGGCTTGTCCGAGGCACTCTAAATATAAATTTTCGAGCTGAGAGAACCCGCATGATGAGGCCTACCCTCCGACCTACGCAGCTCCAAGCCGCTCTAGGATCGGAAAAGTTCCAATTGGAACTTCAAAATCGGTTCGCCCTACTGGAAACCACAGGCAATGTCGACGAGAAAGCCGACGCGGTGGTCAAGACACTATGAGACGTGTCCCGCAAACTTTTCCCGTCGCAGCGAAAAAATAAGGCGTCCAAACTTTCCTCGGAGACTCTCGGACTTATGAAAGAAAGACGAGATTTGTCATCCACACAGCAGCTGTCTTCGTCAGATAAGAGGGCCTTAAACCTAAAAATTAGGAAGTTGACGCGACGCGATCTTCGGTGCTCTAACACCCGCGACATTAAGGCCGCGATTGAGCAAAATCGAGGGTCCAAAGTCTTTGCTCAACAATTAGGGAGGTCCCATCTGGCGAAACTAAGAACTACGGATGGCAGAATCGTGGCTTCAAAGTCCGAGATACTCGAGGAAGTCGAGGATTTTTACGGACACTTATACTCAACGCGGACGGTGAAACCAGCGGAACATAGTGCAGATGACCATCGAGCCGAATTAACGCGCCACTACACGGAGGACATCCCGGATGTCGACCTGTGCGAGATTAGGGCGGCTCTTGAGCAGTTAAAGAACAATAAGGCACCGGGTGATGACGGAATAACGACAGAGCTCCTTAAAGCAGGCGGGGCTACAGTCCTGAATGAGCTAGCGAGTCTCTTCAACTCCGTCATCCAAGAGGGTACAACGCCCGAGGCGTGGAGCAGAGGTGCGGTGGTTCTGTTTTTCAAAAAAGGTGACAAAACCTTGCTGAAGAACTATAGGCCCATCTCACTTCTGAGCCACGTCTACAAACTGTTCTCGAGGGTCGTCACGAACCGTCTCGCCAGAAGACTTGACGAGTTCCAGCCACCAGAACAAGCCGGTTTTCGAAAAGGCTTCAGTACCGTAGACCACATCCATACTGTTCGGCAAATTGTACAGAAGACCGAGGAGTACAACCAGCCGCTGTGTATGGCATTTGTGGACTACGAGAAAGCCTTCGACTCCATCGAAATATGGGTGGGCTTTTGTGGTACTGTGCATTGCCTTGGCAATATCCTCGTACATGGCCTCAGCTGTTTCGTCAGAGCATGTCGAAGTCGGCGCATATACCTGTATCACTTTCATGTAGTACCTGTCGGTGAGTTTTAGTACAAGGTACGCTACCCGTGTCGACACACTACTGATTTCCACAACGCTGCTAGTGAGTTCCTTGTTGACCAGGAAGCCGATACCGCCTTGGGAGAGCTGATCACCTTCGCGAAAGTAGAATAGGTTTCCTGACTCCAGGGTTATCGTGTCCTCCCCCTGTCTTCGGACTTCAGATAACCCCAGTATATGCCAGTTAATGCGACCTAACTCTACCCAAGTTCGGCGAGGTGATGGTCCAGCCTCATCAAACGTCCATTGTACGTAGCCAGATGTAGTCGTCGTTGGTAGCCTGCCGTAACCCGGGGATTCTTCGCACCCCCCGTCCCGCCGTTACCGTGACCGCTACCTTGACCAGGAATAGCGGGACCGCCGGGAACTGGGGGCCGTTGTTTTGGCACTTTTTTCATTTGGGAGGTTTATGACCATAGTCACCACGCTGGGCAAGCGGGCAACGATGACGCTGCTGCCCGTCATCGCTCTGGAGAATTTAGGTTGGCTTGTTGGATGGGTATTCCGCCATCGGTCGGTCGCCAGCGCCTCGTCCGTCAGTGGCAGGGTGTACCGCGCGCAGGTGAGGTTGGCATTTGGGGAGTCCGGTTGTTGTGTGCTCCCCCTTACACCCCAGTTAGTAAATTTGGATAGTAGAAATTAGTTCTTAGGCATACTTACAAAACTTTGTTATTTAAATTAAGATCAACAATAAAGGTTTTTTATTTTTTTTTATTTATTTATTTATATATTTAATTATGGCTTAACAAATAAAGGGATTATGAAAAAAAAAACTGAATTGAATTTGTTAATGTACGTATATTATTTTGACATAATTTTTTGATTGAAATTATGTTTTATAAATACAAAAAATTGCGTGAAACTGCTGAGATTTTTTTTATAATAGGCAAACGTATTTTTTTTTTTAACAATTAATGTGATTAATAATCGACATTCTGGAACATTAAAGTACAATTTCCTTATATGACTGATGTGTACGCATTTTTTTTTCAGTAATTTATTTGAATGTTTATGTGAGATACAGGCGTCAAAGTTGACTCTATACGTGTTTTTAGTAAAACTAGACGTGGGAGATTGAACACTACAAAAAAAAAATAAGGACTTATTGAAAATGTTGTACATTATTGTTCAATACGATAGATTGAACTAATTTTGCAATAAATTCAAAAGTAAGAATATTTGCCCTAAATAGGTAAACTAGTCGCTCAAAATCTTAGTTAATCGCGTTTATATGCAAGCGTCCTCTTAACAGTATATCCACTGAGAGTAGATGCATGTAGATGATTTGATGCTGTGAAACTATGACGTCATAGTGTAATATTTCATACAAAATTCCATATAAACTTGATATAAACTATCGTTTTGACATTTATTAAAAAGTTGCAGATTTGATATGTCAGTTAATTACCCTATGGTAGGAGGTCTACTAAAACTTTTCATGGACTTCTTGAGAGAACTCGAAAGGCTACTATACACGTAATCATTTCATTTCACTGGTGCACTTGTATTGATCTTTATTGGACAAAATACCACCGATAATATTAAATAAAACTCAAAAAATACACTATTTTATGAAAATAAAATTAAAACGCAACGTCACTTCGAAAGTTCCCGCCAAAAAGTCTCCTTGGTTGCGCCATGAAGGAATGACATAACATTTCATTCCATTCAGTTTTGGTATCGCCAACTTAAAATTACAGTCTCCCACGCCCGTGTACTGTGTATAAAATCAAAATAGCCTTATTATTTTCTTAAATGAGAATTATGGAAAATGAAATTTAAATCAATTATTGTTTATTTATTTAAGAAATTTATTATCATATTATTTATATTTGCAGATTAAAATTAGTACCTACACGTTTACCTTAGGTGGTATTTAAATAATAGATATTATTAGTAAAAAATTACATCACTGTATTGTAATAGTACTATATAAAATTTAGTATAAATAAACAAATAATAATTAATATTCTGGGACATTATTTACACATGGTTTCCTATTTTTAAATTACATATATTGACCTGTGTTTGACTACAACCTCACCGTGGTTAGTGTTGATGTGGCCGATGGTAGTAAACACATAAAGCCAGAAGGGAACTGGATCTGAAGTGCAGCTGTCGGAACACACCGGAAGGTATTTGGCGACAAATTTTCAATTTGAAGGTGGTAGCCAGCCAGGCGGGTACTACAAAGTACCCTACTACCGTGCTATGGCTTCCTCACAATGTTTTTCGTCACTGAAAGCTCAAGCTCAGTGTAGGATTCAAACCTGCGACCTTCATCTCGGCATTCGACGATTTATCCTATACTAAGCAGAGCTTATACTATGGAGACTAAATAACTGATTATATTACTTTTTTTGTAAACATTTTTCTGTAATTGTCTTGGATGGTCATAACTTTTGATATTATAATTTATCATTCATCAAAAAAATCTAAAATATTAAACCAACTTATTGTTATATTATTAAAATATTTTTTTTGTCATTTAGTTTATGTAAATAAATGTTGGATACAAAAAACTACTAAACAAAAATATGTGATATAAATAATATTCCGGGTATAAGGGACAGCCGACCTAAAACTGATTCCATGGATTCAATTCATGATTCTGGAGACTTTGAATTTTTCGTCGATGTTTGCATGATTTATACGATTTTTTTTTTCAGAAATTTAGGATTGATTATACTATAAAATTATTATACAAGTCTAACTAAACCTGATTTAAAAATAAATAAACAGTAACTACTAATTTAGACATAAAATTGCAATGTAAATTAAAATTCAAATCAATAGGCAAGACGCAAGCAGCTGTTTGAGTTCACAAGTGAGTTCATTGGGTCATTTCCTTCAAGTAAACATAGCGGCCGCGCCGATTCGGCCTTTCGGCAGAGGTCAAAGAAAGCCGCCCCTCTGTCGAAACCTTTGACAACGTCGCATTGCCCGCCAGCTGCCGCGCAGCGCGTTCGTTGTTTGGTTTGATGTAGTTAGTCGACGTCTGTCTCCTGTGCCGTGTGGGCGGATGTTTAAAAGTTTAACATTTTGCGACTTACGGACGATTTTAAATTATTTTTGTTTATAATTGTTTTCTGTGTGTGTTTAACCGCTGTGGCGGTGGTAGATCCTTTTATTAGTGCTTGTGAGCATGGAAAAATGCTGATGTGGTGTTATGATGAATGTTCTATGAGGCCTACGACCTTAAAGGTCAGGTTAAAGTTACTCCA
Organism: Tethea ocularis; assembly: GCA_963555595.1. Lineage (NCBI taxonomy): Eukaryota > Metazoa > Arthropoda > Insecta > Lepidoptera > Drepanidae > Tethea > Tethea ocularis. The sequence goes on along the minus strand of OY741963.1, from coordinate 5,699,807 downwards.
ACTCTCGACACCGAGAGAGTTAGTAAATTATTTGATACAGTAGTTTAGTTACATTGATAACTAATCCTTTAAAGCCTAAAATAAAGTAAAAAACGAATGAGTGAGGATGGGACTTGTCATCCTCAACACGGGTTCGGAGGACACGTGCGTACGGCAACAGGGTGGGTCGATCGTTGACATAACGTTCGCGTCAGCCCATCTGGTGCGCCGTGTCCGGGACTGGAGGGTGGTGGTGGACGTGGAGACACTATCGGACCACCGATATATTCGATTCAATGTCTCCGCGCTCCCCACTGACCCACTGCAGAGCAGTGCTCGGACCCCTAGTGTTGGGGACGGTCCGCGTTGGGTGCTGGGTCGACTCAACAGGGAGGCCGCCGCGGAAGCGGCCGTCATAGAGGCCTGGAGGTCTGGGCCCCGAATTGCTGCCGATGTGGATGAGGAAGCGGAGCGTCTCGGCGTCTCGCTTTCCCGCATCTGTGATGCGGCGATGCCGAGGGCGAGACCACTCCCTCCACGGCACTGGGTGTATTGGTGGTGCGCTGAGCTCCACCAAATGCGGGTGGCCTGTGGGACGGCGCGCCGCCGTTACACCCGGTGCAGGCGAAGGCGGGTCCGAGATCCCCAGGAGGAGGATGCCTCCTATGCTGCTTATCGGTCCGCGTGCAGGGCTCTCCAGTTGGCGATCGCGCGGGCCAAAGAGACGGCGTGGGAGGAATGGCTGGAGATTCTCGACAGGGATCCATGGGGAAGGCCGTACAGGGTAGTGCGGAAAAAGCTCCGTCCCTGGGCCCCCCCCCTGACGAGCACTCTCCAGCCAGAGTTCCTCGAGGAGGTGGTTGGTGCTTCCCGCGGCGAGGTGAATGGGTGCCTCCGGCGATGGCCTCCGGCGCGATTCAAGTTGCCGAGGAAGACGCTTCCCCCGCACCGGTGTCGGAGGGGGAACTCGGGGCGGCCATTCTAGCCCTAGCTTCGGGAGCGCCCTCGCAATCCCGCTGGAGGAGATCGGTGAAAGGGTGGGGTCCCTGTTTACTGCGTGTATGGAGCGGGGCCGGTTCCCCCGTAGATGGAAAACGGGTAGACTGGTCCTGCTCCGCAAAGAGGGGCGCCCGGCGGAGCAGCCGTCGGCGTATCGTCCGATCGTGTTACTCGACGAGGTGAGCAAATTGTTCGAGCGGGTGCTCGCGGCTCGCCTCGTCGAGTCCATGGATCCGGACCTCGCCGATGAGCAGTTTGGCTTCCGCCAGGGCCGATCCACCCTCGATGCAATCGCGCGGGTCAGGGACCTCTCCGAGGAGGCTGTCTCCCGGGGTGGTGTGATGTTTGCGGTGTCTCTCGACATCCGCAACGCTTTCAACACGCTACCTTGGGAGACTGTGAAGAGTGCTCTGCAGTACCACGGCGTGCCGCGGTATCTGCAGAGGGTCGTGGCCGACTACTTCGTTGGGAGAGCGGTAGTCTTCCCGACGAAGTACGGTTCCGGGAGGAGGGAGATGTCGTGCGGTGTTCCGCAGGGGTCGGTTCTTGGTCCGCTCCTGTGGAACATCGGATACGACTGTGTGCTGCGCGGGTCCATGCTGCGGGGGGTCGGCGTGACATGTTACGCCGACGATACCCTCGTGTCGGCCTGCGGCGGCACCTATCGCGAGGCGTCCCTCCTCGCCACGGCGGGCGTGGCCCAGGTGGTGGCGCGAATCCGCGCCCTGGGACTCGAGGTGGCCTTGGATAAGTCTGAGGCCCTCGTGTTCCACGGGCCCCGGCGTGCGCCGCCTCCTGGGGCCACGATAATGGTGGGAGGAACTTCCATCACCGTCGGGTTGACGATGAAGTACCTGGGACTCGTCCTCGACGGTCAGTGGAAGTTTGAGGAGCACTTCCGGAGGTTGGCCCCTAAACTGGTGGCCGCCGCCGGATCACTGTGCAGGGTCCTCCCCAATGTGAGGGGCCCAAGGAGTGCTTGCGTGCAAGGAGTACCAGCGTAGAGGCGTCGCTACGCTGGTGTGGTGCGCTCCATGGCGCTCTACGGGGCGCCGATATGGGCAGATGCCATGAGCGCCCGAAACCTGGCAGTGCTGCGACGTCCGCAGCGCGCCATGGCGCTCAGGGTGGCCCGGGCGTACCGCACCGTGTCGTGCGTCGGCGCGTGCGTGCTCGCCGGTATGCCGCCGTGGGACCTCGAAGCCGAGGTGCTCGCCGCGGTGTACTGGCGAACAAAGGAGGCCGAGGCCGAGGGTGGCCGCCCTCATTCGAGGGAGATCGAGCGCTGGAGGGAGGACGCTCGAGATGTGCTCCTCCAGCGTTGGGCGGCCCGCCTCGACAACGCAGTGGTGAGCCGGGAGTTGGTGGCCGCCGTTCGGCCGATCTTAAGAGAGTGGCTGGAACGGCGGCACGGGGCTCTCTCCTTCCACCTGACACAGGTGCTCACCGGGCATGGTTGCTTCGGTGGCTACTTGTGCCGGGTGGCGGGCAGAGAGCCCACAGAGGAGTGCCACCACTGCGTGGCTAGAGTGGCGGACACGGCGCAGCACACGCGCGAGGCGTGCCCGGCTTGGGCAGTGCCTCGCGCCGCCTTGTCCGCGGTGGTGGGAGGGGACTTGTCACTGCCGGCCTTGATCCAATCCATGGTCGATAGCGACGAGTCCTGGCAGGCGGCCGCATCCTTCTGCGGCGAAGTAATGTCGCAGAAGGAGGCGGCGGAGCGGGAGCGGGAAGATGATATCAACTCGCTCCCGATTCGCCGCCGGAGGCGTGGGGGGCGGAAAAATATAATTTTGACCTCGACGTTTCGATCAAGTTGCATTGATCGTGGTCACGAGTGGACTAACATGAATTGAATTTGAAAAAAAAGCATATTTTGAAAATCACATAAATTTAAATATTAATAACCCAAAAGCATTATGGAAAAACTTAAAAAGAAATGTTGTAATGAATTCTCAAGTTAGCGACTTGCCTAATTTCTGTAGTAACCCAAATGATTTAAATAAACACTTCCTCGATATACCTGGTAGCAGCAATGTTAGCATATCTTTGCTATCTTATTATAAGTTTCATAGAGTTGGCTCAGCTGTTTTTTCTTTAGTGACTGTTGATGAGGATGTTGTAGCTAATATTATTAGATCTTTAAAGTCCAATGCTACGGGTACTGATAATATAAATATAGAAATGATTATGTTGACACTTCCTAATACACTTGGTATTATAACAGAAATCGTAAATAAATCTATTGTGACCTCGACATTCCCAGACCTTTGGAAAATCGCTCTTATCAAACCAATCCCAAAAAAATTACACCCAACTGGTTTCAAGGATCTTCGACCTATAAGTATTTTGCCTTGTTTATCAAAAATTTTAGAGAAAGTTGTCTGTTTACAGCTAACGAAATTCATGGAATTTAATAACATACTTCCTAGCGTACAATCAGGTTTTCGTAAGAAACGTAGTACAACCACGGCTCTTCTTGATGTTGTAGACAACGTCTTGACATCTCAGGACCGAGGACTGGGAACAATCTTGGTCTTACTCGATTTCTCTCGTGCATTTGATGCGATTAATATTCCGTTACTTCTCTCCAAACTAACATTTCTTGGTTTTGATAGTTCCACAGTTCGTTGGTTCCATAGTTACCTAAATTTAAGATCACAGATAGTTGAGGTACGGAAGAGTGATGGCTCTAAAGCTTTCTCGGAGCAGAGTTATGTAACCAGAGGCGTTCCTCAGGGCTCCATTCTTGGTCCACTGCTTTTCATCCTGTACAGCTCTGATATTGCCACCTGCATACAAAATTGCCAGTTCCATATATATGCAGATGATCTGCAGATATATATTAATACTTCATCCAGTGATGTCGTGGGCTCTGTTAGCAAATTAAATGAAGACCTTAGTCGTGTCTCAGTTTGGTCGGAAAACAACTGCTTAGTACTAAATCCAACCAAGTCTAAGTATATGGTATTGGGTTCCAAAAAACAAGTAGCTGATATATGCAAGTGTCAACCTAATATTTTGATAATGAATGAACCAATTGAGTTTATTTCCGAAGCTCGAAATCTTGGAGTTATATTTGACTCTCAGCTTCATTTTGAAAACCACGTATTAGAGGCTGTGCGTAACTGCTTCTATCGCCTGAAGCTGTTGTATCAGGTTCGTCCCTTTCTTAGTGTTGATACTAGGATAAGATTATGTGAGACTTTAGTATTATCGAAACTTAATTATGCTGACATTGTCTATGGCCCTTGTCTGTTCTCTAAGACTCAGAAGTTAATCCAACGTGTACAAAATGCTTGTGCCCGCTTTTGCTTCTATATACCTGCTCGTAGTCATGTCACACCATATTTAATTCAGGCAAATTTAATGAAAATGTCATCACGAAGACATTTACATCTTGCGAGTCTACTCTTTGGGATTATCAAAACTAAAGAGCCAAGCTATCTCTATGACAAGCTTTCTTGGAACCAAAGTAAGTATGGTAACAGGGGCTCCATACCACGACTAAGTATGCCGCGTCATAAGTCTGCAGCATTCCGTGGAAGTTTTAAGTTTGCGGCGACCCGGTGTTGGAATGACCTTCCTCCGCCAATTCGTGCCTTGAAAAATGTCAAAACGTTTAGTAGACATCTAAAAGCCCACCTTTTAAAAATTCAATTGCAAACTTAGTGTCGTCCCTTAAGGCTACTTTCTGACCACATTTTTGTTTATTTTTATAACCAATAATTATTTTATACAACATTTGACATTTGCCTCCTTATTAAATAAATATCTCTGAATCTGACTGTCACCTGGGTCATAAAAAATGTTACCACAATATATTATTGTATAACACTGGCTGTACTCTCGCATTTGATTAATTATGTTTTATATATTTTTCCTATTTCGTATTGTATATTTTTGTTGAGTTCTTATGTTTTCTTATTTTGATAATTATTATTTATTGTTTTCAATGTTGTTCGTGACGTCACCTATGGCAGCAACTGAAAATCAGTACTGTGAGCCCAGTACAAACTGTGCTCACAGCTTACAACTGAGTTGCTGTCCATTTTTGATGTCACACACCACAATTTTTAGTATTTTTATATTGTTATTTTAATTTATTATCTTGTGTAAGTACCTTGTGTAATTGTGCTGTGTGTATCAAAATAAATGGTTTCTTTCTTTCTTTCTTAATTGTGTTCGCGAAAGTTTAAAAAGTATTTCTGACATAATTGATTTATATAGTGTTATTATAGGCATTCAGCGTAACCTTTTCCCAAAGTTTTCAGTCGGCTGTCCCTTCCACCCTGTATATATGGGTATATAGGGTGTGGAGCTTGATGTGTGGCCGTGTGTACCTACGTCAACACGCGATAGACTGCCCGCCTACAGTATTATAATTATATATAACTCAGATTAATAAACATAGGCAGATGGAGCGTACAGTAACAAACGATGCGTGGTCGAATAGCATTTATGTGTGCGTGACAACGAGGAGCGGCTCTGTAGGGACACGTGCATTTGTGTGCGTGTAATGATCCCAGATGTTGGGAAAAAACTCCCACAATTTTATCGATTGTTCTCAAGAGTACTTGTTAAAGATTGGTACTGTTCGTTCGCAAAACATAGATTCTTATGACACTAAAGTTTATTCAAAATGACCTCCGTGATTTTGAATACAGGCCTTCAATCTGCGCGGCCAGTCGTCTATCGCAGCACGAACGAGGTCAATTTCAATATCGGCGGCTGCCTTAATCAAGGATGTCTTGAGTGACTCCAAATTGGGATGAGGCTTTGAGCACGCCTTTTCCTCCAAGTGTTGCCATATCTTGTAATCTAACGGATTCAAATCTGAACTGGAGGAGGGCCAGTCTTCGTGCCGGATGAAGTCGATTCCACGCGCCGCCAGCCAGTCTTGTGTGCTCTTCGCTCTATGAGCTGGCGCCGAATCTTGTTGGAATACCCAGTGCCTGTTATTGAACATGGTATGAGAAACAGGTTCCACAAGGTTCGTCAGGACTGTATGTTGATACACAACTGTATTCGTTTTTACACCTTTCTCACAAAAATGTACCTCTGTTAAGCCCCAATAAGAAACTCCCGCCCATACCATGAGCGAGGATGGAAAATGACCTCGTTGGACACGCGGAGTACGGTTGCTCGCTTCTTCACTACTGTGTGCGTACACCTTATCATTTTGTTTGTTGTAGCTCTCTTCTACGGTAAACATTTTTCATCCGAAAAAAGAATTTCCCGATTTTTTTTCCCGCGTACCGCTTCAACAAAGCGAGGCATCTCTTCAGTCTCAGGTCCATTAGACGAGCATTCAAACGATGTCCTGTTTTTCTTCGATATGCCCGAAGCCCTAAGTCTTCATTTAACACCCTTTTCACCGTGGTTCTGCTTAACCCCATCTGAAGGGCCAATAGTTTCTGCTTACGTTTGGGATTTATTTGAATTCGCGCCTTCACAGCTTTTATCACTGCTAACCTAAGTCCTAACAGACCGAGGGCGACCACTTCTTGACCTGTCATCTACACTAGAGTCTTCATTGTATCGTTTGATGGTACGATAAACGAATCTTTTGGTTATATTCAAATTTTTCAGTATGTCAAAAATTTTAATTGGCGCGTAACCGCAACGATGCAACGCAATAACTGCAACACGGTCTTCTTTAAGCGTCCACTCCATATTTAAAAATGAGTAAAATTCTAAAAAGTATACATTTTTATTTTCATGAACAATTCGAAATTCGAATTCAATAAACTTTTTTGTGGCCAGCATTCTAAAAGAAAAGTTTTTACTGTGTGACAATACTTATGACCTGACTACGTATAATTCGAAATATTTATTAATTGTTACAAAGTATTTTTTCCTAAGAGTGCTGATTACAAGCATTTTCTCTCAACTCTCTAGAATTAGACAACTAGGTATCTTCATCGTGCTCAATCAATATTTTTATTCAAAATTTTAGGATCGATTATACTATAAAAATGAACGGTAGTATATTTACTGATTAATAACAAAAGAAATCATCAACATATTCCTCCAAAGTATATTACTGACATATACGACTATTTCATGAAAATGTTACTAATATACTTGGATGGATATATTGATTATTTCTTTTTTTATTAATCAGTAAATATACTACCATTCTTGTCGCAAATAACATGTTGATAACTTACGACCGAGCTGCAATTTGCAAAAAACGTGATAAAATTTGAATTTCGCGCTCCAACCAAAACGTCCACTTTAACACAGTTCACAATTTAGAGGCCAATAGAAAATCACAAAAATGTAAAACTTAAAATATAAACTGGTCATTAATATAATTATTATTTTTATTATAAATAAACATTTATTCTATCTAATATTATTATATTTATGCATAAACACAAATCGATCTTCCTACGTCCAATGCACATTTCCCTAATTCAAGGAAACTTTATAATTTATTATAAATGATATAATCTTATTATATCATGGTCATGGAAGAAACCATATTCCTATAAACTATAATAAAACTAATTTTAACGTTCACCATATTAATTCTTTTATTTAAATCAAACTGACTTTTCTCTTTTTTTTATTCATCTGCCATAAAGCGCCATAGACAAACTACTACTTCTACATCCCCCCTCAATTCTAATTTTCCCATAAAATTAAAATTGTATTTTTAAAATAGAAACAATCAAACATCCTTAACAAATAATAACACAAAACTTAAAATGACTTCCTTATCCTCATTAAAAATAATAATAAACCACTTATGACACTTTATACATTTCACACTAAATAACAGTACACAATATAGAATCATCAAAACAAATCATACTAAATTGCGATATAAACAAAAAATAAGTAGGTACCTTTCTCCCCGCTATTTGAAGAATCTTTTATTTTCCAAGTAATTTAACAATATTCTATCAAATTGGTGTTTACCACCTTTGATTCTTTAAATTGAATGCCACAATAAAAATATCTAGATAATTAAACTCCTATATTATACAAAAAAAAATACTTCATAAAATAAACATTAATTCAATCCTAAATTTTGCGTAAAATAATTATGTTTTTGCTTCATTAAAGCCTTAGTTAATATGTCTGCTGTATTTTCATTTGTATTTATATATTTAACAATAACTACCTTTTTCCTGAACAAATCTTTAATATAATGATATTTAATATCAATGTGCTTTGACCTCTTACTATTCTCATTCGATTCTATCATTTTAATCGCACTTTGATTATCAACATATAAATATGAATCTGAGGCACAGTTAAATTCTTGTAGCAAACCTTTCAAATAAACCAACTCAGCAGACGCTAAAGCAGCAGCTATAAATTCAGCTTCGGCAGTTGACAACGCAACAACGTTTTGTTTTTTACAGAACCAAGATAACAAATTATTACCATAGTAGACTACAGATCCACTCACACTTTTTCTATCAGTTTTGTCACCTGCCCAGTCAGCATCAGAATAACCAACCAGGCAACGATTGCTATCTCGTTTATATATCAGAGACTTTGACTTTGTTTGTTTTAAATAACGCATTATACGCTTAGCTGCTATCCAGTGATATAGTGGGTTTATCCAAAAATCTACTTAAAAACGAAACTGCAAAACATATATCAGGTCTGCTCGAGGTAGATATATATAAAAGACACCCTATTAACTCACGATACGGCTTGTCTAAGATGATTGCTTCATTGTCATCTATTGTAAAATTTGTTTCCATTGGAGTATCCGCTCCTTTGCAGTCAATCATATTAAATTTTTCAAGTATTCTATTTATGGCAGACTTTTGGTTAATTGACAGAAATTCTGCTGTTCTCACTATATGCAGCCCCAGATAAATATTAACATCTCCAAGGTCTTTAACATTAAATTCAATTTTTAAAAAATCATGTGCTTTCTTTATATTTTTCTCAATTTTTGACATTAAAATTATATCATCAACGTAGACCAATAAATATACATCTCCCAAAATATACAGGGTGGAATTTTGTAATGCCACCTGGAGGTGAAGTACTCTTAATACTTTAGATAGAAAATTTTGCTCAAAGGAAACATTCCTTTATTTTTGAAAAGAAAAAAAACGGCATTAAAGATTTTTAAAAATTCGCTTGCCACACACGGTAATCGAACCGACTAAAATCTGTAAAAGTTGCACCGTGTACTTCTATTGCATTGATTGTTAGGGTCAATAAGGATGAAATCTCTTTAACAAACTTCATAAATTGAATTACATGAAAACAATTAAATTTTAAATTAATTTAATTATGTACAAAAAATTAAACTAACTAATTAATTGCTCGAAATGAGCTCCATTTTCAGAAGTTAAATGAATGGAAAACAATGAAATCTTAAATTATTAATTCAATCGGTCAAGTTAAAGCACTTTTACTCAAAGATCTATCTGTGTACTTATGTTATTCATTAATTATTATCATTGACGTCATTTATCCATCGAAATGACGAATTACTATTTAGATAAGACGATTGCAATTTGCACGTGTTTGTAATGCAGACTCCTTTCTTAGATGTGACATAACTGCGTGTATGACGTAGTTTAAATATGGAATGTTACATTTGAAAATAGATTTTCATCTGTTATTCACATTTGATTGTTTTTACAAATCATTTCATAATTGTTTCACGGTAAAAATGGCTTATCAAGAGCAATTTGATTTAATGGAAGCTTATTTTTTAAATAATAAAGATGTGAATCGTGCTCTGCGGTGGTATGGAGAGAGATATCGAGACCGTCAGACACCAACTCGATTTGTACTGAAAAGAATGATAGATAATTTAAAGAACACTGGTTCGACTACCGTGTGCGGCAAGCGAATTTAAAAAAATCTTTAATGCCGTTTTTTTTCTTTTCAAAAATAAAGGAATGTTTCCTTTGAGCAAAATTTTCTATCTAAAGTATTAAGAGTACTTCCCCTCCAGGTGGCATTACAAAATTCCACCCTGTATAAGCAAAAATCATGTTTTGATTGAGTAAATCCTTTACTAACTAAAAAACCATGTAGTCTTTCATTCCAACATTTAGGTGCTTGTTTTAGTCCATATAACGATCGTATTAATTTCAAAACTACACCTTTTGCCTTGGCTCAGCATCATACGAATAGTAGGCATACGTGCAACTGGTGAATATACATTAAATAATGTTTCCTCTTGAAATCCTTTGGCCACTAATCTTGCCTTTTTTGTTCCGTCTTCCTTAGTAGTAAAAACCCATTTTGTATCTATAGCCCTCTTATCTATAGGCAATTTTGATTCTTCCCAAGTTCCCAAACATTTAAGAGAATTTAATTCTTTATCTATCGCTTCTTGCCACCCTTGACCTTTTTCAACTGCCTCTTTATATGAACTTGGATCACCCGTACACAAACAATATGCTACATGTGTTTCATAATCTTCTAATCTTTTCGGAGGCTTAACTATTCTACCACATCTTGTTCTTACCACATTTTCATTTCCATTTATAATATCTCCTCTCTCAATTATATTTTCTTCTACACAATCCTCAAAGATTTCATCTGGTTCTATTGCCTCCTGTTCATCGTTTGAATTGTCAACAATAACCTCTTCTCTGATTTCTACATTATTAAATTCGGGTTCAGCAATTTGCTCATTACATTCTTGATTTATTTCAGTTACTCTAAATCTTTGAATCTCGGTTTTGTTTGTTAGTTTTTCCTTTTCATTATAAATAATATCTTCTTCATCAAATCTTACATCTCGGGACACAATAATTTTATTTTCTTTAGAGTCCCATAAGTTATATCCTGTCCTGCTATATCCAACCATTCTAGTTTCACGTGCTCTATCTGACAACTTATCAAGTTTTGGTACAATACACGCCCACGCTTTTGCACCAAATGCACGAAGTTTGCTTAAGTCTTTTGTTCCATATAGTACTTCACATGGAGTTTTAAAATTTATAGCTGATGAGGTACAGCGATTTAACTGATAAGCTGCACATTTTATTGCTTCTCCCCACAAATTCTTCGGTAAGTTGGTTTCGTTGAGCATAGTCCTTGCTTTATTGTATAAACTGCGATTCATTCGTTCGGCAACGCCATTGCTAGCTGGCGAGTATGGTAAACTATATTCCATGATTATTCCTTTTTCATTACAAAATTGACGTAATTTATTGCAAGTGTATTCACCCCCATTGTCACATCTTATTCTTTTAACAGTTTTCTCAAACTCATTTTCATATCGATGAATATAATTAATAATATTTTCGGCAGCTTCCGCTTTCCTCTTCAGCAAGAAAACTAAACAAAAGTGTGAGTAATCATCAATGACAGTTTGAAAATAAACTTCACCCTGTATAGTTGGAATGTTGGATGGACCATTGAAAAAAGTAATTTTTGCATAATCACTTCTAAACATTATTTGGTTTAATGGTTTTTCAAGAAGTTTCCTTACAGATAACAAATTATATGCCAATTTAGACACAACAAACCCTACGATAGTAAGCCAAACATTGCCACATTTAATAGGCAAATTACCACTATAATAGGCAATTAACTTTTCACCATTTTGTTTATATTTATGGGATGTTCTAATTGTTTTATATTGGTCATATATTGTATATAAGAATCAGATATAAAATTTTGTGACGCACCAGAATCTATTACAAAAGAAACTTTATTAATGAATACATTACATGTTAAATTGAATTCTCCATCAATCATATAACCTATTTCATCGTTACTTCCATCATTGCCTAAATAAACGCCGTCTGAAGTAGTCGCTCTATTGGTACCAATTCGGCCCTGCATTCTGCCACGACCACGTCTACGAAATTCAAGACCCCGGATGGGTGCTCCACGTTGAAAAATATCTTGTCCACCTTTTCGGCAATATATTGCCTTATGTCCTTTCTCATGACAATTCCAGCAAAAAATATTAAATGCATTATCTTGATTGGTTTTGAACATCTCTTTATCGTCTAGTCTAATTTCAGCATCTAATAAATTTGCCTTTGTTTTTTCTAGACTTAAAACTTCGTCCATTGTATCTAATGCTGTTATTACATTGCTAAATTTTTCAGGTAAAGCTAACAAAAGATGCACAACTTTATCCGACTCTTCCATTTTTGTCATTATTTCATTGTCATTAATTAACTTGTCAAATTTCAAAAAAAAAATCTTGAAGTTTTTCATTACTGTCACATTTCAAGTCAATCAACCTTTTCTTCAAATGAAATTTGTTCATGACACTCTTCCTTGAAAAAATGTTTTCCATTGAATCCAACATTTCTTTTGAACTTTTGCATCCCTTTACTAAACCTAAAAATTTGTCACCTATATTTTGTACTATTAATGATCGCGCCTCGGCATCCCTCTTTTTGTCTTTCACTTCTTCGCATGTTACAACATCACTAAGACCCTTCTCCTCCAGCAATAGCTCTAATCTAAATTTCCAATTGTGAAAATTATCTCCATCCTCCAACCGACGTATTGCATCATGAGATTTCGTGCAAGCCATTTTTTAAATTTCAGGTAATCAAAATACTCTCACAAATTTATGGAACATGTTCTGGGCCCATAACCTGTTAGAATCTTATTATATCATGGTCATGGAAGAAACCATATTCCTATAAACTATAATAAAACTAATTTTAACGTTCACCATATTAATTCTTTTATTTAAATCAAACTGACTTTTCTCTTTTTTTATTCATCTGCCATAAAGCGCCATAGACAAACTACTACTTCTACAATTTCGATGTAAACTGGCAACACCTACCAATATTTTCCTTTTCCGAGTGAGTCGTAAAAAATTGTGAGTAAATAAATAACAAAACTATAAAATAAACAATAGTTACCTGTGGAAAGATATTCCATCTTTTTTTTGTTTTTGTGAACAACTTTTACAGTGGTTTTTTAATACAGGACGGCATTTTTATACTCAAAATAACTAATCTCTTCTGACGTTTAAGCGGTTCGACGCCTAGTGTAGTGATCACAGATCATATAGAATATGTTGTATACACAACAGATACATGGGATTTGTGTCATTGGTGAGAGTTACTATGTTTACGAGTATTCAACACGTTTCAGATTGTGGTGCTACTGATGCTATGTTTAGTGTTGTGCATGACAGAGATGTTTATTTGTCGATATCGATACAGCTAGTGCTGTGACTATGTCGGTAGTAGACTACTTATATCTTTGGATTATTTATTTTAAAATAAAACAGATTCGTACGATTTATTTTTTTATTTCTGCTCAAAATACAAACTTTTCTATGTTAAAATTGTTCCTTGGTGAGATGGTCAAGTTCAGGGCAAATTGGCAATATAGTACGGTTGAGCCACATATTTCTGATTGTGTCATTGCGAGGAAAATTGTATAATGTATTCTCCTTGGCAGCAGCATGACAAACACAACACTTTGTAGGTAAGTACCATAATAATAATTTGGCAATCAGAGTCCAGAAATGAAGTTTTCAACACAATTTATTATCTTATAACTGCAAATATATATAAATGCAAATCTATTACTATAGTTAAAGTACAGTACAGTGATAAATTTGCTTCGCATTTCACAGAATTTAGCAACTGCTAATTATTCCATTACTATGTGTAGCATACGTAGTATCTCTACTTAGTTTGTGGCACTGACGCGAGGACGTATTCGCTTTTGAATCTGAATTTTCTTTGGGGGCCACTCTCTCGTGTTCAGTGCCACAGATTAATGAATATAGTACAGATAGGGAACGAAGGAACAAATCCATGGATCGCTTATTTGTTTACTTCCTAGGACCACTAGCGAGCGGCGCTAGTGTGCCACGATTGATCAATCAATCACGACAAATAAATAAGTATTCACCTCTACAGCAAATTCGATTGATTTTTTTTCCTTTGTCGAAATTCTCAGAACTTTTGTCATAACAATATAAAGTAAACGCAAAACAACGCCCAAACTTCGTATTGGAAACACTTAAAATAACTTTAGTTTAAAGTTTCGACAATTTTCAGGTAGTTAAAGACGTTAAGGGGGAACGTTCGGTTGGAGCGCGAAATTCAAATTTTATCAAGTTTTTTGCTAATTGCAGCTCAGTTATAGGCCATAAGTTATCAATATGTTATTTGCGAGAAGAATGGTAGTATATTTACTGATTAATAACAAAAGAAATAATCAACAAATCCGCGCGTAATTCAAATTTTATCACGTTTTTTGGAGGAATATGTTGATGATTTGTTTTGTTATTAATCAGTAAATATACTACTATTCTTCTCGCAAATAACATGTTGATAACTTACGACCTATAACTGAGCTGCAATTAGCAAAAAACTTGATAAAATTTGAATTTCGCGCTCCAACCGAAGGTATACCCTTAATGTAAAAATTTAAATCTGAGTGCACTCAGTCAAAGAATGAACTTTATGATTTTCTATTTGAATTTGCGTAGAATACTTAGCTGATGACACAGGCATTATTCTTAAATCGCATAAAACTCACATTTAGCCTATGTTAAGGCCTTAAGAATTCTATTCAAGCGATTGATAAATATTAATATTTTAGGTAATTATTGATTTTGATTCTCTTGATTCGGATATTTTTATAATTGGTTATTTTCATATTTGTATCGATAAAGTGCTAAACTGCTAAACACACGCTCCGTGACGCGGGCGTATGCGTGATAATTCGTTCCTCCGTGATATAATTATAATAAACTGCGATCAGATTTTCGCGTGCATCGGAATGATCTGTAGAAAAAGTTTATATTTTTTCACGTTACACGAACGAAAGCATAATCGATCGATGAATACGTCATCGATTCGGTTTATTTAGATGTATGTAGGTTCGACTTAATAATCGATCATTAAACAAATATCGATATGCATAGTGCATCGTAAAATCTTGTCCATCCCTAACCCAAGCTAAGTAATATTTTCCCTCCTTTATTTACTCTATTTTCATAGTGTCGTAAACGTACTATTACATTATTGTATTCATAGTTTAAAGTGATCTGTGATTGTATTAGAAGAAATTTTTGTTGTAAGTTTAGGTCATGCGGAAGATATCTAAAAGTCGTGCCGATGACGATGTTATTTCATCTACAAATGGATCTAATATTATCGACGAGCCAACAGACACAGAACACCTAGCTGACCGTACTGAAAAGGAGCCCAATTCTGAAGCTATCGGAAGTATTGATCAAAGTAATGAGGACGCTTCTGATGTTTCGAAAGATATTCCGAAAAAAGGAAAGTCTAAAAATAAAGGTAAAAATAGAAAATCAGAAGCAGCTACGAATGCAGTCGAAGAAGAATATGAGGTTAGTGATTAAGATCACTTGGTACCCGAATATACGTAGTTTCAACATAAGTTTACATCTCATTTGTCTATTCCATATTACCAGTTCCTGCTTATTTTCTGGTTTAAAAATTAAGTTAAGGGTAAACGTTCGGTTGGAGCGCGAAATTCAAATTTTATCACGTTTTTTGCAAATTGCAGCTCAGTTATAGGTCGTATGTTATCAAGATGTTATTTGCGATAAGAATGGAAGTATATTTACTGACTAATAACAAAAGAAATCATCAAAATACTTCTCCAAGGTATATTGCTGACATATATGACTATTTCATGAAAATGTTACTAATATACCTTGGAGGAATATGTTGAATTTTGCACTCTAACCGAAGGTGTCACCTTAAGCTACAAGGGTTAGAGATAAATAATTACTAAATGTGGAACAGAAACAATGTGATGCCTCACAATCTTTTATTTGTGAGGGTCCGTAGAGTTTGGTTTTCCCTGAAATATATATAATATATGTAGGGAATATACTTGCGCAGAGCAACGGCAGGGCTCTAGCGGGAAAGCGGGCGGTGCGGACAAATGCCTGCAAACATGCTTAATTTGCAGGCTTGAATTTTGAGAGACTAGACTTCGTCAAAAAAAAGACAAATATTCAGTATGTACCTAATTTTAATTAACGTTTATTTTAATGTTTGTTTTTTTTTTATTATGAAATATTTATTTTATTTTCCATTTTGTGAATCAAAATTAAACTTACATACAAAATTTCCTGACCGTGCAACTATTTGTTGAAGAGTTACCTAGTGAGGAGACAATCCAAGCTGCAGCATCTGGTTATATCTACCATATTATTGCATTGTCACTGAAGTTACTCAGGTACACAAACTTTCAGCTCAATCAAACATTGGGAAGTGGATCAAATCTTACTTGCAATATTTAACACACATACCAACCCACCCACATGCTTACAAATGTTTAGTAAAAGCTTGTTATAATAATAAAAGTTAAAAACACACCATCTAGTACGAGGGTACTAGATGGTGTGTTTTTAACTTCTTAATTCTTCTTAATAAAAAAAGGATCATACAATAAAATAAAGGTACTTGAAAAAGTAATAATCAAATATTTACTTCCCTATTGTACTCCTTGGGATAGTTAAAGTATGATATAATTTTATTTTTTCTAGTATTATTCAAACACACAGTACAATAAACAACCATTATCACTATCATAACTACATAGTATAAAACAAAGTCGTCCGGCTGTCTGTTTGTGTCTATGTATGCTTAGATCTTTAAAATTATGCAAGGGATTTTGATGCGGTTTTTTTAGTAGATAGAGTGATTCAAGTGGAAGTTTTATATGTATAATACATGAATAATATATATAGTAGAGAAACGCTGATAATTTTAGAGGTATCTAATGTGATGTCGTAAATAAATTCATTTTTTTGCGCTTACATTGCCAACCTGGTTGAACCCTACGAGATAGATAATAAAAACGTCAAAAAGGTTTTTATTTTGAAATTTTTATTAGTAGTTGGACTGCAGTACTATAAACCACAATGTCTTCTTCTTTTTCTACTTAGCAGTGCTCTATGTGGTAAAAGCGCAGGCTTGTCTGCCTCTGATGGCTGCAGCAACCTTAGGGGACAAATCGGCGAGCGCAGAGGGCTCTCAGCTGGTTAACATTTAAGGTAACCACGCCCGTGTAGGTTGCGGGTTTCACTATAAGAGGGTTGCGGTTATTAACGGCGGTATTGAAAATTCTGCCTGAGGTGCGTTTTATAAATTGTTTTAGCGTGAGGAGACAAGTCAATGTGAGGATTTTCATTACGCATGTACCACGAGGCACCCGTCGCATGAAACGATTTTGAATCACCTGCAGGCTTGTGTTTTGAAATGGACTAGGCTTAGTCGATCCTAATTGTAGACAATAGTTGGTCTGAAATCAAGAGAAGACCAATCCAAAGAGTGTTAACTCTTGATTTCAGGAACAAGTCGTTCGCGGCTTTTCGGAATTATGGATAAGGGTTACTTGCATGGCCATGGTATTGAGTCCACAAGATCGCATTGTATTCCAATAAATGCCGCCAACAGGCAGAATATTATATCATTGCATTGATATGCAGCAAGAACAGTGTTGGGGACAGCCCAGAACCTTGAGAAACGCTGGCATTTATATCCATGCTATCGTAGCGACTATCATCAAAGATCCATTTGCATTATCCCTTGAGAAGCTTGTATGCTGGTTACTTCGTTAGAAGACTCTGATGCCAGCTTGATTGTTCTAATGATGTAGTTTTAGTTTTTGACGTCTCGCGCGTGCTTTTTAAGCTGTATTTTTTGTATATCAAAGTCCTGGTAAAAAAGACGAATATTCGAATATCGCAAATGTAGTATTCGAACCAAATTATTATTCGAATATCCGATTGCAAGCCCTAGATATAACTAACGGTCTAAAAGGAATATTTATTAATTATAATTCTTTAAAATATAATTATCTCACTAACCGTAGTTGTACCTTCCATACGCAAATATCTGAATAGCTTTAAAAAGTATATGAAAAACATTGTAAGTGCCTATAAAATTTTAAGAGTTCCCTCGATTTCTCCAGGATTCCATCATCAGATCCTGGCCTGATGACCATGGGACCACCTGCAAACAAAAAAAGATTTTTCTAAATCGGTCCAGGCGTCTTCGAGTAATCGGGGAACATACATAAAAAATAGAAAAAAATACGAATTGAGAACCTCCTCCTTTTTGAAGTCGTTTAAAAATAATGTATGTATTTTTAAGGTGTACAATACTGTAGTACTGTACAATACTGTAGTATTGTACAATACTGTAGTATTGTACACCGTACTGTAGTATTGTAAGATTCCATCATCAGATCCTGGCCTGATGACCATGGGACCACCTGCAAACAAAAAAAGATTTTTCTAAATCGGTCCAGGCGTCTTCGAGTAATCGGGGAACATACATAAAAAATACGAATTGAGAACCTCCTCCTTTTTGAAGTCGTTTAAAAATAATGTATGTATTTTTAAGGTGTAAAATACTGTAGTATTGTACAATACTGTAGTATTGTACAATACTGTAGTATTGTACACTGTAAAGGATAAAAAATGGTTATTGTGGGTTATCCCTAAGAGATAGACATAATATGTTGCATGATAACCCACAATAACTATTTTTTATCCTTTACTTTTCTTACGAGTAATAATGGCTTATTTACGAAGCGATTTTAAGCAATACAGCATTAATCTTTATCTTTAAGTACCTTAAATACATTGTGCATTTAATATAGATCAATATGGCCCTTTACAGCATGAATTTAAATGAATATTTTCGAAGAAATTACAGATTTAAAATGCAGGGACGTTGCAGTTGCGGCGGTACAAGTCCGTGCTGTCGCCCGCGTTAGCCGTCGGCCGCGGCGACACACCTCACTTCCGTGGGTCGCGGCCTCTCCTTTACCGGCCGGGGGGCACAGACATTCTGTTGTAAATATTTAGTATCAGCATTGCACCCGTGCAAAGCCGGGGTGGGTCGCTAGTTAATAATAAAATAACACGTTTTTACTTTACACAAATATTCAAATTTGCAACTGACAAAACAAACTACGTGCCTTAGCAAAGTGCGTCGCACTAACCCTGAGATTGTCAACTGGCTGTGCCAGCGTAAACCGGATTTTCCAGTCTCGCCGCGTACGCGACTAGCCTCCTAGCCCGATTCACGTAAATAGCAACAATTGAAATATCGTTGACGTTCAGAAATCGTTCGATCGAAACTGTTCAAAATTTGTATTCTCGTGTCACTTCGATAGAACGATAACTCGATAGGATCGAAACTCAACGACTCGTGAACGACTGATGATGAAATATTGCCAGTACTATTCTACAAAAATCAGACAAAGTATTTTTTCTTAAATTTACTCGAAAACATACGTATTTCATGAATAAAGGGATATTTTACATAATCATTGTACAATCTGATGATAAAATATCAATTCAATGCCAAAAAGAGTCTTTTTGGCGTTGACAAAAAACAAACTAGGCTGAATTTACAAACCATTGCATCAAAGTAGGTACCTATTGAATTAAAAAAGTGAGCTGACGGATAATTTTTTTTTTTTTTCTTTTTGGCATCACACTTTGTGTATTTTGCCAGTGTCAACTGAAGTAGGTACGTAGTGTATTCTATATTCTTCATGTATTTATTTCTCTCGTAATTTCACGTCAAGTTAGTCAGTCAGTTTAAGTTAGAATTTAGTACAATGGGAGCCGTTCTACTAAACCTTTTCACGGGCTTTATGAGACAACTTGAAAAGCCACTACGTAATCTTTTCATTTCACTACACTGGTGCAATTGTGTTGATCTTTATTGGACATAATATCACCGATAATATTCAATCTTTGTGGAGTCGAAATGTTTTGATAAACTCTTTTTCCGGTATTTCGAAGGCGTCATATTTTTGCCTCCTTATAACATTAAGAGATGCCAAGCTAACAGAAGTTCATTTTGTCCACAAAACACTGAATTAGGCAAAAATAATAGTAGTCACAATACCAAATTACCAACTTCTGTTCAACGACTTCATTTTGAATGTTAATCGTTGACGTTCGATTGAAATAAACGTCAAGAAAATAGTAGAATACCGCTCAAGCAATCGTTGACATCCGATTGACATACCAGAATACTACTCAACGATTTTTCAATCGAACTTGGATAGGATAGGATCTCGATCGTGCGATTAACATTACGTGAATACGAAACACAGTTCAATTGTTCATGTCGCTACGACATCGTTGAAGTTTTGTTACGTGAATCGGGCTACACAGGCGGC
Source organism: Tethea ocularis (assembly GCA_963555595.1). Lineage (NCBI taxonomy): Eukaryota > Metazoa > Arthropoda > Insecta > Lepidoptera > Drepanidae > Tethea > Tethea ocularis. Next base: position 5,679,698 of record OY741963.1, on the reverse strand, counting down.
GGTACATCGTACACATATTAGTAACATTTTCATGAAATAGTCGTATATGTTAGTAATTAACCTTGGAAGAATATGTTGATGATTTCTTTTGTTATTAATCAGTAAATATACTACCATTCTTCTCGCAAATAACATGTTGATAACTTACGACCTATAACTGAGCTGCAATTTGCAAAAAACGTGATAAAATTTTAATTTCGCGCTCCAACCGAAGGTATACCCTTAACTCGAGAATTAATGCGTTGAAGCGGTCACACTACCGTTTTTCAGTGTCCATCTTGCTTGAAATTCAAGGAACATTAGCGCCAATTGATCGCCATGAATGGCCATTCACGTTGACTGTTCAAGTGCAGCCACTCACTTTATCGCGTTAAAGTTAACGCAATATTTATCGCGTGATAGGCAGTTACGTTTCCCGTTAGTGTGGCCCCAGCATCAGGGCTTAGTTCTCACCGTCATCACAGTTTATACTGTTTATTTACTCATGTGCCGTCATGCTGTTAGCTTCTATGCTGTTAGAGATAAAGTTACAATTTTAGGGTGGCATATGAAATAATTTCATTTCTTTATTTAAAATTTTTTCTTCCAATTTAGCTTTCCGTCCCCCGGTTTCACCAGCGTTCCAGGGTTTCAACTAACTCCATACCAAATTTCATCAGATTCAAATAAGTAACAAACATACTCACAAATTTTCTCCTTTATAATTTAGGATTGATTTTCACTTACAGGTTGAAAAAGTGGTAGACTCAAAGAAGATTAAGGGAAAATTGCATTATTTGATTCGCTGGAAAGGATACTCTGCGGACAGCGACACTTGGGAACCAGAGAACACTTTGTCATGCCCTGATTTAATCAATAAATATCATGATGAAGTAAGTGCATAGTAAAGTGATTTTCTCTTTGGTCTAGTCATAGTTGTGGTGTACTTAGTTCTTGAATAAATAATATACAAATCTCTTTATTGGCCTAAAATAATTTACAATGGCTCCCCGCACTAGAATAATCCTGTATTGCTGCAATCTGGTTTATTCCCGATTTTATTTTACAGTTATGAGGAAGTAATGGCTATAAATTTTATTAAAATGTCACAATCCATCAACAAGACAATCCTAATAAAAAATAATCCATACTTACTAATATTATAAATGTGAAAGTGTGCATGTGTCTTTATGTCTTCGTCTGTGTCTGTTTGTCCGTCTTTCACGGCAAAACGGAGCGACGAATTGACCTGATTTTAAAAGCTTTTATTTAACTTGCACTGTATGTATGTATGTAATTTTGAAGCAGATCTTCAACCGATTGAGCTGCAATTTTGTATACACGTTTAGTCAAATAAATCAAATCAAAAACTCATTTATTCAGTTTAGGCCCTTAGCCCGATTCACGTAAATAGCAACAATTGAAATATCGTTGACGTTCAGAAATCGTTCGATCGAAGCTCTGTTCAAAATTTGTATTCTCGTGTCACTTCGATAGGACCATGATAGGACGATAACTCGATAGGATCGAAACTCAACGACTCGTGAACGACTGATGATGAAATATTGCCAGTATATTCTACAAAAATTAGACAACTTATTTTTCTTAAATTTACTCGAAAACATACGTATTTCATGAATAAAGGGATATTTTCCATAATCATTGTACAATCCGATAATAAAATATCAATTCAATGCCAAAAAGAGTCTTTTTGCGTTGACAAAAAAAACAAACTCCGATAATAAAATATCAATTCAATGCCAAAAAGAGTCTTTTTGCGTTGACAAAAAAAACAAACTAGGTTGAATTTACAAACCATTGCCGACACAAAAGTATTGAATTAAAAAAGTGAGCTGACGGATAATTTTATTCTTTTTGGGCATCACACTTTGTGTATTTTGCCAGTGTCAAGTGAATTAGGTACGTCGTGTATGTTATATTCTTCATGTATTTATTTCTCTCGTAATTTCTCGTCAAGTTAAGTTCAAGTCACGTTAAATCATCTTAAAGTCATAGTCAGTCAGTTTAAGTTAGGATTTAGTACAATGGGAGCCGTTCTACTAAAACTTTTCACGGGCTTTATGAGACAACTTGAAAAGCCACTACCCACGTAATCATTTCATTTCACTTCATTGGTGCACTTGTGTTGATCTTTATTGGACATAATACCACCGATGATATTCAATAAAACTAAATCTTTGCGGAGTCGAAATGTTTTGATAAACTCTTTTTCCGGTATTTCGAAGGCGTCATACTTTTGCCACCTTATAACATTACGGCACCGACGCTTTATACGCCTGTCTTCCCTATGAGACATAATCTAACAGAAGCTCATTTTGTCCACAAAACACTGAATTAGGCAAAAATAATAGTAGTCACAATACCAAATTACCAACTTCTGTTCAACGACTTCATTTTGAATGTTAATCGTTGACGTTCGATTGAAATAAACGTCAAGAAAATAGTAGAATACCGCTCAAGCAATCGTTGACATCCGATTGACATACCAGAATACTACTCAACGATTTTTCAATCGAACTTAGATAGGATAGGATCTCGATCGTGCGATTAACATTACGTGAATACGAAACACAGTTCAATTGTTCATGTCGCTACGACATCGTTGAAGTTTTGTTACGTGAATCGGGCTACTGGTAAGGCACTTATGAACGTCGATAGTTACAATCATTACAACGATAGTGACTCTACCACCGGTTCGGAATACACCGCCTGTCTCACTCCGCGTGTAGGTATCGAAAACGCAAGTACAAGCGGTGGCCGCGTCGCCGCGGCTAGTCGAAGGGACTCACGATCGAACAGTGACGCACGCTGCGCTAGTTTTGTTCGTCACGACTACTTCGCGATCGCGATCCTAACTATCGTTGTTTTAAATATGGAGAGTTGTAAAAAAAAGGCATATTGGATTGAATACCTTATAATTCGGGCAATAAGTTAATTAAATAACGGTTACATACAATAATACAATAATCTAGTGTATTTGTTATGATGAAAATAGTTAAGAATTAACATTGTGTTTTTAGTTGTTGGCTCTTAGACTATCTTGTTTGCGCCGTATGTCATTCTGATTTGATACGCACTTATCTACCTACATAAACACCTAAACAAGATATTTAGTTTCATAAGCAAGTTAGTTAGGTACGCACTAACGTACGCCGTGTGGATAAAAAAAATAGTTTTCTGTTCTACCTACTACTACCACAGAATAGGTACATAAATAGTGTACTACTAGGTTTATTCGAAGTATATAGCTAATTGGTAGTTAAATATCCGGATTAAATTATTTTTATTTGAAGACAACCCTAACGTCGTCAGAAAAGTTAAGCGATACGCGATAGAAAGAGACGCGACTTGTAGGTGAATATAACAGTAGGTTATTAGCGCTGCAGCGCTGTGCGATCTGAAGTGCACTTTATTTTAACGTAGCAAGAGTTCCTATTTCTTTGTGGGATTTTGGGGAGTGAATCTTCTGTACTTGTACTATTAAGTATTCTGTGAATACTTACACTTGAACTGAGAAGACTCCGGCAAGAAACTTAGCAAGGCTACATGTTTTTGTGGATCTTTCTTTTTTAAATTTATGTAATTACAGTTCCTGTTCCAAATATACATAAAGTTCATACAATTATCACTTGGCCAGGGGGTCGCAAGTGCAGAGAGAAGCTACTACAACCATGTATTCTTGTCTTCAACGTAATGAGCCACCTTATAGTAGGCCTTGTCGATTAATTTCTGTTTAACATACTGTTTGAATTTATTGTACGACATCTTAGTTACTTCATATGGGATTTTATTATAAAAACGAATGCAGTTCCCGAGAAAAGATTTATTGACTTTTGCTAGCCTGAATCTAGGTGTAACAATTTTATCTTTGTTTCTTGTGTTTCGGTTATGGCGATTACTGTTACTGTCAAATAAATTTATTTTTTTACGGACTAACATAATATTTTCAAAGATGTATAGCGACGGTAAGGTTAATATCTCAAATTCCTTAAACCGTTTCCGTAGGGATTCGCGAGGACCCAAGCAATAGATTGCACGAACCGCACTTTTCTGCAGGATAAAGATAGATTCCAAATCCGCAGCTGAGCCCCATAACAGAAGACTGTAGGACATTAGTTTGGATGACAATACACGATAAGCTGTGTGACGTCATTCTAAATCAAATATGGCGTACCATCCAAGATGACGGAATACTTAGTTATTTTTTATGCACTTCTACAATATGGGTATCAAATGAAAGGGCTTGTTGAGAGTAACTCGAAAAATAATGTGATGTCATTCTAAATCCAATATGGCGGACTTTTGAAGTTTTTTATGCTTTCCTATAGTATGGGTATTCAATGAAAGGGCTATCCGAGAATAATTAGAAAAATATTCTGACATCACTCCTAATCCAATATGGCGAACTTTTAAAGTTGGCCATATTGGATTAAAAATGCGTTGAATGAGATGAACCACCCAGAAACCTAAACCTAGCCAGCGATAACTGAAAAGTAAAAAGTAAATTAAAGCAAAAAAAACCTTTTTGAAAAAAGCTTTTATTTAAATGCTCTAAAAAGAAGAAAATAAAATGTTCAGAAAAAAAATGGTGGAGGCTTCGGTTGGGGCGCTAAATTCAAATTTTATCATTATTTATTATATTACTACATATATTATATTACTGACATATACGACTATTTCATGAAAATGTTACTAATATACCTTGGAGGAATGTGTTGATGATTTCTTTTGTTATTAATTAGTAAATATACTACCATTCTTGTCGCAAATAACATGTTGATAACTTACGACCTATAACTGAGCTGAAATTTGCAAAAAACGTGATAAAATTTGAATGTCGCGCTCCAACCGAACGTTTCACCTTTATACCTTTTTTACACCAAAAAAAACAATGTTCATAAAGGACTGAAATTCATCAAGTATGAAAAATGAAAATCAAAACTATTTCGACTGTTGCATGATTCCATTGAAATTTTATATCTAAGGTAAAATATTATAAAATTGCAGAGTGCAAGGAGATATAAAATGTATTAAAATCTCTTTATTTCAAATAACGACTTTATACACATTTGCCTACGAATAAATTAATAAAACTTTCATAGTTTGTAAAACTTTGCTCAGTTATATTATGAAGGCGTTGGAAGTGCTCATTACGCATGTGCAATATGTCAAATTAAGATGAGTCACTGATGTCATGTCATAATAACATATTATATACAGGTTAATATTGCCCCAGAGACTGCAAGTTTCGTACGTTTATTAGGGTTCTATCCTTACAAATTCTCTGATCCACAAATTTTCTGTAGAAGTGCGATGTAGGCTGCATTGATATTCACGGCATAGCGCCATCTATGTTTTATAATTTGAGCATATGTCTGAGGTCAAACGATGAATGTCATCGGTAAATCTTAGTCTTAAATAAAATAATGAGGTTTTATATGAAATAATACTTTTAAAGCATAAAAATAACTAACTAGGATTATGATACGCCATCATCTTTTCTCAGTTTACTGGAGTAGTGTTTACTGTAGTAGTTTTTACACTTTTTCACTATACAGAACGGTATTATCGACGCGTGGCTTCTGACAGATGTCCAAACGGAGACTAGCGAGTGATTAATAGTGTAATTAATCACCTTTGGTTTCGGATAACTTTTAAGCGCAGACTCAAAAGACAGTGTGTGTGTGTGTGTGTCTGTGGCCTCATAGCTACTGAACGGATGGACCGATTTTGATTTTGTTTGAAGGTGACTTAATCGAATGTGTTCTTAGCTATGTTTCAAGAAAATCCGCTCAGCCTTTTGAAAATTATCACCAATTTTATAGTGAATTTTGGGGGTTTCTTTTAATTTTAGTTATTATAATTGAAATGTTTTACTAATCCTTCAAACTTAAATCGCCGTTAATGGTTCCTCTATGGCTTTACAACTATTTTTGTGTTTTTTAATCAGTATAAACTACATCTTATTTAAATCCGCCAAATGAGGTCTTCCCTAACAATTTCTTTATTTTGTTTTACAGAAAGAAAATTCAAAAAATAAAGTGACCAAGTCGCCAAAGAAAAATAACAAAAGAAAAGCAAAAAAAGATATCAAAAATGTGCCCACTAAGAAACCTAAAAATATATGGGACAGTAAAAATGCAGATGAAAATGCAGAATACGAGGTAACTAAACATATTGACAAGTATATATTTAAACAAAATAACAGATAACTGTTCCTGTTCATTCACTCAGTCATATTTTAGTATACGGCTCAATTTATATATAGTAATTTTATACCACGAAGTCGCCAAACGAGCATACGGCCCGCCTGATAGTAATTTGGTTATCGTAAATACTACTTGTTATTCGTGTGTAGAACGTCATTTCATTAGTTAGTAGTTAAACGGATATCCGGTAACTATCCGGTATCCGGCATATCAGGCGGCCTAAATACTATCCGGCCCGATACCGGATAATTAGCGCCTATCCGGCCGAATACTGGATTAAAAAAAATGCTATGTACTGATACTTTCATTCTTCGTCATTGTCAGCCTTATAGTTTTTGTTTAGCCATTTATCTTATCGTTACCAAAGTCGTGGCTTCTTAAGTATATAATGAGTGATGTTAGTGTCTAAACAGACGGTTTAGAACTGTATGCCAACTGCAAAACCGGAGTTTTGGATGGAGTTACGTAAACTTCACAAAAATTGAACTCACTGTTTAGAATATATCTATATTATCCTATTACTATTCCTTATAATAGGTAATTAGGTAGGCTGTGTGAAAAAAATGTTTGAACACTTCTGTTTTACATATAAAAATTACATTTAAGTATTGCTATATTTTGAACATAATGACTGTTCTAGGTCGATCGTATCCTAGAAGTTCATCACAAGAAGAATGGGAAAAGAGAATTTCTTATACACTGGAAAGGATGGTCAACAAAATTCGATTCGTGGGAGCCTGAAAGCAATCTAAATTGCCCTGATCTGATTCAAAAATTTATGGACAAGGTTCTTATTTTATTATAAAGGGTTGATATTATTATTATTATAAATGCCCTGCGGGCGAAACCTAATCGTTACTAGCTCTTATTGTCTATAAGTTATAGGTTACATTTAATGAGGGACCCAAGTTTATTGACACGGAATCGGCTTGAGTCGAGTGCTTAGCACTGCACTACTCGCCATAAACAATATCGGCTGTCACAATGGTCTATGTTCGGTTGGAGCCGAGGCGAAAAAGAAAATGACACTTTTCTCATAGAGAAAAATTCGTCTTCTACGTTAAAGTATATGACATACGCCAATTCTGCGTCAAAGTAGTAAGTGTCTTACGACCTGGTGATAGTCAATTGTAACATTCGAAATGGTGGCTTAGCAGGACCTAGAATAAATATTTTTTGAGTTTGAATAACTTGACTTTACTACATAATGTAACACGTTATTTCAGTGGCGTAGCTTGACTTAGACGGGCCCTGTAAGATACATGTATGTGTTGTGGGGCCCAAATTAAGGGTAAAGATATTTCACAAAATTATCATAGTATGTATTCAAAATCAAAACTCATTTTTTCAGTTTAGTCCCTAATAAGGCACTTATGAATGTCAACAGTTACAATTTTACAATAGACTCTAACTCTACCACCGGTTCGGAATACGCTTGAACTGAGAAGACTCCGGCAAGAAACTCAGCAGATTAAACCGGAGAAATCCGAGAAGTCCAGTGTAGTCAACTTTTCGGTGCCCGCTCAACCCGGGAGTCCGTTTATTGACTTTCGTATTTTTTTTAAATAACATCGGAATTATGTAGTATTATTGTGTTTTTTTTTTATAAAATGTTAGGGTTATATTTATATTTTTAATATAATCGTATATTTTGAGTTTTATTGAATAGAGGTGGTATTTTGTCCAATAGAAGTGCACCAGTAAAGTGAAACATGATAACGTCTATAGTGACTTTTCAAGTTGTCTCAAAAAGTACTTGACAAGTTTTAGTAGAACAGCCACCATTACACTAAAATCTGATAGAAACTGACCGACTTTAACTTGAAAGCAATTTGAAATTAAATCACATTAAATAAATTGAACTTTAGTATGCGGGGCAGCGTTCAGGAAGTTCTCCGCACTGTCTCAAGTCGAAAGTCTTCGATCAGTGTGTGTTGCCAGTGATAACTTATGGAGCAGAGATGTGGCCGTTTACGATTGGCCTCTTAAGAAGGCTCAAGGTAACCCAAAGAGCAATGGAGATGGCTATACTCGAAGTTTCCCTGCGAGATCAAATCAGAAATTTTGAGATTCGCAGACGAACCAAAGTAGCAGACATAGCCCGAAGAATTGCCAAACTGAAGTGGCAGTGGGCAGGGCACATCGCTCGTAGATCCGACAGTGACAAGAGCAGAAAGGTTATCGAGTGGCGACCACGAAGAAGAAGACGCAGCGTGGGCAGGCCCCCTACAAGGTGGACCGACGATCTTGTAGGGGCGCGAGAAACCGAAAATGAAATGAAATTAAATATTATTTATTCAAATAGACCTTCACAGGCACTTATGAATTGTCAGACTAATGCACGGTTCGGAAGGTAGCTTTTGCTGAGAAGAGCCGGCAATAAACTCAGCAATTACTCTTTTCAAAATAAACTTCATAATTTAGGTACATAAAATATATCCTGCAAAAGCGAGCGCTACACCCAAGCCTTTTTGTCATTTAAATATTCGTTAATATTGTAATAAGCCTTTTTTAGTAAAACGGCTTATTACAATATTAAAGAAATATGTACCTTAAATTTATGTGAAGGCAAATTTAAAAGTGAAAGAAGTATCATATTATAAAAGCGTGTACACAGACCTAAAAACGAACTTAAATATAACTTGACACTGGCAAAAAATAAGTCTTGTTAAGGATATGATGGCTACATTGAAAAACACTTACAGGGACATTACTGAACAAATAAGAGAGTAACTATGTTGTTGCATTCTTACGCAGACATGAAATCATGTACGAGAATATATCCATATATGATATTGTACATTTTTTTTTCGGAAAGAACGGCGATGTTTTAGGTTTTCACGAATTTTTGCTTACTCACGTTCGTTCAGAGACTTAGTAGCCCGGGGACCTTGATACGGCGATGGTAGTAGTCAATTTGACTTTTTTAATTAATCATCTCACGCGCACTCTATATTTTGTCTTATTTTATCTTAAGGTGAAACCTTCGGTTGGAGCGCGAAATTCAAATTCTATCACGTTTTTTGCAAATTTCAGCTCAGTTATAGGTCGTAAGTTATCAACATGTTATTTGCGACAAGAATGGTAGTATATTTACTGATTTATAACAAAAGAAATCATCAACACATTCCTCCAAGGTATATTACTGACTTAGACGACTATTTCATGTAAATGTTACTAATATACCTTGGAGGAAAATGTTGATGATTTCTTTTGTTATTAACCAGTAAATACAGGGTGTAATCGTTAAGTGTGTCCAAGCGATTATTCCGTAACTATTACAGATAACAAAAAAATGTAAACTGATATCGAAAGCCATTAAAGTACCATCAATATTTTTTTGAAAATCAAACGAGAAGTATCCAAAATTTTGACATTAAACACTCCCATACATTTAGTATGAGATTAGTAGAAAGGTTTTAGTTTCCTTATTTTAAGTGGTCTAGTCCTCATTTTACCTTAATCTCATTTTATGATATGATCATAATTATTTTCAAGTACACGTGTAGATTAATTATCTTACCACTTCAAATTAGTAATAAACCGTGTTCCAATATCGCATTAATTGGAACTGGCTGAAAAGCAAAACACTACAAAAAACAAAGACAAAAAAACGATACTCTTTCTTTGGTCATCATATCAGCCGAAAGACGTCCACTGCTAGACAAAGGCCTCCCCTAAGGATCTCCACGATGGCCGGTCTTGCGCTACCCGCATCCAGCGGTTTCCCGCGACCCTAACAAGATCGTCGGTCCACCTTGTGGGGGGCCTGCCCACGCTGCGTCTTCCGGTTCGTGGTCGCCACTCGAGAACCTTTCTCTCCCAGCGGCCGTCGGTTCTACGAGCGATGTGTCCCGCCCACTGCCACTTATGTTTGGCAATTCTTCGGGCTATGTCGGTTACTTTGGTTTGCCTGCGGATCTCATCATTTCTGATCCGATCTCGCAGGGAAACTCCGAGCATAGCCCTCTCTTTCTTTGGTGTTCGTTCTAAATTCAAAACCTTTATCGCGGTTTTTCGTTCCCGCCTGTATACTACCATTCTTGTCACAAATAACATGTTGATAACTTACGACCTATACCTGAGCTGCAATTAGCAAAAAACGTGATAAAATTTGAATTTCGCGCTCCAACCGAAGGTATCACCACGTATCACCTTAAGGTGATGTCACCTCATGAAGTCTATCAGAAATGGGTTTTTTAAATGATGGTATCTCCTGTATAGATACGTATTTAAAAAAAAGAATAGTAATTTATGATACCGTTGCATAATAGGGGTTGTGTCAGAATGTCAGGTCAAGTTTATTTCACCTAAGTAGCACTGCTATTTTTGGCCAAAATAAACTTCTGAGTCGGACACTCTTGTCAGAGCGGTCGTGGTTGCGCTGAAAAGGCACATGAAGAAGCATTCTTTGAGTAAGTAATTAGTTTTCTCGAGGATTGACTTCTTGCGATTGATCTTCTGACGATGCGCTTCCAATCCTGGCGATTCGAAGCGTTCCTCGTACATTGGACTCAGTCACTTTGGTTATCAGGTCAGTCCAGCGGGTTGGTGAAAATAAACATGTAGATAAAAAAAAACATTAAATAAAATAAACACAACAATTTTATTAGTATTGCGCCCAAATCACCCACCGCGAATACTGGTGTTGCTAACTCCCAGAAATTCTTACCACTTAAGTAAAATTCTCCTAAATTCGTCACTATTACATGTAAGTCCTCCAAAAAAATAAATGTTTTTTTTTAAAACAAATCTTTACTAAAAAGTTTTTCCAACTTTTCGTTTTCGTAATTTCATAAATAATTTTTATTTTGTCCTTAAATTTTCACCTTAGTATCACTGCTATTTTTCTGTCATTTTTGGCCAAAATAAAATATGTATGCAAAAAAATCAATAAAATAAACAAACATTAATCATCATGGCGCCCAAATCCGTGTGGTGTATAACTCCTAATTTGAGATCTCTAACGCATACGCGACCACAGACAAAGTAGCATCTAAAATTGTATTGATACTGATTGGCCACTTATAATGTTTTTTAGGGTTCCGGAAAAAAAAAGGAACCCTTATAGGATCACTCGTGCGTCTGTCTGTCCGAAAATATTGGACTGGATTGAGTTGAAAGTTGGTATACATATGTAAGTCGGTGACCCAAACATGGACGTGTTACGTAAATAAATGAATTTCAAACATGGGGGCTAATTTTGGGGGGTAAATTAGAAAATTAAAAAACAAAGTTTTGCAGACAATATTGTGTAATATATCAAATGAAAGGGCTTCTTGTGAGGATCTCAAATATATTTTTTTTAGAATTTTAATATAAATAGTTTTGAAGTTGAAGTTATTTAAGAAAATAGGCTAAAAATTGGCGAAAATTGACCATTCCCCCCCCCCCTCTTATCTCCGAAACTACTGGGCCAAACATTTTGAAAAAAAAAATCAAATAATAGTTCTTTACCTGAAGATTACAGGAAAACCTATAAGAAGTCTATCTAATAGTCTATTTAAACCTGCAATTCATGGATATATATATATATAATCTGAAATTCGGAAACGGCTCCAACAATTTTCATGAAATTTGGTATACAAGGGGTTTCGGGGGCGATAAATCGATATAGCTAGGTTTCATTATTAGAAAACACGATTTCCAAAAAAAAAAAAACGTTTTATAGTTACCATCAACAAATTTGTGTCAGATTTAAAAATATTTATGGAACTTAGTTAAACATGTACGGAACCCTCTCCACGCGACCTTAACTCGCATTTGTCAGATTTATTTCTTTATTATTTCGTTTCACAAGTTGAGTGACAGTAATTCAAGTATTATCCAAATACTTGTTCTTTAATAGAAAAAAAGTTATTTTATCTACTCTGATATCGTAATGTTCTAATTATGAAATCAAAAACAGTACTTCAATGACCCACTTTATGCACACCCGTGAATAATGAAATTAAAAATTATATATATAGTTTTCTTCCCAAGATAATGCTATAAAATAACTTTTATTCTATTAAAGTACGATTTGGACACACGACAATGTTGTTAATGTAGGATTGAGTCACTAATAGACAAACTTTCACAGTTATAATATTATTAGTAATTTCCCAAATTTCAAAAATTCTAACTTTGCATACAAAACTTGCTCAATCAAAATGTATGAAAAGTTCTTTTTTTGTGATTTCAGAGTTGGTTCTGTAGTAAAATTCGTTCATATCGATGAGTACTTCCACCTTTTAAAGCACTGCAGGTGAATTAATAGTAATAACTCTGTATGTAAAATAAAAGGAACGAAAGAAAAATAGAGGTCTCTGCACCACAAAATTTCCCAAGAACTCTGTTATAGATTTTTTCTTTGTTGTTTTGTCTTTATACTGTGAGAATGTTTATTTTAACTATCACTGTACAGTCTTCTCGGTTTAGTCTTATCTTAGTGAACGTATTTATGTGTGTTTCTTTATGCTGAGATTGTGGTAAAAATTATATTAAAAACCCTATAAGCCCCATTTATAATATTTTTCTTATATAGGTCAGTAGCGCTCGTTCATCAGATACCCGGAATTTAAGAGTGGCTCCAGAAACCACAAATCGATTCACATTACAAGACCCTTCTTCTGGACGTAGGCTCAGCAAGCGTCGGGGCCAACGTCAAAGGTTAGTTCAAATTACAATTATCTTTTGAATAAATGACATCTATGGGTGACCTGAAAGACAACATCCTACCTATATATAGCCTAGAAATCGACACGAAAAAGGTTAAAATGGCAAAGCACGATGTAGTTTTGATTTATTGGTATGTTGTATGGACCAGTTAGGGTAGTGTGAATCTAAATGTGCAACTTCGAAAAATTTGTGCTCCCTGCGCAGCGCGAAAATTTGCGAAATAGGCTAGTTTACAGTGTCAAAAATAAATGATCAATCACTAACCAATGCATAAAACATCTAAAAACACGTGGAAACATCAAATATGTTGTACATTTAATGCTTTTTATGATTTTTAATTACCAGTAGAACCACTAAGAGTAGATCATTTGATGCTGTGAAACTATGACGTCATTAGGTTAGTATTTCATACAAAATTCCATATAAACTATCGTTTTGACATTTATTAAAAAATAGCTGATTTGTTATGTCAGTAAACTACCCTATTTTGGATTTTTCACTTTTTGCTCTAAAAGTTATCAACTGTGCGTTTTTTGATTAACAAAATTGACAACTTTATTAAATTAAATTTGCAACAATTTAACCCCAACCGCAGCTCTATAAATACTATGGTAGGTACGTACGTAAGATGGTCCATGTTTCACGTCAATTTTTAGTTTTGGATATTGGCAAAGTCGTTAAAAATAAAGTTTAAGTAGATAGGTTACATTTAGAACGAAGTCTGTGAGACTAATAGTCCACAATCTGTAAAAAAATATTGAGAATTGAGATTAAGCCCTTTGAATACCAATAAAATTATAAAATAAAAGCCACTTTATTACATTTTCTGCTTAAAATGTGGTTCCTGGGGTCTTATATTAAGACAGATGTATTTCACGATTTCTTACCAGACTGCAGAAGACCTGGATTTGTGCTTTAATTATTTTACAGGTTGGTACAGTGGCCCTGATTCTGTTGATTACAAACTAAACAAATTGAATCTCACTATATCTCTTTCTAATAAGACATTATAACAAAGGGATACAAGATATTTTAGTTCTGTCAGATTAGTCCGATCACTTATTTCAACGCGAATTTAAGCGTTTAATTCACACTACCCTAACTAATCCATACAACATACCAAAAATTCACCTATATAATATTATTTTGACTTTTAATGAAGAAAGATCAACCATATCTATTTCTTTCTTTCGCAGAGTACGTTATGATAATGCCGAATAATTTTTTGGGGCTCTATCTTGCACACCTTACCAAATGGAAAAAATATCGTCAGATGTGTATGTGTAATTAATAAGTGAAATTTTAAATATATAAATAACTGTCTAAACTCCAAGAAATTGTTTGTATATTTCGATGGGTTTGTTAAATTCAAAGGTGTGGTGTTATAATTATATGTAGGTACCCATGATGGACGAACCCAGCTTTTGGCCCCAGGGGGCAAATCTGATTCTTTTTCGAATGTTTAATTAACGTTGCATTATAATATTGTAGAAAATGTACCGACAACAGGTATGTACCGTGGACGAGTTATCCTGTATTTTACTTACAAATAATATGACTATGACGGTCATCATTATAATAACCGAAAAACTTACTGAAATACAACTACTGTAAGTATTTATACTTTTTTGCCGTAGCATTAGCACAGTGTAATTGTATTTACACACACTGTGTGGAAACGAGTTTGTTGTCGGCCGATGCCGCGATGCTGCCGCCGCCGCCCGTGTAAGTATGTAGGTACTTACGCTGCGCTGTCCTACCATCTGCGTACCTACGCCAAAATTTTTATCCTAATATACGTTAAATTATCCTACTAATATTATATTGTTACGTACAAGGGAAGGGTCAAGATTTTTCTAGAGAGATCCTTGTATTTGTTTTCGTCGGCGTTAACAATGCCGCTATTCAAAACAAAGGAATGACCCGCCTATTGTTTCGTTTGTAGCCCCATTGTTCTCGGAGTTTTATGGCTCTGTTTACTTTCCCACGCTTGTTTGTGTCGGGCGGCCGCCGAAACTTGCTCGCGAATATTCTGGAGATCAGGAGGCTCGAATATAAAAGGCGAACGTCGAGCCAGCAACGACAGTTCAGTTCTACGAGCTACCAAGTGAACTTCAAAGCGACCTTAAAGTGCGAATAGTGCGATACTCAGTGTGTTGTTCAGTGCTAAAGTGCTATTGTAAGACAGTGATTAATTGCGATAGAGACGTTTATTAATTGTGACTGTGACATTTTATTAGTTAATTAATTAATTATTTGTGTTGATATACTGACTGAATCCGTTCGTTAATAAAACTCTTCTACCGGAAGTCGGCATATTTATTCGTACCCACCCCGGATACGTAACAATTGGTGTCAGAAGTGAAATGCCGATCACACCACGGGAGGAAGACCGTATAATGACGAGGCGTCAGGCGGCGCTCGACTCATCGCGACGTCTGGATGAAGAATCGGAGTCTGTTACTCCAGTTCCAGCTCCACCGACGAATCAGATGAGTACAAGTGTCTCTCCGGGTCCCTCTACTGGATTCGACGTATCAACACTGATGGCGCTTATGATGGATCTAAAAGAAGGTCAGCGCAAAATGGAGGAAGGCCAGCGCAAAATGGAGGAAGGCCAGCGCAAAATGGAGGAAGATCTAAAAGAAGGTCAGCGCAAAATGGAGGAAGGCCAGCGCAAAATGGAGACAAACCTGACGGAGACCCTACAAGGTTTGGGCAACACGGTGTCTCAGCTTCAAGGAGACATGAAGTCGGCTACAATCAAGATCGAAGAGCATGACGATACCCTGCAAAATCATCAAGCTACCCTCAATACTCATCAAGCAGCCCTCGACGCCCATGATGCTGATCTGAAGACGTTAAAGACCGCCATCCAGAAAGTGGAAGCACGTGGTGCTGTTACCGCAAGTGGGGTTGTTACTGCCAGTGCACCATTTAAGATGAAGTTAGATGGCCTTCATTTTGATGGCAAATCATCGTGGGTAGCCTTTCGACAACAGTTCGAGACACTTGCCAAGGGAAACGGTTGGAGTGACGAACAGACTCTAATGGCGCTGACGCTTGCTTTACGAGGTGAAGCAGTCCTCGTACTGGAAAGCCGTCCTGCTGAAGGTAGAACCTTGAGTGAACTTTTTGAAGCCCTGGAAACAAGGTATGGGGAGAAACATCTGGAGCACTTTTACAGTGCCCAGCTCAAGACCCGCCGGCAGAAGTTAAACGAGAGTCTTCAGCAATGGGCTCTAGAGATTGAACGCCTGGTGAACCGAGCATGTGCATCTACTCCAGAGCTGATTCACCATCAGGTACTAAGATCTTTTGTTGATGGGATCAGAGATGGTGAAGTGCGAGCTGCAGTACGTTTGGCACATCACCAAACACTGAAGGCCGCCCTAGCACATGCCATGGAAGTGGAAGCCGTACGCCACGATTCCACGCAGCAGGTGCGTGAAGTGGTAGTGTCTGAGAGACCTGTACCACCGGAAAATGGAAAACCACCTGGAAAATTCGGAGGACTTTTCAGACCGAGATATGGACTGATATGCTACGAGTGTGGTGAAAGAGGACATATTCGCTCTAATTGTCCGAAGCGAAAAACAATGGTTGCGTCCAGTACCCAAGTGGACGCCGAGGACCAGCCTTTAAACTAAGTGGAGCCAGGGCTGCGGGGCGGGCGCTGGCTGGTCATTGTGGAGATCAAGCCCCTATTATCACCGTTTCACAGGCGTCAAATGGGAACAGTCTTACCATAGAAGGAGAACTAAATGGAAAACGCTGCCAGTTTACAATTGACACGGGGGCGTCACGAACCATAGTACGTCCAGAACTACTTAGACGTACTGTGTCATGGGAAAAGCCATCATCATCTTGTCTCCTGCAGACAGCTACCGGCCAGCCAGTTCCCGTCCTTGGTGACACAGACGTGGAAATGAAAATTGGAGGGAAGATCTGTACTCACCCAGTTTTGATAGCAAGTATCACCGACGACTGCATCATTGGATTGGACTTTTTGAGGAACTATCAATGTACTGTCAACGTGGCAAAAGGTGTTCTCAGTTTTCCTGATAGAGAAGTGTTCTTTGATGGAGGAGTGAGTGGAAACGTCTACTGTTTGAGAGGAACGACCTTGCCACCCAAGTCAGAAACATTAGTAGACGTCCGATTTCCTCAGAAATCCCGCATGGAGCGAAGCGTGATTATTGAAGATACAGGAAATCATCCTGGATGGATCACAGCAAGAACACTTGTGATGACAAAGGAGAGGGCAAAGGTTCGCATCATAAACCTCAGCAATACTAGAGTATTCCTGAAGAAGAATTCTGTGATTGGGCAATGTGATAGTGTAACAACACTGGAGAAGGTGAAACAAATGGACACAAAAATCAGTCGGCGAGATCACATCGTGCCACTACTGGAAAACTGCAAGGAGCATTTAACTGACTTGGAATTCGAAAAGGCAAAAACGCTGTTACATAGCTTCAGTGACATCTTCGTGAAAGAAGACGGCGATCTTGGAAGGACTGGATTGGTAAAGCACCGTATAGAGACTGGAAATACAGTACCAATCAAGCAAAGACCTCGACGGGTACCACTGGCAAAGGAGAAAGAAGTAGCCGACATGATTGAAGATATGCAGAAGAATCGAATTATTGAACCGTCCACAAGCCCATGGTCATCTCCAGTAGTGCTAGTTAAGAAGAAAGATGGCAGCACCCGATTTTGTGTTGACTACAGAATGCTGAATGAAGTCACCAAGAAGGACAGCTATCCACTTCCTCGCATTGACGATACTCTGGACATGCTCAGTGGAATGAAATGGTTTTCCACGGTTGACCTTAAAAGTCGTTACTGGCAAGTGGAGATCAGTCCAGAAGATAAGGAAAAGACAGCATTTTCAACTGGAACTGGAAATGGTTTATGGCAGTTCAATGTTATGCCGTTTGGGTTGTGCAATGCTCCAGCCACTTTCGAGCGACTAATGGAGAGAGTACTGGTTGGATTGCTTGGAGACGCTTGTTTGGTGTACTTGGATGACATCATCATAATGGGCCGTGATTTTACCGAGCATCTGAAGAACTTGGATAAAGTGTTCCTGAGGATCCGAGAGGCCAATTTGAAGTTAAGTCCAAAGAAATGTGCATTCTTTAAAAAAGAGGTTGGCTACTTGGGACACATAATATCGGCACAAGGAGTACGAACTGATCCGGAGAAAATCAAAGCTGTTCAAGACTGGCCTACTCCTAAGAACAAGACAGATGTAAGAGCATTTTTGGGACTTTGTGCTTACTATCGCCGCTTTGTAAAGAATTTTTCAGCAGTAGCAAAACCATTGCATCGCCTCACAGAGGAGAAACGTAACTTTCTTTGGGACAGCGACTGTGAACAATCTTTCAATCAGCTGAAACAACATTTGTGTGAGAGCCCAGTGCTTGGATACCCAAACAGAGAAGGAAGATTTATTGTTGACACTGATGCAAGTAATACAGGAATTGGTGGAGTCCTATCTCAAGATCAAGGGGAGAAACAAGTAGTTATTGCTTATTTCAGTAAGTCCCTATCAAAGCCAGAAAGGAATTACTGCGTAACTCGTCGGGAGCTGTTAGCTGTTGTAAAAACTTTGCAGCATTTCAATAAATATCTTATCGGAAGACCATTTACACTTCGCACCGATCATGCTGCTTTAAAATGGCTGCTGCAGTTTAAGAACCCGGAGGGACAAGTTGCAAGATGGATAGAGCAACTTCAAGAGTTTGACTTCGTAATTGAACACCGAAGTGGACGGATTCACTCTAATGCTGACGCTTTATCACGACGGCCGTGTCCTGATGAATGTCGCCACTGCATGAAGCAAGAATCCAAGGAACGAGTCAACGTTATCAGGACAGAAGCATTGGATGATTCCTGGAGCGGAGAAGCCATGATATCTGCTCAAAAAGAAGACAAAGATTTAGAACGAATCCTGGAATGGAAAAAGGATAATAACCAGAAACCTAGTTGGAGTGACATCTCAACAGCAAGTCCTATAGCAAAAAGCTATTGGGCTCAATGGGACAGCCTGTTGATTCAAGACGGAGTACTGTACAGGAAATGGGAGTCCCCGAATGGCAAAGAAAGTACTCTACAGTTAGTGGTCCCTCGCAGCAAGGTACCATCACTGCTGCGATTTGTTCATGATGGAGTATCTGGAGGACATCTTGGAGTAAAGAAAACCCTCATGAAAGTAAGGAAACGCTTCTACTGGATTCATTGCAGGGAAGATGTCGAAGAATGGTGCAAGAAGTGCACAACCTGTGCCGTCGTTAAAGGACCACAAACAAGAAGTAAGGGGAGGCTGAAGCTTTATCAAGTTGGAGCGCCTTGGGAAAGGATCGCCATCGACGTCGCTGGACCATTTCCTGAGACTGATGATGGTAATCGGTACATCATTGTAGTCCAAGACTACTTCAGTAAATGGCCAGAAGTATTCGCGACCCCCGACCAAGAAGCCAAGACTGTAGCAAGAAAGCTCGTTCAAGAAGTGTTCTGCAGATTTGGTGTACCATTAGAAATACACTCAGACCAAGGAAGGAACTTCGAGTCAGCACTGTTCCAGGAAATTTGTCGACTGTTTGGGATACACAAGACTCGGACTACTCCTGCGCATCCACAGTCGGACGGTATGGTCGAGAGATTCAACCAGACGTTAGAAAATCACTTGGCCAAAGTAGTGGAAAGTAATCAACGTACCTGGGACCAGTACATTCCTCTGTTCCTGATGTCCTACCGCTCAGCAGTTCATGACAGCATAAATGAGACTCCAGCTAAGGTCAATTTTGGACGAGAACTACGGCTGCCAATGGATGCAATTACTGGAACTCCACCTGGTACACCTAAACCAACTTCGGAATACGTTGCGGATCTACAAGAACAATTAGACACAATCCATGACTTGGTTCGAGAGAACAGCATCAGGACTGGAGAAAGAATGAAGACGCGGTACGATCGCCAGGCCAATACCAATGGGTTTGAAGAGGGATGTCTTGTATGGCTTCATAACCCATTCAGGAAGAAAGGAAAATCACCCAAGTTCCAAGCCCGCTGGGAAGGCCCATACAAAGTGATAACGCGAATCAATGACATCACGTACCGCATCAAACAAGGACAGAGAGGAAAATTGAAGATCGTCCACGTCGACCGCCTGGCGCGATATCATGGATCAAATGATGCTCGGGACGAGCATGACTAAGAGGGGGGCAATGTTACGTACAAGGGAAGGGTCAAGATTTTTCTAGAGAGATCCTTGTATTTGTTTTCGTCGGCGTTAACAATGCCGCTATTCAAAACAAAGGAATGACCCGCCTATTGTTTCGTTTGTAGCCCCATTGTTCTCGGAGTTTTATGGCTCTGTTTACTTTCCCACGCTTGTTTGTGTCGGGCGGCCGCCGAAACTTGCTCGCGAATATTCTGGAGATCAGGAGGCTCGAATATAAAAGGCGAACGTCGAGCCAGCAACGACAGTTCAGTTCTACGAGCTACCAAGTGAACTTCAAAGCGACCTTAAAGTGCGAATAGTGCGATACTCAGTGTGTTGTTCAGTGCTAAAGTGCTATTGTAAGACAGTGATTAATTGCGATAGAGACGTTTATTAATTGTGACTGTGACATTTTATTAGTTAATTAATTAATTATTTGTGTTGATATACTGACTGAATCCGTTCGTTAATAAAACTCTTCTACCGGAAGTCGGCATATTTATTCGTACCCACCCCGGATACGTAACAATATGTAAAATGCGAAAGCTTGTGATTGTGTATGTTGTATGTATCTTGTTAATTCTTCACGCTCAAACGGCTGTCGAAGTTACGATAATTATTAAATAACCGAACAGTAGGTAACAGTTATGGGTGTGTTACCCGAGGTACTACTCTGAATCGCACAAGGGCATACCGATGTGTAATGTACGTACAGTACGCGCGCGATTTGAGTGCAGCTCTGAGGAATGCACTAGTGCCGTGACCTAATTAGCGATTATGAACAGGAATTCGATATTTTTCTTAGACACCTAAATAGTGGAAGCTTAAACTGCTGGTACCTATCTGTTAGTACTTTTAATACATTTTATTTAATATATTGGCGGTAGATATATGTTTTGCAAGCTTTTTATATTATTTAGAAAAATTGGTAGGTACCTACCTGTGGAACTGTACTGTCCCTTACACCGGATACACCTTATCTCGGAAACGGCTCCAACGATTTTCATGAAATTTAGTATTTCGGGGGCGATAAATCGATCTAGCTAATTTTCATTTTTAGAAAACGAAAATTAGCTAGATCCATTTTTCTATCATTTTTGGCCAAAATAAAATATGTATGCAAAAAATCAATAAAATAAACAAACATTAATCATCATGAACCCTTATAGGATCACTCGTGTGTCTGTCTGTCTGTCCGAAAATTTTGGGTTGGATTGTGTTGAAACTTGGTACACATATGTAAGTCGGTGACCCAAACATGGATGTGTTACGTAAATAAATGAATTTCAAACATTGGGGCTATTTTGGGGGCTAAATTAGAAAATTAAAAAAAAAAAATATCAGACTATTGTGTGACACATCAAATGAAAGGGCATGTTGTGAGGATTTCAAATATTTTTTTTTTATAATTTTAATATAAATAGTTTTGAAGTTATTTAAGAAAATAGGCGAAAAATGACCATTCCCCGCCCCTTATTTCCGAAACTACTGGGCCAAAAATTTGGAAAAAAATACAGATAATAGTTCTTTATCTATAGATTATAGGAAAATCTATAAGAAGTCTATCTAATATCTTTAAACGAGCAATTCATGGATATATATATAACCTGAATCTCTGAAACGGCTCCAACGATTTTCATGAAATTTGGTATGCAGGGGGTTTCGGGGGCGATAAATCGATCTAGCTAGGTTTCATTATTAGATAACACGATTTACCAAAAAAAAAAAATTTTTTTTTACCTGTATAGGCCTGTGTTTGACCACAATCTCACCGTGGTCAGTGATGATGTGGCCGATGGTGGTAAGCACACAAAGCCTAGAAGGGAACTAGCTCTCAAGTGCAGCTGTCGGAACACACCAAAAGGTGCTCGGCGACAGATTTTCAACTTGAGGGTGGTAGCCAGCCAGGCGGGTAGATACTACAAAGTATCCTACCGCCGTGCTATGGTTTCCTCACGATGTTTTCCTTCACCGGAAGTGCAAGCTCATTGTAGGATTGTAACCCGTGACCTTCGTCTCGGCGTTCGGCGTCACTTACCACTGGTATTTAAAGTAACATAGGAAATTTCTCAATTCTTGCCTATCAACTTCATTTGCACTTGTAATGTTACCATCCATTTTGCTTCGAATATACATAACCGTTTGAGTTTAAATTTAGTACACATGTATTTCTGTGACCCTGACATGGATGTGTTAAGTAGGTAAGGCCCTTTTAAGGAGCAAATTAGAACATAAAATAAAGTTTTGCAAACTGTACCGTATCACATATCAATCGAAAAGGGCTTACTGTGAAGGTCTAAAAAAATATTTTTTACGCGACGCTTGATTTGAAAGACTTATTTAAAATGCGTAGACTTATTAAAACATTAAGACGTAACGATCGTAAACAACGGTGACAAAATAAGTGAAGACAAAATAGATACGAGCGCATTTGCGTATGTGTGCGAGAGAATAATATTGTAAGCTTGCTGAGACTCTCAAGTACGGCGCATTTTAACTGCGTGGGTTCGTTTGTTTGAAAAATGGGTCTACGTTTCCACTGCAGCACACCTATAAACGAAACTAACGACTATATCGCAGCATACTTTTGAATCATACGCCTTGTGGAACAGACACGTTTCGTGTTTCTCGTAAATATTTTGTACTTATAGAATGGCATTGGCATAAGCTTTGCTAGACAGTTCTTCAGACGATAAATCTATATGGTCCCACCTCTTTACAGTGAAGCTACGCACGTTTTCGTGTACCGCGTGCATAGCGGTGATAGCGTTGAACTGCGTGGTCGCCACATTCGTGCAAACCACGCGTGTCTCTTATTCGTACATAGCGTGTAGGGTGGCAGTGGACATTATCACATACAATTTCTTGTAAAGCGAAGTTAGGCACACGTACTTTGCCTCTCAGCTGTGCGACAGTGCCTCTATTGCGATGCTCGCTAAGTTGCGAGAGTGGTTTTTTTTGAGAATTCAACAATAGATAATGTACCCAGTAATTTCCCTCTACAATCCAGCACTATACCTACATACTTTTTTTTAGTCACCATCAACAAACTTGGGTCAAATTAAAAAATATTTATGGAACTTAGTTAAACATGTACGGAACCCTCTCCATGCGAGTTTAACTCGCACTTGCCCGATTATTTACCTTTAAATTACATTATTAGATGAGTTTAGATAAAGTACTGCATGATACTGCACATAATTAGGTATTAAAAACTCGTATGATACTATTAAGAACCTCGCCTACGGCTCGGTACTTAAACTCACACTCGTATTTAATAACCCCCATTATGCAACAGTATCATAAACTACTATAATTAAACTGAAATAAAAAAAAATAAACTTAGCAGATTAAGTTACTCAGGAAATTAAATATTTATTTACACAAGTAAATCGCGCGACAAGCTTTTATGATCATATCAATATAAATTGTGTATAATGAGGTTTTAAAAAACAAGCAAAGCACGGTCATCCATTGTTATTAAGTTCGGTTCACTCGTTAGAATTAAATTAAATTTAAATTATCCTGTGACATTCTTCACACACGGTTATCTGATCCCAAACTAAGCAGAGCTTGTACTATGGAAACCAGATAACTGATATTCTACATATACTACTTTTTTTTTGTAAATACATACTAAAATAGATAATTACACCCATACACAGGACAAACAGACATGTTCATGCACACAAATGTTTGTCCTGCAAGGGAATCGAACCCACGACCAGCAGCGCGATAGGTGGCGTCTTAACCAACTGCGCCAACTGGACTGTCATTGTTTTTTTAGATCTTTAAACATAATAATAATATAGTTATTTATTCATAAGTTTTAGACCATCTTATCCTCGCTCATATTCGTCGCTCGAAAATCCGGTTCGGCTTGGACCATATTATTATGTTTAGGCAATTAGATTGATTTTTGCCTGTAGGGATTTTATTGAAGAAAACTATGTGTTCTTTGTATTTGTGTTTATTGGCAACTAACTGACGCCTGTCATTGTTTACATTTAAGAAATAATACATTGGTCTGTGTACATTGACATAAGATCGACTTTACTTTGTGGTGATTATTGAAATTAAAAGGCGTGTGGTTTGCTCAACGATGTATTTGACACTGAATATGCTTGCATAAACAAATGTTATTATAGCTAGTACGTAACTAACCGAACATACCGCCCGCCAAAAGGGCATTAGGGCCTTTTCAAAATTATAAGAAATTAAATCTACACATCATCTTACACTGTATGGTTGCAAAGGATCAACATTTACACTAGAACTTAAATCCAAAACAAACTAAATGCATATATAAATGAAAGTGACATTAATTAATTAATTTTATCTAGCAAATACAGCTTAATAATAAGGCTAAGTAACCTAACTACTTATCGAATTGCTATACAAATAGTGAACAAGTAAGTGAATACTGGTATTTTTAATATCAACAACATTGCACTCTTACATAACTAAGATATTAAAATTAGCATACATGCACTTAATACTGAAAGGTATACATATAAAAAAAAAACTTAGTTAATCACTAGTAGATAAAGGTAAAGCACACAAACTCGCTATTGATCTACGAATTGATTTACCATTATAACGCACTGTATAAACTCGCGTTATGTTGTCTTTTCCGGGATGTTTTTCTATTATCCTTGCCAGTGCCCACTTGCTAGGGGGCATATTTTCGTCTTTTAACAACACAATATTGCCTATTTCGAATTCAGGTGTTTTCTTAAGCCATTTGTGTCGCTGGTTGAGTCGCGACAAATATTCAGACTGCCAGCGTTTCCAAAATCCTTGAACTAGTCGCTGAGTATGTTGCCATCTTGACAACATATTTATGTTAGCCGTAGTGTAGTCGCGGTCTGGGACGGTTATCAATGCTTCTCCAGTGATAAAATGTCCAGGAGTAAGTACTTGTATGTCATCGAGTAAATCTACGTCTGTAGATACAGGTGTCAAAGGGCGCGAATTCAAACATGCTTCAATTTGTGTGAGCACAGTCGCGAATTCTTCGAATGTTAAGTTTAAAGTAAGTGTTTTCCTCAAGTGCTGTTTCACCGACTTTACTCCAGCCTCCCAGAGTCCTCCAAAATTAGGACTATATGGCGGAATAAAATGCCACTGCGTACCATCATTTGCCAGTTGATCCGCTATGTGACCAGGTAATTCAAAACCGCCTTCTTTCCACATTGCAGACAATTCCTTATTGGACGCAACAAAATTCGTTCCGTTGTCGCTCCAGATTTCATTACATCTTCCTCTTCTGGCAACGAAGCGTTTAAAAGCTGCTATGAATGCGTCAGATGTTAAATCGCTGACTAGTTCTAGGTGTATTGCTTTTACAGCCATGCAGATAAAGATACAAATGTAGGCTTTGCTGGTCTTCGCTCCTCTTCCCTTGGAATTTAAAACAAATATAGGGCCTGCAAAGTCAACTCCGCTTCGAGAGAATGGACGCGATGGAGTCACGCGAGGTTTAGGTAAGTCACCCATCATCTGTTGTCTACTAGCAGCACGCTGCCGCGCACAGGTAAGACATTTGTGTATATATTGCTTCACCAAACTCTTACAGCCAACGATCCAGTATTTACTCATCAGGTAAGTAATCATCATTTTAATTCCACCATGCATTGTTTTCAGGTGTGCGTCAGCCAGAACGAGTGGTAAGAAGGTGTTTTTCTTTCCCAGAATCACTGGGTGTTTTAGGTTCTCATCGGCGTCTGCGTGTCTCAGCCTTCCGCCCACCTTGAGAATATTCTGCACATCAATGAACGGGTTAAGAGTCTTTAATATACTAGTCTTCTTTACACCCTTGTTTTCTTTTAGTCTTCCTATATCGTCTGAAAATTCTTCTTTCTGTACTCGTCTAATGCAAATATCTAATGCCTCTTGTATTTCTTCTGTTCTTATACTATTTACTAATCTCTTTGGATCTTTTTTCATATTCAAAAATCTTTTACAATATACTATTACTCTCAGTAGCTCAGTAAGTGAATTATATTCTTCATAATTAATACAATTTTCTTCACTTTCTGTTACATTAACGTAGGACTGTACTTTATTTTTTCTTTCTATATCTATTGATGGTATGGAAATTCTTGTGAAATCGATATCTTTATTTGTCAGCCAAGTAGGTCCATTCCACCATATCATTTTGTGTTTTAGCTCTGATATAGAACAACCTCTTGAAGCGATATCAGCAGGATTGTTTGCGGACTGTACATGAAACCATTGCGAATTGCTAATCTGCTCGAGTATTTCCACCACGCGGTTCGCGACGAATGGCTTCCATCGATTTGGCTCTCCAAAGAGCCATGCTAAGACGATTGTGGAGTCAGTCCATGCATATACGCTCTTTGTTGGTATTCTCATTGCTTGGCTCACTTTATGTAGTAATTTAGCTAGCAGTGTTGCGCCACTTAGTTCAAGTCGTGGTAGTGAAATTGTCTTTACAGGAGCCACCTTCGTTCTTGCTGCGACAAGATTCGTCTTTATATGGCCACATTTTGTTTCGACACGACAGTATACTACAGCCGCGTACGCCTTTATGGATGCATCGCAGAAACCATGCAGTGTGACATTATCCGTATCAGTGCTTATAGTGTTCAGCCAACGCTTTAGATTTATATCATTGACCTTTTCTAAATCTTTTCTAATGAACTTCCATTCTTTCGCAAATTCTTCATTTATCTCTTGATCCCAACCTATTCCTTCTAACCACAATCTTTGAACTAGAATTTTTGCTGTAACGATAGCTGGAGCTATCCATCCTAATGGATCAAATAATCTCTGTAAATCTGATAGTATAGTTCTCTTTGTAATATTAGGTGATATAGGTTCTAATTGAAGTTGGTATCGAAATTCATCTTCTCCTAGATTCCACGATATACCTAGGGCCTTTATAGTACCATCTAGTTTTAGATCCATATTTGCTCGTGTAGTAACTTTCT
This sequence comes from Tethea ocularis, assembly GCA_963555595.1. Lineage (NCBI taxonomy): Eukaryota > Metazoa > Arthropoda > Insecta > Lepidoptera > Drepanidae > Tethea > Tethea ocularis. Next base: position 5,652,642 of record OY741963.1, on the reverse strand, counting down.
TGGCATCTATAGATTTCAAGAACTCGGTATCATTTGAAGCCCATTTTTGCAGTTCAAAGCCTCCACGTTGAAGAATGGCTACAATTTGCTTGCAGACACGGATAGCTTGTTCAGAGTTATCAAAGCCTGAGGTTAAATCGTCAACATAGAAATCTTCGCGTATAATTCTAGCAGCCTCAGGATAAAGTCCACCTTCGTCATCTGCAAGTTTCATTAAAGTTTTGATGGCGAGATACGGTGCAGATGCAGTTCCAAATGTTACTGTTTTTAATCTGTAATCTTTAACTTCTGCTATCTTGTCGTTGTTATCACGCCCATGTTCACATTGTGTATCTTTAACGTTGCGACGCCAGAGTATTCTATGGTAATCTGTATCTCTTTTATCTAGAAGAACCATTCTGTACATTTTCATGATATCACTTGCAATGCATACCTTAAACATGCGCCATCTTAATATTATGCTGCGCATATCTTCTTGCAATACAGGACCAGTCATAAGCTCATCATTCAAAGAAACACCATTACTGCCTTTACATGAAGCATCAAATACAACTCTGATTTTGGATGTTTCTTTGTCTTTTCGAATGACGGCATGATGTGGAAGGTATACGGAGCGATTTGTTACTTCTTCATGTGGAACTTCTTCCATATGTCCCATTGCTAAATATTCTTCCAGTACATTGTCGTATTCATCTCTTAACTCTGGTGTTTTTTGTAGTCTCTTTTCTTGTTGAATCAGTCTCTTCATTGCTATTTCTCTCGTATTCCCTTCCGGTGAGATAGGATTGGTACTACGAAATGGGAGTTTGACGACAAATCTTCCTTCAGTATTTCTTGTATAATTTTCTTCATAATAATTGTCGCATTGATTTTCTTCTTTTGTATATTTTCTTTTTGTATCTTGATCTACTTCCCATAATGTTTTTAAGAAGTCTTCACCTATAATGTTGTGATGCATAACGACTACTGATTCTGGTTGTAGTGGTTTATCTTCAATCTTCCCGAACAGAATCCAACCAAGGTTTGTTTTATGAGCGCACGGTGACCCTGGTGTACCCTTAATAAGTTCGTTTTGTATGATTGACGCGTACACGTCAACACCTAAGAGCAAATCAATGGAACCTGGCTTGTGATAGTTCGGATCTGCTAAAACTAGCCCTTTTATGTGAGGCCAATTTCGTGAATTGATGGTATGAGACGGTATCTTCGTAGTCAGTTGCTTTGACATAACATATGTTCTAACCTCCAATTTGAAAGGTTCACATCTTGATTCAACTTTGATCTGAACTACCTGTTTGATGTCTTCTCTTGTTGATCCCACACCGACGACAGTACCCTTGATCGGATACCGTTTGGCCTTGAGTAGTTGTGCAGCCCGTTCACTTATAAAGCTCGCTTGTGAGCCTTGATCTATTAAGGCTCGCAGTGTAATCATGTAATTGTCTTCATTTCTTACGTTTACTATCGCTGTTGCAAGCAATGCTGTGCTTTGTTTAGTTGAAACGTGTGACGCCATCATAGTAACGTCCTCTTCTTCTTTATTCTTCTCTTCAATCTTCTCCGTGTTTGTATGTAATGTCACTTCGGGTTGTTTTGTTTTGTTGTTCTCAGAAGTGCCCGTTGTGTCACTTGTATTTGCATTTTCTTGGATATTTTCGTGAAGAAGTGAATGATGACGTCTCCTACATATTCTACAGCATGTTGGAATGCGACAATGCCTTACAGAGTGTCCAAGTGCAAGGCAGTTGAAGCATCGATTGTTTGTTTTGATGAATTCACTTCGTTGAGTTGGTGTATACTTTCCGAATAGTTTACAATGGCTGAGTGTATGATCTTCATTGCACAGTTGACATTTTTTGTTATTCTCGACGTTAGATGTAACGTGAAATGATTTCTCACGCAAAGAAGGATAACTTGACTTTTGTTTTGATGGTTCTATAAGCTCCAATGTACGGAAACGGCTTTCGAGGAACTTGCGAAGCTTTTCGAGTGATGGAATACTGTCGGAGTCATCGCCACTACCACTCACGTGTTCTTCCCAGTCTTTATGCGTCTCGGAGTCTAATTTCTGCACTATGACGAATATTATCAACGGATCCCAATTTTCAGTCTCAACATTCAAATTTTTAAGGTGGTGCAAACATTCGAAAGATGTATCTAACAAGTTCTTAATGTTGCTTGACATATTTGTAGTAATTTTCTTTTGCGAAAAGAATCTCTTCATAATAGCATTAATAGCTATTCGTTTGTTACCATACCTTTTTTTCAATATGTTCCATGCCTCTTCATAGTTTGAATCTGTCACTTGTACATGTTTCAGTAAAGATGCTGCTTCTCCAGTAAGGTTTGTTTTTAAATAATGTAGTCTTTGCACATTACTCAGGGACCGATTCGTATGCACAAGTGTATCAAATAGGTCATGAAATGACAACCAGTCTTCGTATTGTCCACTGTACACAGGTAATAGTATTTTGGGTAACACCACACGAGTATGTTGAGATTCACAAGATAAGATAGGTGTCGACGCACTGGCACTGGCACCGGCACCACCATCTTCCGATAATAAATCCTTCAGTTCAGTTTGAAGGTCAATATATAATTCTTCATGTTCATAAAACTCATCCTTCGCGATATATGGTATTTTGTCTGCCTTTTCTTTCGGCGTATTTCGTATTATTTCACCATAAGCTTGTTTATAATTGTCCCAATATTCTTCAACACATTTGATGCGCGTTTCAATGTAATTACGTGTTAATCTAACCTTAGGGCTCTTCTTTAAGTTTATTCTTGTTTTTGTCAAAGTCTTTGCGATGTGGTCTACGACATTTAACGCTTTTTGCACTTCAGTATCCATTGTAAACACTCAATATATCCAATTGTAACATAAGTAATGAAATGAATTCCTTTTAAAATCACTAATTATTTGCATAGGCTTCGAGTATTTGTTCGTCTTATCTAGCGTTCTATTGTTCTCGAGCGCCGGGATTGGCCGGCGGGTCAGAGCGTAGCGATCCAGGTAGTTACTGGTATCCGGCTCGAAGGACCATATGTACATTGACATAAGATCGACTTTACTTTGTGGTGATTATTGAAATTAAAAGGCGTGTGGTTTGCTCAACGATGTATTTGACACTGAATATGCTTGCATAAACAAATGTTATTATAGCTAGTACGTAACTAACCGAACAGTCTGTATCTCTAGATAGCTAGACCTCTTTGTATATAGCGGAACAATCAGATTAAACAATAGGGTATGAGCTAAGAAAGACTTATATAGCTTGACGATATTAACAAGGAAATAAATGAAATGAGTAGGTAAGTTACAATATTCTTTATAGTTTAAAAATAATATTATGCATAAAGTAAAATAAAAACGCTTCGTAATTAGATACGTACACGTTAACCGATCCAGCCTCATTGCTATTAAACAACTCCTTCGAGATCGGGCCTCGGCGGCGCCGCCAACAGCAAGGCGTGTTCAAGCGGCGGCGGCGATGGCCGACGTTGGCGCAGCGGGAGCGTCACCATCGACTCGGGAGTTCGTAGACCGCATACCTCGCAGCTCGCCTCAACCTCGCAATCGGCGTGAATGGCGCGGCCGCAGTGGGCAGTCCTCGCCACCGGGCGGTCCGCAAGCCGGCGAGCGCAGCGCACGCAGTGGCCTCGCACCGGTAGGGCGCACCGGGCCTGTGCGAGCGCGCGCCGCAGCGCGTCGTGCATCTCCTGGGCCGCGATGCGCGCCGCCCCCTGCCACCCGGCACGCCGGCTCGCCGCGCACGCCAGCACCGCCAGCGCCACCCGCGGCGCGTGGCACGTGCGCCCGACCAGCTCCTCCACCGGCAGGTACGGCACCGCTCCGAGTAGCAGTGTGGGAGGTATCGTCGGCGCGCTGCGAACCAGCCGCGTCCACAAGGCGGCGGCGAGGGGCGCCGGCACCCCGGGGGCCACGCGGCCGCATAGCTCGCCTGCCTCGCCGATCAGCCTCGCGGCCGCCTCCTCGTCGGCGGCAGGCACCGACCGCAGGATCGAGTCGAGGGCGCCCTCGGGATCGCCGGCGGCCTCGAGACAGATCGCTTCCGCGTTCGCGGGGCCGGTCTCGCGAACCGCCGCCAGCGCCTCCTCCGGCCGAACGATCCCCCGGTTATCGAGGAGAAAATCGCGCACGGCGACGGGACGGAGACGACACATGTTTTGAAAATGTGCGGTTGCCGCGTCGCCTCGGAGTCGACCGGCCTCTAGTAAACTAGCGCCGAACTCGAGCGCGCTCTCGTTCCTCAGCGACCGCAGGATCGGGGCGATAGAATCCGTCGAGCCTTCGTTGATGAGATTCGCGGCGGCTCGAGGACGTAACTTGATTAACGCCGGGATATAACTTTGAATCTTATCGTTGGTACCGTCGGCTTTCACTCGCGACTGTAAATAATCGAAGAATTCGTCGATGTCGGTGGAGGACGGTGTTTCTATTTTGAAGAATTGTGCGAGAGCTTCGTCATGTCGATCGAGCATGGCGTCAATGTGCCAGAGCAGCCGCGGGCGAGTGGTGGCGGCGGCGGCGGAGGCGGAGGCGGCTAGTGCGGCGGCGGCAGCGGGACCGCGGGTCGCACGCATCACTAACGCCAACCATGCGCGGTCGGCGCGCTCGCCATCGCTCGCGGCGGCTAACTCTTGAGCATCTTTTATGATTTCTTGATCAGGAGGTAGAACACCTGAGGTTAGCTGGCCGGCAATAAATTCTAAGACTTCTACGCGGTCTTCGTTGTGCTGAAAAAGTCAAAGTAAACTCGATAAAACCTTTTAAAATCCTTTTGTAAAGCATTTTCTGGGTTCCGTACCCCAAAAGGAACTTTATAGGATCACTCGTGTGTCTGTTTGTCCGTAAGTCTGTCACAGTCAATTTGCTCCGAAACTACTAGACTGGTGGAGTTGAAATTTTGTACACATTATGTAACTCGGTGACCCAAACACGGACGTGTAACGTAAATAAATAAATTTTAAACATGGATGCTACTTTTCTCATTACTAATCTCCGCCCCGGGCACCACTTTTCCCCCCTCCCCGATGAGCTCTGGCGACCTTACTCACGCGCAGAAACAAAGCAAAGTTATTTGGCTGTCGTATTATGTAATGTAGAGATATAGTCGCGCATTTCTTCGAGCGATAAACGCCCACGAAAATGGTTAACCACATAAAAATGAGAAAGTGCTCGTCCCGTTTTAGTATGAGTACACTAAATACTAACCGGTAAATTAGGTGCGAAGGCTAGAAGAGCGCGTGCGACCCGCAAGCGGTTCTGTTTGCCGAGCGGCCCTACGAAGGGCGGGTCGCGCGCGCACTGCTCCATCAGCCGCATCGCCGCCGCCGCCTCGTGCTCCACCATCACTTGCAGCGGAGACCGCGACCGCCCGCCGCAGCTTGCCTCAAGTGACAAACAAAATAAATACACATACATTACATAGGTACATCGGTCGGGTAGTAGAGTGTGCGCCTTATGATACGAGGACCATCAAATAATAATGGAACCGTAGAATAATAGATATTTAGGTTTGAACCACACCAATTATTCCACTTTTAATTTATTATCCTGAGTGGAGCGAGGGATACAAGAACCGAGATTAAATATTTTTTTCACGAGTTGTGTACTCTACTTTTCACCATTGACTGCGAGAAAATAAATAGTAGTATAGTACCTATTTATCACATTTTATTTTATAATCGGTAATTAGAAAAGTGATGAAAGACAATAATCTGCATATAACAACGAAAAGCAAACTGTTTAACACTTGTGTACTACCTGTTTTGACATACGGGAATCAAACATAGGCACTGACAAAAACCTCAACTGATAAACTTGCCATATGCCAACGAGGAATGGAAAGAAGGATGTTAGGAATCAAGAAAGCTGACAGAATATTGTATACATGTTTTATTGTCAATGAACTTGATCGGAAAAATAAAGTCATAGGTGTATTTTTGGACCTCGCTAAAGCCTTTGACACTGTCTCTGTTCCTATACTTGTGAAGAAACTTGAATTGGTTGGTATAAGAGACAAAACATTACGTCTTTTAGAGGATTACTTAAAAGATAGGACTCAGAGGACTAGAATTGGTGATGCAATTAGTGACGATGAAACAATGACCTACGGAGTACCTCAAGGCAGTGTTTTGGGCCCGAGTTTATTCTTAATTTACGTAAATGACCTCTGCAATTTAAATTTAGTTAATGGGAGAATTATTTCATATGCAGATGACACTGCACTTATTTTTGTCGGTAAGAATTGGGAAGAGGATCGAACCAATGCTGAACAGGGACTAGCGATTGTCACTCAATGGTTACGTGATAATTTACTTTCTCTAAATGTAGAAAAAACTAAATTTGTCACATTTACAAATGCACGGTGTCATTCACCTATTATTGACATTAGAGCACATTTGAACTGTGCTACAATCAATTGTAGCTGCCCAAACTTACAGTGTGTCCCCAGCATCAGGTACTTAGGTGTAATCATTGATAAAAGAATGACGTGGAAATCTCACATTGAGGGCCTTACCAGAAGAGTTCGTAAGCTTAAGTTCGTATCTTCCGATATCTACGTGATGTGGCAGATAGGACATTGGTAATCAATGTATATAATGCACTTTGCAGATCTATAATTACCTATTGTAACACCTCTTGGGGCGGCACCTGTGGCACTTATATGCTAGCATTGGAGCGTGCCCAACGGGCAGTACTTAAGGTTGCCACGTCTAAACCTTTTAAATTTCCGACAGCTGAACTTTTCAAGGAGTGTGATACACTCACAGTTCGACAGTTCAAAACTTGCCCAACGTCATCAGTCTTTTCTCGGTCCATTTTTGTATAATAACGCATGTAAAATCATGAATAAATTGACAACGCTTAGCAATAGAGAAACTAAAAATACACTTACGAACTGGCTGAACAACCTCAGCTACGATGAGACAGAACACTTACTGATTTCTTTTTTGAAAGGACTAAGTTGGCTGCAACAACCTTACCGGACAAATCGGCGAGCGCAGAGGGCTCTCAGCCGGGTAATATTTAGGTAACAACGCCTGAGGGCACCCCCGAATGGGGTACGAACCTCGGCTCAGGGCGTTACCGGGGGAGGGGGAGGACTTTGTACGAGTTACGACTAATTGGGGGCGGTCGGATTACTGTAGGCAGCTCGGGCCGCTTGAACGGGACGAGACTGAGTGGGACGTCGCGGCGGTCCTCGCCGTCGAGGACGGTAGCGTGATCGGTTGTGTGTAGTTGTTGCTCGTAAAAGTTTTACAAGCTTCGTCAGCTTCGATCTGAGCTAATGTAATAGGGTCATCCGGCTCGCTGAGGGCTTGCCTTGGTCTATGGATACGGAGTATACGGGAGGGCGTGTAGGTTGCGGCTTTCACTATAAGAGGGTTGCGGTGATTAACGGCGGTATTGAAAAATCTGCGTGAGGTGCGTTTTATAAATTGTTTTATCGTGGGGAGACCACGCATAAGTCAATGTGGAGATTTTCATTACGCATGTACCACGGGGCGCCCGTGGCCTTGCGCATGAAGCGATTTTGAATCACCTGAAGGCTATGGATCCGTGATGGAGCTGCATGTGCGAACACAGTACTAGCATAGGTCATGATGGGGCGGATACACGTGGTATAAAGTCTAACCTTGCTTTTAAGTGCAAGTTTAGATTTACGATTTAATAAAAAGTGGAGGCGCCCTAAAACAAAGGCGCCTCGCGCGCGGACCGCTTTAATGTGGGCATCATAGGTCAAACGATCATCGAGAGTTACTCCGAGATATTTGGCTTGCCTTTCCCAGGGGATTGGTTCACCGAATAGAGTAACTGCCTTTGGAGGGGAGGGGGTACCTCGATGGTAGGGTCTGTAGAATAGGACCGCCTGGCTTTTGACAGGGTTGATCTCGATCCTCCATTTCCGAAACCAGGCGCCTAGGGCGTTAGCCGCGGTTTGGAGGTTCTTAACAATGACTGAGGGGGACTTACTAGAGCAGTAGACTACGGTATCGTCCGCAAAAAGTGCTAACTGCACCTTGTCGGTCTTTGGCATATCACTAGTAGAGCGAAAATAGCAAGGGGGACAGTACCGAGCCCTGAGGGACACCGGCACCGATAGGGTGAGGGGAGGAGAGTGCGCCAGGAATGCGATATCGAAAGTGGCGATTTGACAAATAATCTCGTAAGATGAGCACGAGTCTATGTGGGACACTTAAGGTAAATAGCTTAAAAATTAAGCCATTGTGCCACACTTTGTCAAATGCTTTTGCGACATCGAAGAATAACACACCTGTCATGTTGCGTTCTTGGTACTGAGAGGAGATGTGTTCAACAATACGATGGACTTGTTGAACACAAGAATGTTTGGCTCGAAAGCCAAATTGTTCATCAGGGATGAGATTATTGGCGTCGGCATATGTTTTGAGGCGGATATAGATCAGTCTCTCATACATCTTGCCCAGGACATTTAATAGACTTATAGGGCGGTAACTGGAGGGCTTGGACCTGGGTTTGCCGGGTTTATGGATTCCAATGACATGGGCCTCTTTCCACTGATGTGGAAAAATATTACAAGAGAGGGCAGCGTTAAATATGGATGTTAGCAGTATTATGAGGTGGGCGGGGAAGAGTTTTATCACTTTGTTAGTGATTTTGTCCGAGCCCAGGGCCTTCCGCGGGTGTAAATCCCTGATGATCGATTTGACCTCGTCAGGGGTCGCCGGAGGGAGGGGGTCATCCTCTTCGCTGAGAGGGGGTGGTGGTAACGGGAGGGCGGCTCTCCGTTCAACTTCAGAGTTAACTTCCTCCAGATGACTCGGGTCTATCGGGAGGGTACTGGGCGTGCACTGAAACTCTAAGCTTTCAGCGAGGCATTCTGTTTTATCATCGTCATCAAAAGCGGGAGGGAGATTGGGCCTATTTAATGGGGGCATGGGTGCTAACGTGTCCTTGATAAGGGCACGAGAAAGCTGCCAAAAGGCTTGATGAGAGGGTCTAATGTCTGTAAGGGTCTGGTCCCAGCGGGCCTGTCGTACCTCATCGATGCGTGACTTGACGTCACGCTGGAGAGCACGCATACGGATGCGGTTGTCCTCTGAGGGGAAACTATCATAGGCGCGAATGGCGGCATTTTTCTCTCTCAACAAGTCACGTACGTCATCGGGCAAGCGCCAACGTTGATCACTCTCCGCTGGCACTGTCCGTGAGCAATCGCTAATTAAAGATTGCACGTGGCTAGTGAGTGAGTCGATTGCGCCGACAGCCTCATCAGCGGTGTTGAGGCTATCTGGGATCTGATCAAGGTGGACGGAAGTGGTTGACTTGAGGCTTTCACTCAGTTTATTCCAATTCGTCACGACCTTTGTGGGGGGGGCTTGACCTGCATCAGGGGAACCTATGCGCCCTGCTAATTCTATGATAACAGGTCGGTGGTCGGATGTAAGCTCGTGTAGCATTGTTACGTCATGCACACGTAGGTTTACATTCCGTAACAATGCCACATCAAGAATATCAGGTCTGTGTGTCAGTTGGTGCGGATAGTGCGTCGGGTCCAGGGGTGCGATAATGTCTATGTCTAGAGGGTCAAGGAGGGATTCTAATAGTCTACCTCTGGGGGAAGTTGAGTGACAGTTCCAGAGTATATTTTTCGCGTTCAGGTCACCTGCCAGAATGACAGAGTTACCTAGCGTGAAAATAGACTCTAGGTCGCTTTTGAGTGATGAATCATTACGGGACGGACACTTACTGAAGGTAATTGAATAACACACACACAATCTCACACCCTCACACACACACTTCTCGCAAATACACACAAACATATCTTTAAATACACACCAAACATCACAACAAGTACTTATCTTATTTAAATATCCTAAAATACAATATTAATTTAAATTATTATACTAACTTAACTTAATAATAATTTATAATACTGAAATTAAATCTAAAGTAAATTTATTAAATCAAACATAGAATTGACTCTGCATCAACTTATGGCCTAAACTGTACATATGAAGGGTTCGCAGACACCTACGATACAAGATTATTTATCTTAGTGTAGGTTCTGCATGTAATTTATATTAGAGTAACTAACAGGTTTTTATTTTGTATCCCTATCCATTATTTTTGTTTCTCTTTTAATATGTATGAACTTGTGCATTTCGGAATAAACATATATTATTATTATTATATTCTTTATTTATATTATTCCTTAGAATTAGTTTTTTTTACAACATTAGTATCAAAAATCAAAAATATTATAAAAAAACTAACCCTATAAATAAACATATGATTATTTTTTTACAATATTTTTATAAAATGAAGTCATAATGTTTTAAAAAAAAAACCTAATTCTAGTATCCCGCCGGCAGCGGGGTAAGACCTAAGCTACCGGTGGTTAGGGCCGCAGAGAGAGGAACCTCCTAACGATGCGCGCCGTGTCCAGAAGTACCGCCTTCTGTATCTGACCCTTGATCCAGCCACCTAGCGAGAGCCTCTCAAGATGTTGGTCGAGACTCTTCGCTATTATATATTATTATTATTATTAATAGGGGAGCCACACTATCACACATAAGACCAAATAATCGGGCAAGTGCGAGTTAAACTCGCATGGAGAGGGTTCCGCACATGTTTTACATAAATATTTTTTAATTGGACCCAAATTTGTTGATGGTGACTAAAAAAAGTATGTAGGTATAGTGCTGGATTGTAGAGGGAAATTACTGAATACATTATCTATTGTAGAATTCTCAAAAAAACCACTCTCGCAACTTAGCGAGCATCGCAGTAGAGGCACTGTCGCACAGCTGAGACATTTGACAGAACAATTTTTGTTTTGTCAAGTTCAAAGCGTAGTAATTGCCTATAAATTTTAAGAGTTCCCTTGATTTCTCCAGGATCCCATCATCACATCCTGACCTGATGACCATGGGACCACCTGTGAAGTATACCCCTTAAAAGTCAAGTTACAATTAATTTGTTAGTCTTTAGTTAAATTAAAAAAGAAAGCCTTATTTAGTTATTGTTTCTTGCTTGTGCTTAAAGTTAAAGTTTACGTGTTTAAATATTTTTTTTTTTTGTTTTTTTTTTGGTTTAATTTATTTTTTTTGAATTGTAAATATATGCTAGTTGTAAATGTAAATAGATTATGTCAATAAAACCATTGATGAATATTTTATATTTTTTTAGGATGTGTCGGTTGTGTCGGATGGCGCGCAATCACTTTTTCTCCTACTAGGGAGAGAGCTAATTTATCCCCGCTCTGGGCCCCTTGGCAATAATTTGTTTATACCTAATAGATACAATGCATTCAATGTATCTATACACACACGCACATATACTAATGTTATAAGGAAGGAGTTGATATGTTAGAACACACTGATTCGTCTAGGGGGCTGTGTCGTCGCCGTACTGCTTAGTTTGGGATCAGATAGCCGTGTGTAAAGCCTACTCCGAAAAACGATACACGATAGTTCGATAATCGTTGTCAAATTATTATCCAATAGAATTGCACATTTACGTGTCGTCAACAATTCTATATGTGTATATTAGTCCTGAAAACTACTGAACCGATTTTGAACTTGCACTGTTCTGTAACTTGAAGTAAATGTAAGCCTATAAAAAAGAATGCTCACAATTCGACTAATAGTTTCGGAGATATTAGTGGACAAACATCTCTGTATCATACTATATTTGTTTGGAAGCCCTATTAGATTATCATATGTGAATATATTTTAGTTCCAACAACATTACATACATACCTGCGTGTCGAATTCATAACCTTTCTTTTTTTAAGTCGGTTAAAAAGAAAATAAAGAGAGATATCACCAACACCCAGTATACGGACATAAAACTCGCTAGTCTCGATAACGTCTCACAAGAACCAGCGGTCGTTATTAAAATGTGTGACAATGTGTAGGTACCTCGTCGGTGAGCAGCGTATGTAGTGCGTCATGTCGTGCGGAGGGGCGTGCGTGGTCGGGCAGCGCGCGGCCGCCGGCGCCGCGGCCCGCCAGCGCGTCCGCCGCCGCCACCACCAGCGCCGCGCCCGCGCACCGGCACTGCTCCTCGCCCTCGCCCTCGCACCGCGCCCCCGCCCGCGCCCCGCCGCACTCACGGTCCACGTACGACACCAGCTCGCGCATGCCGCCGCTGCTGCCACCTATTATTTAGGTTACCGAAAGGGCATTTATGGGACTCATATAATGTCGTGAAACCTGCTTAACCATTCGGCCGTGCCGTATTAGGTTACTCGAGTACTAAAGAGCTATCTTGCCTCAACACTAAATTTTTGAATGCGAGTAAACGCTTTTACCGGAGATTTACGCTAAACTTTTAAGTATTATTGGTGCTGATTCTGTTGTTTATGAACTTAACTAATATTAGACAAGTCACCTCTCTTTCATTTCAACCTTATTGAAAAAAGATAGAACATTTTTAATGCTGTCAGTTTAATCCATACCGTCGTAATGTACGGGTAAATAGTCGTGACCAATAAAGATCGCGCTTAAATTCACGTTGAAATGTGTGATCGGATTAAACTGACAGGACTAAAATATCTTGCATCCCTTTCTTATATTTACTATTAGAAAGAGATATAGTGAGATTAAATTTATTTAGTTCGTAAACAACAGAATCGACACCACTGTCATACATAACTTAGAAGTACTCAGACTCTTAAAGTGAAATTTCGTTCTCACCCAAAGCTGCGGCGATGGCCCCCACTCCGCGCCATAATTTATTTTCTCTTGTAAAAACGCTTGCGCGATGTGGATCGAGGGAGGTGAGAGGAAGAGATGCCACGACCCTTTCTACAAGAGCCGGCTCAAATTCAGCGAGCCGCTCTATCAATGCCTGTAATTATTATAATAAGCATTAAGTAAGTCGGTCACCACAAATACACCACCAACAATGAAATACTCTATGTATTATAATCCAGTTATACCACGTTATACCTATCGACTGACATTGACATACGTGTAATAGTTATAAATGACTAGCTGGCCCCGCAGACGTTATTCTGCCCTAAGAATAAAAGATACTGGGATCTACCTACTCCTAAGTCAAGTTAAACATGAATTAACATAATAGGCTAGTTGACAGTTTCAAAAATAAATGACCAAACACAACCAATGCATAAAACATCTAAAAACACGTGGAAACATAAAAAATGTAGTACATTTAATGCTTTTTATGATTTTTAATTGACACTTATCCTATCTCGTTCGGACTTGTATGTATATTACGTTTTCCGTCAGTGCCTTGTACCCATTGATTGCCACATGAACACAGAAAATGCGAATTGTGAAAATACATTGTTTTATTGTAATACTAGCTGTTCCCCGCGGTTTCACTCGCGTTCCCGGGATAAAAGGTAGCCTGGTGTCCCTTTCTCAGGGTCTAAAGATTGTCTGTGCCAAATTTCATCAAAATCGGTTGAAAGGTTTAAGCGAGAAAGCGTCACAGACAGACAGACAGAGTTACTTTCGCATTTATAATATTAGTAGGGATTAATAATTTCTGCGAAGTACCTGCATAAACTACATGCACAGACTGATTGATTTACAATGGATCTTATAGTGCACATTTAAAGGTAACGTTGGTATCTTTACTAACACAACAAAAAAAGAATTAGCGAAATCGGTCCAGCCGTTCACGCGTGAAGGGAAAAAGGGATTCATTTAGTTATACTAAAATAAAGCTGAAGAGTTTGTTTGCGCTAAACTCCGGAGTTACAGGACCGATAAAAAAAAAATCATCAATCAAAATTCATGACGTACGACCGTTCAATCATGTTTCAAGTTTAATTATTGGGGCTGAGCACGTAGCAGAAGGTCCCATCTATCGGCTTATTTTTGTATGTTCAATCTTCTGCCAAACACCCTACATTAGGTGAGATATTACCTGCGTAGAGTCTGGAGAGGGAGGCGCGGTTAAAAGTTCGCCTCGTACAGCCGCATCACCCACTGCTTCTACAAACGCCTTTTCACCGCAACATTGTTCCCATAAGCAACTCCATAATTCCTCACTAAAACATGTTTTACATATTTTGTTTCAGTTTTATATACATATACAGTGTGTCCGGTCATAAATAAACTAGCGGCATTGCAAGGACTTATATTTGAACGTATTTTATGGGACTTTTCTTAGGACTAACCCTGAAAACTCGAAAAAAATCATATCGTTAGTTCATGACCGGACACACTGTATATTGGAAAAATCTTCATTTGATCGATATAATTTATTCCATTTAAGGCGATGATAGCTCAGTGGTAGTGACGTCGGATGCCGCGACGATGGTCGTGGGTTCGAATCCTACAATGAGCTTGAGCTTTCGGTGAAGAAAAAACATAGTGACGAAACCATAGCACGGTGGTACGGTACTTTGCGGTACTTTGTAGTACCTGTCTGGCTGGCTACCACCCTCAAGTTGTCGCCAAGCACCTACCGGTGTGTTTCGGCAATTGTACTTGAGAGCCAGTTTGCCTTCTCGGTATTACAATACCGAGTAACAGGTCAGCAACACATTGGCAATATCTCTGGTATTGCAAAAGGCGATAGGCGACGGTAACCACTTACCATCAGGTGGGCCGTATGCTTGCTTGCTACCTTAGTAGTATAAAAAAAAAATACAAACGACACGGTTAGGAATCATAAAGTATTGCCGGGGGAGAGTACCTACATATTCAGAGATTCCATTGTGGTACCTGAGTACTACTATGGACTGCCCCCCACTCTCCCGTTGTTCTGGTACCAGTGGCGGATACTGGATGGGGGAGGGAGGAGGGGCAGGGTGCTTGGCCCCTCGTTATATTCTCGTGCGATACCTACTGCAGACGGTCGCGTCGGTCAAACGAATTCGGAACAGTCTAATATTGTATATTTTGATTCTTACCCGATTAAGCCAAAAAAAGGAGGGTTAAAATATATTCGATTATATATAGTGTGTGTGTGTGTACAAGCTACTTCACAATAAAAACTAAAAAGCTGAAAATTCTAGGTTTTTTTTACTACATATAAGGCCTGTGTTAGTGATGATGTGGCGGATGGTAGCCAGCAAAGCCTAGAAGGGAACTAGCTGACTCTCAAGTGCAGCTGCCGGAACACTCGGCAAGGTGCTTGGTAACAGATTTTCAACTTATGGGTGGTAGTCAGTCAGACGGGTACTACAAAGTAGCCTATCACCGTGCTTTGGTTACTTAACGATGCGTTTCTTCACCGAAAGCTCAAGCACATTGTAGGATTCGAACCCGCGGCCTTCGACTCGGCATTCGACGTCAAAACCACTGAGCTATCGTCATAATAATATAATATTTTAGTTTAATAATATAGTATTTTTTGACATACCTCAAGTCGTACTTCAAGCAGAGTTTCACAGCTTGGTCTGCTACATGCTTGTTGCGGACCACGTGAGGTCTTTCAGAGATATGGGAAATGAACTGGTACGCCAGATTTTTCGCTTCCGTTCCGTTTGTGGAACAAAGTATTCGTAATGCTTGTAAGTGACGTCCGGATGTAAAGAATGCTTTTGCCCTGGCGAGTAGATCCCTTGGCTTCACTCGCACTACGCCTTTACGTCCCAACAATGACAAAGCGCCGTCTGCCACGCACGCGCCTCCTAAAGCGCTAACTCCAGCCGTGCACATAGCTTGTGAAACACAACCGTCCGTCCAAAGTCCCTGGATTATTTTATGCCTGTTTTTATTCACATTATTTCGAAAATTTCTCACAAATTAGGTACTGATCACAAAAATAGATGATCCGATTTAAATTATACATTAATTAAACAATGCAGAAGAAAATATTGATCCTTCAGTGAAAGTCCTATCGAAATATTAAATAACCGCCCCGTGCTTCGCCCATTACTAGTACTAGTACCTACAGGTGTGCACTCTCTTGGCGTGTGTGCACTTCTCTCGGCGGCCGCATTTTAATTACCTATATAGGTAAGCATGATTATTTCGATATTATAAAGGAATGTCTCAAGAGTTGGTCCCGATTCACTAAACATCAGTAAACAATAGCTTCACTATATCTCTTTCTATAACAAATAATAAGAAGAGGATACAATCGGATTAGTAGTTTAGGCGCTATGGTGCGGTGCAACATGTGTAAGTAAATTGAAACATACATAGACCGCTAAAAACAATAGATACCCGTTCCGTAGACAGTTAGTAGTCGGGAAAAAAATCTAAATAAATTAGACTAATGTTTATAATAATTATACAACAGCATCAGCAGCTGTCTCAACATTATGGCATTTTCTTGAAGATGAATAATAGATAGGTATTAATAGTATACCATATTTATCAAGAAATGTTTAGAAGGATATTATGAAACTGACCTTAAAGAATGATGATGCATAAACAGGTTCAATTTGGGAAAGATCCAATGGTTTATCGTAATCGTCTCCCCATAGTCGTAGAGTTTCGTCTGCATCGAAAATAGCTAAATTACCCCCGAGCCAACCTAGCCACAGCGGGGATGATTTCAATTCCACACGCTGAATCAGTCTAAGCAATATAGATGAATCCGTGATTGACAATGATAGCCATTGTAGCGCTTTGGCACGAGCACAGACTAACACTCGTTCATCGGTTTCACTCCATTCTAACACAGGCAACGTGTCAGAAGGACCACTTAGTCGTAGTCCGGCGGCACGGCCACCAGCTACTATAATCACCCGGGACAGAGTCGCTAAAGCCAAAACCCGTGCATCACGTGGCGCCATTGCGACTACTTCTCCTCGAGCTCCCGAGAATAGGCAAGAAGAACGGACGGATCGTACTCCAAGTGGTCGTGAAAATTTAATCAACCAAACGGATCCACCAGTATCTAATGCAAGTCCTGATGTGCCCGCCCACGTAACACGCAATGTACCCCATATTTCACCTCCTAACGTCACCCGTCTGAGAATAATTCCTCGTATGCTCTCGTATTGACATATAAGACCCCTTGCATAGCCTGCTAGTAACCGCGTGCCATCTTTATTGTAAGCCAAACAAGATACAGCACCGCGATCAGTGTTGGAATCACAGATCCATCGCAAAGTCTGTTCATAGAAAGTTAGGAGATGACCATGTGCTGTGCCCACTGTTAATTTTCCATCTGTACATAAACACAATGTTGTAGCAGCACCTGCTGAAGAGCGCTCCTGCAATACAAACAATTTTGCATTATAAGTAATGTCAACCAGTATTTTTACTAAGTAATATCAGTATCTGGTCTCTATAATACAAGCTCTGCTTAGTTTGGTTGGTATCAGATAAGCGTGTGTGAAGGATGTCCCAGGAGGATAATATTTTTTTTTAATATTTTAAAACATCAGAAAAATTTGCTATTATTTTGTTCACACAAATTTACCTGGGCCTGTATTAGTTGCTGGGAAACAGCTTGTAAAAAATCCACTTGGAGTGCTGAACAAGTGGCTGGTTCCTCATTCTCTTTTGGTTTTTCTTTATCATAACCTTCTTCCTCCTCTGTATATAAAACTTCTGCTAAAGTTGGTGCTTCACTTGCTGGCAGTGCATATTCAATTTCATCCAGCTGGAATAATGTGGTGACTCTCAATATAAAACAACTATTTTACCTCTTAGGGGTTGAAATTATCAATCCTTTCTTAGGAGATGCCTATGTCAGAATAAGCTATCTGTATGCCAATTTTTACCCCATTCATACATAAGTTTTAGCTGTTCATTGATAAATCAGTCAGTCAGTCAATCACACTTTCATTTAAGCTTTTATGTAACTTGACGTGTTACTATGTTTAGGTAGAAAGTGGCAAGGCAATTTTAACCACTTCCTGTTGTTCAATTGATTTTGGGACACATAATATGTGGGTCTTGAGGGCAAAAGACAAAGATAAATAATTACATTATTTTATGTTTCATCAATAGTTTTCGCAGCGCATGCAAAATAATCATATAACCATGTGTGAAAAATGTCCCAGGATTTTATTCTCATTTCTCACAAGCCTTTTTTCTTGTGGGGAAACCCTCATAGGATACCCAGCCACCCCGGGGGGAGCAGCCAGGTTATGCCAGACTCATACCGGCTAAAACCGGTCGTTGGTCGTCATCTCATCATCCATGCAGAACGCATATTCACTTCCCCTCCATGCGTGACGCTATCCCAACCCATCGTCCTCCTTGGGATCGCTTGGCCGTGCCAAGGCACGACTGCGTCAGATTTTTTTTTTAAATATACCCTTTTAAATACTAATTTAAAAAAAATCTGTTATTTGGGCCATCTAAATAATGTGAAAATATTAACATTCTGAAATCCAATAGAAAGGGAATAGTTTTCTTACTTTTTTAAAAAATGGCTAGTTTTTAAATGGTTTTTTTTAAAATAACATTTATCCATCTTTTTTGTACCAAAATTGCCTCTCCTGTCTCGCTTGTCTCTGACAGTTTAGTAAGGGATTGAGCCATTCGCGGAGAGCCTCTTCTTAATAGATAAAATGAAATAATAATAAACCTGTCTATGGGGGCGTTACTCAGCTACAACAAGAAGAAGAGTACCTATGTATGTGTTTATTTGGGTATTCCATAAATTAATTTAAAGGTCAAGAACAAATTTTATGTTACCTCTTCAATATCTAAATACTGAAGGCTTCCAACTGATTCCAAGTCTGAATCTAGTAATGATTGTACAGACGGAGACTTCAACAAGTCCATTTTTATGATAAATATCAGATCCACCTAGCTTCGGTGCAGATTTTTTATGAATGAACACATGATTAAATATATAATTACTTGTTCTTTAAAAACAACTCAATAGGTACTATCTCAAAAATAATCACTCCAAAGGCTGTTTACGACTGTGGCCAAACTGTGGCGGTATACAATAGTAGTCTTTGGCAAGTCTTTGGACTGTGGTTTGATTCCCTCAAAGAGTATAGTAAGTAATGTACACAGATCATATAGAATATGTTGTAATGTACAAAGAGAATTTAATACTACGGTAATGTACAGGGGAGATTCACTTCACTTCACTTCTTTTTCAAAATGGCCCCATATGTGTTTATTTTACACAATTCTGCCAATGTCAGGGTGTCAGAGGATAAACGACGGAGATTGATCGGTGAGAAAAAACAATAATAAATAAAATATTTTTTCCAAAATGGCGATTATGACCGGTGGTGAATTGACCTAAAACAAAAAAAAGACAACACTAATATACCACACCATGTTAATTATATATATGTTAGTATATAGTAAACAACACTAAAACAATAATAATATCACAGTTTAATTTTGTTAACATTAATAAATCGAGATAAAAGGTATACAAAGGGAGAATCTACAAGAGATAATAAACATTTCATATTAGTAGGGCGAGGAATTTTGGTAGGTAAGTTGTTGTAGAGGGAAAATTGTAATTTAGGGCAAACAAAGAATATGTGATCAGTAGTGCCTTCGTCCAAACCACATTCACATAGAGAGTGGTCCCTCACCCTAATGGGGAGATTCACTCTATTTTTTTAAAACTGACAGATTGAAGCAGTGTTGCCAACAGATAAACTAGCCAGATTCCATTTCTAAAACCACCTGCAGAAACCACTAACAAAAATTGGCCATACTTGCTCTTTCCACCAAACAAATGTTTGGTTTTTATTTTACGAAAGAAAACAGTACCTACCTAAAGTAGACCTGTGGACCAGAGTAAATCGAAGGTGACCTTCGGTTGGAGCGCGAAATTAAAATTGTTTGCTAATTGCAGCTTAGTTATAATAGGTTATAGGTAGTAAGTTATCAATATGTTATTTGCGACAAGAATGGTAGTATATTTACCTTTTTACTGATTAATAACAAAAGAAATCATCATCATATTCCTTCAAGGTATATTACTGACATATACGACTATTTCATGAAAATGTTACTACACTCTGATTTTTAATTCGAGTCACTCAGTTAATTACTAGTACCCGCACGCGGTTTAGGCAAAAAGAAAAAAAATATAGTCGTTAATACATGCTTTGTATGCATGCTTGTATCTTGGGACTTATAGTGCGATATTTAAAACAATGAGCTCAGAATAATTATTTGCTTTGCTTGAGGTCTGACATATGATATTGATGGTTCTCCAAAGCGATTTTAGATCCCCATTGTTCTCTATGGTAAAATTTCTGTTGTATTCTCCCGCTCCAGGTGGAGGGCCGGGTTACGTCAAACTCTTACTGACTAAAAAAACCCTGGGGTGTTCCTCCTCTTGCTATGTGGCGGCGGGGCTACGGGACATTCCTCGAAAGTCTTTCGTCACATACATCACGACCGTCCTCCCTCCAGCGCTAGATCTCCCTCGCATGAGGTGGGCGGCCACCCTGGCCTTCGGCCTTGATCAGTTATAGAAGCTTTACATGTACTTTACGGTATGAAAGATGTTTTATTAATTACCATAAAGAATACCAGGATCCAGTACCAGCACAAGCGAAACCGTGAGAGAGTACTAGTATTGTCGGTCCAAATGCTTTGCTTTTGGCTGCATTCCGAATGATGATGATATCGATAATTATCGATGTGAGCGCGCTAAAACGCGTACCGAATCACTTTTAGCGCGATAACGAAGCCTCGCGAAACGTCATCGGTGACGTCATTACATGCGCCATATTGCGATTACGACGACCATGGTCCAAACGTTATCGCCGTGAGCGTGGATGTCAAAAGTGACACTTGTGTTGTGTTTTTGTTTTGACAAAGGATTTTATGTGAGAATAACAAATAAAAATACACTGTAATCAAGTTAGGGAGTCCCAACGCGTTGATCATTAATTTTTTAA
Source organism: Tethea ocularis (assembly GCA_963555595.1). NCBI lineage: Eukaryota > Metazoa > Arthropoda > Insecta > Lepidoptera > Drepanidae > Tethea > Tethea ocularis. The sequence continues at coordinate 5,631,847 of OY741963.1, read as the reverse complement.
TCCCTTTTTCGAATGTTTTAGTTCTAAATACTGTCAGCGCGTTCACAAGCGTTCCGAATCATTGACAGTTCACGGCTCTTATAGATGTGATATTCGTATCGGAACGCAAATTATCGATGTGAGCGCTAAGATCGATTATGGCATGTTTCGGAATGTACCTACCCTATTATTATTCGTGTTTAAATTATTTTGAATTTAATTAATAAAAATGGAACAAAAAGAAACAATTATTGAAGCTATAGATGGTACGATAAAGATAGTGAGATACAATAAGCCTGCAAAGAAGAATGCTATTGATATGAATATGTATGTGCGAATAATAAAGATACTCAATGAAGCTGCGAAGGATGAAAGTATTTCTGTCATAGTACTTACAGGTACTGGTGATTATTACAGCAGTGGTAATGATTTCACTGCTTCTCTGAATTTCAGCTCAATTAATAATCTAAGTATTCTCAGAGAATATGTGAATGCCTTCATTATGTTTCCAAAGTTACTAGTGGCTATTGTAAATGGCCCTGCTATAGGAATAGCTGCTACAACATTAGCTCTATGTGATTTAGTATTTGCTTCTGAAGATGTAAGTTTATTTTAGTCTTTTTACTCTAAATTAATATTATGCTATTTAAAATTAATGTCTTACATAATTTTTTTCATACTAATCTATTTTCAGCAATATATATTATTGCTAAACTAAGTCTCCCATTTCCATATCTGTGTGAATATTAGCTATTGGGATTTTTTATGTCGCCAGTGAAAAAATTCTCTGATTAATTTAGTTTTCATTGAGTTTCGACTGGAGAGGAGAGAAACTTCAAGACCTAGTTTATATTACTTATTATAATCACATCTTACTACTCTTATCTTTGAACTAACTCTAAATTAAATAACATTGACTTTTATCAGGGCCGGACCGTGAGTCCGGAGTTAGGGGGCCCTGGGCTAATATAACATTTTAACTGTCAGTTCGAAGTACCAACACCTGAACATAGACTCGACGTAGATTCGCAGGGCTGGAAACCCTACAATCTGTTTAATTTAATAATAATATGGATTCTTTCGCATTATTATCTATTTTTGACTTGACTTAGCTGGGCCCTGGAAGCCCAAAAAGCTGTAGCCGTAAAAGATTTTCCTCCAAATCTTTATAGCAATATTTTTTATATTATGCAAAGACATGCTGATCTTGACCTAGAATGATATAGATAATTATGATGGTAATTGCTGCATCTGTATTTTAAATTCTATTGCTGATATATCTAAACGCATGTTTGCTATTTGGGTAACTTTTGAGGATGTTTTGTTTCATATACTTTTTAAGTTAAATGTCTACAAATTGCGGTAGATTATCTATTAAATATATTGTGCTAAATTGGGCCAGTCACTTTTTTAAGTTGTTTTTGAGATATTTCGATTTTTCTGAAATTTACTGCCAGGGGGCTGACAAAGGTAACATAGTACTGATTAAATACACAATTTCATAGGAATTATGTTAAGGAAAATTAAAGCCCTTTCATTTGATACCCATATTGTAGAAGTGCATAAAAAATAACTTCAAAATTGAGTAGCAAGATTCCACCCGAACAAACATACATACATTGCAAGTTAAATAAAAGCTTTTAATAATAAAAATAAAAGCTTTTGAAAAAAGGGCGCGCATGGCTAGCAGGCGTCTCTATCGGTCAAATTCGGCAATACAAGCGTCGTTCGTTAATTTCATTTTGTTTGACTGGTAATGTTGGCTAAACTTAATCACAAAGTATTTTGCATTTTAAAATGAATATTAAAAATGCAAAATACATCTCGAAAAGTATTTTTGCTTTTTACTAAAAGGCATTTAAATGCAAAATACAAAATATGTATTTTGTATTTGCATTTTAAATGGAAGTATTTCAAATAAATCGCATCTCTGGTAGTTATATCTGTCTCCACCAAGTCAAGCAAAAGCGGCACGGCCGTACCATCCTTTTCTTGAAGCAGTTCAGGCCATTTTCGACCCCCTATAACTTCGTTGTGGATAAAACTAAAAGCCTGAATTTTCAGTAACCAAGCAAGCATTGTATAAACACGGTATATTCCAAATTTCATTCAATTTGAAACATTAGTTTAAGAATTATAACTAGTCAAAGTTTCATAATTTTGTCACTGACTGACTGACTTACCGATCATCAAAACTCTAAGGCACTTCTAGCAGACATAGAAGCTTCAAATTAAGAATACAATTAGTGTTTTGTGTATATATCAAGGAAATAATAGGGCAAGTGCGAGTTAAACTCGCATGGAGAGGGTTCCGTACATGTTTAACTAAGTTCCATAAATATTTTTTAATTTGACCCAAATTTGTTGATGGTGACTAAAAAAAGTATGTAGGTATAGTGCTGGATTGTAGAGGGAAATTACTGAATACATTATCTATTGTTGAATTCTCAAAAAAAACCACTCTTGCAACTTAGCGAGCATCGCAATAGAGGCACTATCGCACAGCTGAGAGGCAACGTACGTGTGCCTAACTTCGCTTTACAAGAAATTGTATGTGATAATGTCTACTGCCACCCAACACGCTACGTACGAATACGAGACACGCGTGGTTTGCACGAATGTGGCGACCACGCAGTTCAACGCTATGTTTTAGCGTCAACGTTATGTCTTTAGTTTCGTTTATAGGTGTGCTGCAGTGGAAACGTAGACCCATTTTTCAAACAAACGAACCCACGCAGTTAAAATGCGCCGCGTGCTTGTCCACAGCGTTTGCCGCAGTGGGACAGCACCTTAATTTGTGCGCCGTGTCGCTGCGGTCGGTTTTATTATTAGTTTATCTCAGACCGATGAAAAATTAAAGACGGAAAGATCTGCCATTAAAAGTGAAGTACGTAGTATGAAGACAAATCGGCAATATAAAGACAGCCGGTCGTTAGTGACGAAGAGCTTAAGTCGTAATAATAATATCAAAAAACACTTACGAAATTATGCCGTCGTGCATCATAATCAGATGCAAAAAAAATTCGTGTTTAAAGAAAAAGGATTTTGAGATTACGGTTGACAAGAAAGTAACGGATTCTCTGTGTAATTTTATTACTATTCTTCTTCTTCTTCTTCTTCTTCTTTGGTTAGATGGCGACTGTAGCCATTGGCACAATTCCGCCAATGTCACGTTAGTTAAAGATATACGAAGGGGACTCTTTATGAAAAAATATATTCAAGAAATTGATCGGTGAGTTTGTGCTGAATACCTAAAAACAGACACAAGACAACAATGGACAAACACGTTAGACAAAGACACAGATAAAAAATATTAATTGGGGAAACACGGTGGATAAATAAAAATTTGTATTACTTAAAGCTTTAAATTGTTACTGTTTATAAAATGAGATAAAGTAAAAATAAAGGGAGAATCAATATATGTTAATAAACATTTAAAATTAATGGGACGAGGAATTCCGGGAGGAAGAATATCATAAAGTGACGATTGTAACCTGGGGCATTCAAAAAATAAATGATTAGTATTACCCTCATCAAGACCACATTCACAGAGAGAATGATCCTTTACTCTAATTTTGTGCAAATGGACAGGAGTAGATGCGTGACCTAAACGTAAACGACAGATTGTAGATGTAATTGGCTTATTAAGATTCCGGAACTTAAAGAACCATGGTTTCTTTGGGATAAAAGGTTGAATGTCACCATAGTATTTTCCTACTCTATTCCGTGAGTACTGCCATAATTTGTTCCAAGATCCGTCCATACGAGGTTTAGCGATATTGCAAAGATCCGCAGCAAACAACTCAGAATATTGTAATGATCCAGCGCAAATAGCATTTTTAGCACATGAATCAACAGTTTCATTGCCACGAATTCCACAATGACTAGGTATCCATACCACAGCCACATCTATACCTAGAATGAAGCAATCATACAACGCTTCTCTAATTTTAAAGATAATAGGGAGTTTGGATTTGGAACGGAAAGGATTAGAAAGGACGGAATGAAGACAACTTTGGGAATCTGTGAAAATTACCGATTGTTTCAAGTTATGTGACTTAACATATAATATTGCCTCTAAAATAGCAATAGCTTCCCCTGTAAAAACAGAAGTAAGTGGAGGGCATTTGAAATTTAAAATAATACTAAATTTAGGGATCCATACTGCTGAACCTACATTTCCCTGTTCAGAGATCTTAGACGCGTCCGTATACAAATATAACCATCCTGGCCATCTGTTTGACACCTCTTCCATAAAATACTTATCTGCCTGAGGAGAGTCCTTGTCGATCCCTATTCCAAGAATAACATTGGGACGATAGATCAAAGCCTCATAATTGATCGAGAATAAGGGATGAAATTGAAATTTGAATATTGAATGAGTGAGACGAGAAAGGGAAACAAAACTACGGATGAGGCATGGGAGATTATCTAAGCATCTATTTTGATCTGAGGAGGATTCGAAGAGGGTAGAAAGTTTAGGGAATAAAGGATGGGATGAATTTTGAATCTGTTTGAAAAGAAATCTATCACAGAGGTATTGCCTTCTAAGTTGAAGAGGGGGGTCGACGCATTCCACCTGCATCGCATTAATGGGAGAAGATTTCATCGCTCCTAAAATTAAGCGGAGACATCTGGATTGGACCTTATTCATTTTATCAATGCCAGATCTATTGCAATGGTCGAGTAAGAAGGATCCATAATCCATGAGACTACGTATTAATGCATTATAAAGAAGTTTCTGGGTATAAGGATGGGCTCCCCACCACACACCAGATAGACAGCGAAGAACATTGATTCCTCTTTCACATTTTTGAGCGATGTAAGTAAAATGAGGGACTCCAGTTAGTCTAGAATCTAAGATTAAACCCAGAAACTTGACCTTATCATAAATGGGGATCTCCTCACCATTAAAATGAACATTTATCACAGGAATTATTCTTTTTCTAGTAAATATTACTAATGAACACTTGGAAACAGACAAAGAAAGTCCGTGCTTATTAAGCCAATCACCAAGATACTTAAGAGCTGTGTTTAGTTTTGAAGAGGCTTCCGAAGCTGAACTAGATGATGTATAAAGGGCTATATCATCAGCATATTGAAGAACCTGGCTGAAACAGTTTACTGAATGTTCTAGATCGAGAGTATATATGTTATATAGAAGGGGACTAAGAACAGATCCTTGGGGTAGGCCTCTCCAGACATATCTAGCTTGTAATGAGAAATTCTGGGATCTCACTATAACAGTTCTCTGCATGAATAAGTTGCAAATAAATCTGACCAACCTCTCAGGGATGCTCAGCTGATGAAGTTTATTCCTGAGTACCGGAAGAAGGACATTATCATAAGCAGACGCGATGTCCAGAAATACTCCCACAAGATACTTTTTCTGATTAAAAGCTAGTTGAATGTCAGTAGTTAAAATACTTAAACTATCCAGAGTACTCATGCCTTTTCTAAAACCAAATTGGGATTTGGCCAGTAACCCTTTGCTTTCCATTAACCATTCCAATCGATTCCGAAGTAAATGTTCCATAATTTTAGCAAGGACCGAAGACAAGGCTATAGGTCTTCTAGAGTTGTGATCTGAAGGATCCTTACCAGGTTTCAATAATGGGATTACAATTTGAGTTTTCCAAGTATCTGGAATCGTGCCAAATTAAAAAAAATTATTTATTAGGGCCAAAAAGAAAGTCTTTGTTTTGTCACTAGAATTACAAAGGAAAGAGTATGGAATACCATCAATGCCAGGGGAAGAATATGTTAATCCGTCCAGAGCCCTATGGAGTTCATTAAAGGTAAAAAGGGAGTCCATATTATTATGGGAAGAAAGTGGGGAGGTCATATTCAGAGAGGGAATCGAGTCCATAAATGGTACAGAAGGGGGGGCAAGTTTATCCGTAAATGTCGCCAACCATAGAGAGGGATCATTTGAAGTGATATTATCTGGAGAAAAAGATCCTCTGAATCTACGTATCTGTTTCCATACTAAAGAGGGGGGAGATCGGGGAGATAAGGATTCACAAAAACGAATCCAGCCTTTTTTCTTTTGTAAAGATAAAAATCTTCGTGTACGAGCCGCCGTGCGTTGGTAAGAGAGAAAATTTTCAATGCTCATACAGGAATTGTAAGTTTTCTCAGCATCGCTACGTTCATGAATGATGGCTGTACAATCCGCGTCCCACCAAGGAGGGGAGAGTTTATGCTTAAACTTCTTTTTTAATGGTATGTTAGCATCTGCAGATGAATTTATAGCATGAATAAATTTTTCATAAATATCAAGGACATTTGAAGATTCTAAGCTAGGGAAAGTATCTAATTTATTATCTAAGAATTTTGAAAAAGCAGGCCAATCAGCTTTAGATAATCTATATTTCAAAAGCGGGGAATGACTATAAGCGTGTGAAGGGCGATGAGAAAAAGAAATAAATATAGGATAATGATCACTGCCATAAGTAGATGGAAGGATTTCCCATGAAAGAAGTGATAACATAGAGGACAAACATAAAGTAAGATCGACAGCACTTTTTGGATCTTGAGAAGGACGTACTCTACGAGTTGGGGAGCCATTATTAATAACACAAAGGTTATTATCATCCATGATATCTAAAATAATGGAGGAAAACTGATCACTGTGACTAGATCCCCATGAAATATGATGGGAATTGAAATCACCCATTATAATAACAGGAGAAGGAAGAGAAGAAAAAATAGAATGTAGTACAGGAGCAAGTGAGGAGTGAGGGTGAGGGATATAAATTGACAGGAAAGTAACATCAAAAGCTCTTAATGCAATAGCATTAATATTAGGGTACTGATTTGGCAAATCTATTTTTGTAAAAATGATACCGTGCTTAATCAGCATGGCACTACCAGCATACCCGTCATCTCTGTCATCCCGCAGGCAGTGGTAACCAGGAACCCTGAAGTGGGAACCCGGCACCAACCAAGTCTCCGAGATGGCAGCAAAGGCCGGCATATATTTATTTAACAAAAAAAGAAGTTCATGTTTTTTACGACGGATACTATTAATGTTCCATTGTAGGATCTTGATTGGATCTGTTGGAATTACTGATGGATAGAATGTGGGAAATTTTTTCGGCAACGTTGGACGGTAGGTTGTTGGAATGACTTATAAGATTTATGACCAAAGACAAAAGAGAATCCAGGAAATTATCATTAGAATAAGCAGTGGGAGTAATGGAGGGGGATTGAGTTAGGGCACAGCCATTGGAAAGGGATGAAGGAATATTTGACACAATGGTCCTATGGGTCTCCTTATCATAGCTTTTACCTAAAGGAGCATGTGGGCGACGTTCAGTGAAAACAGTTTTTCTGTATGAATTGGTTTTAGGAGGGACTGATGCGAGACTAGAAGAATTAATGGGCTGGGAAAACATAACCTGGGAAATCTCAGAGTAAGACCTACGAACAGGAGGAAAATGGGATGATGCTTCTTCATATGACACATTATCCTGGGACATGAATTGTTTAATATTTTTTTGTCTGTCATTTTCAGGACAATTTTTATTAGTGGCAAAATGTTTTCCGGAGCAATACAAACATGTAGCCAAATCCTCGGTAACATTACAACTTTCTCCCGCATGCGGTTGCGCACATCGATAACAGCGAGGCTTGAATGCACGACATTGTGTTTTAATGTGTCCAAATCTGCAGCAATTGTGGCACTGAATTGTTGGAAGTTTATAAGTTTCTACTGGTAAAGAAGTGTAATATGAAAAAACTCTTGTAGGTAAAAATTGACCGTGAAAGGTGAGGACCACACTTTGGGTTGGTATCCAGTTCACCTTACCCTCCACAAACGTCTTGCGATTAAGTCTTCGGGCTTTCAGTACATAACCACATCCATCAGGAAGGCTCAAGGACTCCACGAGTTCATCCATCGACCACTCAACTGGAATGTCACGCACAAGTCCCATACGGGTGATATTGTATGTAGGAATATTGGCTACATATTTATACTGCGATAGCAAAGGGCAATCCAAGAAATTGTTAGCATCCACTGCTGATATAAACTCAACAGAAATCCTATTGCGTCCTACCTTCTTAATACCATCTTTGCAAATATTTTTAATTTTATTTGTCACTAAAAACTGGCCAAATTTAATAGGTCTGATAGTAGTTCCGGCAGAGGGATCAGGTTCAGAACGAGAGACATGTATAATAAAGGGCCCTTTATCATTTTTTTCGTAACATTTAAAACCTATTGTCAAACTGTGATGCATGTATACAGTCTGAATTGATGGCGATGAAGCTGAAGGGTCAACGATCGTTTTCTTCGGAGTTGGAGCGGAAGAATTATTTTCGTCAATATCCAAGCGACGTTTGCTAGGATTTTGAGTGAACAGAGGAGGTGACGCATCTACAGTGTCCATTAAGGTTACTTGATCGTCCGGGGGATCAGGGGGTTCGGGAGGAACAATATCCATGATTAAGGAGAGTTAATACAAACCAGTATTTATCTGTTACCAACACCACATACACAGCAAAATTCTACCACTTAACAATAAGAAAGAAAGCGAAAACAAAAGTCTATAGAAATCCCTCTAACACGTGTATCGTTCAACACTCGCGAAAACATTACTATTCACAATAATATTCGATGTCATTTGACAGAACAATTTTTTGATGCCATTGATAGACGTCATAGATTTTTTTTAATAAATATGAATATGTCACTCGTACTTGAGAGTCTCAGCAAGTAAAATTTGTTTGCACATACCGTCCCCTTTTAGGTGACTATAATATGTGTGAATTAGTTGTAAAAGATGCTCTTAAGAAGCTCAAACCTGTAATAAGAATGTCATAATAGTATGTGGTGACTTATGTTAATTTGTTAGTAGAAAGAATCACCTACAAAGCTAAGGTTATTTCATTTTTTGAAATCATTTAATCTCAATAATTTATTCTGTGAGCCAACTAGAATCACAGTAACTTCTACCACTTGTCTAGATAATGTGTACTGCAGATGTGAGGTGTTTGAAAAATCTATTATGACTTTGGATCATTGCGGTCAGAAGGTAGTTATTTTTAATGATTTAGTCATTAAAGTACTGTTTTTGATTTCATAATAAGAACATTACGATATGAGAGTAGATAAAATAATTTGTTTAATTATTAATAATTTTGGGCCTATAACCTTTCGCTCAATTACCTATCAAAGTGGTTACTTTTCTACGTATCATCATCATCATGTCACCCGAATGACGTCCACTGCTGTACAAAGGCCTCCCCAAAGATCTCCATGATGGCAGGTCTATACCTCCTCTATGTTTGTCAAAATTTACTTTTACTTTTATCATATTTTAATTATTTAGGTACAATTAAATTGTTGTTTAGTACATATATAATTGTTGTTGCTTATTCCAATTTTTCTGGTCTTGTGCTTGATCTGCTCACATGTTAACTATTGTATAAGTAATGACAAAATTCTGTTTCAGTCTTACTTCTATACACCATTTACTAAATTGGGCATGGTTGCTGAAGGATGTTCATCATTTACATTCCCACGACTTATTGGAGAGAGAAAGGTAAAAAATGTACCTACATTCCAACAGGATGTACTAAGTAGGCTAATATCCAAAAATAAAATAATCATGAAAGCACAGGATTTGTACATATAAGATGGTTTTTAGAAATTTTAGAGATGTTTGCATACGGCCCCCCTGGTATGCAGACATCTCTAAAAACCATCAATTTTAGATAGCCATTCAGTTCCGATGCAATCCAGTTTAGGACTTAGGTACCTAAACTGATCCGCTAAAATTCGTACCATGAAGCGTTTAAAGAAGAATCGCGTTTGGTCCGCTTTTGGAGGAATGAATGAACGAAAATTAATATTATATCGATTAAGTCGTAGAATCTAATCGAGTATTCATCCTCTTACCACTATAGATAGTGATTATTTCCGAAAAAGATCGATTATAAAAAATGAGGGTCTGCATTTATGTTTCAAGGCTATTGAATGAACAGGATGACTGACTTGAACGTAATTTCTTTACATTATGTTTTTAGGTACAGTAGCTAAACTAGTACTAATATAACTTTTTTTTAAATGTATTATTTATTATTTTTGCATGATTTATTATTACTTTATGGGTACCTAAATCTTCCTCTTTTTGTGTTTTATCCCAAGCTTTTATCTTTTTAGACTGCAGAAATGTTACTGTACAACCACAAAATGTCTGCTAAAGAGGCACTTCAGTGTGGATTCATCAATTACATGTATAAGCCTGATGAGCTACAAAGTAAAGTATGGAACAAGATTCTTGAAGTATCAAAGTTACCTAAATATTCAATATCAGCAACAAAGAAACTGATAAAAGGCATTATAGAAGCTGATTTATTAAAAGCAAATAATAATGAAATGAATGAGCTTAATGTCATATGGTCTTCTGGGGAATATTTGAATAATATTTCCAGTTTGTTTAAGAGCAAGAGTAAACTTTGACATGCATTACTTAGGTACTCTCATTCCAAAAGCTCCGACATCCCATGAAATAGATTACCTAGTTATTATAAGATATAGGCATTTAGGAAGTTATCTATCTATTGGTTACCTGTTATGAAGAAAAAAGTAAATACCTACCTAGGTACTTTAATATCGGCTGTGAAAAAAATGAAGGTAAACAAAAGTGAAAATAAAAACCAGTACATAGTTATGTGAGGTATTTCCACGAGGCGCACCAATTTTTAGAGCACCGACGCTAAGAGCACTAAAGATATTCCATTTAGAGCACCCGTCAATATTTTAGCTATGCTATGAGGAACCATAAAGCAGATGTTTTATTTTTGGAATGCACATTGTACACACGGCCACAGATCAAGCTACACATTTTTGTTGCAAAATAGCTCCTATTACAACCGCATAAGGTGCCGCACTGTGCTCGTTTTTAAGATGTGTACACACGACACATCTTAAAAACGAGCTAAATAATTCATATTACACATGAGCACCAAATTACACAAAACGTTCGGATATCTTTACTGCATGTTGAACTCATAATAAACTAAACTTACCGACCATACGTTAGTTTTATTAGATCGCCTTAAGCAAGTTTTTACGTGTTATTTTTTAGCATTTACAGGAACATAACTTAAACCATTGACTTACCTATAGGTATTTTACCGATACATAAGAACGTTTACGGAAACAGTTTCCAAATACTGGTAAGAATTAGAACTAAAGATTGCCGCAGCGCTAAGACAAGACTTATGTCGTCTAACCAAACTATTGAAACATGCAGCGCGCTAAATAGCGAAAATACGCTTTGATTAGACAGTTTTTTTGACGAATCCTTTCGTCTATTAGTCCTACGAAAAATATATGTTATAGTTCATCATGTTTCAATTGTATTGATTCAAATTGAAGTAAACATCTCTGAATTTGGAAAAAAATATATCCTATCACATGCAATTTAACCTAAATGGGATTTTATTCACAAAACGGCTCATGATTTTGACATTGGGGAGTTGAACCGTGGTAGCTCGATAATTTTTTGCGTAATTTTATTCAGCCTACTTGATTTTTTTTATTTTAATTGGTTCATTTTCGTTCAGTTCATATTACATTATAAGGAAGATAAAATGACTTCAAGATCTTCTAGTACAGCTTCAATTTCAGATTTATTTCGTCCGAAAAAACCTAAGGGACTGAGATCAAGAGATCTCAGTAGTACTCGATTGTATCTTCTGAAAAAGGAGATACAAACAGATTCGCATCTTATACCTTTACGTAAGTTGTATAATTTGTTGTAGAGATCAAGTTGTCGGTCAAGTATAATAAAATTGCAATAGTATGCTGCCTATCTATAGTTTGAAAATGTTATAAGACAACGTAGTACCTACGTACCAAATGATTTGTAATTTTGATATTCAATCTGAAGTAGGTACCTTACCTTACCTAATTATTAACGAGAAGTATTTGTGGTTACAACATAATATAGGTACTTAGGTACATCTGACATGGTAAGTGATGTGGCCGAAGGTGGTAATCACTAAAGCCTAGAAGGGAACTGGCTCTCAAGTGCATACTATTGTTAGTAATGTTATTTATATTTTAATGTTTTTGTCCTATGCAGAAGATTTATGTGAACAGTTAGGAACTAATCCTGTAACGGGATTGTCCAGCTCTAGAGCAGCAGAACTCCTAGACTACTATGGACCAAATACTCTTACTCCTGCTACACAGTATGGATGGCCTAAAGTCCTATTTAGGTCTTTATGCACTGGTCAGCTATAATCATTAAATTCTTGTATTGTTTCTCTTAGTAGGTACCTAGTGAAAGTTAGTAGGTAGTTGTTTTTTTTTTATTTTGAATATCGAAGAACCTATATACATTCCACAATCTTACTATAATAGGTAGGTACATACATAAAGCCTATTAGTGAACGAGCTCTCAAGTATCTACAGCTGCCGGCCGGAACATACCAGTCCACTACAAAATACCTACTCTACCGGCTATATTTCTACTGTGACTGTGCTATGGTTTTCTCGCGATGTTTTCGATCAACAAAAGCTCAAGCTCATTGTATGATTCAAACCTTCACTGTTGTATTCGACATCATTACCACTGAGGGCCTGCAAGCACTACAGAGGTATCATCGCCATAAAATAAGTAGGTATTATCTAATATAATACCTCTTGTATATATATAATATAATCTGAATCTCGGGAACGGCTCCAACGATTTTCATGAAATTTAGTATGCAGAGGGTTTCGGGGGAGAAAAAACGGTCTAGCTAGGTTTCATTTTTAGAAAGGGCAGTTTTATAAATAAAACGAGCAAAGATCGGTCAACCAGGTATTAATTATTTATGCATCGTGGCTTTTCTAGGGTTCTCGGTATTAATATGGCTTGGTGCTTTATTATGCTTTGGTGCATTTATGATAGAGTCGTCTACTAAATCAAATCCAGTCAAAGACAACTTGTACCTTGGATGCGTTCTTGTCGCCGTTGATGTTATTTGCGGTCTCTTCAACTTTTACCAAAATTGTAAAAGCTCTAAGGTATGTAAAAATTTAAGTAGATAGGTATTCTAATATTGTATTGGGACTTTTTTTTCCTGGGGAAATCCTCGTAGGATACCCAGCCGCCCCAGGGGGAGCAGCCATGTTATGCAGGACTTTACCGGCTAAAATCCCACGATGGTCGCCGTCTGCGCTGAAGAGGGGGGGCGGGTTCTCGTGCAGAACGCATACTCACTCCCCCTCCACGCCCAGACAGGGCGATGTTCAGTGCTGGGCTAAGTCATCGTAGGGCATAAAGCAAATGTGATCGAACGTCATAGCACAGAGGTCATAGGTTCAAACTCTATGGTTCGGCGCTCTGCCTGATCCAGCTTTCATAGAGTTAGTTGGTCACGCACGACTTTTTTTTGTCCAATCTTATTGCTATATTGGTACATTATTATACATTACATTGGGAATTATGGCCGCTTATCGAATTATAATTATAAATCGCAACTCCATTGTTATCCTATTATAGGTACCTACCTATATAATGGGCGGGCCGTAAGGATCAGCTCAGTTAGCTAACACCCTGTTTCTAGCCTTAATGGATGATCCGTGTAGATCACAATCATTGTATTAATCAGCCAACAACGGCCAATGGCGTTTTGCGCAAATTACCGAATTTAAAAAAGTGATTCAAAGAAAACAGCCATAGTAATTATGGCACGGCATGATGGCAGTTGCTCTGCATTGTGGTGTATAGCACGTGGCGGTCCTGTTGTTGTACATATCTTGTCATTCTGCATCACAAGATACAGCTAGGTATGACAGTCACCTTGCAGCCAAAAAACTGCACAAAGGCTGATTGCTAGGTAGCAATATATACATGTGGACTGTAGGTAGTATAACCGCATCCGAAATTTCCAAACTATCATCATTAATCGCACACATGCTAGCTTTGACTCCAAATATGGACTGATGGTGACTTTTTTAAACAAGTCTACGTTAGTCTTACGAAAACACTCTTAAGTTGACTCTACCTACTACTGTTTTAATTTATTTCCAGTAACACTTAAAATGATTCTGAAATAAACTATATACCTAATATACCTAAGTTTAGGTTACTATTTTCAGATAATGAAGACGTTTAATAGCATGATACCAACTTATACCAGTTGTACACGAGATGGTATTCGGAATATAGAGACGCAGGTTCGCGATTTAGTAAAAGGTGACTTGATCCACGTCACAGCAGGCGATGTTGTGCCCGCAGATATACGAATCATTGATAGCAAAGGATTCAAGGTAGGTACAAACTTCGTACTATGCTGCGAAAATAAATATTTTTAATTTAGGTACCTACTTGAAAACTATAGGTAAGCAAGCATTAGAATATTTGAATAAAAAAAGCATGTGATTTATGTATCCCTACATAATATAAAACAAAGTCGCTTCCCGTCTGTCTGTCCCTATGTATGCTTAGATCTTTAAAACTACGCAACGGATTTTGATGCGTCTTTTTTTTAATAGATAGAGTGATTCATGAGGAAGGTTTATATGTATAATACATGCATATTATAGTACAGAAAAGCTGAGAAAAACCGGGCGAAGCCGGGGCGAGTCGCTAGTCTTATAATCAAATGCTGTGAGTTGTCACCCCTTGGTGCTTGACTGGCACCCGGGGCGGACAGCTCCCACCGCCCGCTTTAATGTCGCCACTGAAAAAAAATGTTTTAGGTTGATAACTCTACGTTAACTGGCGAAAGTATCGCAGTGCCTCGCAGTAACCTTGATGGTACGGCGAATATACTCGAATCACCTAACGTTGCTTTCTTTTCAACGCTATGTGTTGAAGGTTGGGCAGTAGGTAAGTGTTCACCTAAATGTCTCTGTAAATGCCAAAAAACAACCTAACTAAATTAAATTTACATAGGGTACCTACATGATATTTGACAATTATACCTATTCTTTGTTTACAGGTGTTGTTTTATATTGTGGAGACCTTACGGCGCTGGGCCGCGTGGCAGGTCTAGCAGCTCGTCTTAAACCAGCACCATCGCCTCTTTCCCGAGAGCTTAAACGCTTCATTCGTTACATATCAATTTGGGCTCTAGGACTTGGCGTATTTATAGCACTCTCATCTCTTGCACTCGGGTATCCCTTTATTCAGACAACAATTTTTGTTATTGGAATTATTGTTGCAAATATTCCTGAAGGTAAGTATGTACCTACCTACCGAATCAATATTAAATTAATCCGTAAATTATTAATTAATTGGTTAATTTAATAAGTAGTAGGTACTATTTTTAACTGACTTAAAAAAAGGAGGAGGTTCTCAATTCGGTTGTACCACTTGTACCTAGGTAGGTACTTTTTTATTTTTGTTCACTGGTTCTCGAAAAAACTGCGTAGCATGCCGCTTCCATTGTATTTTAAATTCCGTGTTATATTACTACTTATTAATCTGACATAATTATGCTAGGACTTCAACCAACGGTGACAGCATCACTAACGTTAACAGCCCAGCATATGGTAAAAAAGAATTGTCTAGTTAAAAATTTGGAAGCCGTAGAAGCCCTTGGCGCGTGTAATATTATTTGTTCTGACAAAACTGGCACACTTACACAGAATAAAATGCGTGTACAACACGTGTGGATGTGGAACTGGACGTATTCCGTACAGGATCTGAAGTATGCAAGTATGAATATTTTCTATTACGTGATTTTACTTTCATAGGTTGGTTAGAGCGAGTAGGTATGTAGAGTAGATATCTATGGTAGGTAAAACTACATCTATCAACTGTGAAAACATTGCTGACCTTATTCTTAGTACCAATTTCAATTTCAGGTAGTCTACAAAACAATAAAGGTATTTAGTGAATTCTTAATTTTGAATAAGTAAAATATAAAAAAAATGGAATATAGTACTGTAAATGTTAGGTGTTTTAGCTTTTACAGCATTAAAAAAATGTGGAGCGTTATGCAGCTGTGCAAGTGTCCACGTCGACGGTGAAATTAACGGAGATGCATCTGAGACGGCTATTATAAACTTCATTTTCGAGCATGATGACCCTATTTCGATTAGAAACAATTTTCCAAAAGTTGCGGAAATACCTTTTAATTCGAATAATAAGTATCAAGTACGTTTACCTCCATTTTAATTCCATAAATAGTCTCTAGACAACAAAAAAAATGTGTGTGTATTTGCAATACTTACCATTTAAGCGCTATCCACACATTTTTGGGTACCCGGCCCTGCCGTGTTCCGTCAGGGACGGGGACAAAATCGGAGTAGGTTTAACGAACAACTCGGAACACGGATAACCCTGACCCGGAAATGTGTGGATAACGCTTTAAACGTCGTCGTGTTGAAAGGCACGCTCAATTGGACATTTGATGCCGATGCAGATGAATGACAAATTGATACCAATCTGCTCTTTTAATTCAGGTGAGCATTCATCTCGACACATTATCATCGAAATACTTGGTGGTCATGAAAGGTGCCCCTGAATGTATATTTTATAGATGTTCTACTGTTGCTTTGGATAATAATGACATACCATTAACAAATGAAATGAAATTAGTTGCCGATAAAGCCACAGAGAATTTGGCAATCACTGGTTAGTACATTTTTTAGCTACTATTGCAGTTAAATATGTTAGGTCGGTACATTTAATTATTACATTATTTCTTTAGGTGAAAGAATACTAGCGTTCGCAGATCTTACTCTCGATCCAAAAGAATTCCCTCTCAGTTATACATTTGATATGGATGATATTCATTTTCCATTAGAAAAATTAAGATTGCTTGGTGTTATGGGGCTTATGGATCCACCAAGAACAGAGGTACGTAGTAATAGTATTTTGTGATAATGTCCAAGGCACATACTGTAGGTATATGTGAAAGACCAAGTAGAGTAGGTAAGTAAGTACCTACGCACCTACCTCGGATTTCCAGGACGGATCATGCAGCAATAAAAAAGTTGCAAAAGCCAGGGGTAGGTACCTACCATTAGCGCCTTGAATAACCCCATGGGGGAGAGCTCATTTCACAACCCTGAGTGGTTTATGAAGAATGTTCACATCAGGTACGCACAGCAATAAAGCGTGTTCGTGAAGCTGGAGTGCGGGTGATGATGGTCACAGGAGATCATCCAGTTACTGCTCGAGCGATTGCCTTCGAAGTTGGCATCGCTACTTCGTCAACGTGCCACGTAATCACTGGCTCAGAATTGAGGAATATGACACCGGATTTACTCACTTGGACTCTAGATAAATACTATGAGATTGGTTAGTGGGTACTGTACCTACTTTGTACCTGAAATATATTTTACTGATCATACATACCCGCCTGGCTGGCTACCACCCTCAAGTTGAAAATTTGTCGCCAAGCACTACCGGTGTGTTCCGGCAATTGCACTTGAGAGCCAGTTTGCCTTCTCGGTATTGTAACAGGTCAGCAACACATATCTCTGGTATTACAAATGGCGATAGGCGACGGTAACCACTTACCATCAGATGGGCCGTATGCTTGCTTGCTACCTTAGTAGTATAAAAAAAAACATAAAATTCCCATCAAACATTACTTCGCTTGGTGAGGTTTGTTAGATTTTTGTTTATAGGGTTAACATTTTTAGGGTCTATCTGTCAAGACCCTTTTTCTCAGGAACGCGTAGAGGTATAAGCTGAAATTCATATCAAATACTCAGATCTACTGTCCTTTGGAGCTGTGATCAATCATGATCAGATAACCGTGTGTGAAGAATGTCTCAGGATAGGTATTAATTTATTTATTCGGGTTCCGTCCCTAAATGGTGCCAACGTAACCCTATTATTATAAACCTCCGTTGTCCGTCCGTCTTCGTTCGTCCTCATGAACCATAATAAGTAGACAGCTGAATTTTTCACAGAATGTGTGTCCGTTTCCGCTTTACCAACAAATAATAAAAATAAATAAAATTTAAAAGACCACATTTTACCATACAAGAAAACGCGACTATTTAATGATTTTTAAAATTGCAAAAAAAATTTTTTTTTTTTGCAAATTAATTTGAACATTGGCAAAATCAACAAACCGTGTGATGTTAAAAAACGTATAGTATGTTTTCAAAATCACATAAAATTTTATGTTCCTAACATTTTGGTAGGTGAATCGTCCAAAATGCCCGAGTAATTTAAATTTTAATACGTTTTTGCTAATTGCAGCTCATAATATAGGTTGTATGTTTGTAATTTTTTTATTGGCGACTCAAAAATATGCGTATATATTTATGTATGTAGTAGGTATTCATTTTCTTCTTCAATCTATTTCCACCCAAAGCTGAGTGTAGATCTCTTCTTGTGCGCTCCATTTCCCACTATCATGGGCCTTCCTCATCCAGTCCTTTCCTACCACCTTGACCAGATCATCGGTCCATATTGCTGGTTGTCTACCAACATGTCTCCGTCCCGTTCTATATGTAAGCCTTGCAGGTCTGGTTACCATAGTAGACGGTCTGTTTAGTTAGTTCGGAATCAGGGTGGCAGAATGTCACAGGCAATGATTATTATTAACTATTTTTTTAACCTATAAATCTTGGGTTTAGTGTTTGCAAGGACTTCACCGACGCAAAAGCTTCAAATAGTGGAGGCTTGCCAGCGTCGTGGGGCAGTGGTGGCGGTGACGGGAGATGGCGTTAACGATGCACCAGCTCTTCGTCGCGCTGATATTGGTATTTCTATGGGTATCACCGGCTCACAAGTACGTATCTTCTGCTCGATCTTCGCTAGGTCGCGTCTGAGGATGGCGGTAGGTACTGAATGTATCCCGGGTGTGATACCCGGGATACATGAAGTGAGAAGTCGCAACTCGCAACACAATATAACAAAGGTTGTTTTTAGGGTTCCCTATCTCAAAAGGAAAAAACGGAACCCTTACAGAATCACTCGTGTGTCTGTCCGTCTGTCCCAACCAATACTCCGAAACGACAGGACCAATTGCGACATTTGGTATACATAATATGTAAGTCGGTGACCCAAATATGAATTTTAAACATGGGGGCCAGTTTTGGGGGGTAAATTAGAAGATTAAATATATATAACTAGCTGACCCGGCAGACGTTGTCCTGCCCTGAGAACAAAAATAAAACTGGGACCTACAAACCTATCCCTACCTACTCCTATCTACCTCTACCTGCCACTACCTACCCCTACCTACCTACCCTACCTACCTACCTACCCTACCTACCTACCCTACCTACCTACCCTACCTACCTACCCTACCTACCTACCCTACCTACCTACCCTACCTACCTACCCTACCTACCTACCCTACTTACCTACCCTACCTACCTACCCCTACCTATCCTATGTCCTTCTCCTGGCTCTAAACTACCTCCCTGCCAATTTTCAGCTAAATCGGTTCAGCGGTTCTTGAGTTATAAGTGGAGTAACTAACACGACTTTCTTTTATATATATAGATTTGCAAACTACATATATTGTGTGATATATCAAATAAATGGGCTCGTTTTGGGAATCTCAAATATGTTTTTTAAATAATTTTGAACATAAATAGTTTTGAAGTTATTAAAGAAAATTGATCATATCCCAATTTTTGCCCAAAAAATTTGAAAAAAAATATAGAAAATTGTTCTTTCCCTATAGATTACAGGAAAACCTATAAGTTAGGTATATATACCATATATGGTAGGTTTTTAAGGTAATATAGGAAATTGCGGAGCCTCGGAGAGTCTCGAGAGTCAGACTCGCCGTTGTCCGTTTTTTACAAGCTTTTATTTACCTTCACCTGTCCCGTTGTCTGCGTAATGGAATTTTGCACCAATATGCAAATCGCGTGATAATTCAATATTATGATGATGTGGAGCTGATCTGATGATGAAAGGTAGATAGGATGTCCGTAATAAAACCACATAACCCCATCGAGTTTGGGCTCGTTTAATTCGTCTTGATTGTCTTTCAATGGTAACCAGGGTCTGATCATGGATCTGAAAGGTGGCCATAGGAAATCCAAAATAAAACGACACAACCCCGTCGTGTTTGGGCTCATTGGAACCGTCTTAACGAGTAGTTGAAGACTGTACAGTCGGCAATAAAAGCTTGTTTTTCCAAAAATGAAATTTTTGACAGAAACCTGTTTAAGTGTAAAATCACAATAATCTAGGCATAACAGGACTGACCCGGACGGACTACGTGCTCAAAAACAATGTCAAGTTCTGCTTGACATTGAACAGTGGTCGCAATCCCCGCCCTAAAGCAATGTCCGAGCGCGGAAAACTCGTCTGCGGTTCTACATTTAATACGACAGAAATAACGTCATCTATAAAATATTTTGCTATTTGTTATGAGGACAAATTAAGAAAATGTTATTGCATTTTGGTTCCAGGTTTCAAAACAGACGGCAGATATAATTTTAATGGACGACAATTTTGCAACTATTGTAACTGGTATTGAAGAGGGAAGGAAGATATTTGACAATCTAAAGAAATCAGTTTGCTATGTTTTGATTTCTAACGTGCCTGAAATGTTACCTGTTTTAATGTTTATTCTATATTCAATTCCATTACCACTAGGTTATCACGTCTTATACTTAATCGTTTTACTAACTTAATCATATTTTTTTATTATATAGGTGTATCTTATGTACTCAGGTGTAATGACAATACTGTGCGTGGACTTGGGAACAGATATGTGGCCAGCAGTATCATTGTCTCATGAAAAAGCCGAATCGAACGTAATGGCGCGCCCTCCCCATTACTCCGACCCTTTGGTTTCTGGGCGGATGTTGAGACTTGTGGGACACCTTGGACTTATTGAATTTGCCGCTGGAATGTACGCTTATTTCATAGTAATGGCGGAACATGGGTTCTATCCCGCTGATTTGTTTGGTAAGCGAGTAATTTTCACCATTCCGCTTCGCGGTTCTACTGGCAATCCTTTCTGTCCAAGGGTGGGAAGAAGCGATTTCCACTTTCTACTTTATCAAACAAACACTACTTTCCGAGTATGAGAAATATATGTTACTTTCCTAATTAAATCCAAGGTATAAGGCAACGATGGGATAATGAGGCTGTCAGCGACGTCCGCGACTCCCTCGGTCAAGAGTGGACTTATCTTGAGCGCAAGGAGCTGGAGCGAGCTTGCCAAGCGGCTTATTTTGTAGCGGTGGTAGTTACCCAAATTATGAATGGAATCATTTGCAAGACGCGATACAACTCTCTATTTCATGTTGGTAAGATTTTAATATCTAAGACAATTTTAAGATACCTACGTCATATTAGATAACCACGTTGTTTGTATGTAGGATGCCACGTATCTATGTAGGCACAAAATTTATGGTATGAGTTAACGTTACCTACATTTTAATTTTTTTCCCGCATAGAAAAATACACCCACGTCCATAGTTAGTTATGCACTACACATTTTTGTACCGTATTATTAACCTTCTTACACATTTAAATATCTACTATTTTTGTAAATTTTCAGGAATGAGAAACAAAATTTTAAATATGGGCCTCGTTTTTGAACTAATGTTATCAGTGTTTATATGTTATGTGCCCGGAATAAATGCCTTATTTCGCACTTATCCACTGAGATTCAAATGGTTGGTAATTCAACGAATTTCGAACATTTAAACAAACAAACTAATCGATAAATTGTGATATTTAGCGACCGTTTTTTATATTGCGTGGTATCTTATGTAGGTGCCTGTAGTATAGGCATCGACACAGCATATAGGAACAAAGTTGAAGCATGATTAGTATAGAAACCTTTTCGCTTGCAGCCAGTTATCATAGTTTACCTTGTCCATATATGGGAGTCTGGTTATATTGTGTGTGAGGCACAGGTAGAGGCTGGTCACTGCACACAAAATACACCCAAGGTGATCATGCTTCAAATTTGTTGATAGTTTTCATTGAGGATGAGCATCTTATTGTCGACTAAAATAAAACATTTTCAAAGAAATAACCATCTATGAGAGGGAATCATATTTGAGAGAAATATATCTATTATCTACTAACACTGCCTGCCATTTAAAGTGTACCTAGGTTACCCTGAGTATTCATTATTGACGTTATAAAACGATTGCCACAGACCACTATAGGAGATACTAGGTATACCTACGCTTACTATCACGTTTTCGTTTACTACATTAAAAAAATGTATGGTAGAAATTAGTTTCAAGACTATTCAGCGAGAGGCGCTGTGCCAGTTCCTATTCAGAAATGTACACGCAAACGCGATAGTAAAGTAAACGTCAATTCTTTCTCGAGTAACTCGGGTAATTTACACTCGAGCCGAGTGTAAATATACAAAAAATTATACAAAAGTAACTATGCATTACCATGAGATTCAGGTCAAACTATGAAACACTTTAATAACTAAGTTATCGTTTGCATTTGTTTGACAGGTGGTTCTTCGCTTTGCCATTTTCTATGCTCATGTTTATATTTGATGAAACCCGAAAATATTGCATACGAAAAGAATTATTTTACGGCTGGTTCAATGAACTAACGTTTTATTAAAAATACTCTATTGAACGACCCAGAAGAATATTTATTACAAAATAAATAAAAACTCTTCATAAAAACAATTTTCATTCAAAATTAGTCTCACAACTTTGAACCCCGGTTCGTCTACGCTTACGAGCCGAGCACGAATTTGCGTTAACCTTTGAGTGTGAACTGACAATAAAATTGAATGATTTTAGTTATTATTGGTTTATATTTCCATTCTTCCTGTTTTATTATCAACAATGAATTAGACAACTAGATACGAGTTCTACTATCACGATAGATTTTTCGCATAAGCCAGTAGGTATGTGACGTTTGACCTAGAATAATTTACGACGCAGATACGATATTTTATGAGACAACGTGTAGAACGCCAAAATGGAGGTGTACACGAGTTCCCAGATTAGTAGGTATCTCTCATTCTAAGGTGAAACAGTAATTTGACTGGACTATAAAACGAAATATATTTTTTCCAATATTACATATTTTCCAGTCTGGCGTCGCTGTCCGTATTTGGCCCAACAATTTTGTTGGCATATGGCATTTGTTTATAACAAGAGTTTCCGTTACGCTATTATTATTTTTAAATGTTATTTAAATTTCAACCTTGACAGGAAAATATAAGAATTATAATAATAACGTTTTTAAAGTCAATCCTTATTGACTTACAAGATTCGCCTGTTAATTATAAGAGATATAGTGAGATTAAATAAATTTAATCTCACTATATCTCTTTCTAATATTAAATATAAGAAAGGGATGCAAGATATTATAGTCCTGTCACGACTATTTACCCGTAGGTACATTACGACGGTATGGACTAAACTGACAGCATTAAAAATTTTCTATCTCTTTTCAATAAGGTTAACATGAAAGAGAGGTGACTTGTCTAATATTACTTAAGTTCGTAAACAACAGAATCGGCACCATTATTTTGTACAATGCTGATAGTTCAAATATAGGAAAATTATAATTCCCATTAACAATATTTTTAAGAGATGAGATACAAATCTTAGGTTTACATAATTACCTATAATTTAATCAAGATAATTATATGCGTAGAAAACGTATCAGTTACGTAGGTAAGGAAAGTCCATTAAAGCTTTGGAACCTTAGGTACCTTAAATCTATGTCACACAATATAGTTTGTTTTTTAATTTACCCCCCAAGTGGCCCATGTTTTAAATTTATTTATGTTACACGTCCGTGTTTGGGGCACCGACTTAAATGTGTGCCAAATTTCAACTCTATCCAGTCCAGTATTTTGGGTCAGACAGACAGACACACGAGTGATCTTATAAGGGTTCCGTTTTCCGAAAATAGTTCTTTACTTATAGATTACAGGAAAACCTATAAGAAGTCTATGGTAACAGGAATTTACGGAACCCTCGCCTCGGTGCGCGAGTCAGAATCCCACTGGTCTGGTTTTTTTAGGATATATTACCGACTATAATACCTACATGCGTATTATACATAATTATAAACCTTCCTCTTGAATCACTATCTATTGCTCCGTTGAGTAGTTTAAAATATCTAAGCGAACAGACAGAGGTAGCAACTTCATTTTATACTATACTAGCTTTCGCCCTGCGGTTTCACCCGCATTAGAGTTCATGAACACCCCGTTGTCTATCTAACCATCCAAACAATAATGTGGGTCAATTTGTCCGTTAGTATTCTCATAACTTGAGAACTACGATACAGATCGTGAAGCGCTTTTCAAAGATAAGTATCTTCTTAGGATCAGGTTTCTAGGTTTTAGGCTACAAAGGTAAATATCCAGAGACATGTATAGTTGTTCTGTGACGATTGAATGCTACATAAATATATTATGCATGTGGAGTTCAGTTTTGACGTCTAAATACTGGTAAAAAATTACAATCCATGATGTACTTAAGTTTTTGTTATGTTAAAAAAACAGTCAAAGGTTCAGAGCCATACAGCTTTCTTATATTTTTTATTAAATTTGTGTATTGAATTCTTTATGTGTTCGTTTTATAAGCTTCGGATGGCATGAAAGAGATAAAGTGTTTTTCTTTTTTCTTTTTAAACGTTCAAACAGTGTTCAATGAAAATTGGGAGAGGGGTAGACCCGGAGATAAATAGGTAGGTATTTTTATTTCAGGACTTGTGAGAAACTAAGGATAGCTTCTAAAATTATTGTCTCATATAATACAGATTGATGAAAAATTGTACTTTGTATAAAATTGAACTACCAAACCAACATAAACATACTTACTAATAATAATAATCTATCTATCTATACTAATAATAAAGCTGAAGAGTTTGTTTGTTTGAAAGCGCTAATCACTGGATCTACCAGTCGGATTTGAAAAAATCTTTTTGCAATTGAAAACCCAATTATTAAGAAAGGTTATAAGCTATATACTCACTCTACGATCCTTCAGAGCCGAGCAATAATAAAAAGAACGCTAAGCCGGAAGCATGTAGGTACCTATAGCACGGGCGAGCGATGCGGCGCGGTATTGGCAATGGAATGGATGACAGCGATCGCCCGATGTAACCCGAGCAATACCGAAAAGAACCGAACTATGCACAACTTCACCTGAAATATAGGTGAAGTCCTATACGTAATTTTTTTGATGATAAATTACTTTACTGCGTTTAATATTTTTAAGTTGAATTGTTGTAGATACCTATTACGGATTTCATAGAAACAAATATTTTTTTAATAGGCTACTTTTAATCCCGGGAACGCGAGGGAACAGCTAGTTATTTTTTTATATAGACTAAATGCTATAATTTTAGAAATCTTAGGGCACTTGTTTAAGATATTGAAGAAAAATATAAGCTTTATTACTTTATTTTGGCATGAAAGTTGAACAATACTGTGAATGGAAGGGTTCTTAGTTTGCTATAAACAATGCTTGCTATGGGATAGCTTAAATTCATAAAATATGGTACTTATATGAATAGAGTAGCCGTATACAGTCTGATGAACTTTTTTTAAAAATCGTATAATTATTTATGATTAAAATTTAGAATAATTTTGATTTCTATTTGTTACATTTGTGTTAATTATTTTATTTTCAAAATTTTGGATCTTTTGCTCAGGTACTTAATTGCAAAAATATTAAAGGGTAAAAAGGAAATATTTCACAACATTTCATCGCTAACTAGTATTACAAAATGCTTTAGGATTCTTATAGTGCTCGCTATGGGTAGCTTATAACCAGAAATTCGTGGTTCTGAAATCAATAGGAAAAGCGTTATACAGGTTGATGAAAAAAAAATAAAAAGGACATAAAATTGTCTATGATTAAAAAGTTTAAAATTATTAATGTGCATATTGTTACAATTATGTTACATGGTCTACACCCATAATTTTTGATCCCTAGCTCAAGTAATTGCAAAAATATTAAGGGGCTAAAATACCATTTTCCACCCTCTATAACATTTCATTGCTAAATAGTATTACAAAATGCTTTAGGATTCTTATAGTGCTTGCTATAGGTAGCTTATTTCCAAAAAAACATGCTTCTCAGTTATATAGTACTTGCGTTATACAAGTTGATAGAAAATAATTTAAGGTGTCATAAAATTGACAACTATGTAACATTTGAGAAACACTGGTTTGAATATTGTTTCAATTGTATTGAATAGTTTATATTCTAAATTTAACAACGTACACGCCCTCCCGTATACTCCGTATCCATAGACCAAGGCAAGCCCTCAGCGAGCCGGATGACCCTATTACATTAGCTCAGATCGAAGCTGACGAAGCTCGTAAAAGTACACAACCGATCACGCTACCGTCCTCGACGGCGAGGACCGCCGCGACGTCCCACTCAGTCTCGTCCCGTTCAAGCGGCCCGAGCTGTCTACAGTAATGTCAGTAATCCGACCGCCCCCAATTAGTCGTAACTCGTACAAAGTCCTCCCCGTCCCCCGGTAACGCCCTGAGCCGAGGTTCGTACCCCATTCGGGGGTGCCCTCAGGCGTTGTTACCTAAATATTACCCGGCTGAGAGCCCTCTGCGCTCGCCGATTTGTCCGGTAAGGTTGTTGCAGCCATCTGAGGCTACCAACTTAGTCCTTTCAAAAAAAAAAAATCTAAATTTAAGGTCCCTAGCTTGAGCCATTACAAAAATATTAAAGTGCAAAAATTGGATATTTCACCCTTTATAACTTTATGCCGCGTGAAAAGTTTGAGAAACTTAACAGTACATTTCGAAACAAATACTGTAGAAAGCTTATATTACAAAAATTAAGCTTCTGTTATGAATATTAACTGAGAAAAACAGGATGCTAAAAGTAAATTTTCAACATTTTTACTTTGTCTATGGGCAAAACTTTGACAAAAATCGTAAGTTGAATTTTTAGTATTTGTATAGCATAACGCGTATACGAAATTTCATTTTCATATCTTCAGCCGTTGCAGAGATATAAGAGTTTGAAAAATGCATAATTTCCATCGGTAATATCTTCCTCGAAGAAACAAAAGTTTGAGAAACGCCGAATATACAATTTAGCAGTATTATTAAACTACCTACACTATTACCTACACTACCTACAAATTTTGAGTTTGTAGCATTCAAACTCACAAAGTTATCAAGGTCTAACGGAAACAAAGCAAATCCCTTATTTTTATAAATTTTCCTCCCATAGACAAAAATTTGAGAAATGCTCGCACCGATATCTAATATTTTTTACTGAAAAAGCTACATTAAAAATTTCAGACTTCTAGACCCTAAGGTTCCAGAGATATTAAGATTCTTAAAATCGCACAAACGGCACGTTTCCATCGCTGCGGAAAGGAATTTCGAAAAATCGCTACTTAAATGGGGTCTACGCGACAAAATCTATGCACATGCCAAATTTCACATTAATCGGTTCAGCGGTGTGGGCAGGGCAGATGTTTACCCAAAAAACCGCTTCTCTTTTATATATATAGATAAAGATCTATGTGGCTGTGTCGAATGGAGCGCGCAAAAAAAAACCCTAGGGAGAGAAAAGCTATTTTAGCCCCGCTCTGCTACGCTATAATGACGGACATTTTGAGTAATAGTGAAAAAATATTATTATGTCATATCTATACTAATAGTACTACTTACGTACACTAATAGTACTAATTATAAAGCTGAAGAGTTTGTTTGAACGCGCTAATCTCCGGAGTTACAGGTCCAATTCTTTCACTAATAGGAAGCTACATTTTCCCCGAAGGTTATAGGCTACTTTTTATTCCGGGAACGCGAGTGAAACCGCCGGGAATAGCCAGTTTACATGTAAAATAAGATAATATTTTAACTAAATACCTCACTGTGCTAGGCGTTCTTATTAACTTATCACGCATCGCTCTATAAGTATAAACCCAAGATATAAGCCATCAAAGATTTATTCCTATCTCTTTATAGCAAGAAGAGAAAGAGAAATTAGTAGGTATGGAGTTTATATGGCCGTCAGAGTATATGACGTCACATACTATGTCCGATCTCTCATTCTAATTTTATTAGTAGTTCAATATTCTTATAACTTCCGTGTTTTTTGGCCGATTTTAATTTCATTTTTTGCGGTATTTTCATATTATGTTAAGAAATGCGATAAAAAACAATCATGCATTATTCTCTATTAAAATGACGCACTGATAAATACTAATTCAAAAACACTAATTAATACTAATTTAAAAATAGTTAATAAAGCAAATTAGTTCCTACTAATAGATACAAACTACCAAACAGAGTCTAAGTCTGTTGCGAAGACTGGCCTTGCTGGGACGAACACACATTTTAAATAATCTTTTATAAGAGAAATAATGGCAAATGTGGAATTTATAACAAGTATTATGTATACAGATAAGAAAATCTGATTATTTTGATTTAATTTTCTATTCTGAATATCGGATATTCTATTACTGATTTACTAAGTAACATCCTATTCAATATTGTATAGTAGGTAGGTTAGGTAATAGGTACACATATCGAAAAATGTTTTGCCGAATTAAGGAACGAAATAATTAAGTTTATTAGCGACTGATGAATGAAACTAACCTTGGTTATTACTTTCATGACAGGATCCTTAAATTTATTTACAGGCAAATAGGTAATTTAAACTAACAACAATTTCAATTGATTAAAAATAATATATATTGAGCAATAAAAATTTTACATCTAACATTTAAAGAAAACTATCACATTATCAACATTTTATCATAATATAGAATATTATCATTTCCTTTGCTTCAATGATTAAAGAAAGTTGGAAGATACAAACTGAAGGGGGATAGGTACGTTTGACGATATTTCCAGTAAGATCTAATTGTTTCGTAGACGCGCTGATAGAATAGCGTACACATTTGGTGGGCTGCGCATGTCCGCGATGGAGTGGCGGGCTTTGATCAAAGCCTCCTCTCGACAAACATCGTCTTGTAGGATGCAATCCATTATTTTAGCTACAATTGTCGATGGTGGAACATGAGGATTCCCTGAAATATTTACATTTCTTATTAGCGGGTAGGTAACATGAGGTGGAATATACTTGAATGCAACGTAAGTACAAAACCCGGATGTTTAGTAACGTCATATTATTATAAACTGCAGCGTTGCCCGATAAGTACGAAGCTTCGCTCGAAATCCCGAAGTATTTGCGAATACTTGGCTACTATCGCGATAACACGAATCTTCGCATTAAGCGACACTATAAGATGGAGCAATAATACAGGCTGTTGTTTTTTAAATCAATGAGTTCTATTCTCGACACTCGATAACCTTTCTGCTCCAGCGGCCGTCGGTTCTACGAGCGCTGTGCCCCGCCTACTGCCACTTCAGTTTGGTAATTCTTCGGGATATGTTACGGTTACTTTGGTTCGCCTGCGGAACTCATCATTTCTGATTCGATCTCGCAGGGAAACTCCCCATAATTTTTATTGAATGAAAAGTTATTATTATGCTCTGTATTTCTTATTCTTCTTAATTTTGTTTATTATAAATAGGTACCTACATATTCTCTAGCTTAACATATATATTTGTTACAAATCTGAATTCCGAGAAAATCTTAATCTAGAATCATCATTTCTTGGATAGCCTTAAATGCTACGCGGCGTCACATAGTTTATTACTTGTGCTCCACCTGCCTGTTGTTTTGTAATCTGAGGTCTGATGACTGTCCACACATCCAAGAATAGAAAACGTAAATTCTATAGGATTGTGTTGTGAAATTGTAGTTTATGATACTGTTGCATAATAGGGGTTATTAAATACGAGTGTAAGTTAATAGTATCACACGAGTATTTAATACCTAATTATGTGCAGTATCATACAGTACTTTATCTAAACTCATATAAATAATGAAATTTAAAAAAAATAAAAATCGATACTATTTTTCTACCAAATTTAAAAAAAAAAATCCTATTTTTGTGACATTTTTGGTCAAAATGATATATGTAGGCAAAAACAATAAAATAAACAGACACAATAATCATATACCTAATCAAATCCGTGTTGCCGACTCCCAAAAATTCTTACCTCTAAAGTTCAAGTCAAAAATTTGTCACATTGTCATCGTCAAATTTAATTGATACTGATTGACTATTGATAGGTCCAAAGTGTACTTTAATGGAAAAAAAGTTATTTTATAGCATTATCTTGGGAACACAACTGTACTATAATGAATCATTATACACGGGTGTGCATAAAGTGGGTCATTAAAGTACTGTTTTTGATTTCATAATAAGCACATTACGATATGAGAGTAGATAATAGTAGTTTATCTACTCTCGTGTGATACTATTAAGAATACACACTCGTATTTTAATAACCCCTATTATGTGGAGTATCATACAGTACTTTATCTAAACTCATCTATACTAATATTATAAAGAGGAAAGATTTGTTTGTTTGTTTGTTTGTTTGTTTGTAATGAATAGGCTCCGAAACTACTGGACCGATTTCAAAAATTCTTTCACCTTTGGAAAGCTACATTATCCCCGAGTAACATAGGCTATATTATATTTAAAAAAAAATTAGGGATCCTTACTAAAACTCCAATAATGTAACATAAGGTGTAAAAAAATGACCTGAAAAATTCCTTACGTCGCGTGCGCTGCGAAAACTATTGATGATAGAACAAAATCATTTACTACGACTTTGCAGAACTCATCATTATCTACAAAAAGTGTCGGGACAGCATATGTCTAAATATTATAGTTATGTCACAGTAAGCAGTTTTTAATTCTAAAATATTAATTTATATATGCCGCCTCTTGAAAAGGCTCTTCATTTGTACCTTGGTATTAATCTTTATCAAAATAAATTACTTTATATTCAAGACGGCTTTAATACCTTTTTATAACTTTTTGAATTATTCAATTCGGACATTTCATTCGGAAGATATCACGAGTTTAAAAATGCAAGTATTAGAAAAAAGTCGCGTGGTTGTCGCTCACCGCGCTCAGCTAGCCAGCATGCGATGTAGGCTCCATGTAAGCGTCACTGGGGTACGGGGGGGGAGTCAATGTAATAGATAATAAAGTCGTGTTAGTTACACTATTTATAACTCAAGAACGGCTGAACTGTTTTGGCTGAAAATTAGTGGGAAGGTAGCTTAGAGGTAGGTAGGTAGGGGTAGGTAGAGGTAGGTAGGGGTAGGTAGGGTAGGTAAGTAAGGTAGGTAGGGGCAGGTAGAGGTAGGTAGGAGTAGGTAGGGGTAGGTAGAGGTAGGTAGGAGTAGGTAGGGGTAGGTAGGGATAGGTAGGTAGGACCCAGTTTTATTTTGTTCTCAGGGCAGGACAACGTCTGCCGGGTCAGCTAGTCTAATAATGTAATTTAAAGGTAAAAAGTCGATAATATTTTGTCATAGGTTTTCATGACTTACGGGTATCGATTATTCGTCATTTCCATTGCCGCCTCCACAATTTCAGATCCAAGTTTATTTCATCTTAGTATCACTGCTATTTTTCTGTCATTTTTGGCCAAAATAAAATATTTATGCATAAAATCAATAAAATAAACAAACATTAATCATCATGGCGCCCAAATCCATGTGGGGAAAAACTCCTATGTTGAGATCTCTACCACATACGCGACCACAGACAAAGTAAAATTGCATCTAAAATTATAATTGTTTAGTCCTGATGTCTGGCCACTTATAATCTTTTTTTCTTTATTATTTCGTTTCACAAGTTGACTGACAATAATTGAAGTATTAAAACCCAAGAAACATTATGCGTGGCCAGACATGTCTAAATACTTGTACTTTAATGAAAAAAAGTTATTTTATAGCATTATCTTGGGAAGAAAACTGTACTATAATATAATTTATCTACTCTCATATCGTAATGTTCTTATTATGATATCAAAATCAGTACTTTAATGACCCACTTTATGCACACCCGTGTATAATGAAATTAAAAAATTATATTATAGCACAGTTTTCTTCCCAAGATAATGCTATAAAATAACTTTTTTTCATTAAAGTACAAGTATTTGGACATGTCTGGCCACTTATAATGTTTTTTGGGTTTTAATACTTCAATTACTGTCAGTCAACTTGTCAAACGAAATAATAAAGAAAAAAACATTATAAGTGGCCAGACATGACTAAACAATTAAACGTAGTATTATATTCTCTTTGTAAACAATTACGAATCAATCAGTATCAATTCAATTTTAGATGCAAATTTACTCTGTGGTCGCGTATGCGGTAGGGAGGTTTTCCCAACACGGATTTGGGCGCCATGATGATTAATGTTTGTTTATTTTATTGATTTTTTTGCATACATATTTTATTTTGGCCAAAAATGCTAGTAAAATAGCAGTGATACTAAGGTGAAATAAACTTGGATCTGAAATTGTGGAGGCGGCAATGGAAATGACGAATAATCGATACCAGGCAGGAGTCATGAAAACCTATGACAAAATATTATCGATTTTTTACCTTTAAATTACATTATTTATATGAGTTTAGATAAAGTACTGTATGATACTGCACATAATTAGGTATTAAAAACTCGTGTGATACTATTAAGAACCTCGCCTACGGCTCGGTACTTAAACTCACACTCGTGTTTAATAACCCCTATTATGCAACAGTATCATAAACTACTATTTTTAAGTTCATTATAGACGGGTGTGCATAAAGTGGGTCACTAAAGTACTGTTTTTGATTTCATAATTAGAACTTTACGATATGAGAGTAGATCAAATATATTATTTGATGAAATGATGATAATTGTGATGATCAATTTATCATAATATGTGAACTAATATACCTAGTTAGTTTATTATTCACAAAAAAAAAACATTGTTTTTAAACATAAACTATTTGCTGAGATTAAAAAAAGTAAAAAGCACGCGTGCGTATTAAGCTGTATTATGGACCTAAAAGCAGTGCGATAAGCAAGAAGGCAAGCTTTTCGAGCAAGTGTGTTGAAAAACATGTTGTAATTTCTATTCCGGACTGAAGCTAAGTAGGTAACCGTAAGTAGTCAAATCACCACCGCTGAACTCTGAAGTGCATAGGTACACTGTACAATAAAACAATAACAATATAAATATACAATACTCACTGTATCGCAATCTCAGGTACTTGATATGACCTACGACAACTCGATGAAACAGGTTTCATAAAACGGCATACTGGTGTACAGTGCTCTGTTAGTAAGTTTATTAGAATTTGTTAGTATGTATGTATTATGAAATTACATATTCCTAATTTACAGATGTTATTAGTAAACTATATACTCGTATATAAGTTTTGTTTCGTTGTACTTACCTAAAGTTTAAAAATTAATAATGCTTAGTTAATTTGTTAATTCATAATTAGTAAATAATTGTGTAAAACCGAATCAATACACCCACCCCAAAACAGTTTAAAAAGGTATAATCTTAACATAAGTACCTGTTAATCCTCTATATCCAAAAACACCACAATCGTGCATACGCATTGAATGTTGTTCATTCTTTATAAATTCTTCTGTACTGATGCCATTAAGCTAAAAGATTTAAATGTTTGTTTATTTTAATCAACAAGTATTTGTTCAACAAGTGAGCCAAGTATTTTTTTGCTACTTACTAGTGCTAATTTAAAATCACAAACTACCGAAGTAGTCTAGAATTGTATTACGAGCGTAGCTCGTTGGTTGTTTGTTTTGAACGCGCTAATCTACGGTGTTACTGGTCCGATTCGAAAAATTCTTTCACTAATAGGAAGCTACATTATCACCGAAGATTATTTATTTATTTATTAAAGGAAGATCTACAGCTAATTATAGGCATGAAACATAATAACTTACTTTGGATGGAGTTAAGAACCTATCTGGTATCCTCTGTAATTTTTGCTGCTTCTCACTGGGACCAAAGCCTAAAGCAAGCAAAACTGATTCAGCATCAACTTTCCTGGCTCCTAAAACATTTAGTACTGAACTACCGCTTGATCCACTGGCATCGGACTGAAAATTGAAAAATACACATCAATAAATAGTATAACACAAAGTCACTGTCTGCCTCTGTCTGTTTCTCCGCTTACTTCTAAACCACGCATCGGATTTTGATACGGATAGGCCCAATTGCACCAAACGTTACACTGTAGTACAACATATTCCTCCAAGGTTTATTACTGACATATACGACTATTTCATGAAAATGTTACTAATATACCTTGGAGGAATATGTTGATGATTTATTTTGTTATTAATCAGTAAATATTCTATCATTCTTGTCGCAAATAAGATGCTGATAACTTACGACCTATAACTGAGCTGCAATTTGCAAAAAACGTGATAAAATTTGAATTTCGCGTTCCAACCGACATCTCCTTTAACTTAAATATGGCTTTGTGACAGCGTTTGGACTGACCAATCGGGACGATTCTCTATTTTACGAGTGATAAAATCGAATAGATTGTGAACCATATCCGTTCACAATTCGACGGTTTGACATGGATGAATTATAAAGTATCGAAAAATAATCCGTCATATTGCACCTATGGCACAGTTCAGAATATTTTTAATCAAGTAGTGTAAAAGTAAATCATTTTTTTTACCTGGAGAGAATGATCCCTTAATAATGGATTTTTGAACTTTGGTGAATATCCATCTGACTGAACAGAGTGGTCCCTTTGCAATTTCTTCACGTTTTCTTTTATAGGTGTACTGGTTAACACATCACCTACTGAAGAATTTTCCTTCCATTCGCCAGAGAAAGGAATGCTAGTATTAGGGACAACTAATGATGTATGATCACTTTGTAGTGTTTCTTTAGATGGTTCTAAAATCGTGTTTTCCGTCACTGTGAAATCAGGGTCACTTTCTTTAGGTTTCGGTTCAGTAGTTAGTTCACTTTCCTCCTCAGGGTCGTCAACTTGTGTCTGGGTGGCATCAGTGGGAAGTGAATCCAACCACTGCTGTACAGGACTGCTGCGCCGCATGTCGTCAATCACTCCACTCAGCCAACCTCTTACTTTCCTCTCTAATATAGTTGACACTGATTCATTAAAAGTATCTGGGAATATTAATATTTATTGGATTAAATATATATTTATTATTTTTTATTACAGATTTTGTTCTCATAAGGGATGGTATTGTATGTAAAGACGAATGGTTACGGACCATACAAAATTAACCCAGGCCCAGCGCAAATGAAACAAATCTCAGATGTTTTGTTATTTTGACATCAATTATCAGTTTTTTTTTTCAATTTCAGTAGCTCACTTATTTAAATCGCCTTTGTAAAGCAAAATATTTTACATTTCTCCTACTCTTAGGAGGGGCCCTACCACGGAAGAACGAATTACCTTTTTGTCCGTCGGCCCTACAAAGTACCCTCTGTGCTCCCACCGCGCATCGTGCTATGGTTTCATCACGATGTTTTCCTTCACCGATAACTCAAGCTCATTGTATTATTCGAACCCACGACCTTCGTCGCGGCATCCGACGTCACTACCACTGAGCTCGAGTCTGTAGTTTTCTTTGAAAAATGTATACAATTTATAAGCATTTCTAATATTATTATTATGCTTTGAAAATATTAATAATAAAATTTATGTGCACGGTTATATGGTCATATGATAAATAAATTATTTTAAGACGATGACATAAATCTTTTTTTTTTACAACTAATATGTAACACATGTACATTAATAGCTCATTCTTTTATAATTCTTTTTTCAATATTATAGGGTTCCATCGTCAAAGAACGCGAGAAAGAGCGTTTTCATTAAACAAATAATTGATGTTCACAAAACTGCAAAATAACCGAGATATGTTTCGTCACAGATTCTTGCCCCATAGCTTTATGGGTTTGTATTTGTGGTCAGATTCAAGATTGGAATAAATGTATTTACAAGTGATATTATTGAATTATTTATTAAATATAAGGAATAGCGAAAAATCCTGAAAGGAGTATAGGCTGAGTGGCTGAATGAGGATTTTCAAAAAAAAATATTAGCCTCACCAGGAATTGAACTCATTGATTTGGAAATCAAAATTTGTAGTGTATGTTATAACTATAAACAAACAATTCTTGAATACAGAATGGTTTTGGGAGGGTATAGTAGGCCGAAAGAGCAATAAATACCTTAAAAAGGTCATGAAAAAAATTTGGGTTGTTCTTCTTTTTGAAGACAATGATTTATCCCCAGTAACATTATGAAGTTGTAATTATATAAACAAAAACATACATTACATCACACAAAAACATATGTGAAGAATGTCCCAGGATATATATATATATTCCTAATCTAACATACAATTATAACATTGTTATCACCTCATAGGTACTTCAAATGATTTAACTTGTGCAAAATATAAAATATGACACAGTGAGGAGTAAATAATATTAATTTGGGGGGCTAGGACGGAGAGGTGTACAATTTGGTATAAAAGCATTGCTCATCAATTAAATTTTACATTAAGCAATAGTACATTTATATCATCATCATCATCATATCAGCCGAATGACGTCCACTGCTGGACAAAGGCCTCCCCCAAGGATCTCCACGATGGCCGGTCTTGCGCTAGCCGCATCCAGCGGTTTCCCGCGACCCTAACAGATCGTCGGTCCACCTTGTGGGGGGCCTGCCCACGCTGCGTTTTCCGGTTCGTGGTCGCAACTCGAGAACCTTTCTGCCCCAGCGGCCGTCGGTTATACGAAGTGCCCCGCCCAGTGCCACTTAAGTTTGGCAATTCTTCGGGCTATGTCGGGCTCTACCCGTAAGACATCACTGGCAACACACACTGGTCGAAGACTTTCGACTTGAGACACTGCGGTATTTGAGACGAGAAGATATTACGTAGCTTCCCGAACGCTGCCCAGCCGAGTTGGATTCGACAATTGACCTCTTTCACGAAGTTGGACCTACCTAGTTGGTTGGTCTGTCCTAGGTAAATATAGTCTTCTACAACTTCGAGTGCAGAGTATCCAACCTTTACTCGAGTGGGTGCAACATAGACATGATTTTCGTCTTATCCATGTTCATTTTAAGACCCACTTGTTGAGAGATTCTGCTGAGGTCATCGAGCATTGTACTGAGGTCTTCCAAGGTCTCAGCCATGACTACTATATCATCGGCAAATCGAAGGTGAGTGATGTACTCGCCATTGACATTGATGCTAAATTCGTTCCAGTCCAGAAGCTTGAAGACGTCTTCCAATGCAGCGGTGAACAGTTTCGGAGATATCACGTCTCCCTGTCTCACGATTCGGGTTAGTCGATTTGGCACCTTTGAAGAGACCTCAGCACGGCCCAGGTTTCTATCGAATCAAAGGCTTTCTCTTAGTCCACAAATGCTAAGCATAATGGCTGGTTATACTCCTCGGTCTTCTGTATAACTTGCCGCAGCGTGTGTATGTGGTCTATGGTGCTAAAGCCTTTTCGGAAACCGGCTTGTTCGGGAGGCTGGAAATCGTCAAACCTGCGCGCGAGACGATTCATAATGACTCTCGAGAACAACTTGTAAATATGGCTCAGAAGTGTGATGGGTCTGTAATTCTTCAATAGGGTTTTATCGACCTTTTTGAAGAAGAGCACCACCACACCTCTGTGCCATGCTTGTGACGTTTGACCTTTGAGTATGACGGAATTAAATAGCCTCTGAAGGGCCCTCAGCATCGGTGTACCACCCGCCTTCAGAAGCTCAGCTGTAACTCCATCATCCCCAGGCGCCTTGTTGTTCTTAAGTTGTTTGAGAGCCATTCTAATCTAATCTCGTACAGGCTGACGTCCGGGATATCTTCAGTGTAGTGTCGGGTTAGTCTTGCTCTGGGATCTAAAGCATGACTACTGACAGGTGACTGGGTTGTCGTGTACAGCTGTCCATAGAACTTCTCGACCTCTCCTAGCAGCTCAGGTTTCGACGTGACGATTCTACCATCTTCAGTCTTCAGCAGTCGGCAGCATCATCCGAGGACGTCAGAACCATTTTCCGTCTTTCTTCCATGAGCTGTAGGGTCGAATCAGAGATCATTTTGGTTCCTTTTGTACGGCGGGCCTTGAAAAACTTAGACCCAGCCGTATGGACAGCTTCCACGAACCTGTTATGGTATAAGTCCACTTCCCCACCTATGTGAACCTCGCTCCCGGTTTTGACCGCATTGATCACAGAGACATCATTGAATATTTGTCTTCTCGTCGACAAGATGAAGTCTATCTCGTTTTTCGGGGCTCGCCCAGGTCCATTTGCGGTGTTCCGACTTCTTGAAGAAGGAATTCATCATAAAGAGTCCTTCCTTCTCCATGAAGTCGGCCAACATCCGGCCCCGGGGGTTCCGGTCTCCAATTCCAAATTGCCCCACTTTCAGCTCATCACCGAATCGTTTATCCAGCTTCGCGTTGAAGTCCCCCATTGACCACGGTGAAATGAGATTTAGAGGTATGTATGGCTCTAGAAATATCTTCATACATGACCTCAACCTCATCGTCGGAGTGTGTCGAAGTCGGTGCGTATAACTGTATGACCTTCAACAAATACCGTATGGTAATTCTGAGTATAAGGTACGCCACCCTAGTCGACACACTCTCGATTTTCACGACGATATTCACGAGGGATTTGTGGACTATGAACCTGACACCACCTTGGGACTGATGGTCGCCCTCCCGGAAATAGAGCAGGTTTCCGGATCCTAGGATTATCGTGTCCTTCCCCTCTCTTCGGACTTCAGACAACCCCACAATATCCCAGTGTAACCTGCTCAGTTCCTCCTCCAGTTCGATGATCTTCTCGTCGGTCCGCAGTGTACGCGTATTATATCGACGCTTGAAAGGCAAACCTCACTAAGCGAAGTAAAGCGAAGCGAGTAATTTAAAGTTAAAATATTTTTTTTTAAAATCATAAAAATTCACCTGATTGTTCGATTAAAATTATGTTAATACTTGTAGAAATCATTTTTTTATTGCTATTCAAATTTGTCAAAATAAAACACCTAACACTATTATAAACACCAGTTTGTGTCGGTTAGATAAAATTTACCTAATTTGATAAACAGGTAAAATTATCTAAATCATCACTGTAGTGTGTGCAGTAACATTATTATTTTTTTTATTCATATAGTAAGTACGTACATTTATACATGTCTGCCAAACTGTGTAACAGTTTGTCGGCAGTAGTTCCCGTCGATATTAATAAAAAAAAGATGTACGTTACATAAAGTTAACCTAATACCTATCTAAATGTCATTTTTAATTAAAGATTAAAGATAAACACAAACAAAAAAAAAAAAAAAGTTTGACTTGTTACATAATAGAAAGAAAAGAAGTTGCTCATAGCTAGTTTTGTAAAATAAAGAGAAAAAAAAAGACTACAATACAAAGAAAATACACAAAAAGAAAAATAAGTCCTTTTATAAAGGATTTCGTTGCCATATTAGAAACTAAGAAGATGAAGAAACGCAGACCCTTAGCTATGGACATAATGATAAGTAGTGCTTTCTCAAAATAACCTTTACATGATTTTTACTATTTACATTTTTAAGCATATCTTGTGGTAGCTCGTTTGAAAGTATAGGTGTTAGCCAACGTCTTTCTCGTTTACCGTAATAGTTTTTAACTCTAGGTACAACTAATCTGGGTTTCTTCGATAGGCGGGTTGCGTACGCATACTCTCTTTCCTGTTTATGTTCGTTATTGTTATATTGCTCGGTTAAAATAGCCATTTTTATTTTAAATTCTATTGGTAATATTCCACACAGTTTGACTAATCTTTCGTAATTCTTCTCCATCGAATTTTTAACATTGTTATTTATGAGGAGTTTTAGTAATCTTATTTGGAGGGATTTAATTTTATTCAAATGGACAGGGAATGTGAGACCATATGCACCCAACCCGTACGATATCACCGCATCAGCCAGTGCATAATAAATAACATACATAATGCCTTTACTAACTATATATTTAAGATTTTGTAGCTTACAGAGAATTGACCGTAATTTATTACAAACATAATCGACATGGAGATTCCAGCCAAAATGATAGTCGACAGTCAATCCTAGGTATTTATAGGAGGACACAGTTTCAAGATTCTCACAATTACAATTACTATTATTCATGTTCTCATGCAGACAGTCGTAGGAGTGGCCTTTTATTTCAATGGTAATCGGTTTACATTTGCTATAAGGATGTATGTAGCATGTAAAAATAGGTAAACTTACTTAGTTTAGAATTTTTCTATAGAAAGATTGATCTAAAAAAGTCTGATAGTTTAAAATTTATCAAGTAAATTTAACTAAGCATTATTAAATTATTTTTGTGAATGTGGAAATTGTATCTTAGTTACTAAAATTATCCCAAACCTCCCTTCGTAACTGACATTAAACCAAGTACTGTACAGGTACATGCACGAATATAAATTTATAAAATCAATTATTATTAAATAAAAGTCTTTATCTACTTTCATATCGTAATGTTCTTATTATGAAATCAAAATCAGTACTTTAATGACCCACTTTAGGCACACCCGTGTATAATGATTCATTATAATATAGTTGTGTTCCCAAGATAATGCTATAAAATAACTTTTTTTCTATTAAAGTACACTTTGGACCTATCAATAGTATAATCAATCATAGTATAATCAATCAGTATCAATTCAATTTGACGATGACAATGTGACAAATTTTTGACTTGAACTTTAGAGGTAAGAATTTTTGGGAGTTGGCAACACGGATTTGATTAGGTTTATGATTATTGTGTCTGTTTATTTTATTGTTTTTGCCTACATATATGACCAAAAATGTTACAAAAATAGCAATTTTTTTTTTAAAAGTTGGTAGAAAAATAATATCGATTTTTCAATTTTTTTAAATTACATTATTTATATGAGTTTAGATAAAGTACTGTATGATACTGCATAATTAGGTATTAAAAACTCGTGTGATACTATTAAGAACCTCGCCTACGGCTCGGTACTTAAACTCACATTTAATAACCCCTATTATGCAACAGTATCATAAACTACTATTATTGAAAATACACTGCGTAGTCTTATTCTTAATCCGTGTTGGGGTGATGAGGCCTGCACTGACGTCCCGCTTGGGGTGTACCTATTGTGCATTCCCCCCTGCCAGCTTTACCCAAGCCATCCTAGCTCCTTAAAGTAACGGAGTGTGACCTTAGGTTGCTGGCAAATTTGCTTCAGTGATGTGGGTGTTGCTGTTATAAATGATAACGAAAGCATCCCTGAATCTGTTTTCACAGTTTGTGGCTCCCGTAAACCCGTCTTGGTTCTGCTATCTTCTGTGACTGCACAGTGTAATAACACATGCTCCACAATTTCGTCTTCCTGTATGCAGCCCCGAAACAGAGGGCTGTTCGTTGCTCCTGTTTTGTGTAAGTCGTAGTTTAGATTGCAGTGGCCTGTGATTATACCTACTATAACCCGTAAGTCTGTCCTCTGTAACTTTAGCAAGTTATTTGTGATTTTTCTATCGAGGGTTGGGAGGGCGATCTTTGTGTGTACATTCCAGCCCTCCCTCCTATAATATTTTCTGTTCAATTTCTGTATGTCGTCGTATGAGGTCTCTGGCTTCCATCATCGATGGTTTGCAGAGATGCCTCACACCGTCGTTTACCTGTTTCTTTATGCTTTCCTTGGCGAGTTTGTCAGCCATAGTGTTTCCTGTACTAGAGCCGTGGGCTCTTGTCCATTTATGTGTTACACTGTACTTGTCCTTGACCTTGTTATTAGTCTTCTAAGTGCATAAATTATGGCGGCGCTGTCGGTGATGAAAACGAGCTTGTCAACTCCCTGTTTGTCCTTCAGTGTTGCCGTATTATCCATATCCAGTAGTGCTCTAGCAGCTAGCAGGACCCCCATAGCCTCTGCTTGTATAACTGTTGTGGTTTTCGGTAAGGCTGACGATACCGAGAGGCCTATGTCTGGCTCAAAAAGGCCACAGCAGACTCCCTTTTTTTTTGCCCCATCTGTGTAAATGTTGCAGGCTGTCGATGTCTCCGCGCTAGCCTAATTTTCCATTAAAAGTCGATATTTCGCGTTTTCGAGATGTCTATTTGCTATCTTGTCAGTGCCATCAAAAGCTTCCGGAACAATCCTAGTTGCCCTATCCATTATTCTACTATGGTGGTTAACCGGACTTGTACCTCTCTATTGGTTAGTTGATTAAATCCTGAGCGCGGATGCCATGACCTCCTGCTGAATGTGCAGGTGCAGTGGTGTAAGACCCAGTATGGCATCCAGCACGGCTGATGGGGTTGTTTTTGTGCAACCGCTATTAAGAGTGCATGCCAGCATTTTTATTGTGGTCACCAGGTTTGTGCGCGTCCACCATACTACGCAGCCATAGGTTCGGACCGGTCGTACTATTACAGTGTATAGCCATCGACATAGTTTCGGTTTTAGACCCCAGACTTTACCGATAGCTCTAGTGCTCTGCCATAAAATGTTTGTTGCTTTCGTGGTGATGAACTTGAGATGTTTGCCCCACAGAAGTTTACTGTCTAACCATGTACCTAGATATTTTACTTCTTTGCTAAGTGTAAGCCTTATTCCAAAAAGAACAGGTTGTTTTAGCTGCGGTATCTTTATCTTCCTCGTGAAGAGAACTAGTTCCGATTTTTGCGGATTTATTGATAAGCATTGGTCGCCGCACAACATTTCTACTATACGGAGAGCTTTTTGAATCTTCTGACATAGTGTGGACTCGAAAAGTCCGGAGATCATAATAGCCAGATCGTCCGCATAACCTATGGTAATGGTGCCATCTCTATTAAGAAGTTCTAGGAGTTCTTTTACTACCACCACTCAAAGCAGTGGTGACAGCACGCCCCCTTGAGGGCAGCCTCACGAGGCAGCGTGATGTGCTGGTAGTTTCTATGCTTACTGCTCGGTTCGAGAGCATGTTTGTTACCCATTTGTTGACAACATCGTCTATCCCTTGCTTCTTTAACCCTTTCTGTATGTTTGAAAAAGTATCTTTTGTCAAAAGCCCCTTCAATATCAATGAAAGTGACCAGGCAAGATTGTTTATTCTCACTCTATTTTGTGCACTACCTGGCGAAGTGCAGTCTTAGGTTATTGATATATGGATGATAGGATGTTGATTGTTGTGAACCGGGTTTTCCGCCAGTGGTCTATTCCTTATGTATTTGTCCCATAGTTGTTCTAGGGTTTTAAGTAGGAACAAGCTCAGGCTGATCGGTCTGAATAACTTTGGGTTGGTGTACTCTGGTTTTCCTGGATTGTCAGAAAAATTACATTAACTTCCCTCCAGGCTTTGGAGATGTACTTCCAAGCTAGACATGATGTGATGACAATCTAAGCGACGGCGGGCGCCTGAATGAGAACCCGTATAAACGTATCATGCCACATGTCACGCATACCTACACAACGTTTTTTAAACTCTTGCAGTTCCTTAGCGACGAGAAATTTAAATTTTTCGCACGGGTAAATTTATCTACGCACCATACTTAGTCCTTTAGCAAATCAAGTAAGACTATCTAACCTACATCATTCATATTAACCATTCTCAAGTAAAAATATCTAAGGATAAAAAGAAATATGATGTTATATAAGTAAAAATATCTAAGGTGTAATATTCTTCCACTTGATTTCAGGTAAACTTATCCAAATAACACTGTCACAAAAATTATAACAAGTTAAAATGCATAACCACATAAATTACAATTGCTTTGTGTAGGTCAAATCTACTAAGTGGTTACAAAGGAAAATTTCATAACAAGTAAAAATACGTAAATACAAATAAATGAAAAAGTTAATACATTAAAAACTGACTAAGTTCATATTCCTAATTGTTAGAATGTCCTAACTGCTGGTTATTCTTAAAATCACTTTTTTTTTGTCGTTTAGTAAGCACAAAATGTAGATTTTAACGAAATCACGCAATATCGAAGCGACAATAAAACTCGAATGACGAAGAAAAATCTGGCAGTTTGAATGGTATATATAACTCATTTTACGGATTTATGTTGGTTAGTAAGGATTGCCTTTCAAGCGTCGATATGTTGCCAGGGCCAGAGGTGGTCGGTGTTTGTAATACGGAATTACGGAGTTACCAAGGCTGGGAATAGCAGGGCTGCCG
Organism: Tethea ocularis; assembly: GCA_963555595.1. Lineage (NCBI taxonomy): Eukaryota > Metazoa > Arthropoda > Insecta > Lepidoptera > Drepanidae > Tethea > Tethea ocularis. The sequence goes on along the minus strand of OY741963.1, from coordinate 5,587,886 downwards.
GGGACTGGGGGCTGCAGTTTTATTAATGTTTCTATCATTGGGGGGATGTGCCATAATCGCCACGCTTGGCAGACGGGTTGGCGATCGCAGTATTGTGTCGCAGTGCTCAGGGATATGCTGGTGCCCGTACCCAGGTATTTCCCTCGGACGACTTCTACGCCCCCCACGGGATGAGATGGGGTGGTGATATTTGTCGCCGTCACCACACAGCAAATGATATATTAATGAATATTTGGAACACATTAATAATCATTTCTAACCTGTAATATAAAAGTGAAGCCTTGCACATTGTCGCAAAAAAAGAAGAATGACCCATTTTTTAAGGATCAAGGGTTTGTTCTCACTAGTGCCCAGGGCTACATTCTAAACATAGACCTCAAGGAGGTTGCAGGAAGTTATAAAAACAATAAAGAAATAGGTATCAGCTAAACTTTTTCAATTTGTACTTCTTTACAAATATTTGATGTATAAAAAATATCATTTTCATCCCCCCATCTGGGAAAGAGTAATTTTGCTCTTTGATATCTGAGTGCAAAAGTAGTTATATCCGTTACAGGATTATTTGGAGGGGCGCGCCATGCCATGTTATCGTAGTTTATCTCTATATTATTAAAGCGTAATAAGAATATTTTTAATTTAATAAAAAAATAATTATTGTTGTGTATCAATTAGCTAAGAGTGTGACAGGATTTTTGGTAGGTACATTTACCATTTAGTCTACAGTAAGTTAAGTTTCGTAACTACGTACTGTACCTATAGGTCTGAGTTGGGAAAACCAACCTTGTTTGGGTTCCATCTTCAGTTCATAGTGACGCTGCATGCAATATGAGAGGAATTCACAATGAACACAATTCACATGAAAAAATACGTGCTTATAACTGTATGGGGTTCGATACTTCGATAGCTCCAAATAAAAACATATTTACCATTTTACAAGTACAGGAGAATAGTTACAACTCACCTCATAATTTTTATACCTATTGTACTCTACGTTCTTCAACTCCAGGTAAAAAAAAACAACGATGAGTCTTGTAAATGCACAATAATTTCTATAGTTCACTTCACTGCATTTAATCTGCAATATATATTGATATAAAAGATTATCAATCACTGACTGAGTGACACTTGACTGACTGACTGACAGTTAGAGATGTGCCGATTCCAAGGAACATGCTGAGTCAGACTGACTCGAATACCTAGCAGGTACTCACGTACTCGAGTATATAAAATACTGTATTCGGATCCACAATACTCGAATATTTACAGGTTTCGAGTACTTACGGTATTCGATATTAAATAATTTCAAAGTTTTTTTAGTTTCAATAACTTTGGTGATCTCACTGTCTTATAAACACACTATATAATAATCTTATCAAAGCGAGTAAATCGTGCTGAGTCCACTGAAGTATTCGAATACTCGTGCCAGTATTCGAATACCTGTCCGAGTCTTCAGACTCGAATCCTAATTCAATCCTTTTCTAACGAATACCAAAATATTCGAACACCGAAAATAGCCGACTCGGCACAGCACTACTGACAGTGAGTGAAGAATGACGCGTGTGATTTGTTGCCAACTCCCAATCATTCTTACCCCTAAACAGTGCTTCCAACAGATAAACTAGCTCTCCACCAGATTCATCTTCTAAAACTACCAAAATACCAATAACAAAAATCGGCCCTACTCCAACAATTATTAAAAGTTGCTAAAATTTCCACTAAACAAATTTTTGGTTTTTACGAAAGAAAACAACCTAAGTAGTTATTCCAGGTACCTAGTAGGATTCCCCGTGGACCCCATGGATCGTTGGACGTCATCATGTTCACAGAGATACTGTATTGTTCATGTCATGCATTGAGATAGGAAAAACGTCAACACCGATCCGTCAGATCAGTGTTGCCTACATAGTATAAGTAAATACGCCTGAAAATTAAAATGAAATAAAAATAATATATTTCGTGGTTGAGTGATAGCATTTTCAGTAAATGAAGCTGAATTATTGGAACTAGTGGATTATGAGAAAAAACCACCAGCCACTAAAGGCAATTTTCCTCCACTAAATAAGTTGGTAAAACTGCCCCTAAAGCTCAACCTAAAATTGCATAGAAAACCCCCTAATAAAATACAATACCGGATGTAATTTAGGACAGCGTATCGAAAGCTGATTTCATGGATTTTTTATCGGTCTTTTCATGAATTATACGTTTTTTTTTTCAGAAAAACTATAAAATCATTATACAAGTCTAAATTGTTTTGTGTATATTTTGCAATGATATTAAATATAGAGAAGCAGATATGTTATAGGCGCGTGTGTTGTGAAGACTTAAAAACGGCCCAATTGGGAAATCTTTTGATTTGCTGCGGCGAGCGCAATCAAGAGTGTGTCGCACTCACTAAAATATAGCTATCTCTTTCATTTATGTGCTACTTCGTATCTTTTGTTTTATTTATTCGTGAAACTTGTCAATGTGTGCAGTTTTGTATTGCTTGGAACAGATTTAAAACGCAAATTACTATGAACATATCTATTAGTTTAATATATCATTGATATTTTGTGTATTTAATCAAATGAAATATGCCACGTGAATCGGAGCCGCGGTGGTAGATCTTTTTTTTAGTAGGTACTTGTCATAGATAGTTTTAGATTCTATATTCAATTGTGGTTGCCATGACTACTACTATGGTTGTTGACTGTGAGCAATGTTAGAATATTAAAAGAGAATAATTTACATAAAGTACTTGTTTCAATAATATAAATATAATAGGTTATGGGCCTGCACAGCGCGTAAGTAAAAATGAGCCATCACATACATATCGAGCCACTGAAAAGAGAAAATTACGACACATGGCGAATTCATGCCAAAGCTCTTTTATTAAAACGGGGACTCTGGAATTACGTCTCAGAAACTATAAAGAAACCTGAGTGTGAAGGTGATGAACTAAATACATATTTAGAAAAAGATACTTTAGCACTAGCTGAATTATTTCTGATAATTGCACCGAGCGAATTGAAACAAGTGAAGAACTGTAAAACTAGCAAAGATGTCTGGAATACTCTTGAAGGTATTTACTACAGCAAAGGTCCTGCACGAAAGGCAAGTCTTTTAAAAGAACTAATCTTACGAAAAATGAATGAAGGTGATAATATAGTGGATCACTTGAATAAGTTTATGGACATCGTGGATAAGCTTGCAGATATGGAGATAATAATTAATAAAGATCTACTTACCATTATGATGCTTTATAGTTTGTCTCAATCGTTTGAAAATTTTCGGATTGCTATAGAATCCAGGGATGATCTACCCAATCCAGAAAATTTAAGAATAAAAATAATTGAAGAAGCTGAAGCTAGAAGAAATATGGCTAATACAAGTGAACAAAATTCTGATCACGAAGCATTGTATAGTAGACAGCACAAAAGAAATAAGAAGCCTATTGTGGAATGTTTTAAATGCAAGAAAAAGGGACATAAAGCAAATGAATGCTGGTCAAAAGTGGATAAAGGTAACAAAAGTAATGCAAATCTATATTGTTCAGAAGAAACATGTCTAAATACAAATGATAGTAAAGATAAAGTGAACAAATGGTGTCTTGATAGTGGATGCACGTCACATATGACATATGAATTAGATAGATTCCAAGATCTTGAGAAGAATGAGAGCAAATCTTTAAAGTTAGCATCAGAAAACTGCACAGCACAAATTGAAGGCCGTGGTTTAGCTAGACTTAACATTAAGGAAAGACCTAATCTAAATCTCACAGAAGCTTTGTATGTACCATCACTGACTACTAACCTAATATCTGTAGGAAAAATTACAGACAAAGGAGCAACAGTCTTATTTAATCAGAAAAACGCAACTGTAAAGCGTAATGGTGAAATACTATTAAAAGCAGAAAGAAATGAAGATGGTTTATACTATGTTAAAGAAAATATACAAGAAAAAGCTAGATACTGTGAAGCAAATAAAATGATGCGAATAGCTTTTGATAAAAAGATCATGGATGGTTTGGAATTTAATAAAAATGATACAATTAGAGACTGTGAAGTTTGTGCCAAGGGCAAAGCAACAAAATTGCCATTTAACACTTCTAAAAATGAAGAAAGAACAAATGAAAAATTACAAATTGTACATACAGATGTATGTGGTCCAATGAGACAATTATCCAAAGGAGGTTCCAAATATTTTATCACATTCACTGATGATTATTCGAGATATACACGAGTATATACAATGAAAACTAAGGATGAAGCCTTAACAAAATTTAAAAATGAGGTAGAAAGATTTACAAAACAAAAGATAGTTTGTTTACAAAGTGACAATGGGACGGAATATATAAACAATGAATTTGATAAATATCTTAAAGATAATGGCATCAAGAGAAGACTATCTGCACCATACACGCCAGAACAAAATGGTTTGGCAGAGAGAAAAAATAGAACATTACTTGATAAAGCTAGATGTATGTTAATTGACGCTAATATGAAAGAAGTATTTTGGGCCGAAGCCATTAATACTGCTAACTACTTAGCAAACCGTAGTCCTTGCAGTAGTATTGAAAACGCGACTCCATTTGAAAAATGGGTAAATAGAGTTCCATCTGTGAGGCATTTTCACATTTTCGGGACTAAGGCGTTTGTTTTGAATAAAGGAAAACGAAATGGGAAATTTGAAGCTAAAGCGACTGCTGGTATATTTGTAGGGTATTCGGAAAATCATAAGGTGTTATAACCCAAAATCTGATAAGGTGATAATCAGTAGAGATGTCAAAGTATTGGATAAAATGTTTTATGAAAATGATACAAAGGAAGAACAGAAAAAGGATGAAGTTAATAAAAAAGAAATAGATGTTGTATTTTTTCCTGAAGAAGAAAATGAAGTACTGAATGAAGAAGAAAATGTTAATGAAATGTTAAATGATGAAATGTTAAATGACGAAATGTTAAATGATGAAATGTTAAATGATGAAACTGTAGAAACAGATAATGAAGACATACCTGAAATGATTACAAATAATGAAATTGAAGCGACAACTTCAAGTAATGAAAAGCGACAGAGAAAGCCACCAGCATGGCAAAAGGATTATGAGATGGATGCTGATCAATTATTTCTCTGTGAAATAGATGAAAATAGTGATGAATGGGAAGATGCAATAATAGACGAAATTGAATCTCATTTAAAAAACAATACTTGGAAAATTGTACACAAGAATGAAAGTAAAAATTTGATAGACAATAAAATGATTCTAAAATATAAATACAATGCACTAGGAGAAATAGACAGACGCAAAGCGCGACTAGTAGCTCGTGGATTTAATCAAAGAGAAGGAATTGACTATACAGAAACATTTGCACCAGTAGCAAAAATGAGTACAGTAAGACTATTGATTGCACATGCAATAGAAAATAATATGAAGTTAAGCCAACTGGATGTCTGTACAGCATTTTTAAACGGTGATATAGACGAACAGATTTATATGAAGAAGCCGAAAAATCTTGATAAATACTTAAAAATTATTATATCACATGGAAAAGATAAAGAGTTGATAAAAAAGGCTAGAGAAATTATAATAGATATAAATACATATAAAAATAATGGAATATGTCAACTGAATAAAGCTATATATGGATTGAAACAGGCTGGAAGGCAATGGTTCTTAAAATTACACAGAAAGTTGTTGGAAATTGGTTTTAGAAATGCGACAGCGGATCCTTGTCTATATATATTTAAAAAAAGAGGAGAAATGCTGTATGCCAATATTTATGTTGACGATTTGATTTTTGCTTATAAATCCGATAATTTATATATGGAAGTCAAATCAAAATTAGAAAATAAATTTGACATAAGAGATATGGGTGCCCTCCATCATTGTTTAGGCATACGATTTACCCATGAAGGGGGAGAAATGAAGCTATCTCAAGAAACTTAAATTGATAACTTGATAGAAAAATTTAACATGGGAGAATGTAAGCCCGTGTCTACGCCAATGGAGCTAGGTCTAAAATTAGAGAAAAATGAAAAAGCAGATGAGAGAGACTACCCATATCAAAAACTAATTGGGTCATTAATGTACCTGGCCGTAGCGACAAGACCCGATATAATGTTCGCAGTAAGTTATCTGAGTCAATATAACAACTGTTATGACAAAAGTCACTGGCAAGCTGCCAAAAGAATAATCCGTTATCTGAAAGGTAGGTACGAAAAATTTGTGTATAAGATACAGAAAAACGGGAATGGCACTTGTGGGCATGGCTGATGCGGACTGGGCATCTTGTACTGTAGATCGCCGATCATATACTGGTTACTTATTTAAGTATGGTGGCGGTTTAATTAGTTACGAAACGAAGAAACAGAGAGTCGTGGCTCTGTCAACTGCAGAAGCCGAATACATGGCTATGACAGAAGCGACAAAGGAAGCTCTACACTTAAAACATTTGTTAGAAGATATTGGAGTGGCACAACAAACTGTAATAATTTATAATGACAATATGGCAGCACAAAAATTGGCTAATAATTTGATAACTGGAAAAAGGTCAAAGCATATAAGCATAAAAGAACACTTTATACGAGACTGTGTCCAAAATAAATTAGTAGCTATATGTTACAAGAATACAGAGAATATGGAAGCAGATCTTTTAACAAAGGCTTTACCACAACCGAGATTATTAAAATTACTTAAATTTATGGGAGTCACTCAGATTTGTGCTTAGACCCCAAGATCTTCGTGTCATAGATAGTTTTAGATTCTATATTCAATTGTGGTTGCCATGACTACTACTATGGTTGTTGACTGTGAGCAATGTTAGAATATTAAAAGAGAATAATTTACATAAAGTACTTGTTTCAATAATATAAATATAATAGTACTTGTGAGCATGGAAAAATGCTGATGTGTTATGGTGATGCACGTGGCAATGTTCTGTGAGGCATATGACATTAAATGTACTCCAACTGTCGACACCGAGAGAGAATAAAGGTTACTAAATTATTTGATACAGTAGTTTAGTTTCATTGATAACTAATCCAAAGGCCTAAAATAAGGTAAAAAACGAATGAGTGAGCTCATGAGTGAGTTAGGCGTATGAATGGAAGAGGAAGACGGATAACTGGCAGGATTGATCATGGTAGGCAGCAGGATGGAGATAGAGAGAATACAGTTGTTTGTTTGTGGGCTACTCGCACGAGTCGGGTATAGCCGGGAGCGTTGTGTTGACTGTTGTGTGCTATCAGCACTGTAAAAAAGTAGCCTATATGTTATTCCAGGGTATGATCTATCTATGTGCCAAGTTTCATCCAAATTCGTTCAGTAGTTTTTACGTGAAAGAGTAACAAATATACATCTATACTCACAAACTTTCACATTTGTAATATTAGTAGGATGAAATCTTGATGAAAACTAAACTGACCAAGATAGGTACCTACATAAGAGGTAGGTACATATTTTAAAAACTTACCCTAGGAACCTAATAGGGTAATAGGTACCTATTTTTGATAAGCGCCTCAAATCTGTAGAGAAAAAATCGCCAGTTATGAGAATACTACCTAATACACCTAGCACCATACTACATACATCCTACCTATTGTCCGTGTGTAGGGTCCAGTCCACACACGGACAAATAAGTCCTGCTTATTTGTTGCAACGGAGTGTTCATGAACTCTATCTAATGCGAGTGAAATCGCAGGGTGAAAGGAATATATGTGTAGTAGGTACCTTTAAAGAAGTAAGGATTACTTATGTGTTTTTTTTCAAAAGCAATCTTCATGGATCTTCTGCTTCAGCTGCAATAGGTATGTAACCGATCCTTCGTGCCTACTACGATCCCGGTCCCCTCGGTACAATACCTTTTTCTAGTTAAGTTTATTTACTTGGGAGTACCTAATGTTATCTAATCATTCAGTGATGAACCCTTTAATGTTTAAAGATTGTATACTAACAAGCAGGTTGTGGAAAATCGTTCTCCTTTGGAGTGTAACTGAAATTTTTATTTTTTATAATATTGAAACACGTTAGTATTATAAATAAAGAATATTTATTTTTCTATAAACACATTCTTTTATTCATCAAATGGCTCACATCATTATAAATCGCGGATCGCATTGGGCTTTCGTCAACGAAGTCGTGCGTGGATGGAGAAGAGTTCAGCGAACGGACCGCGGGTCGGCGACGCCGAGACGAAGCGCCCAGCACGCGCTGGTCCTTAGCTAAACAATTTGTGCATCGAGGTCAGGTAGAGATTACTTTAATCGCTAAATCACATTTGGACACTAATATACATGTATAAACTACTTTTAACAAATGTCAATATTGAGCAGTACGAGGTGGGCCGCGGGAGTTCGCGGCACTCAGCCTGCGTCACGCGACCCCATAGACGCAGTCACCGCGGCGCACGCCCGCCGTCTCTTCACCGGGCATCACCGCGGCACGGCGCCACTGGTCACGCACTCGCTCCACGTGCTGCAGTACACGCACCACGTTCATGCCTGCTAGTTTTCTGACGTCCTCCTCACTCCAGTCCGGGTCGCGCAGCAACTCGGCCAGCAAATGCGGGTAACGTGACACGTCTTCCAACCCCTCAGGCGGCGCGTCGATACCGTCATATCCCGCGCCTAGTCCTACGTGTTCCACGCCAGCCACACGACGGACATGATTAATATGTGCTACTACATCTTCCACAGTGGCTTTCTCGCCGCACGTTACTAGTTTAGCGTAAAAATTGATCATCACTACGCCACCGTTTGCGGCTATCATACGAAGTAACTCATCGGGTACATTTCGAGTAGAATTACATAAAGCCGCAACGCCTGAATGCGAAAACACTACCGGTGCCTGTGACATTTCTAAAGCATCGCGAGCGGTTTCTTCGCCGGCATGCGATAAATCAACGATCATGCCGAGACGATTCATTTCTCGTACCACCGCTCTTCCAAAGTCTGTGAGACCTCCTGAAGTGCCTGCGGCTCGCGCCCATCGATTATCGCAGGTATGAGTGACAGTGAGATATCGAGCTCCGAGCTGATAGAATGCGCGGAGTACTGCGAGTGAGTCGCCCAGAGCGTGTCCACCCTCTACGCCGATCAGAGAAGCGATACGACCTTCACGATGCGCTTCGAGAAGTTCTGTTGCGTCAGTGACAAGCGCAAGATGAGCTGCATTCATTTCTACAATGCGCTTGATAACGTCCATTTGCTCGAGTGCAAGTTGAACAGCGTCTCGATCACGTGCGCCGCAAGGCACATATGCCGACCAAAATTGCGCACCGACCTGACCGAGTCTAAGACGAGGTATATCCGTGTGCGACCAGCGTGATCGCGCCCATGGTTCGAGTCCATCGAGGCCTGCGCTCAGGTTGAATTCACTGATTTTGTTGTGTAAAAACTTTCGTACATTCCATGCTAGGTCATTATGACCATCAATGAGGGGAGAATCCCGTAACATTCGACGTATGGTTGTCAATCGCTGTTCCGGAGTGGCACGACCACTGCCGCCGAGAGCGAGAGGCAATGCCAACGCAGCACCGAGCGCGGCCAGCACGACCAATGCCGCCAAGGCAATGCGCCAACGAGGACGCCGTGGCATCGGCTTCTCGTCTGAGCTCCCGGACGCCGAAGCTGATAGTGAATCAGGCGCCCAGCGTCCACAGCGCTCGGCTACATCTGGTAGTGGTCCGGCAAACGTCATACCCTCTGGTACAGCCGCCTAGAACAAAAATAAGTTTTTTATAAATATTATCGTAGTGGATATTAAAATGTCTTTACAAAAAATTTAATTGGGAAATTATGAGAATCGTCAAGATGTTTAATGATTTATCGAAGAAAATAATCGAAATGATATTTAATTTATTTCCTCTTATTATATTATTAGTACTTAGATGACCGAGCTTTGCTCGTTTTTTTTTAAACGACGTTTTCTAAAAATTAAACCTAGCTAGATCAATTTTTCTCCCCCGAAACTCGCCGCATACTAAATTTCATGAAAATCGTTGGAGCCTTTTCCGAGATTCAGATTATATATATATTTATATATAAGAATTGCTCGTTTATAGGTATTAGATAGATAGATTTGATATTTATTTACAATGTACGGTAAGTATATGTAAGGTATACAGGTGTATATATATGTATTAAGTGACATCGTTACATCGACATTAGCCGTGTGGTGACGGCGACGAATATCACCACCCCATCTCATCCCGTGGGGGACGTAGAAGTCGTCCGAGGGAAGGTATACCAGAGTACGGGCAGCAGCGTATTTCTGAGAACTATAACACCATACTGCGATCGCCAACCCGCCTGCCAAGCGTGGCGATTATGGCATATCCCCCCAAATGAAAAACACAATTAAACCGCGGCCCCTAGTCCCCGGCAGCCCTGCTATTCCCAGCCTTGGTAACAGCTGTGGTAACGGCAGGGCAAGGGGTGCTAAGAATCCCCGGCAGATGCCGTGTTACCAACACCGACGACCTCTGGCCCTGGCAACGTACAACACTCGTACACTGCGGACCGACGAGAAGATAATCGAGCTGGAGGAGGAACTGAGCAGGTTACACTGGGATATAATAGGATTATCTGAAGTTCGAAGAGAGGGGGAGGACACGATAATCCTGAAATCAGGAAACCTGCTCTATTTCCGGGAGGGCGACCAACTGTCCCAAGATGGTGTCGGGTTCATAGTCCACAAGTCCCTCGTGAACAACGTAGTGAAAATCGAGAGTGTGTCGACTAGGGTGGTATACCTTGAAGTCAGAATCACCAAACGGTATTCGTTGAAGGTCATATAGGTATACGCACCGACTTCGACACACTCCGACGATGAGGTTGAGGTCATGTATGAGGATGTATCTAAAGCCATACATACCTCCAAAACTCATTTCACCGTGGTCATGGGGGACTTCAACGCAAAGGTGGGCAGACGATTCAGTGACGAGCTGAAAGTGGGGCAATTTGGAACTGGAGACCGGAACCCCCGGGGCCGGATGTTGGCCGACTTCATGGAGAAGGAAGGACTCTTTATGATGAATTCCTTCTTCAGGAAACCGGAACATCGCAAATGGACCTGGGTGAACCCCGATGGTAAAACCAAAAATGAGATAGACTTCATCTTGTCGACGAGAAGACAAATATTCAATGACGTCTCTGTGATCAATGCGGTCAAAACCGGGAGCGATCACCGACTCGTAAGAGGCTCATTGAATCTTAATGTCAAAGTCGAGAGGTCCCGACTGATGAAGTCTACGCTCCGTCCTTTACCATTCCACGTCCAAAACCCCGAACCCTTTCAACTCGAACTTCAAAACCGATTCGAATGCCTAGCAGACTGCGAAGAAGTGGACTCGTACAACGACAGGTTCGTGGAAGCTGTCCATACGGCTGGGTCGAAGTTCTTCATGGCCCGCCGTACAAAGGGAACGAAAAAGATCTCCAATTCTACCCTACAGCTCATGGAAGAAAGACGGAAAATGGTTCTGACGTCCTCGGATGATGCTGCCAGATATCGGCGGCTCAACAGACAGATCTCTTTGACTCGCGATACACGCCAATTTAATACTATCAGTGTTAAAGAGGCCATCGAGCGAAACAAAGGCTCTAAAGTGTTCGCACGAGATCAGTCTGTCGGGCAGAGCCAACTGACGAAGCTGAAGACTGAGGATGGCAGAATCATCACGTAAAAACCTGAGTTGCTGGGAGAGATCGAGAAGTTCTACGGACAGTTGTACACGACAACGCAGTCATCTGTCGATAGTCTTGCTTCAGATCCCAGAGCAAGGCTAACCCGACATTACACCGAAGATATCCCGGACGTCAGCCTGTACGAGATTAGAATGGCTCTCAAACAACTCAAGAACAACAAGGCGCCTGGATATGATGGAGTTACAACTGAGCTTCTGAAGGCGGGTGGTACACCGATCCCTAGGGCCCTTCAGAAGCAATTTAATTTCGTCATACTCAAAGGCCAGACGCCGCAAGCATGGCACAGTGGCGTGGTGGTGCTTTTCTTCAAAAAAGGTGATAAAACCCTATTGAAGAATTACAGACCCATCACACTGCTGAGCCATGTTTACAAGTTGTTCTCGAGAGTCATTACGAACCGTCTCGCACCCAGGTTTGACGACTTCCAGCCTCCCGAACAAGCCGGTTTCCGAAAAGGCTTTAGCACCATAGACCACATACACATGCTGCGGCAAGTTATACAGAAGACCGAGGAGTATAACCAGCCATTATGCACATCGAGGTACATCGAGGTGTTAAAATGTTTGTATGAGAACGCCACCATGCCAGTCCGACTCCAGGACCAGAACTCGAAACCTATCCAACTGCAGCGAGGTGTGAGACAGGGAGACGTGTATCTCCGAAACTGTTCACCGCTGCATTGGAAGATGTCTTCAAGCTTCTGGACTGGAACGGATCTGGCATCAATGTCAATGGCGAGTACATCAATCACCTTCGATTTGCCGATGATATAGTCGTCATGGCTGAAACCTTGGAAGACCTTGGTACAATGCTCGATGACCTCGGCAGAGTCTCTCAACAAGTGGGCCTAAAAATGAACATGGATAAGACGAAAATCATGTCGAACGTCCATGTTACATCCACTCAAGTAAACGTTGGAAACTCTGTACTCGAAGTTGTAGATTTCTACATCTACCTAGGACAGACCATCCAACTAGGTAAGTCCAACTTCGAGAAAGAGGTCAATCGTCGAATCCAGCTCGGCTGGGCAGCGTTCGGGAAGCTACGTAATATCTTCTCGTACCATATACCGCAGTGTCTCAAGTCGAAAGTCTTCGACCAGTGTGTGTTGCCAGTGATGACTTATGGAGCAGAGACGTGGTCGCTTACGATGGGCCTCATAAGAAGGCTCAAGGTCACCCAAAGAGCAATGGAGAGGGCTATACTCGGAGTTTCCCTGCTAGATCGAATCAGAAATGATGAGATCCGCAGGCGAACCAAAGTAATCGACATAGCCCGAAGAATTGCCAAACTTAAGTGGCAGTGGGCGGGGCACATCGCTCGAAGAACCGACGGCCGCTGGGGCAGAAGAGTTCTCGAGTGGCGACCACGAACCGGAAGACGCAGCGTGTGCAGACCCCCTACAAGGTGGACCGATGATCTTGTGAGGGTCGCGGGAAACCGCTGGATGCGGGTAGCGCAAGACCGGCCAGATGTGGAGATCCTTGGGGGAGGCCTTTGTCCAGCAGTGGACGTCTTTCGGCTGACATGATGAAGTGACATCGTAATGAAAACTGAAACCATGGATTCACTACCAGGGGGTCAATTCCACTAATTATTATTTTTTTTTTTTTTTTGATTAGATTACAATTGGATCGCAGCTGAATGACGACTTTTGCACGTTTTCGTATTCCACTAATAAATCCTTCGATCAACAATATCATCTGACAACGATGAACGAACGATGTTTCGGTTACCAAGGGCAACAACGATTACAATCTACCTTGCCGGCGCCGGCGCCCCTACTGCCTTGGCGCCTGTGTGCGCTGCTTCGCACACAGGGGCAGCGCGGCCCTGTTCACTACAAGATTCTGGTCCCCTTAGCGTTAGAATTTATGTCAGATCTTTCATTAATTTCCCTGAACGTCTTGTAAAAAAACTATTTTTTTTTTCACCTATAACTAAGTGAAATGTAAAAATTCCAGTAAGCGTCCGATGAACTATTTTACAGGCAAGGTTACCACTACAATTTCGTGAATTCTGTGCACTCAAAAAATGCTGAATATTTGTCAAATTAAACTGAGGGGTCCAGAATCATGAGCTGAATCTATGGTATCAGTTGTAGTCCCTATGCTAGTCCCTATGCTCCTCCTCACACATGGTTATCTGATCCCAAACTAAGCAGAGCTTGTAGTATGGAAACCAAATAAGTGAAGTAGGTACTACATATAGATTTTTTTTATAAATAAGTACATACTTATATAGATAATTACATCAAAAAACATGATGTTCTATACTTCTTTTGAACTATTATTTTAAACTGACGACTACAATAATGGTTACAAAACCAAAAATTATTCTTAAAAAAGTAACAGAAATCAAAAAGTTACAAGCGTTCAAGTGATTCAAATACCTAATTGAACGAACACGTGACAATAATTTAACACGTGTTCAATTATGCTAGGGGCACAGAGACTTTAGTTAGAGGAAGGGGGCACTGAGTACCTACGCCCGAATAGCCTCTGACCCATTTACAGGGAGAAATGGCGCGAAGGCTTCAGGAGTTCAGTCTCCATGAAAACCCCCATTCAATATACGTTGCTCATATTTTGCAATGATCTAGGTCAACAGTGAATCGAGGATGTAGTGAAAATGTGGCCAATGAATAGTAGGTAGGTATTTATCGTTGATGGTTTTAAAGTCTTTCACATATTTCGCCGCCAAGGTTATCAACACATTTTGCCTATATCCAAGGCTCAGCATAAAAATGTCACAAGGTTTTTTTTTTCCATAAGTAAGACATTTTCAATCGATAATCGTTGGTAGGTACTTAGTACTACAAGTATCCTAACACCGTTTTTTATTTTTTTTTGAAAGGACTAAGTTGGTAGCCTCAGATGGCAGATGGCAACAACCTTACCGGACAAAACCTAACACCGTGCTATAAGCAGTTTTCTCTTGCTGTTTTCCTTCACCTCAAGCTATTAGGTATCAGCTTAAAATACTATTTTCATATGTAACGGGTGAAATTTGTAAAAACACAGAACGGCATATAGAAAAGGAAAGCGTAGAGGCGGAGCTGCATTGATTTGCTGCATGCCAGACACGGACTACTGCCCACGAGGCCCGGCCCACAACTCACAGAGCGGGGCCCGCGCCTCAGTTCGCTGCTCCCTACGGCTGACATAATGTTGCGTGAAATTTGCGCCCCCGTTGTTACTTCACCTACCCTGCATCTACCTACAACTAGCCATCCGTCCATACCACTTTCCGCAGCGTTTTTATACTAGGTATATCTCAATATACGCCGCGAATATTCGCGATATCTATTCACTAGATCGATATTCATTTATAACTCCGAAAAAAAATCGGGAATTATAAGTTTGTATCGGGTGAACTGTCTGTCTGTGGCACCATGGAAGCTGGAGAGTGTTGTTAGCTAAGACGGAGCGGATTTTCTTGAAAAATTGCTTGTTACAAGAAAATCTGGTCAGCCGTTTGAAGATTACCACCACTTTTCTAGTGTGCTTCGGAGGTTTTATTATATTAGGAGGGATATCGTCGGTACCTACTTATTAGTTGTACATGCTATCATCATATTAGCGGCGAGTTTCCTTTGTTTATGCCTCAGTTTTTCAATTTAAGAGGAGGCTATCTGTGTATGTCTCCGTCCCTTACTAAACTGGCGGTGACAAGCGAGACAGGAGAAACGTCATTTTGGTAAAAAATATGGTTATGTTATTTAAAAAGAAACTAGATTCCCTTTCTAATGGATTTCAGGATGCATGTTAATATTTTTCAAGTTATTTGGATAGCCCAAATAAGAACAGAATGCATTCTTAGTTTTAAAAAGGGGCATAATAACGATTTATTTCTGACGTTACTAATGAAAAATTCCGATATAAAAAACTACTTCCCGTCACATATTCTCTAGTTTCACATATTGTTTTTTCAAATATCTTGGAACAAAGAGTACAGAGTAAAACATATTTTAGAATCATCATTTCACGTATAGCATCGCCGTGTATTACGAACTGTTGGTAGAGTCAATTGTAACTTCTGACGTTCAATAGATGCCTTATGAATTTTGAGTTTGAACCTAGTTACCCATTTACCAATTATCAACAATATAATAGGAACTTATAGCCGTGTAAAGTTAACAAATAGACAGACTTACCATACTATCGTAGTTACTTACCTATAATTATGGTAAATATAATTAGGTATTGTAACGAGAACCTACAAGCGATATGCATGCATGTTTATTTTTTTTCAAATAAAATTACCTATACGGAGTAACTTCGGTTAGTTATATTATGTCAATTTATTTATTATATTTATTTAATTTATTTCAAGTGCCCGAGCGCTATCACTAGGAAGTTATAACAATTAGGTGTTTCACTTTGGCTTTGAAAATATCTAGGTAGGTTCCGAAAACAAAGATCCCGGAGGCGAGTTCCAGCACTTCTTGTTCGCATAAAGAATCCTTGGTTCTTCAAAGCACTGTGCCCGAACACATGTAGGTAACGTAACAGTGAAAAGTACACAGTGAATTTAGACATAAAACAATAAAAATAACTCTTTTTTATATGTATTTGTTGTAAATAATTGTAAATATTGTATATTATAGAATAAATATTTATAAACAACTATATAATAAATAAACGGCAAAATTATGTTTGAAATAAAAATATACATAAATAAGTACACTTAATAAACATAAAAAAAATATTTATGTTGTTACATATCGCGCCTAACAACTAACACTCTATCATCTCAAAATGTCGAGTTTTTGAGTTAAGTATGGATTTTGAAAGTAAATATTTTTTGCTATTATCTGGTAAGACAAGTGGTATTTATTTATATCACATCGAACCATCGGTATCAAGTAGGTAACTTAGCACAGGAAAATTGTGTTGACTGTTCAATATATTCATTGGCTCCACAATAGGTACGGTAACTAATACCGTCATAACCTGACTTAGTCAGTGGTCGCTCCGCGTGGATCTGCGGTTCCACTCGTGTTCATTAGTGATAGAATTTTTCGAATCGGACTAGTAACATCAAACTCTTCAGCTTTATTATTAGTAGGTATTAGTACCTATAGATAGATTATACGATATTTTTTTTATTTAATTTTCATCTCTAGCATACAGAACTTAAAATAAAGTAAGCATATATTATTATTAGGTACCTATACTAGGTAGGTACCTATATTAAGTTTTAAAAATACCTATAGCAAACGTTACTATGAAAATAGATCAATAAATAATACCTATAGGGTCAATTAATTATGTACTTATTAAATTCACATTTTCCAATATGCAAACTAAATAAAAGAAAGTAGTACTACAAAATAATAAGAAAATGTAAAAATTATGTTACTTTTAACAAACTTTCAAAATAACAGCCTTTGTTTATACCGTTTTGGATGACCGAATTTTTCAACTAGGTCATCCCTTAAAATTAGTTGGTCCACGCCGGCCCGCCCTCATGAGCACACGATTGCTCTAATGCTCTACAAAGATAGCACAGATCGATATCTCGGTTTTAACCGTCTGTTCCGAACAGACAGCGGTAAAGTGATACCTAGTGAGCGCAAGCTGACAACGAAAAAGATTAACTCATCAGTGAATGAAGTACGCGGCTACCGCTTTGATGTATATGTTACCGGAAATGTATGAAATATAGGAATGTTCATACTCAATCAGAGAACTTTATATTACATTAACCAACTATTATAACATAAATTAAATATTAAATTAAAATTAAACTACAACTATCTATCCTATATACAGAGTAAATAGGAATTGTATACAATTCCTGTGTATTTCCCCTAGGCAATTATAACAATAATGATACTTGGAAATATATAGAAACTATTGAAAAAAATAGGTTGGGGTTATTTTTTTTTATTTTGCATAGAATAGCAAGTATTCGCACAAAAGTACCTTTCACTTACAACCCCCCAAATACCGCTATCCTTACAAATATACCGAATGTAGTACTCCGATAGATATTTAGGAAATGTATGGATTTCCTAGGAAATGTATACAATGATGGATTAGATACTTTTCCGTTAACATATACATAAACAGCGATCCGTGAACGAGACGACATTTCCGTCAATCTTTCGTACCTACCTACCACCGAAAACGTATTAGTAAAATGTAAAGCGGCTATATAGCGACACCTAGCCAGGAGCATTGCTTAACCGTCTTAATTAATGAAAGATTTACGATAAGTTAGCTAGCTACTGAAAGGAAGGAAGACTCCTTCCTTTCAGTAGCTAGCTAACTTTACTATTGGCTTCTCCTCTACAGAAAAACAGTGAATAGTGTATTTTATGTGTAAGAAATTATGTTTCCAATTTGCGATATAGGGCGACGCGAAATGAGGAAAGTTACAAATATGGTATTACAAACAAACTATTCACAATGAGTTTTACTTTGAGTTCTATGATAAAAATATGCATAAGAATGTGTATAAAGTAGTCGAAAATAAAACTCACGGCTGTGTCTTAATTTATCCATAGCGTATTATGCGGCCCACGCTGCAAGTAGGTATAGGTAGGAGGGAGGGGTGGAATGTAGACATACAGAAACCGCCCAGCCGTCGATAGGAAAATCACAAATAACTTTCTAAAGTTACAGAGGACCGACTTACGGATGATTGTAGGTCTAATCACAGGCCACTGCAATCTAAATTACCTACCACTTGCATAAGACAGGAACAACGGACAGCCTCCTGTGCCGGGCCTGGATGCAGGAAGACGAAACAGTGGAGCAGTGTTAACACACTGTACAGTCACAGAAGATAGTAGAACCAAGACGGTTTTACGGAAGCCACAAACTGTCCACAGTTGATAACAGCAACACCCACATCACTGAAGCAAATTTGCCAGAACCCCAAGGCCACACTCCGTTACTTTAAAGAGCCAGGATGGCTTGGGTAAAGCTGGCAGGGGGGAATACACAATACACCCTAAGCGGGACGTTAGTGCAGGCCTTATGGCCCCCACACAGAATAAGAATGTCATGTTAGACTGAAATAGTTGAATACGAAAGCACGTTAGTAGTAGGTATCCAAACGCTTCCTCCCTACAATAACACAACAAAGCAAATATTGCCCACCTAAGTACTTCTGTAACGAACGAGAGATAAAAATGGGGATAAATCCCTTTACATTGCCTAGAGAGCCATCCTTTTAACGTTTATGTCGCTCAATGTTACTTTTCCGTACTTACCTATGTCTAAGTAGCGCAGGTAAGTGCGTCCCAGAACTTCCAGACATATATATCTATCAAATACATATATACTTAGGTATATATAATATATAAACACGGAGTATATTAATATTACAACACGATTTAACCTTTTCCCTGAACAAATCTAGTGATTTGATAAAAAATACTAAGAATTGGTTAAGTGAAATTACAAAATAACATATCATCAGGAGGCCAATTCTCACGTTGTAGAGATGATCTCTAATTCGAGATATGTCAAAACAAAATGGCGAATCTCTAATAAATCAAATTTTCTTATTCTCGGGATGTCACGCTAGAGAAATGTCGAATCCCTTTCGTTCGAGATGCAACGGATGGTCCGGAGCAGTAGATTAGTAGTAGTTCGATGTCGAATGAGAAGTTGGGTAGAACGTTACTAACTTCAAATTTTATTTGCCATTGTTATCAAGAACGTAAATGTATAAAATATATTTCAATTTTAATAATAAATTTGTAACTATAGAACTCCGATTAGATTAAATTATCATTATTTAGTGTTAAAATAAAGGGCACTTCGCCCTATATTCTCCATAATAATATTATTATAATAGTCTATCTACGTGCAAAATATTTATTTTTTATATTTTTATTTTAGAATTTAAATATAAGATATAGCGCCATCTATTGAGAAGGTGTCAAACCTTTTGATCGGCGCAACATAATTTCATTTCACGCGAGTAAACATTTCTCTTAGTCGCATACTTGTAAAGTTATTTTTTTAAACTTTTGTAGTTTAGGTAAACTATTGATTGATGAATTAAGTATTTGAAGTAATATATGTTATTTTTACACTATGTTCATATTTTAAATAAAACTTTATAAATCGGTAATGACTACGTGTCTCGATTATACGTTACCATAATCGATAAAACGGAACGTGTTATTTTGATGTCTACAGCTAAGTCGAAGGAAATAATCTCTATTGTAGCTGAGAATGCAGTTTTTTGATTCAGTAGTCATTTTGGTGAGATTTTTCATAGACATTCATGATTAGAGATGATCTCTACCCGCGCGAGAATTGGGCTCCAGTGTCGGCCCGAGACCAGATTGAGGATGGAGCGAGATCAAAATTTGGCGCCCCATATAACTACTGTTACCTATGAAAAAACATGTACCTACAGCACTTCTCACAGGAACAGTTGATAGACAATTAAATAAGTTGAAAATTAATTACTCGATTACTACTATAGCGAGCCGGCAAACGAAATATCAAAAATCTTTTTTGTTCTTTAGTTTCTGATGGCATTCTTGTATAGCACGATAATCTATACCTACTATATTGGAATTGATTTTAAGATTCCAAACTGATAGTAAAATCGTGGTTCTCCAATGGATCCCTTCACACATTCAATTCAAAGAAAATGACGACGTTGATCTGAACAAATAAGCATCTGTTGATGGTATTCCAACAACAATAGCACCATTATTTTCTGACTGCTTTAATCTAATAAGAGACAGTGTAGAAATTTGTGGCAAGAGTAGATTTCGATCAAAGATCAAATGAAAAGGGAATTTGATACCCGACTATTCAGCCCCAAATCTCTAAACTCCCCTGGATTGATTATACAACAATGGATAGAAACAACATAGTCTCTGCTCTGAGGTTGCGTTCTGGTTTACCTATTATAACTTCGAAAAAGTTCGCATTCTAGATGAAGAAAGTTGCTTCACCAAATTGTGTGGATTGCGGAGTAGTTTAAGGCGTTCATCATGTGCTATGGTAGTGTTCTGGGGGCCAATTCCACTAATTAATTTTGATTAGATTACAATTGGATCGCAGCTGAATGATGACATTTGCATGTTTTCGTATTCCACTAATAATCTGACAACAATCGAGATCCAATCATGGTTGAATTAAAGTTAAAGTTCGATCAAGTGGTATTCCACTAAACATTTGACACATTTGATTGGATTAGAATTGTTTCGGTTACCAAGGGCAACAACGATTACAATATAATCGTTATCCAATCGTGGTTCGGTTTCGTTTATTTAGTGGAATACCGTTTTTTATTAAAATTTGAATTGTATTGGAAACGAACTTTAACTGAATCGAAATTGAATGACAACCGTTGTAATTTAGCGGAATTGGCCCCCTATAATATGAAACGCAACTTTGGGACAATCTCATTTTGGCGTGGATAGAGATAGTGACATCGGTGCTTGTAATACTCGTAGTATCTTGGCTAACCTTTCGTCTGACAAAGCGAATTTTTTACATGAATTATGTTCATTATCGTTATATATAAAGCTATATTTTTTTGTTTCTCGATTTATTTTACGCATAATTTTATTGTAAGCATAATTTACTAAGCGATATAGTATATATATATAAATTATCGCCAAATATATACTATATAGCCTACATAACATTGACTGAGGACACTTTATTTCATGAAGTTTGTATTAGAGCGTGATTCCATGTGTTGGTAATTCAGTATAATTATAGCTTCTGTACAAGCTCTGAAGAAAGTTATCTAACAATGTTATATTGTTATTTGTTTCAGAAAATATTAACAGTCAACACACGGCCACTGATCAAGCTACACCTTTTTATTGCAAAATAGCTTCTATTACAACCGCATAAGGTGCCGCAGTGTTTACCTTGACTTGTGGTCGTCCGTACGTACATATTATGAGAACAAGGGCGTACCCAGCTTTTGACCAAGAGGGGGCAAATACCCAGGCTTTGGCACATAGGCAAATCAGATTTTTTCGAAAGTCAATACAAAGTAATATTGTAAAAATTCAGCAGGTTATACCGTGGGAAGGGAATTCCAGAGGGGGCAGCTGCCCTCCCCTGCCCCCCTTCAGTAGGCCCATGTATGAGAGCGAAATCTTTATGAAAGTTAAACTATTTTAAACGTACAAAGCGAAGGTACAAAAAGTCTTCAAAATGTCGACATCTACGGTGTAGGTAGGTTGTTGATTAGGTAGGTTCGGTTATGTAGTTGTAATGGTGTTAGTTACATACACGTATCGTGCCAACTACCTAAAAACAACAACAGGTATATGCATGATCTTTTTTTCTATCGTATTTCTTAACAAATTATGAAAATAACGTGAAAGAGTTTTCACTCTTTGACATCTTCATTAAAATTAAAAAAAGTAATTTCAATTTCACCTTTTTATCTCAGTCTTTCTAGTAATTTTGCTATTGCTATATGTTTGATTGCTTATATCTTGTTATTTTATTCAATGCAAATTCTATTTCCTGTAAAGAAAGCTGGATGCCTATATTATCACGCTATATAGGTATTATTACTACGCTACTATTAAAGATACGTAGATATCTATATCGATGGTAATAATACTGTCAGTAGGTACGAGGTGATGTGAACTGAAACCTGAAAATCACTACCATACATTGCAATACTCCATACAAATACCGTTGAGGACCAAGTTTTTGTTGACAACACAATGATAAAAGATAAATTAAACAATGATACCCACTTTTCCTGCCTTGGCAATAAAACGTCCCCTTTTATGTGCATTAAAGGTAAAAATAGAGACACTTCAAAATATATTTGACGGTAAATCCGTTTAGTGCTATAAAATTGAGTACCGGTTCAATTGAGATGTAAAAAGGAACGTGTCCTTACGGCACGGCTTGAAATGAACTTTACTCGCGTATGTAATGTGTCGACTTATTATATACTAGCTGACCCGGCAGACGTTGTCCTGCCCTGAGAACAAAAATAAAACTGGGACCTACCTACCTACCCCTACCTACCTTACCTACCTACCCTACCTAACTACCTACCCCTAACCTAAGTACCTACCCCTACCTACCTTACCTACCTACCCTACCAACCCCTACCTATCTACCTACCCCTACCTATCTACCTACCCCTACCTATCTACCTACCCCTACCTAACTACCTACCCCTAGCTAACTACCTACCCCTACCTAACTACCTACCCCTACCTACCTTACCTACCTACCCTACCTACCTCTACCTACCCCTACCTACCTTACCTACCTACCCCTACCTACTTATCCTATGTCCTTCTCCTGGCTCTAAACTACCTCCCTGCCAATTTTCAGCTAAATCGGTTCAGCCGTTCTTGAGTTATAAGTGGAGTAACTAACACGACTTTCTTTTATATATATAGATAGATTACATTGACTCCCCCCCCGTACCCCAGTGACGCTTACATGGAGCCTACATCGCATGCTGGCTAGCTGAGCGCGGTGAGCGACAACCACGCGACTTTTTTCTAATACTTGCATTTTTAAACTCGTGATATCTTCCGAATGAAATGTCCGAATTGAATAATTCAAAAAGTTATAAAAAGGTATTAAAGCCGTCTTGAATATAAAGTAATTTATTTTGATGAGGATTAATACCAAGGTACAAATGAAGAGCCTTTTCAAGAGGCGGCATATATAAATTAATATTTTAGAATAAAAAACTGCTTACTGTGACATAACTATAATATTTAGACATATGCTGTCGCGACACTTTTTGTAGATAATGATGAGTTCTGCAAAGTCGTAGTAAATGATTTTGTTCTATCATCAATAGTTTTCGCAGCGCACGCGACGTAAGGAATTTTTCAGGTCATTTTTTTACACCTTATGTTACATTATTGGAGTTTTAGTAAGGATCCCTAATTTTTTTTTAAATATAATATAGCCTATGTTACTCGGGGATAATGTAGCTTTCCAAAGGTGAAAGAATTTTTGAAATCGGTCCAGTAGTTTCGGAGCCTATTCATTACAAACAAACAAACAAACAAACAAACAAATCTTTCCTCTTTATAATATTAGTATAGATTTGTAGATGTGTCAAATAAAAATCGTCCCTTGGTGTCTACTTGATTTTCTGTTTATTTGCCTGTATATACAATACTAATTTTCTCTTTGATTTTCGTTTCGTTTGATGCTGCAGGTCTATCCTGTTGGTATTACTAGTTGTAGCCCTTCTAATAAAAAAATAACACCGGACAAGTGCGAGTCTGACTCGCGCACCGAGGGTTCTGTAATTCCTATGTTACTTTAAATACCATAGACTTCTTATAGGTTTTCCTGTAATCTGTAGGTAAAGTAAAATTTGGCCTAGTTGTTTCGGAGGAGGGGGGGGGAATGGACAATTTTCACCTATTTTTTGGAATAACATAAAAACTATTAATATTAAAAAGACAAAAAAAATATTTGAGATCTTCACAGCAAGCCCTTTCATTTGATATATCACACAATATAGTTTGCAATTTGTTTTTTTTTCTAATTTACCCCCCAAAAGTAGACCCATGTTTGAAATTCATTTATTTACGTTACACGTCATGTTTGGATCACCGACATACATATGTGTCCCAAATTTCAGCTCAATCCAGTCCAGTATTTTCGGACAGACAGACACACTAGTGATCCTGTAAGGGTTCCCCCAAAACTAGAAATTTTAATTTCAAAAACAAATTTCATACTCTCAACAAAATTTATGGGGCACCAAATTTTTTCTGTCAGTTTTGATAATAATGATCAAGAAAAAATATTTATAGCAATTCATTGGTTCTAACCCAATCTCAATTGAAAACTTGACTTAAGTTGCTTCAATCTCTATACGTCTTTATTTGATCATAAGTTAAGAAATACACCTATATCTAATGTATGTAATTCGACGCAAGTTGGTAATGCACTGGGCAAGTGAGTGTATAACTTTGCTTCTAATGCACAGTGTCTTGCCTGCTTGATCTATGCGAGATAGGTGTACATTATGTACCTACGAGCAGCAAACAACTGTTGCTCAAAAGAGTTATATAGCCACTAGAACTATTTACACCTAGGTACTTAAACTAATCAACGTAAAAGACGAAATATATAAATTATCAAAAAAATATTCTAGGTCGAACTATAACAGAAAGTTGAAACAATAATATTGTACAATAATAAATCTGTTTTTTTATGTTTACAAAAAACATAGTAGAATAGGTATTGATTATTGTATATTATATTTTAGGAAATATTTGATTATTTTTGTATTTTGGAATTAAGTATAATTAAATCAGTGCAAAAATGGAACTCATATAGAATAGCTCACATATACTCGTACTTCACCAGTGCCAGTTTGATGTCAGTTGATGCGGGACGATGGCAAAAACTGGATGAAATGTCTTTGGTTGGTACCCTGGAGGTTGGGACGAGCGTAGCGTGTCGGTACCTTGGCTCCGTCTCACCCAGAAAGTTTAGCTACCGAGGCCGTGGGGTGCGGAAACTTAATGATGGTTAACTTGGTCTTAGGTCGCCATATTCCGCACGTCTCGTGACAAGAGAGTGTCTAATGTGTCTATCTAGGATAACAAATAAGCATTTCCTTACAATATGGCAATGCCTAGTCTTTTTGGCACGATTACGCGAGGTAGTAATCTGGGGCAAAGATTTTACCTGTACCTACTTAACTAATTATTTTGTATTTGTTACACTTTTAAGCTATTTTGTAAAAGTACCTATTTTCTAATTAATTGTTAAAATGATAATAAATTGGAAAAATAAGTTGAAAATAGTGCGAGTTAAAAAAATATGCATGAATTTTTAACAACCCTATTGATTATATGCAACCGACTGTTGACGTGTAAAACCATAAGTGTACCAACGAACTTTGGTAACTGTTGGATTCTGCCTTTCAATCTTTAGCTATGATATTTCAAATCTTTGAAATTATTATTGTTTCACCTTAAAAATTCTATAGTTCTCCTCTAAACTTAGATGGTGCTGACTTCGGTCACATTCACATCACCACTCACAAATAAACCAAAACCAATCATATTAAACACGCAAATTATATACCTACTAGGTACCCATAGAAAAAAAAACTTCACAGCTAAAATAAACTAAGAGGTATATTATGACATTATTTAGGACCTAGACTTTTTAATAAAATCTTTGTAATCTACTAATTACGCAAAACTATACCTACAATTTATTATTCCTACTACCTAATTAAAAAATGCGATAGTTTGTGCGAAATTTTGGTACTCAATTATTGTGCTCCAAAGTTTGTATGGATGACCCGATTTAATCCGTACATGCGTGATGTTTTACAGCCTGTAAATAATAATCTTCCTCAATAAACGGATATCTAATGCAAATATAATTAGAATATCAGCTCTAAATCAAATCAAATCAAAACTCATTTATTCAGTTTAGGCCCTAATAAGGCACTTATGAATGTCAAAAGTTACAGTTTTACAATAGACTCTACTACCGGTTCGGTACTAAATTAGGTACTTAGATTATATAAAAAAAATATATATATATATATAATATACCTACTTAATTAACAAATAAGAAATCTACGCTTTATATTGAGCAAATATAAGATAGCTTCGGTAGGTACGATAGTCCTATTTTTTCAAATATAACACAGAAATAAGCTAACTACATTGTAAATTACTTGTAATGAAGGATGAGTTTCGATTGGTTTCAATAAATATTTCAAAATAAGTATACCTAAGTATGAAATGAAAATTGGAATGACTGGTAATGAAACAGAATGAAAATATAAGTTCAAATGAAGTAATGCGCTTCAAATCCCACGTTCATCAGTCACAACACATCCGTAGAAAAATACTTAAACAACACATTTGAATACGGTATGCGTACCTAAGTGACATTATGAGCACTACAGACATGTCAGTTGAGGCCGTCCCTAGAGGACCGATGATGATATATCATGCAGGGATGAGGGCCGATGCGACAGGAGCTAGGTGGGCAGGCATTCGACACGTACGTGGGCGTGCGGAGAGGTGATAGCTCGGCAAAGGCAGGCATGCGCCGCCGGCGCCACCTGGTAGTCCATATAGTTTCCGTAGCCCATGTGGTCGCAGGTGCAGGCGCAGTTCTCGATGTGTTGCCGTAGCTCGAGCTCTAGTTCCCACGGCGGCTCCATGAGCGCGATGAGGCGGGCGGGGGCGCACCGCGGCGAGCCCGCGCCTTCGCGCGCTGCGAATGCGGCCCCGGGCCGGGCGCGGGCCGCACCTGCGCGACGCCACCTGCCTCCCCACTCCCCGCCCGACGAGCTCCACCATACAAGTATCCGATTAACGGGGCACGGCGCCGCCGATGCGGCCCTCGCAGCGAGCCCGAGACGCTACACCCGGAGAGCAGCGAGCCGCGGTGCACGCGGCCACTCGCGTGTCGGCACGCATAGCAAGGCGGCCGGCTGCCAGCAGGGGAATGCCGCGCTCCCGGCCGAGCGGCGAGCGCCCGGGCGACCCGGCCGCGCCGGCGCCCCGAGCTCCACGTGACAGCATCCCACCCCCACCTCCACCCACACTCAGCCTCCCAGCCCACCGCACGACTCGCCCGCTGCGGCTCTCACCGCTGCCGCCACCGGACACATCTTTCAGATGCACAATCGTCAACCATCAATTAACTCTTTGACGTTACATATCTACATTAGTATTAGATTGCAGATGAAGATGTGTCCATTTTCTTTTTCGTCACCAATCATATAGCATCAACAAAAAAATAACACTTTAAAGCAACCCTAAAAAGAGTAAAACCTCCTTCAAAACAATGAAATAGGAACAATAATCTGATTGTTTTGAAGTCAGCGAAAGTGTAGTTCATGTTTGCGGTTCTATTTTTGGTTTTGTATTGTTGAAAGTTTTTTATTTTTAAATTTTTAGTTTCTTATGTGTAGGTAATCAATGACTCTCAAGATGTGTCACTGACCTAAGATAAGCATATGTACTTTCCATCATCGTTCCTATAGTATTTAAAGAATTATCCCCTAACTCCTAGCCGTTAAGGAGTTGTACCTTCCATGATCAGCTCAGCAACTATGATTACCAGACGCAAATATCTTAATAGCTTTAGAAAATATATGAAAGTCGTTGTAAGTGCCTATAAAATTTGAAGATTTCCCTCTATTTCTCCAGGAATCCATCATCAGATCCTGATTTGGTGACCATGAAACCACCCCTGTTATATATCCTTTCAAACAAAAAAGGAATTTTTCAAATCGGTTCAGGCGTCTTCGAGTAATCGGGGAAAATACATAAAAAATAGATTCCGATTAATTGATAACCTCTTTTTTTTAAGTCGGTTAAAAATTTGCTTCCGGCTCGCATTTCGATGTGGCGAAGAATTTTTTTGTCTAGTTATGGTATCTGCCCTACATCGAAGTAATGTTCATTCGTAGCTGTGACTGCAATCAAATATTTCGTAGAGATTGTAGCTCGTAGCACACACACTACAGTCTCTCCGCTACATCGTAGCATGGTTCATTGTAGCTGTTGTACCTATAATAATTCGTAGGGATTGTAGCGCGTAGCTCACGCTACGGTCTCTGCGCTTCATCGTAGCTGTAACTGTAATATTTCGTAGTAATTTTTTTTTTTTTTCTTTTTTTTTTTGGGCTTTGAGTCGCATTTCGACTATGTCAGCCCTATTGGCTACATAAATATACATCACATCAACAAAAAATAAAAGTTCTGTCCGATCTGAATTGCTCTTAATTGTATCGTAGCGAGAGTCCCTATTTCTTTAATTGGTTTTGCGGAGTGAATCTCCTGTAGGTACGTGTAAGTACTATGTATTCAGTGCTACAAGAATGCGAAATAGGTAAAGTTCATTCCTATAATACAAAAATGGAAACAAATGTAAATCTTGCATGCCCCACAAGGGCATAAGAAGATATGTAAGATGTCTGTCACAGCCAATTTGCTTCCAAACTATCATCATATCAGCCGAAAGACGTCCACTGCTGGACAAAGGCCTGCCCCAAGGATCTTCACGATATTTTTTTTATAATTGTACAAATATAGTTTTGAAGCTATTTAAAATAAAACCGGACATGGGTGAGTCTGACTCGCGCACCGAGGGTTCCAGAATTTTCTATGGTACTTCAAATACCATAGACTTCTTATAGGTTTTCCTGTAATCTATAGGTAAAGAACTATCATCTGTATTTTTTTTCTAATTTATGCCCAGTATTTTCTGAGATAAGGGGGGGGGGGTCAATCTTCGCCTATTTTCTGAAATAACTTCAAAACGATTTAACTTAAAATTATTTAAAAAAAGTATTTGAGATCCTCACAGCGAGCCCTTTCATTTGATATAAACATATAATATAGTTTGCAAAGTTTCTTTTTTTATTTTCTTATTTACCCTCAAAAGTAGCCCCCATGTTTGAAATTCATTTATTTACGTTTGGGTCACCGACTTACATATGTGTACCATGTTTCAACTCAATCCAGTCCAGTATTTTTGGACAGACATACAGACAGACGCACTAGTGATCCTATAAAGGTTCCGTTTTTTTTTTCTGAACCCTAAAAATTGGCGAAATTTGACCCCGGTCAAATTACAATTGAGACTATTTGAGATAAGGCCCTTCTCCGAAACTACTGGCCCTAAAATTTTGAAAAAAGTACTCAAGTAAATTGTTCTTTACATAAAGCTGACAGGTAAACCTATAAAAAGTTTATAGTATTTAAAGTAACATAGGAAATTATCTTTACGGAACCTTAGGTGGCTAAGTCAGACTCGCCCTAGTCCGTTTTTACTGAGTTTATGATAATAAATATACTACAAGTACAATGTTAATGTTATTTGTTATACCCTGTTACATGATAAAAGTATGTTCAAATATTAAATCAAATTAGTTCAACCGTTATGGGGCTGAGTGGTGGGTGACAAACGTACCGTACGCACAAAATTTTGCATTTATAATATTCGTAGTATTACTGCATCTTATCTACATTATTCCATTTATGATTGCGGTACATACCTACGTCCTAATAATGCTAATAAACAGAACAATAGGAAGAGAAGATGTACGTACTTATGAAATAGGTCATGCTTAGGTACATTGTGTTTAAAGTTTAAGAAGGAAAGTAGGTATACCGGCTTTGGCCAATTCACAATTTTTTGACAGACAGACCTTTGTATACCTCTGTTTATTTATAACGTACTAATAAAAATACTTTGTCGGCGGCAGCCTCTTCCGAGATCAAATTCCCTACCAGTTGGGAAATGCGTTTGATATCGGGCCATGCTGCCACCCGCGCAAGTACTTACGCTGCCGCACGCAGACGTGCCAGGATTGTCAAAAAATGGAAAAAAATAAAAGTGTAATTTAAAAGTACCTAATATACGTTCTTTTATATTACATAAATATTATTATCATTATTTACTATAGGTAAATCATTGGAATATTTTGACGTAGACTTGTAAATAAAACACGTTCACGTCGTCTCTCAACGCTCGAGCCTGCAAACAAAGCGTGTTTGCAGGCAGCGGTCCGCGCCGCCCGCTACCCCGCAAGAGCCCCGCCGTTGCTCTGCGCCAGTACATTCGATACCCAACCCAACTGGTAGGGAATAGTTAAACTGTAGTTTGGTTATGTGGTTACTGTGGCTGGAGGCTGGAGCAAAGAGGCTGCCTGCGCGCGCAACGTCGCGGCTAGCGCGCGGCCGGAACGAGCGCGGCAGTCAACATGCGGCGCGCGCGGAGCGTCACGGGCCCTTTGCGGCGGGCTCATCCCGCGTCCGGGGCCACCTGGAATGTCCAGGTACACCTTTCACACTAAATGACACTATAAGCTGAGATAAACACAGTCAAAGCTCAATGAAAAGCATTGAAACATCAATAGGAAACCGGGCTCCTTTCACAACTTGAAATGTAGGATGTCTCAATTCAGGTCGTGGTTATACTATGTGCTGATTGCTACAAACTCAACAGTTGCCGGACTTGTTGCGCAAGATACTCCTTGAATAATTGAAATTAATTATCATCTGATTAAGTCGTCAGATACAAATAATTGTAAAGTTGCAAAGTGAGATAGATACTCGTGTTACAAAGATCGATAACTGTTTAAATAAGATGTGATTTTGTAATTTATTGTACCTATAAATGAAAGCTTTCTAGGCTTTGTGTGCTTACCATCATCGGCCACATCATCACTGACCACGGTGAGATTGTGGTCAAACACAGACCTATACAGAGTAAAAAAAAAAATAAAAAATAAGCTCAGTCAGTGGTAGTAAAGTTGAAAGCTATGCTATGGCGAAGGTTTTGAGTTGGATTGGAATCCGACAATTAGCTTGTGTTATCGGTGAAGGAAAAGATTGTAATGAAATCATAGCGTGATAGTAGAGTACTTTATAGAAATACTCACCTGGCTGGCTACTACCCTCAAGTTAAAATCGCAAAGCGCCCACTGGTATGGTCTGGCAGTGGTACTTGAGAGGCATTTGCCTTCTAGACATTGTTAAAGGCCGTTAATTACTCCCTAGAATAGCTGTATAGTATAGACGACGGACTTACCATTACTTAGGTACCATTGCTATCTTACCAACCTTCTGACAGAATTAGTTATGTGTAATATTTTGTTCACTACAGTCGGATTATAATCGTGAGCATTGATTAAGATGATTCTTGATGTTGTCTTCTTACAAACATTTATAAAGTATTGTTCTCATAGTCTAATATCCATGGCACATTACATTTGGTAAGTCAAATGTCGCCTGTAAAATTGAAATTTTAAAGTACCTTTCTTTTATATTACATAAATAGTATTATCATTATTTACTATATATATAGTAAATACCTAAAACACGTTTGCGTCGTCCCTAACGCTCGAGCCTGCAATTTACACTTTTATAAAAAAATGAATTTGCCCACCAAGCTCCTTAGCTGGCAGTCGTTGATAGATAGATTAGTAATATATCCTAGCCACGTGAGCACATGATTGATATTATTTACTTTAGTATCAAATTAAGTAATGTCCTCCACTGCTAGTGTCAAAATTTTCAAAAAGTTTGCCGTACAAATATCTTCCTTCAGATAAATGTGCGCAAAACCGGCACCCTCAGACCAATAAAAAGTTAAATACAGATACATCTGCCTTTAAAAGTAAAGTACGTAGTGTGAAGACAATTCGGCAAAATGTAGACAGTCGACCGTTTGCCGCGTTAACTTTAAAGTTTTAACTGCATAACACAAATATGCATGCATTATGTAATTTTTAACTTACTAAAACAACAATAATATACAACTGCCGCTTTAAATCAGTGCCAAATAAATATTTGGGAAAAAATACCACTACTTTGCTTTGTTTCAGTCAGTTAGTTTTTTAAAGCGTCTCATAAAAACTACATACCTTATTGAATACCCGGACTAACCCTAATTGAATATCATGCGTAATATACGTATTAGATACATGTACAGTAATTATAAATGTTATTACAGGTTGTTCGCGGCAAGATGAGCTCCCAATGCCTGTGGCATGCCTGCCGCGCACTCTCCGCCGGCCTCTTGCTTATGCTTCTTGGTGGTGCTATGGCAGTAATTGGTAACTATACAGCCTATAGCCAATATTGGGAAATAAGAGAGACTGGTATCCTAAGGAATGGCAGGAGACATTAAAGTGCACGTTATTATAATACGTATTAAGTTGGCTCTGGGTCCTAAGAGGTCCCCTTATTTCCGGCTCTGTCTAGTTTGTCAGCATTTTCAATACCGATGTTTCCTGTGTACCCAGGAAGGAACCCACCGTATTACGACCCTGTCCTTTTTCAGCCTGTTAAGGTTAATGGAGTTTTAAATAAGCTTAGAGTTATTTGAATCGGAGACTGGTGCTACAAAAAAACCAAATATATCGACATATATCTGAGTCAATATATATACATCCGGTCGTTTTTTGCTGATTTATGGATGCTCTTCATAAATTCCACAGTTGGTTTGCTACTCGAGGCCTACTACCTACGTAATCTGATCATTTATTTCAGTATAAACTAGCAAAATTTTACATCACAACTATTACATTTTACAAAGACATTTTAAGTTTGTGATTGATTTATTATTATCATTGTGGTCTGTCATCATAATATAACAAACAAAACTGTACAGAACCAACACCATATCCTGCAGTTAATATTATTATGAAGGAACGCCCACGTCAGCGGTGCTATAGAGGGGTATAGGGGGGGGGGGGGGGGGGTATTTCCAGTCAGTGAGCGGTGTTCATACGCTACGCTGACACTTCCGGCTGTAGCCTCCGTTCTCGCTTGTCGATGAAACTGACATGCACAATTTGCACATACGAACTGCTATATAAGCAACATCTATTTTGCTAACGTATCAACTACGCATTCAACTTGATTATTAAATAAACTCTTTAATATTACCACACATTATTGAGCAAAAGTTGTTTATTCACAATTAATAATTAATCACAATACGTACATAATAACGTCATCATCACGTCATGATGGTGAGTATACCCTGCATGCACCAAATGTTAGGTATACATGAATATATTATATCTATATAGGTAATTTATTGATTTATTTTTAATATGTTGTTTGTATTTTGTGATGATTTCAAAACTAAACTCCTTTTTCTTTCCATTTTTAATGAATTAATTCTATCTTATTATTGTATTCATTTAATTTAATTATTTTAATTTGTATGCCTTATTGGCGGCGCGGATATAGCAAGCTCACTATGTTCGACAAATAAATATTTGATTTGATTTGTATAATTTTTGAAAATAATTGTAAAACTTTATGTTTATTAAATATGTAGTAACTACACCAACGATCTTTGATCAATTCAATTTAATTGTGCTGTTTGACCGGAACATCGCTATGTCACACATATGGAGGTAGATTTTGTATGAAAAGCTGTAATTTTTAAATTTAGCCAATAGTCTCGTACCAAAATTCTCGTAGACGAGACGTTTTCCATATTTGTTTGGTTGATGCTTGGATTATAAAACCGTAATGAAATTGGGTTTTGGGATAGATAGTTAAGGTATTACAATAATTTACATTATGTACCTATTTCATTTTATAACTTTTCGCAAACCTTGTATTTTCAGGATACTACGCTGATACGCTATCCGTAGCACAAGAGATTCGGGGAAATGCGACTGTTTCAGTAAAGGATGAAGCTCGTGGCTTCCATCTCAACAATTTATCATACGCAGGGCCTATCGTCATGGGCTTTGGAGGTATGTAAATATTTTTTCAAAGTCTACATAAAACCCATTTATCCAGTTTAGGCGCCGTGAGGCACTTTTGATTACCATGATAACCTTATCTTTTATTGCATACTATTAAAGTTTTAGACCAGATATAATGTGACTTTTTCTAGAATTTAGAAACTTTATTAACAAAAATACTTACATTTCTTCGTTATATTATAATGAAGAAATGACCAGATTGTTAGATGTTTAGTAGTAGCAGTGTGAGGGCCATAGATATACTTGTTTATATATAATTATTTCAGCGGTAGCATAGTTGACAGCCTATCCTGTATGTCTAGTTAATTTCAAATTAAAATGTGAATCGCTGCTTTATAAACATTTTTTAATTTTGTATTTTTTGTAAATGAATTTTACTTTGCATATAAGGTACTGGTATTATGAGAGATTATTAGATGATTATTTAGGCGATTTAGGATGATTATTAAATTTTTGTTTCGAAGCCCCGCTATTCCTCAGACGAAAAAAAAATATCCACTGTTACCTACTCCACTCGTCGAGCTTCTTTTTGGACTAAAGAACACTTAGTATAGTTCACCACAGAGTAATAATATACTTTCACTCTCAACTCAATTGTCATTTCCAGGGTTCATAGTAGTAGCAGCGTGTGTGATGACATTTGAAGCTAGAGACAGTGCTGCAAAAGTGACGCCAGCGAGGCCGCAAGCGATGCCTCGACCGTTGCCTCGACGCGGCCCGCCGTGCGCCGCGCCCGCGCGTCTCGACCAACTGGGAGTCTATCGACTACCCCATGTCTTGCCTCTCCCACATGCTCTACCGCTCGCACCTTTACACAGACATCGCCAACTTCTCATAAGGTATTAAGACTATGACTATAAAAATCTACATAATGAATTTAATTTATGATTTTTGCCTATATACCCCAAAATTATTTTAATTTATAAATCGAAAACTTCCAAATACTTGACCCTGTAGTTAAGCTTATCCTTTCGCTTTCAAAAAATATTCCCCGTCCATTATGTCACTGGTAATTCTCATGTCATTGCTTTTCTTCGTGTCAAGTGACATATGGAGAATATTAAAATTGGATATGAATTACATCATTTGTTGGATATCATTCGCCTCTGACGCTATACACGGACGAGGAAAGACAGCCAAGTCGCCTGTAATTTCAATGAATCACAGGCTTCTTGAAGGGTAGACCAGAGTCTGTATGGCACAGA
Source organism: Tethea ocularis (assembly GCA_963555595.1). Lineage (NCBI taxonomy): Eukaryota > Metazoa > Arthropoda > Insecta > Lepidoptera > Drepanidae > Tethea > Tethea ocularis. The sequence goes on along the minus strand of OY741963.1, from coordinate 5,552,760 downwards.
ACCGGTGATGAGAGAGGAAAAACGCGGGCTCGCTTCGGCTCCGCGCCGGATTTACGTAGCGGCAACGCACGCGCCGTGCCCATGAGCGCGCTACGACGACCGCTACGACGCTACGCCCTCTCCGTAGATGAGCCCCCACAATCAGCTGTCAGGTAATGCTGCTTTTACCACCTTTCAATACATTTTCACAACCACCAAGCTTTTTTGTTTGCTTCTTGTCTACCCACATGCTATTGCAGTATATTGTTCTATACATGCACCTCCCTCTTGTAAAAAATAAATAAGTAGGTACAGTATGACACAATTTAGATGAAGCATCGGCAAAATTCGTAAAATCGATTATTTCCGAAAAGAGACCGCCAAACATTACCCATGTTTATTAGTACTTTAGGCGAAAATCATCTTGTTTTACGTTGAATGGCGCGATAATTAATGATTTTTATTAGTTGTGTAAATCGGAAGTGAAGTGTACGAAAACGATTTGCCGATGCGACATCTAAGTTGTGTCATATTGTAGTACACTTGCACTCCACACTTACTGGGTTGATATTTTAAATTAAATCCTTTCTGAAATAGCCTTTATAATATTATGATGAGCCGCACGTAGCCCATTATGTTAAAAAATATAAATGGAACAGCCTTCTGAAGCGGAAGATTTTATAAAGGTGATTTCAAAGTTTGTCCCATGATAAGAATAATTCGACGTTATTTGCTACTACTTACCAACAGGCTTAGGTATGCTTGTTTGCCAACTGTAGGTATAAAAAAAATGAACACCTGAGATGTAAGGGTTTTTTTTTGAAGAATATAAACCTTACGTGGACAAATGGGCAAGCGTAGATGGCTCTCAACCAGGTAAAATTTTAGGTAATCACGCCTGAGGGCACCCCCTGTGGGGTACGGACCTCGGCTCAGGGCGTTGCATTACCGGGGAGAGGGGGAGGACAAAGTGCGAGTTACGGTTAATTGGGGGCGGTCGGATTACTGGAGGCAGCTCGGACCGCTTGAACGGGACGACCCTGAGTGGGACATCGCGACGGTCCTCGCCGTCAACGACGATAACGTAGAAGTCGGTTTTGTTGAGTGTTTTGTGTGTCGTTCTGACGAGCTGAGTAGGCTGCATTCTGGGCGAGGGTTATAGGATGACCTAGCTCGCTGAGGGCTTGCCTTGAACGTCGGATACGCGATTCTAGAGAGTTAATTCTTTGTCTGAGAACTCTGAGGTGTATTTACACCAAACTAGCAATAGCTAGTAATAAGCACGATGTGTTGGATAGTGCTAGCGCAGCGGAGTCTGAGTGCGGATCCCAGTCGTCGCTAGCGCTGGACTTGCACACGAGCGGCGCGGGCGCGTGCGGCGGCGGGGTGACGCTACGCGTGCGCGATAACACGCGCCGCAGACCGCTTGCGAGACAGCAGCGACTGCGCGACGACACTATGCACCGTAAGTACCTACTCAAAACATTTCTATCCTTTGCCTGATTTACAAACCATGTAGATAATGCTAAAATATTTTACTATTTATAAGTCCATACCATAGGTACTTTTCATTTCAAATATATTTTAACCCATTTTCTAGATTTCATTAGTGTGATTGTGGCCTTATCAAACGAAATTAGGGACGTTCTTGATTGAGTCTCATTTCATACAATCTGATCACTTTTTAAATAGATAATAATATGTAAGTAGTTAACTATTTATTGTATAAATGTACAAACGCAATGTAAACATAAGTACCTACTATCTAACCTACTTACCTAAGTTTAAATCAGTAATTTTATATTGTAATCATAAATACTACTCTGTTTGAAAAAGTACTTCAAAATGTTGATTTCCTAATAAAAACCCACAGAAAATAAAATCAGCAAAATATATATGCTTTTTTTTGCTATAGAATTACATTAAAATTTAAACGTTTTTTATTCCCGCCAAATCGCTGTCCGCCATTTTCAATGAAATCATGACGTCATGATGATACCTATTATCAACTATTATACAAGATAGACGTGGATGACCGGCGCCGACTCAAAAACTTGTTTTTGTTATAAGTACCGTTTATACTTTCATGTTCATTTAGTTAAAAGTTGTTATTTGACATTACAATCAATTTTATTTAATTTGTATAAATTTGGCAAAAACACTAGGACAGGGATGGCGAATCAATGGCTCAAATACAATAATTTGGGCACGTCACTGATCACAAAATTCATTGAAATTATATGATGAGCGAACGCGAGTCATTGAGTTGATAGTATTTATTATTGTTATTTTCCACACACAGTTAAAATTATTTGATTTAATGTCTATGATCTCATTAAACATTTCTTTAGAAAAATGGCACGTTGATACGTAAAGGTTCGCCATCCCTGCACTAGGAGAATAAAACATAACCTAACTTTTTAAAAGACTTTTTTATATTCCGGAATTCGGCAGAACAAAGTCTGCATTACATTCAAAGAACTTTGCAACCATCATCGTGTAAATTTTTGGCAGATTCGTACATACTATCCAGTCAAGCGTCGGCGTCTGACTGACTTTAAAAACTTTGTTTTTCCAAATGAAATTTTCAAAATAAGTTCCCAGAAACAAATGCGTTTGAATGCCGTCACACGGTTGTCCACTATAAACGGAAATCTATAAATGGTGGCGACGCCTGACTGGCTATCTGCTTTTACAAAACCTGTTTCTCAGTTTTGTTTTGTTTATTTCAGCAACCCCTGTTGAGAGTTATAACAACGTTAACAATACAGAAGAATCATATTTCAGGTAATTATTTGATAAACGTCTCTAACTAATTAATACCCTAATATAATTATAGGGCCTATTTCTGTCAACCTATCGTAAGCATGTAACCAAAGCGGATCAGCGGCACCGCTAGTCGACTACGGCTAGGCGACTCCGCGCTTACGGCTTGCCGACCACTGGTTGACGGTTTGGCGGCACCAGTTCAATCAGTTTGAATCCGAAGTGAAGTGTAGCGCACGGTTATGTCCCGATTCACAATACACGAGATGGCTGATGAAAGGCCGCGGGAGTGGGGCAAGCGTGGACTAAGAGACGTAAGCTCGGATACGGAGAGAAGTAAGCGCGAGGAGCACATGCCGTAAGCGCGAGAACTGCAATTTGATCACGCACCGCACCGCTGACACCGCGGTTCGATCGATTTCGATTAGTGTGCGTTGCAGAAGGGAGTTACATACAATTAGTTGATAGGTATGTGCTGTGATCCTAAACGCAATTACGTTGCCTTTATTGACGGCAGTACCTTTATATTTGTGACCTTGGTGTTATTGATATGGGAAAATCTTATGCTCTTCGCTTCTTAACAATTTATGTTTTTTTATTGGTAAGTAGGTATACGTTAGTTCTTTGCCGTCATGACATAATAGTACTTAATATACCTAAATTGCGATATTTGAAGATATTCAGGTGGAACTTTCGATGAATAGTAAAATGATATACCTAAGTTCACAAACGACGCAAAACACAGTTAGGCAGATTGTAGTTTGCCGTGGTATTTGACCAGCTATCTCTTTGTTTTGCATAACTTTTTTATTACTATTTTACTTTGGCATAATGAGTTAGTCATAATTTTTAGTGACATACCTAATATTAATCTCACATAAACAGTATTTGGCATACTGTTAAGGTAGGCATAATTATCATTTGGGCTACGTTATTTTGGACTATTATGTGTCATAAAAGTTATAGTAGTCTAAGGTGAATATAAGCCGTGAACATGTTAATGTGATGATGCCTAACATTTATGCATAATTATCATTATGCTTGCACATTATGCCACACTAAATTATTACATTATATTTTATGCGTATCGATAGAGAACCATTTGACCAGTTTTGTTCTAATGTTAATTTATTTTTAACAATCTATCCTAGAAAAAGTGATGAAAACTCAAGTAAAGACAAAATGGAAATGATTAATTTCTCATCGGATCGCGAGATGCGAGCGAGCAGCGCACCGCCGCCGGCTGCGCCCGCGTCGACGCCACCCTCACCGCGCTTGGTGATCACTTCCACCGTGTTCTCACCCTCACCGCCTCCAGCAGAAACTTGCATCACCATCGAGGAATCTGATAAAGAAACAGACGATCCCCCACTCGAGGAATGAGATCAACCTTTATCTCGCACCGTCGAGATCCTTATTGAACCTTCCATGCTCGAGAACGAATAGGTACTCTTGTTCATAATGTTTTGTATGAATTATACAAAAACGTTGGCTAAGTACAGTTTATTATACCTACTTATTTAATTGATAAATGTTATATTATATATGCACGCACGTCATTCACTTGCGAACTTTTGGATGTGTTTTCGTAAATGTTCGATGATAGTTATGTATTATCTATTTTTTGGATCCACTGTTGTTAAATAAGTTGGTCTATGTACTTTTATGTATATATATGATAGTAGCTATGTTTAGATTGATGTATTGTTAGAAAATATTTGTATTTCTCTTATATACAGGTTGTTGATTTGCATTACTGCCATATTGGCAACTGAAAAACTACTGAACTTTTACTACCGAAAAAAAAACTATGGAATACCCCTTTTTATTATATTTTCACACATACACAATTTTCTTAGCACCTACTTATAGGTTTTTCCAATAATATGTTGAATAAACTTAAAAGTTAAGTAAATGTAAATAATTATACACATCGTAGACCTATCCGACCCATCTGTAGTTATTATTTTTACCTACATATACAAAAAATAATTATAGAACAATAAATAGTATAGTATACCTAATACATACCTACCTAATCTGCACTCTATTAGGTATACTTAGGTACCTATTACTAATATGATCAAATAATGGCGTGATTGTAGATCAACCTGTATACGTAGGTATAATGGCACGAACACGGTATAATCGTGCAAAGAATAGTGAATGACTCCAGTTGGTAGGTATATAATGTAAGCATATTTTCCTAAATATTAATACCAATCTCCACTTATAACATTATTATCATTACTGTCAAGCCCCAAGCATTGTGGCCCCGATTGCGCTCAGGATCCAATAAACCGCCCGTGACACTGTTTTATCCCCATGCCTTGGTGCATAATCTACCTATTTAATTCTGTCAAATTAGTTCTTTTTTGGTCACTACTATTTCGCCGTAAATGACAATGACATACTTCGAAAATATCATAGATTTCGGGTTGGCGCAAAAAAATGTCTCGGTAAATAACAGCTCACTTGTTGAAGTGAGCTGTTATTTACTGTTTTAAAACATTCCTCTCCTTTTGCAAAAACAAATGCAGCTGTAGAAGTATATATTCACGCGGACAGTATTTAGCTTAGATTTTGTACATAACCCGATATCTATTATATTGTTGATCGAAGATGACATGCTTACAACTTTAAATATCTCCTAACCTTTTTCAATAAAGTTTGAAAGAAAGATTAGTGACGTGATTAATATTAGTTTAGTTTATAAACAACAGAATCAGCACCAATAAATACAAACAGTTATGTTTAAGCTAGAAGGTGGTAACGGAAGTTACCTCTAAAGTCAATGTGTCTCCAACATGGATAACCAAAGAGCTTATCTCCGAAGCCCTCTGAATGTGGCTGAAGAAGCTCTAAAGCACATTCAAAACTATAAATATTCAAAATATAAATAGTGAATCTTCGATATGCGGACAATATTATATGTATCTAGTAAACAAATAGTGCATATAAGATCAAGAAGACGATACATATTCGAAGATATGCTGGTTTATTTACCTTGGATAAACTCTCCAAACACAACGTAACATCGAGAGAGAGCATGATCGCAGGATTCATTGTGAATGACAAACTTAATTCACAGAGTTTTCAATTTGATATTACTTAATGCGGTTCGAAGCAGCTAGGTATACCTAAGTCTTTATTTTCAGGATTTTAGATGTACCATCACAAAGTTGAAGCATGATCAGTTTTGAGACCTTTTCGCTTGCAGTCAGTAATCATAGTTTGCCCTGTCCATGCATTGTTGACAATAAAACGGTCTCTTGTAAAATCTTTTGTTTAGATTATTTACTGACAATGACAATCTACTATTTATGACAAGCGCATTATCTGGTTATATTGTGTAAGACACAGGTAGCTGCTGGTCACTGCACGCAAAATACACCCTTAAGGTGATCATGCTTCAACTTTGTCGATAATACATTATGAAGTCGATATCAGTCACTGACCGATTTGAAATGTTTGAAATGAATAAGTTTAATGTACCTAACCTACTTACTTATTTAGTATAATTTAGTACGTAGTATATTATTTATTCTATGGTATAATTAATTAAACTTTTGAAGTTCTAGGCTGGTTTGCATAACAGTTTCTAAAAGCATTTTTTATTATTATGACATGGTGTTATTTATTAATAGTGAACCCACTAGAATTACTACCTCCTTTGGCACGACATTACTATTATACTCGTATACCTACTACAGCATAAGTTAAACATTTAACTATATCCTACTTTTAGTAATAGTTATGCAAGTTGGCCTTTGAATAATAATAATAACCCATTTAAAATATATTACTCCCGTTGCTAAATATAAAAGACTGATAAAGCGAATTTTGTAAAAATAAAATAAACAGCATAATTTTATTGAAATTATTAATCATATAATTATAAATCAAGGAAGACTAATAATAAAATAAATTTTAATTAAAGATAGAGAGAGTATCCTGCTTGTGATATGAAAACTAATTTGTTTGTTTTCCTTCGTCACATTGTAACGGAGCGACTCCACATGATTTTTCCATAAGTTCTAAAGGGTGGTGAAGGATAGTCTAGTTTTAATCCCGGCGAGACGGGTGAAGTGAACTCTATTTTCACATGATTATTGTAACTCTTTAAACAGGTTTCTAAAGTTAGAAACATGAAACTGATGTCTCGTTAACCTTTTACAACTTCGAATTAGAATTTTGATGTTGAATAGGAATACTAAATGTAGGTACACACGGCCACAGATCAAGCTACACACTGCGGCACCTTATGCGGTTGTAATAGAAGCTATTTTGCAACAAAAATGTGTAGCTTGATCTGTGGCCGTGTGGACATAAAGAATGATGGATGTACATTTTAACCGTATCCACAGAATACTTACAAGTACCTACACAAGTACGTAGGTACCTAGGTATCTGTAAGTTCTAACATAGATATGATAAAATATAATTATATCCACTTTACAATAAGATACCTATGGCATAGGTAAACAATGCAATGACTTTTCACAATGTAAGTAATATTTAATAACCTAATATTATATTTTCTAATCTAATTTAGTGACGTTAACTTAAATTATTTAAAAAATAACCACATAATTTAAATTTCAAAGAACTATCGTTACTGTTTTAAGTATTTGCTACATTGTAATATGATTGTGATCGTCTTTTTTGCATTTAAACAGTTTATATACCTCATTGAGAATAGATGGTAGCATAGCAAGTTTTGTAAAACCCTTGGCAAGATAACCCTGGCTCATTCTGATAGGTAGGTAAATCTCGTTAGAAAGTTATGGTAATTTTATGGTAAGTGTCACAGGGATGTTAAAAAACCTGCAAATTATGATTAAAAGAACGGATAAACCGGACATAGGTACATTAACCATGAAGTTGAGTAAACTAATTTGGTATTAATTAACCAACAGTGCGACTCGTCAACCACACCAATCAATTCTATAACTGGATCACTGTACCTACCTACTTATGTACCCACCTATAGGTACCCACAAATTGAACGTACCTACGTAGGTATCTACATTTCTATATTAATAATTTCGTCAAGGGGTACGGTAGACTCGATCGAAACCTTACCTGAATAATAAAACATAAAAATTAAAGATTTCGAGTCGACAAAATTGTCCGGCAAAATTCGGATTGTAGAGTATTTTGTTAAATTTGAATGGTGCTGACTGCTGACAGACCATTCTAGAGAAACGTCACTGACACCGGATGACATTTAACTACTGGTCATCTTTTCGTAATAAAAATTAAATGTACATTTTGGACATTTTGGTGGGAACTTACGAAGTGACGTTTCGTTTTCGTGTATATTGAATATTATTGGTAGTATTTTGTCCAATAAAGATCAATACAAGTGCGCCAGTGAAGTGAATCGAAATGATTACAGTATAGTAGGTAGGCTTTTCAAGTTGTCACAAAAAGTCCATGAAATTTTTTAGTAGAGCGACCACCATTGTACTAAAACCCTAACACCTAGTGAAACCAGTGACTGACTATGACTTGAGAATGATTTATTAACATTAATTCAACTTGACAAGAAATAAAAATACAATGCTCAACTTGACACTGGCAAAATACACAAAGTATAATGACCAAACGAAAGTCGAAAGAAATGTCAATTTTTCAGTGATCATTTAGTTTTGCATAGTGATCACAGAGTACTTTTTATATACGGAAAATAGTATTTATTAAACACAATGAACGATGCTATACGAATCTATGCCTTGCTTTGCTTTAATATTCCTTGAGAACCGATAACTACAGAAATATCTATCTACATTTTGTACCTACATTTGTGTATTAAGAGTCATATTTCACCCGGGTTTTCATCTAGTATGAAATATTTCGTCCAATGTATAATATATTTTGTACTTAACTTATCAAGTATAAGTAGCTAAGCTTCGATATATTTGTTTATGAATTAACCTTACTTTAGGGAGGTAAAGTACCTATATTATCAACAAATAATCTCGCGCAAGGCCTATGAAAAAAAAATCAACAACTTTTTCGATATTGTAAGACATTTATTATATGAGTTGGTATGTAGGTAAAGGTAAATGAATTTACACGTGTTTACATGAGTGCGTGTAATCATAATGACTGTGCCTATATGTGTTTGAAAGTTATGGGTTACGGTTTGAGTGGAAGATATTTTTACCATTTTGTAAGTACCGTAAAATGGGGTGAACAACTTTCAACTTCTACACTGATTTTCTTACATATTTTGTATGAAAGCTGTTATTAAAGAATCGTCGAATGGCGAGTCTCGTTTTAATTTACCAAATGGTAATTCTTTAATTATGCATAAATATGAGAATTATTTGTTAAAAAGGAAAAAGTAGGCGGTTTCTATTTACCTTGAAACTGGGGTCAAAAGATACGATACGATACGGGTGAATAGAGAAAAAACGTTAGGGTTGTCAAAATCAACTTTTATTATACCTATTTGTTTTTCAGTAAACAACTATCAACAATAATTGAAGAGTTTAATTTTTGTAAATATAATATAGGTATAATTAATTATAATTCGAACACAAAATACTAATCGTCGCTAAAATCACTTACGCGTACGAGTTGAAATTAACCAAGTAAAAATAAAGTAGAATTTAGAATACCTGATATTTAAATGTATTAACGAACATTTAAAAAAAATTGGGCATATCGAAAATATGTATTTTTAAGAATAAGTCTTTCTGCAAAAGAACCCACAATTAGGGCATTTTTGGAATGAGGCTTATCGCAAATATATCCTTAAACGGTCTTAAATATTTATCTCAGAAATCCAGAAAATGTAATATTAAATTGATTAAAGCCGTTGAAGATAAAAAATCAAAATTTCAAATTGTCACAGAAAAACATTTTAACTAAAATTTTTAAATGAAAACTGTCATGATGAAAAAATACTCGATTGACAACCCTGAAAATCATGTTTCTATAAACCTCTTTCTCGTTGCTATTAACCCCTCACTCATATCTATTGACCCCTTTCGTCGTGTCTATTGACCCTAAAGGCGTTTCTAATCACCCCCAACTCGGTCTCGGTTTTACTAAAAAATAAGAACAAAATGATGAAATATTGATATTAACCTTTTTATTCCTAATAGATGAGAAACTTAACTATCCAAGTATGCAAATTTACAAAGAGATAACAGTGAAGAATATTATGTTTTTTAAAAAGTTTTAGACTGTCCATAAACACTTGTACGCAGACGTTCACTTCAAAGGCTTTTTTCTTTATGTCATTAGACTTGACGTAAATTTTAGGGTTGCCAGAATAAAGGAAAAATGTTGCAGTGTTATTAATAGTAGAAATAAAGATACTTTAACAAACTATAGAGCAACTAGAACGACCAAAATCAAATTCTCAGATTTGTTTCTATACACCCTGCGATTTCTATTGACCCCATTTTACGGTACTCAATTGTTAGCCTGTTAAGTGGCCTCATTACAACTAAAGAACTTGTATTATTTTTGTTATGTGAAATAATAGTTTTTTTTAATTTTTATCATAATTTTATTTTTATTAATTTCCTAAATAACTATCACAGAAAAGATGCCTATTAATAAACATGACTATTATCAATCAAACATTAAAGAAAATATCAGTTTCACAACCTAATTAACCTATTTTGTAGAATTAATTGTAAAAAATACTATCCTTTATTACTTTAAACAACAAATCAAGTAATTTATACGCCATGGGCGTCTTTGCATAATTTATAAAGAGCACCTGCATTATTTATGAGAATACCTGCTCTGCTATTTTTATGGGGTGTATAGGATATATTTTTTTTTTGGTCGTAGAGCACTTGCTTTCTCAGTCAATATAAGACCAGGACCATTTTTGAAAAATCCTTCATAAACACAAAATCTAAGAACTTTGTATGTTGGATACTGTTATATTATGTAGCTCTAAAAATGAGACAGATATAGCGAAAATTCGTATATTTTTTGCTTCTTCTGAAAACCTTAGTTTAACCTTAGTTTTGGAGCAAATTGTCTGTGACAGACTGACGGACAAACAGACACACGAGTGATCCTATAAGGGTTCCGTTTTTCCTTTTGAGGTACGGAACCCTAAAAACGACCCTGCAATTAAGTAGGTAAATCTATCATTAGTTTATATATATTTCATACCTTTCGGCCGATTAGTGTACCTGTTACGAATTTTATAGCAGTAATTTTCAAAAATCGATTATTTTCTCGTTTTAGTTCTGCTTCACGGATGGATAATTTTTGATTCCAGGTTCTAATTTGAGATCTAGATTCCAGGTACCTATCGTCAAACCCCCTGCCTGACTTTGCTTGTTGCGTTAAACGTTCATCTTTTATGGTATAATATATATACTTACATATATCTTGCACACTCCAGAATATTTTAAAAGTACCTACACGAAGTAGGTACTTTTATTGGTGATTTAACGCTCAAGAATTTTTATAAATTTTTGGTTTAAAATTCCTTGTCGCAAAAAAATCTATTACCTATTTTTATGAAAATTAAAATATTGTAGCTAGTAAGACCTAGTAGTACCTACCTAGTAGAATATATTTGATGTAAATATAAAATATATGTATATAATATATTCTCGTATGGATAGCAGGTATCCAAGTGTAAAGTACTGGAATATTGAAAAAAGAAGTTTCCCCTAATGACACTCGTAAGTAGACATTAGGTAGGTATATGACTGAGCTGTAAACTCTGTAAAATTATATGAATGATAGGTATACAAACTTGGGAATGTTTTATACAGTCGATAAATAAATTATACGTAGCATTAAGTGACTCTTTTTAATAATAATTAGTTATTATTGTGTAATTAGTAACTTGTACTCGATCCAAATGGTTGTTGTGACGTCTATTAAATTTGTTGATGATTTCCTGTAATTTTCATTTTAAACTAGCTGTGCCGGAGTTTCACCCACGTTCCATAATCATGTAAATAATGTTAAGCCTAGTTGTTTAACCTAGCCTATAGATGTAGTAGTAGTAGGCCCCCGGGGTAGTAGCCATAGCGTTTTTCCCAATACAGAATGTTTTTTTTTGCATCTGCTCCACGCACTTTCTCAGGCTCCCACACAAAAACAATGGTCTGTCACTACGAAACTCATACATAACAAATAAAACAACACACTATCAATTCCACACACATATACATACATTATGTGCCTTATCAGTGTAATGAAGAGACGCAACTACATAGACAAATAGCATGTAGCCATGGCTGTAACAAACAACTGTCGATACTCAGGCTGACATCTACCTATACCTATAGAGCGTACTTAGACTTTGCTCAGACTTTACTGTACAAAGTCGGTATTTAAAATGCAATCTTCGAATCTCTCTGAATGTGTACTAAGCAAAGTCTAAGTGCACCTAATCGACGACTTACCAAAAACTTGGCTTCAAATTAAAACACACAAATATTTACTTTATTACGTAGGTTTATACCCTAAGTAAAGTCTGAGCAAAGTCTAAGCACGCTCTATAGAAGATCTCAGCCTCAATATCGATAAATTCGAGGACATGGTTGAGGAAATCAGGTTTAAAAAATAATACAATAAATATTATTAATTAAAAAATAAACATAGGCAATAGGGTCCTGTCAAATCACCAAACAAAGGATAGGTAGGTACTTTACTTTGCACTTAAACCCACGGTTGGCAAAAACTAAATTTGAAAAATTCATCATACCTAAGTAATTGCTTACCTTTTGCGCTAGCCTGCTCTTAGATCCATCATTAGCGCCATCGAATAAATAAATAAATCGGTCAGCCTATTGATCGATTTAGGTACTTACTTAATCTCAAATTTGCATTTATTTATTTGACTCCAAGACCAACCAATCAGGGACGATTCACGATTACGAATGATAAAATGGACAGATTGTGAACCCTGTTGGTAGGTACAGTATAACACAACATAGATGAAGCATCGGCAAAATTCGTAAAATCGATCATTCCCGAAACGATTGCGCCTACAAAATTACCCATGTTTATTACTACTTTAAGCGAAAATTATCTTTCTGCCAACGCAATAACTTGTAAATTTAAATAATCAAATACATTCGTAAAATTGATGCGTAGATGTTTATACACTTATTTGCAAAATAAGTGATCACGTTTATAAAGTATGTATTATTTGTTTATATTTTTTTTTTATACATTTGATATGGAGGGTACACGGCTAGAACGATGAATGTCACAAATCAAAATTAACGCCTTCGACATCCATACTTATATCCCCAGTCTCAACAGCGCCTCTTGTCGTCAAACGATTCGTCGCTGTCTGATAATGATGAGTCATTTAAATTTAGGACAGTAAATAAGTTGCTTTCGCAGTTCGCTCTTGAAGGTTTTGAAAGTGATCTTTCCCAAAAACTATATTTTTACACTCCGTGGCCTCTTGACTCTTAAATTGATAAACATTAAAAATAATTTCACGACTTTGATTATTATACGGCTTACTACGTTTTAACGAAGTCATAGTGAAAATAAAATAAATAGCTGTACCATTAAATTGTCCTGAAGTGTAGGGAATAAATAATTCACGTGCATTCCCAACGCTGACTTGAGTCGAACTAACGCGGGAATATATTGTGCCAATAGCGTTGAATGGCGCGATAATGAATGATTTTTATTAGCTGAGTAAATCGGAAGTCATCGGAAATACAAGTTTTGCCGATGCGACATCCCAGTTGTGTTTTACTGTAAGCGCAGGTACATTCACATTTTGACGGTTTGGTGAACTATCGTAAATGAATATGTTATTTTGGGTGGTATTGTGCAGTTCACAGTTTATCACCAGTTTACAATATTGCGATATATTTTGTGAACTGACGGCACTCACAATGATACGGTGATATATCTAAGGTTTCACGTTGCTCTCGTGAAAATGTAATAATGTTAATGTGTTTAATTAAATCATTATATTAAATAACCTACCTATTGAGTCGACAAACACACAAATCTGTGTCAATGTGTGAGCCAAACCTTCGGTAATCCTATCAAAGGTGTCAGGCCGGATAATCCGCGGAATCTCGTTAGTGAATAACTGATATAAAACTAAGGAGCAAGTGGAATCAACCAGCAGTCAGTCAGTGGGGTGGGCTGGCCACTTAGACACACTACCGAGGACTGCTCACAATATTCCCTACCTCTCGTTATGGACAACCACACAGAAAATTATTATTATGGCGCTCACTTTGCAGCTCTTAGGTAAACATTTTAAACTAGTTTATTTATTTATTTAAATGGTAAGTATTCCAATATTATCGAAATCTATTGATAATCTTGTAATCAGGGCCAATCCTGGAGAAATCGAATTGCTTGGCGCTGGACTGACAGGAGAAGATCTAGCCGCAGTTCCCGAGCACTGGCTATCGTTCCCCGCGCCACCTGCCAGTGCCCATACTGCTCTAGCCTTGCTCTACATATTCTTTACTGCGGCTGCTTTGCTCGGAAATGGACTAGTCATTTTCGTATTTTCTACGTGAGTATTATAGGTACCTACATAATATTTTTTTAAGGTAAGTAACAAGGTCCTACCTAAAAATATATATACTTATTATTGTTTCAGTACAAAAAGTCTACGAACCTCTAGCAACCTACTCATCCTGCAACTAGCCATTTTAGACTTCATTATGATGGCAAAAGCTCCCATTTTTATTTACAATAGTGCCATGCGAGGTTTTGCTACTGGCACAATTGGGTGTCAAATATTTGCATTAATGGGTGCTTATAGTGGTATCGGTGCAGGGATGACAAATGCTTGCATAGCTTATGATAGGTAACAATATATATTTCTATAACGTTAGATTACTTACTTACATCCTATTAAAAAAACAACAATTACTTCCATACTTACCTACTTATTGTTTATGTTGCCAGGCATTCAACTATTACAAGACCTCTCGATGGACGACTGTCGCGCGGTAAAGTGATGCTGATGATGGCTTTTGTATGGATATACAGTACACCCTGGGCTCTTTTACCATTATTTAAGATCTGGGGACGATATGTGCCCGGTAATTTTATATTAGGATATTTATTAATCTGAGGAGTAGGTACATGCAGTTCATGTAGATTGCTTTTTCTTATTGAAATCATGTAGATTGCTTTTTCTTATTGAAATAGAATGTCGTCTTCAGCGACAATCGAGCAATACGAACACCATGTTTAGGGTCAATGGTTGTACTGACGTCCGTAGGTACAGCTCGAGAGCTTGTATAAAGTGTTCGATCCAAATGTAATAATCCTATCCACATTAACTTCGTTAATGACTATGGTCATTGACTTCACCGTCAGTGCAGCTAATTATTTGACCCAATCCTTCTACCAAGATACCTACTAATACGAGTCAACCGGGTCGGACCAACAACCCAAACATAATTATTTATCTTACTATGGTAACAGTCATTACTTTTACAGAGGGTTACCTGACGTCGTGCACCTTCGACTACCTCACCAACACATTCGATACGAAGCTATTCGTAGCGTGTATTTTCACCTGCAGTTACGTTTTTCCCATGTCAATGATTATATATTTCTACAGTGGTATTGTAAAACAAGTATTTGCACATGAAGCTGCTTTGAGGTGGGACATATTTTATTTGTAATAAATTTGTATTTGGCTCGTGTGCTGCACAATGCACATGGCATTCTGTATACAAAGCGATACTGAATTTTTGCGTGCTATTTTCGTCAGAGTTTCTCTCTTTCTGACTCTTAACGAATTTCGCTATATGAATAGCGCGGCTGATGATCTTACAAACGTAATTTTGCTATCATATGTAAGATAAAGGTACACACGGGTGCAATTATATATAATATAGGTATGGTCAATAAACGTTTCACGCACAGGGAGCAAGCTAAGAAGATGCACGTTGAATCTCTTCGAGCCAACCAAAATGCAGGAGCAGAATCAGCCGAAATTCGGATAGCAAAAGCAGCGCTCACTGTATGTTTTCTGTTTGTGGCGTCTTGGACTCCATACGGTGTGATGGCACTCATTGGAGCTTTTGGTGACCAGCAACTTTTAACGCCGGGGGTAAGACTGTTTCCTAACTATTGCATTATTCAACTATTATTTATATTCCGTACCCGCACCGCACGGCTTTTCCTACGTTACGTATGGATCTTATATTTTTCCACGATCTAAATACTATCGGTCTTATTCATAAAATAGTTACGAAACGTTATTAAGTTAAAATTCCGAAGTCTTTATCTGACAAGTGACGTATGGTGATCGAAAGAGTGAGAAGGAGCACTTTATAGCACTGATTTAGTTAAAAAGGGTTTATGAATAAGGGGGTAGGGGAACCTGTTGTACCTAGGAGAGTTTTTTAGATGTGTATTTTTTATTGTAATTTAACGTACTTTACACGAAACGTATTTGCATATTTTGGAAGGCCTATTATTTGAGTATCTACCAGAAAAATATCAGAAATGTCCGAATCATACTTATATACGTTTAGAACGTTTAAAAAAAAAAATAAGGCCAAGGAGGTACACACCCTATGTACCTCGGCCTCTCTAAGTTGTAGGTACCTAGGACATATTAAGAATTTGGGAATAAAACATGGATATTTACAGAAACAATTATCTTTTCTTTACTAAAATCTGTTTATTCAGTGCAGTGAGATATGTAAAACACAAATTCTTAACAAAATCTGCCTAACATTCATAGTGTTAAAATTGTAAAGCACAAAACTAAATTTAATAAAATTACTGTTTTGTCACATGCCAGTCTTCAAGACTAGTAGGTACATAGTCAGAGATATATTTAAACTTGAAAATCAATATTTAACAGGTACCTTACAACAACAAGATCAAACACCTTACTAGGTTGTACAAACCAAGGTACAACTCATCGACAGTGACCCGAGGTACAACACTGATATTTTTTTGTAGAAATCGGTGATTTTAAGTAAATAATAATAATAATATCTCGTAAGTTTGTTACTGTTTTAATACTTGTATAAACAAAGAACGGATCGCATATAAAATTTTAGTGATTACTATAAAACCTATTAAACTATCACACATAAAAGTCTATTAAAAATACTTAGGTACTTTTTTCGGCAAAAAAGTTTTGACATCGATAACACCAAACACCGGCTTATAGTAGTTGCTTACCGCCAGGTAAGCAACTACTTCACATTGGGTAGTAAGCAGTGATGTACCGAATACCACATACAACAGAATTTGAGAGCGAGGGAATATTGCAAACGAGCCTAGGCCTAGCCTTTTGACCTAGGTACTTATGGTACCAAGGTTCAACAGGTTCCCCTTTATATATATAAGTATATAGGTATTGCCTAGGTAGGTATATACAATCTTGTAGATCATGTAATGATCACTTAAAGCGAAAACGAAAGTATCCTTTAATATAACCGAGAAATGTATTATATTAGGTAACTAAGGTAGCGTCTATTTGTAATATACCTACAACAAAAACCATTTGGTACTTAGGTATAAGTAGGTAACATGCTTATCATATTTTTTACACACAGGTAACAATGATTCCAGCAGTTGCATGCAAAGCTGTTGCATGCATAGACCCCTGGGTTTATGCCATCAGTCATCCGAAATACAGGTGGGCTACATTTCCATCATAACTTGTATCACTTTTCCCTTATTTCCTTCAGAATTCCATCATCCAGAGTAGTATGTAGGTATAACAACTAGTCAATTCTTTATCTTAAAATTATTAGGAAACCTATTATTAGATACCAACCTACTAGGTCATAGGCTTTTCGAAGTTTCATCGCATGTTGTGGCATTGTGTAGGTTGTGCATTTACTTTTGTTTTGTATTTTATTAAGTTTATAATGCTATTTCCAATGTAATAACTAGGTACTGGTTGTCCTAAATGAATAAAATAGGTAATTTTTGAACTTCAAATAGTACCTAGAGTGGCAATTTCTGTTGATTTTTTTTTGTTAAAGTTTTTTCATTTGGATAAAAATCACAGCGCTCCAGTCTAGAGACTTAGTATATTAATAATCTTTCGTGCCTTGCCACACGCAATTTCTAAAATTCTCAACTGTTATTTTTTTACTTTTCCATTCCAGACAAGAGCTGCAGCGTCGCATGCCTTGGCTTCAAATTGACGAGCCAGATGATACAGTTTCCACTGCGACCAGCAATACGGTTAACAGTACTGCACCTGCTGCAACAGCATAACGAAAACGAATAGACGCATAACCAAAACCAACAAGTTACTAAAGATTAACAAACATCTTTTTTTATTTATATGTATCTATATAAAATGTTTTAACTATAAAAAACGATACTCCGGCTTGTTTAATGGACAATGAAGATAACTAGGTACTTAGTTTTGCGTGTATATAATATGAATTATATCCAAATTGAGTTTGGATCACCTGTACCTACTGTAGGTACTAGGATAGAATAATTAATATACTAGTAGGTAGGTACTGGGTACCTAACCTACCAAAGACCTCGAACTCGAGTATTGACTAAATATTCTATCCATCTATCGCATTACTCTACAGGAAATGTACTTGGAACTGATTTCTTAACTAAAATTTTTTCGCATGCATCTAGCCTATACCTTTGTAGTCGTTAAAAATATACACTCTGAAATGTTCCAAATCTAAAATTACTTTGTAAGAATTAAATACTATGTTACTTCATAAAGATTATAATTGAACTTACATTTTTTGTTTATTATTTTATGACAATCAATCCCAAAATAAACTAAAAAGTATTCACATCACACGCAGATATGTTATAATTAAGCGCGTGTGTCGCACTCACTAAAATATAGCTATCTCTTTCATTTAAGTGCTACTATCTTTTGTTTTATTTATTCGTGAAACTTGTCAATGTGTGCAGTTTTGTATTGCTTGGAACAGATTTAAAACGCAAATTACTATGAACGTAACATATCTATTAGTTTAATATATCATTGATTAAAAGACATTTAATTACTATATACCACAGATTAAATAATATACTACGTCTATATACGATACGAAACAGTCACATGGGGTAATTTTCTTCAAATTTATTATTTTCGTACGATTTGTCAGAGAATCGTATACAAGGAACATGATACTCTCTACCGAGAGATCGTATATAGTTCTGTATAGTTCATAAACAATCTCTACATTTTATATTTATCAGCAGGCAATATTAGAAAATAACCATAGAATGAAAATAGTATAGACGTCGGTTTCAATCACAGATTAACATAAGTTTATGTATCATATTTACCAATTTTAAAATGTAGTTTATTTTTATAGGGCTTATAACATCAAAGTACTTTTTAATGTGGTTGGATAATGAATGCTTCGCATCTACTTCACGTTTCAAGTTATCGATAGGATGGTAATGAAATCGGCGTAAGAAAAGTTACATTTATTTATTACTTATACACAAGCAACTAAAAGCTGATGAAGTGTATATCACTTACATGATTGCTTATCGATTGAAGTTTGTTTCAGTTCGCATCGGGGTTAGATTGAAAATGGAATTTCAAAAAAGATACATGATCGCCCTTCAAATCGCGCACGTAGTGTATGTATGAAAACACAAATTTAGAATACTGCTACGACTACTTACTTTATATACTTAATTCTATAACAATATATAACACAAAAAAGATATAACAATATATAACATTTATTTATTAATACTTTAGATCATAAATGTATGTACATAAGTATGGTAATATATCGATCTTAAATGGAAAAATGTGAGATTATGTCGCTGAGATAAATTTACTACGTATAGAGAAGCTATCTTAAGGTGGAGGCTTCGGTTGGGGCGTTAAATTCAAATTTTATCACGTTTTTTGCTAATTGCAGCTCAGTTATAGGTCGTAAGTTATCTACATGTAATTTGCGACAAGAATGGTAGTATATTTACTTATCAATAACAAAATAAATCATCAACATATTCCTTCAAGGTATATTACTGACATATACGACTATTTCATGAAAATGTTACTAATGCTCCATTTCTAAACAGAATGTTTATGACTTTACGATTTGCCGATGACATTCATCGTTTGACCTCAGATATATGCTCAAATCATAAAACATAGATGGCGCTATGCCGTGAATATCAATGCAGCCTACATCGCACATCTTCAGAAAAATCACAGAGTAATTGTGGATCATAGAATTTGTAAGGATAAAAACCTAATAAACGTACGTAGTCTCTGGGCAACATTACCCTGTATATAATATATTATATTATTATGACATGACATCAGTGACTTATATTAATTTGGCATATTGCACATGCGTAATGAGCACTTCAAACGACTTCATAATATAAATGAGCAACGTTTTGCAAACTGTATAAAATGTATTATTACTTTATTCGTACACATATTTGATGTGTAAAATGCCGTTATTTATTGAAATAAAGTGATTTTAATACATTTTATATCTCCTTGCACTCGGCAATTTTATAATATTTTACCTTAGATATAAAATTTCAATGAAATCATGCAACAGTTGACATAGTTTCGATTTTCATTTTTCATTTCTATGAATTTCAGTCCTTTATGAATATTGTTTTTTTTTGTGTAAAATAGGCATTAATGTAAACATTTAAATCTCAGTGCACTCAGTCAAAGAATCAACTTTATGGTGTGGCACTTCCTGGCAGGGCCACCATCACGGATCTGAATTCCAAGCCTGTCGCTATTTTGTCCCTAATTTGTCAAATTTTGTCCCCGAATCCCAGATTTTGTCACACCCTGGTTCAAAAGTTATAAGGGTTTTAAGGTGGCCCTGCCAGGAAGCATGCTTCCTGGAAGGGCCACCTCATGTCTCAAGAACTAGAGCACCTAGCGAAGATCTGTTTGCTTCCAGAATTTGTCATTAATATGTCAAATTTTGTCCTCGAATATCAGATTTTGTCGCGTCCTGGTTCAAAAGTTATAAGGGTTTTAAGATCAAGTTTATCTCAAGAACTAGAGCACCTAGCGAAGATCTGTTTGCTTCCAGAATTTGTCATTAATTTGTCAAATTTTGTCCTCAAATATCAGATTTTGTCGCGCCCTGGTTCGAAAGTTATAAGGGTTTGTAGGTGGCCCTGCCAGGAAGCATGCTTATAAAACAAGATATATTTCTTTAATCTCTCTAATTGAGAATTTTAAACGTTCAAATCATTCTTATTGTTAAACGACTTCAAAAAGGAGGAGGTTCTCAATTCGTCATTTTTTTTTTCGTATGTATGTTCCCCTATTATTCGAAGACGACTGGACCGATTTGGAAAATTCTTTTTTGTTTGAAAGGGTATACTTTACAGGTGGTCCCATGGTCATCAGGTCTGATGATGAAATCCTGGAGAAATCGAGGGAACTCTTAAAATTTTATAGGCACTTACAATGTTTTTCATATACTTTTTAAAGTTATTCAGATATTTGCATCTGGTAGTCATCATTTACGTTGCTGAGCTGATGATGGAAGGTACAACTCCTTAACGATTAGGTGTTAGGGGATAATTCTTTAAATATTATAGGACCTTTTAGACCGTTAGTTATATCATTTGATGTGATGATGGAAGGTACAACGATAGCTCAGTGATAAAACATAAGAAACTAAAAATTGAAAAATTAAATACTTTTACACAACAAATAGAACCGACTTTTAAAACACTAAAAAGCATAAAATAACCATGTAGGAACTCTAATCAACCTGACTTTGTTATGAAGTCAGCGGTATCATGTACTAATTCTATTTTTTGTTAAAAGTTTTTATTGAAGATATTAAAAAACGATTTGTACCAGGCTATTTGTAAGGTAAAAATACCACTAAACGATTAAAAAAAAACCTTTAGAAACATTTGTCTGTGAATATTATTAAAAAAAAAGGTAATTACTTTTATTTACTTTTCTAGGAACCTATCCATTTTACTATAGTTTTCCAACTACGAATAGATTATTTTATTAGACAGTTCCAAGTTTTAAAGCAATTTAATAAAGATATCAAAAATATTTTCTACTCGCCTGTACAAGAGTATAGAGAATTTTAGATTCATTAATAACTTTTGAACCAGGACGCGACAAAATCTGATATTCGAGGACAAAATTTGACAAATTAATGACAAATTCTGGAAGCAAACAGATCTTCGCTAGGTGCTCTAGTTCTTGAGATATGAGGTGAAGCATGCTTCCTGGCAGGGCCACCTTAAAACCCTTATAACTTTTGAACCAGGACGCGACAAAATCTGATATTCGAGGACAAAATAGGACAAATTAGGGACAAAATAGCGACAGACTTGGAATTCAGATCCGTGATGGTGGCCCTGCCAGGAAGTGCCACACAACTTTATGATTTTCTATTTGAATTTGCGTAGAATACTTAGCTGAGGACACAGGCGTTATTCTTAAATCGCATAAAACTCACATTTAGCCTATGTTAAAGCCTTAAAAATGTAGCACTAGACCGCCTTTAAGGTGTAGCTTTTCGCGACCCAAAAGCCGTAAGCGCCGTGATTTTCATGGCGCTTACGCGTTTCGTGTTTAAGCAACTAAGTGAAGTGCAGCCGGATGGCTGCACTTGAACGGAACAGTGGTTTTATGTGGCATCTTCTCTACATGTAGTAATATAACTCAGTGGATTATGTGTGTATGTTTCTGCTTGGTTTAAACCAACCCCAAAAATAGTTACACAGTCCATATTTCATATTTAATTTTTTACACTAATATTAATTGGAAAATTTAAAATAAATCATTGTTACTTAGGTACCTATTATCTATCAAAGGTTAACAAAATAAATATTTAGAAATGTGGTAAACAAACTTTCCCAGCAAATAATTCAGAAATCACAGTAATCCACAGTGAAAGTACAAATAGTATGTATGATATTCCAACTTGATGGCTGTTAGGCAGTTGGTATGGTTGGCCACCAATCTCGTCTACATGGAATCCCATTGGGAATATTACTGCAGCCAGGCAAAACACAACCACTGAAAAAATAAATGAATAGATACATACTAAACTGAAAAAAATATTTAATATCTTAAGCCTATCACCCAGATATAAAAGCTACTTTTACCAAATTTACATCTATGGTTCATTCAATAGGTAGTCTAGTTATAAAAATGTATCAAACATACAGACATAAAGACATTATTATGAATTAGCTATCCATGGGGGTGAAACTATGGGGTTTCACTAGGATTTCCAAGTTATGTATTCTATATCCTCTGTCCAAGTTGCATTATTTAATCCAAATCATAGAAATGTAAAGAAATATTCTCTTTTGCTTTTAATATAGGTATAACTAAGATAGAAGACTACTTACTTGCAGCAAATCCCACCCAGCGTGCATATGGGATAACATTTCTATCAAAGTGACTAGATGCTAATAGTATCACAGTAGTTGTTATGCAAATACATCCAATGAAGATACAAATAAGAGCTAACAACCATTCAGGTTGAAGATCAGGTGTGAAGCAAACTTGAGGTCTATTGTACAGAGTCATACAGGACCACATTAGTCCTAAGCGGGTATCTCCTGGAACAAATAAAACTAGATAAATTGTTGTGTGGATTTTCATTTTATGATTTAATATGAAAGTTCTTTTTATTGGAAATAACAATATGGTTTTGTTTGAGAATTTAATTTGATTTAGTAAATATGGGCAAATTTAAAGTGTAAAATGACATGTGTATAAAAATTAAACATAGGTAACTATTAACAGGAAAATAACACAAATAGGGATTAACAAGATTTTTTTATATCCGAGATTATTATTGAATAGGACTAATGAAGTTGCAATAAAATACAACTCAGTTTAAATATTATATAAGTTTTACATACCTCCAACATCTGTTATAATCCAATCTGGCATAGCAAGGCTAACTATTGCAAAAACATCAGCAGCCATAAACAGTGTCCCTGATATAACTGTTAATTTATCCATTTTAGTTCTTTTTACAGTTAGGTATGGTGATATACTATGAAAGATTTACAGTATCATGACAAATAAAAGTTCTGACCATTTATGTAAGTGATAGAGAGAATTTAGTTTTGATTAAGTTCATTCCACCAGTATACTTTTTTAATTCTATGTTCCACCAATACTCAGATCAATCAATCACCAAACAAAACAATTTTTTTGTTGTTGTTGAGATTGTTAATATAACAAAAACAAATAAAGCCAAGTACCTAATAAAAACTAGGTAGAGAATTATTCTCTTCGAATCAGAATCAGATCGAACATAAAATTCATAAACACCTAGGTACGTAAACGTAGTAATAAAATAAATAAATTAGGAATTCTCTTTGCTTGCTCACTTCACTCCACAAACAAACTACTTCCCAGTGTTGCCAGATGGGTTTTACGTTCCGTTACGCGCAGTTCTTAAAAATAGTAAGCAAATTCAAGTTTGAGTACGCAGTACAACAATCTGTGCTTTATGCAGCTATTGCATTAAGGTGGAGGCGTCGGTTGGAGCGCGAAATTCAAATTTTATCACGTTTTTTGCAAATTGCAGCTGAGCTATAGGTCGTAAGTTATCAACATATTATTTGCGAGAAGAATGGAAGTATATTTACTGATTAATAACAAAAGAAATCATCAACATATTCCTCCAAGGTATATTACTGACATATACGACTATTTCATGAAAATGTTATTGTCGCAAATAACTAAAATTTGAATTTCGCGCTCCAAACGACGCCTCCACCTTAAACAAAGGCCTTTAAGGGGGAACGTTCGGTTGGAGCGCGAAATTCAAATTTTATCACGTTTTTTGCAAATTGCAGCTCAGTTATAGGTCGTAAGTTATCAACATGTTATTTGCGAGAAGAATGGTAGTATATTCACTGATTAATAACAAAAGAAATCATCAACATATTTCTCACATTAAAATTACATTATTATAAGTAGGTAACATTTTTTGGGTGCGTTTTTAAATAATATTAATCTAAAAATATTTTTTCTGGCAAGTCGAGTAATGGCTAGGCTGTCAGGTGCTAAAATATAAAAATAGTACGCAAGACCATAAAATAGTACGCTGCTACTTACTTAGAGATCACAAACTATGTACTTAGAGATGCTACTTCACTCTGCTTAATGCTCATAGTACTATATATATAGTACTACATGAAATTCAAATTTTATCACGTTTTTTTCAAATTGCATCTCAGTCGTAAGTTATCAACATGTTATTTGCGACAAGAATGGTTGTATATTTACTTATTAATAACAAAAGAAATCATCAACATATTCCTCCAAGGTACATTAGTCCGGGTTTCCCCGGATTTGTCCAAGTTTAGAGAGGGCGTAGTTATAAAGCTCTAAAATCCGAGTTTTCACACTTTTTTGTCCTGGTTGTCGGATTTTAAAGATGGCAAACCTAGTAGCCTAAGATCCGGCCATAGATGGACCTTCACTATTTCGAATTTTATTATTTTCGAAAATATTCATGTAAATTACATACTGTACAGAGCCATATTGTGACGCACAATGTATTTAAGGTACTTATTTGGATAAGGATTAATGCTGTATTGTTTAAAATCGCTTCATAATTAAGCCATTATTTTTCGAAAAAAGTAAAGGATAAAAATTGTTATTGTGGGTTAAAATAGAGATATACCATCGCGGACTTTTTTTACAGACATTTTTAAGGTGTAGGTACAATACTGTACTACATTTTGTTGATTTAACTCGGGTTACGGGTACGGGCTATGGGTACTAGGGTTCAGCTAGCGCGGCAGCGTTTGCAATGTAAGCGCAAAAAATGAGTTTATTTACGACATCACATTAGAAATTATCAGTGTTTCTTTACTATATTATGCATGTATTATGGCGGTTCCACACTAGTGCCGTGAAGCTCCGTAAACAGTCGTGAACGAGAATGTGGCCGGTTTTCGCGGGGTTCACGCGCGTTCACGTCTGTTCCCCGATTAGAGTCGGTATTTTGTCCCGCGACAAAGGGTTCGCGCCTCCTTCGCGCGGCGTTCACGCGTACACATCCACATTCACGGCCTGTGCCATTTCACTCCTAACTACCAAAAGCGTACGGACGCTGATTCTACGTCCATTTCACGGCGGGTTTCACGAACGACTGTGAGCATCCCGTGAATGTGGAGGGCACGACTTGTACCGTGAATTCATGGCGAGAATTCGCGCGTGAATTCACGGCACTAATCTGGAGCCGCCATTATACATATAAATCTTCCTCTTGAATCATAGGTACCTATATATTAAAAGTTGCGTAGTTTTAAAGATCTACTATGCATATATAGGGACAGACAGCGGGAAGCGACTTTGTTTTATATACAATGATGATGACATGAAAATTGTATGTACTTACATCATGATTTTTGACGAAATATGTATACTCTTCACTATATTTACTACACACGACTCTTGACTATACTATACTTACTTACATTAAATATGAGGCTCGGAATTCTCTCTTTTGCAACTTTACTTGCTCAATTTTTAAACTTTAAAGCCTGGCAATAGTATTTCATGAACGGTTTATTGCAGGCAATACTATATCATCGCAATTGTTATTAAATAATCTTTATTTTGATTGGTAAACAGATCGGTGCAGTCACCTATATTTACTTACCTGTTTACACCTGCTTGCCCGGTAGCCATGAACGTAAACACGTAGGCAATACCTCATAGACCTATTCTATATGTTTAAAACTTTTAGTTTCCATAATATTTGATTGGTAAACAAGTGGGTGAAACTTGCTAAAAAAATTCATTTTTTAATTAAGGATAGCTATGAACATATTTTGATAGGCAATACATGCAAGACGTATAATACGTCACATTTTATATTTACAAATACAAATTTTATACATTGACAAATAATTTGTCAATGTATAAAATTTGTAAAAAAAAATGTTTCTTTCGGTAAGCAGATCGGTGAAGGTCCATCTATGGCCGTATCTCCTACTATAGACGCTATGGATGACATACATAGACGTATATGCATATGCATGAATAAACCCCTACCGTCTTATTACAAAAATCTTCTTAAAACTCGATTCAAACCAGAACTAAAAGGTCCGGGTTTGTTACGGTAATAACGTTTAAAACTCGATCTTATTACAAAACGCTGACCAATCGTGGATCTGCTATTACCGCAGATAGTACTGTGGTAATAATTGATCCACAGCTTATTTAGAGAAAACATTCGTTCAACCTTATGTCATTCGGTCGCACCGTTTCGTTTAACAAGAGTGTTGATATATTCAACACATTATTTATATTTAGAATTTAATATATAATGATGATAAAAAAGCAAATGTTGATTTCTTAAAAGTTTTAATTAAAACAACTCAATTTACAGCAAATCTTGAATTTATAAACGTTTAAGGGCCGGTTTCTGAATTGAGAATTCTAGCAATAATCAGTAGAGTTTTGCTCAAATATTTGATAAGTACTTAAGTTTTGTGTGTTTCACAAGTGAGAATTAGATTTGCTCAAACCGCTTTTAACTAAGTATTTCTCAAACGGTATTTAGCTTAGCGAGAGCATTGCTTTAACGTTCCGATACAAGTAAAAAAACCGATATTTACCGAAATTATTATTTTTTGCATGTTCATTTAATTTTAGTGAAAAATGTATACAAAAATGTTTAATGTTATTACACTACAAGTGAAAAACAAGCAAATCTAATTGTTACATTGTTTAATTTCATATTATTCCGATTTTATTTTATGATATAGGTAGGTTAGTTGAAAGTGTTCGTAAAGAATGGAACGATTGTTATGTCAAAGTTGTCAAACAAACAAATACCAAATTATAAAACATTTTTTTATCACATCTAGCTCGGAATGTTTCGGCTAATGAAAATGTGATTAATATTAGAACTTATAACTTCCTACCATACAAGCCTACATTATGTACCTACATATTTATCTCAAAATAAAATTAATTTGGAATATTGTTTATAGAAACAAAGATATCTGACTGAGCATGTTGAAACTAACAATACTTTTGAAACAGTCTCCAACATCTCTGCGGTTGATGAAAATGTAAGTTTCAAGCTTTATTACCTTACTAAACAACACCTCCATAGTATTCCCTCATCCTATACTCAATATTTATTAGGTATGGCAAAGTTTTTATAATATTCATATCATATGCTTTGTGCCAGTCAATCAGCCAGGCAATCATGTCCCATAAAATAATAAATTATGACAAGCTTTCAAATTATTTATGTTGTTTTCAGAATGAAAATTATCAGGCTAAGCTGCCTGTGGAATCTATCATCATAGAACCAGTCTACTCAGTTAAATAATATATAAACAATAATAATTATTGTAGTAATAAATGGTAACTAGGGTAAGAATGATGATTAAAATAAAACAGCATAATTACATTCTTAATTGAAAATGAAATGTTTTATTTACTTCCTATCAGTCCTTATCATATGTATGTCAGCGTCAACAACAGCCAAGCGACACAAACACCATGTTTAGGGTTAGGTGGTAACAGGATTCGATTCCGTGAGTGCAGTGCAGACAATTGAAACAACTTTATACCATCGCTTCGGAATAGTCCTGTATGAGGAGAAGAAGCGACACAAGAAACTCCTCATGGGCTCGATAGCTTTATTGTAGCAATTATACAATTAAATAATCACTTCAATTACACGTACAGACTAACATTATGATAGACTTCAGTATCAGGTGAAATAACGGTTGCACTGACGTCCATACAGCTCGAGAGCTCGTGATAAATGTTATGTAAAACTACACAGGCCACAATCACTTTTAACACCTTTGGTAATTTAAGTTGCATTCCAGGATGGAGGCAAGGAAATCTTCTCTTTAACTCTCCAAAACATTTTTCAATAGTGTTTCGTGTTGAAATCTGGGCTTTGTTGTATGCTTCTTGTGCTGGAGTAGCACGATTAATGAAAGGAGATACCTAAGACATGGCTCTAAATTCTTTCAATGGCACGACATACTGTTGACTTGCTCACATTTGCTGTGTCTCCCACAACAGCTTGGAAGCTTCCATTAATAATTGTAGTATCGGTGCAATACAGTTCCGTCTTTGGATTCTACAATATCGTTTTTTTATAACTCTTCGCCTGCGCGGTGGTCTTCTCTGAGCCATTTCTAACGAAGTTATCGAAGTATCGTCACTAGACATTGTTATTTTAATATAAATATATCGCATGAAACTATTATTACATACTACGATTAATCGTGAGTAAAGTTTAAGCAGTGGAATTCTGTTACTTATCTATTTGACACTTAAATTTGACATGAGAGTGGTTTGAGCGCTGTCAAATGCATTCACCGCCGGTTTCTGAATTGAGAATTCTAGCAATAATCAGTAGAGTTTTGCTCAAATATTTGATAAGTACTTAAGTTTTGTGTGTTTCACAAGTGAGAATTAGATTTGCTCAAACCGCTTTTAACTAAGTATTTCTCAAATGGTATTTAGCTTAGCGAGAGCATTGCTTTAACGTTCCGATACAAGTAAAAAAACCGATAGTTACCGAAATTATTATTTTTCGCATGTTAATTTAATTTTAGTGAAAAATGTATACAAAAATGTTTAATGTTATTACACTACAACTGAAAAACAAGCAAATTTAATTGTTACATTGTTTAATTTCATATTATTCCGATTTTATTTTATGTATAAGGTTGTGAGCTCGGGAGATAAAAGAGACGAACGAACTGTTTGAAGTCAACTTTATTACTACTGTAATATAACATTGATACATAATGGTGAGCACACATTCACACAGTAAATATATGTACTTCATACACTACACGCCCACCGTTAAAAAATAAAAAAATAATATATATATATTTTTTTTTTTACATAATAAATCTTATAATACTAACAAGATTACATAAAATTGATTACATTTTATTTTATTGTTTATAAGGTCTAGTTCTATTCTTATGAACTAACATTTCTTTACCTTTATAATCTATTTTTAAATTCGGTTCACAATCTTCGATTACTTTAAAAGGTCCTACATACAGAGGATCGAGTTTGTTTACACATTGCTCGTTTCTAAGTAGTATCATATCACCAATATTGTAGTTAATAGGATTTATATACTTATCGTACTTAACTTTTCTAATATGTTTGCTCTTAATTAAATTTTGCCTTGCATCATATTGCGATTTTTGAAGTCTATATTTAAGTTGTTTGGGATAATCATAAGGGTTATATAACGGATCTACATCTAAAGTTAAATTGCTCGGAATATTACACTGTTTCCCGAAAACTAGTTCATACGGTGTATATTTTGTTTCTGTATGTACTGTTGTGTTAAATGCAAAACACCAGAATGGTAACCATACACTCCAATTCTGTGGTTCGTTATCAGTATGAATACGAAGATATGATATTAAATTTTTATGACTGTTTTCTAAACTACCTATTGATTGATGATGATATGCTGTAGATGTTATTTGTTTAATTTGAAGGATTTGGCATACTTCTTTCATAACCATCGAAACAAACTCAGTTCCCCGATCAGATATAATGTGTCGAGGAATTCCGTAACGTAATATGAAATTGTTTACAAAAGCTGTTGCTACCGAAATAGTATCCTTATTACGAAGGGGATACGCTTCTACATATTTACTAAGATCACACTGTAGAGTGAGAATATACGAATAACTATCACTATCTTTACTTAAGGGCCCGACTAAATCTAAATATATCCTATCAAAAGTAGAATGTCCCGTATCTGTTATAACCATAGGGGATTTTATATGTTTAAAGTGTTTTTGACGTGAACACTTTTCACAACGACTCACAAATTCGGTTACGTCTTTTTCCAATCCTGGCCAAAAGAAACGTTTTTTAATATTGTTAATCATACGTCTTATGCCAGCATGACCGCTCGTTGGCAACATATGATAGTCGTTTATTATAACGCGTTTTGTATCGTGATCACTTATTTGTATGACACCATTTAAAATACATAATCGCGGTCCGGACCAATTTGGTGTGTCATTTATAATACGAGTTAACTCTTTTATTACTTTATGATTATATTCATTTTTCACGATATATAAACAATCTATTTTTAATTGATTGCAATAGTAACCTAATTTCCTCACAAAGGCATCTCGTGCGCAATATGATCGGAACGAAGGATTTACATATATTATTGAACTTGTAGAACTATACGCGAACAATGATTGTTCTGTTGATCTTCCCTCTATCTTAAACCATTCTTTCTCATCCACAAACCTCAATTCAGTACAATCGTTTGGTTTTTTAAGTGTTCCCACAACTTTTGGATGATCGGTCCAATCGTTTGTGTTAACCTTATCGACCAAAGGGTTGTCACCAACATCTCGATCATTTGTTTCTTTCATACGTTTTCTCTGCGCTCTAGTCAGAACAGACATAACATTCTCGTTCATTTCTTTCAATTCCTCACTCGATATTCTTATGCGTGACAAAGCATCTGCAGCTGCGTTGTCCGCTCCTCTGACATACTCGATTTCGTAATTATATTCTTCTAGTAATAGTCTAAATTTTGTCAAACGACTAGATGGGTTTGACATGTTAAAAAGATATATTAATGGTTTATGATCAGTTTTTATTAAAAATTTTCGCCCATAAAGGTATGGTCTAAAATATTTTACGGACCAAACAATAGCCAATAACTCCTTTTCAATCGTAGGATATCTAATTTCTGCTTTATTGAGGTTGCGACTAGCGAATGCTACCGGTCTATTGTCGTTATTTGATAACACCGAACCTATCGCATAGCCGGATGCGTCGGTTTGTAATATAAATATATTATTATCATCAAAATTTGGGTATTGCAGTATTGGTGGTGAGATTAACTCATTTTTCAATGATAAAAAAGATTTTTGGCATTCTTGCGTCCAGTTAAATTTTACATTTTTACGACCTAGTTTATTGAGAGGTATGGATTTCTTTGCAAAATTAGGAATAAATTTTCTGTAAAAATTTATAAATGCAACAAATCTTTTTGTTTCGTCTGCGCTTTTCGGGACGGGGTAGTTTTGAATGACTTTGACTTTTTCTGGATCTGGTTTTATACCTTCGGTTGAAATGACATGTCCTAAAAATTGCATTTCTTTCCTTAAAAAATCACATTTATTTGGATTTAATTTTAAGTTTACCTTTCGAAGCCTAGTTAAAATATCTATGAGATTTTTATTATGAATATCTAAATTACGTCCAAAGCAAATTAAATTGTCTAAATATATAAATAGTTTATCATATGTGAGTCCAGACATGGCTACTGTCATTAACCTAGAAAATGCACTAGGACTGATTTTCAATCCCATGGGGAGACGAGTCATTTGGTATTGACCAGAAGGAGTTGCGAATGCTGTGTATTTTCTGCACTCTGGGCTCAGATTTGCCTGATAATAAGCTTGAGATAAATCTAATTGTGAAAAATACATTGCACCGGATAAGGAATCTAAAATATCTGTAATATTTGGAAGTGGAAATTTGTCATCAAGAATTCTATCATTTAATTTGCGAAAATCAATTACTAATCGCCATTTTTTAGTATCGTCATTTGATTTTTTAGGCACCAATAAAATAGGGCTTGACCATTCGCTTTTTGCTGGTTCTATTATATTTTCTGAAATCATTTGTTTTATTTGCTTCTCAACTTCTTTACGCTGTGAAAATGGTAACCTATATGGTTTGGCATACACTGGATCTGCATTCGGTTTCAACTGTATGGTCTGGTTGTATAGATTAGTTGTAGTTAATTTGTCGTTAGGTAAGTTAAATACGTCTGAAAATTTGGCACATATATTTTGAACTGATATCCTTTCCTCGTTATTTAAATGACTTAAATTCAGTTGACACAATAATGTACGTACTCTATCTCCATCAATATTATTGTCTCTTTCAAAATTACATATATTATATTCTGACAAACTATGTATTTCTGGCCTAAAATAGTTAAGTTTTACTTCTGATTCGCGAGTATTAAGTATTTGTATGCAAATTTTTCCATTGGTAGGTTTGCATAGACTCCCAGCCATGAAAACCCCCTTGCATAATTCTTCTGGTAGAACTACACATTCATTGCTGAAATTTGTATCTATCTTAAATATTTTTTCACACCTCGGTGGGATACTTAGGAAGCTGTTTTTGCATAAAGAACTAGCAACCATGGATACCGTAACAATCTTTTTAAAGTTATTAATTGATAATGTATTATCTTCAAAGTTTAAAATAGCTTTGTAGTTTCGTAAAAAATCTCTACCAATTATTCCATGTTGTGTACAAGGTAAGTATTCTATTACATAAAATTTGTGTACAAATTCCTGCCCATCTACGTTCAATGTAATATAAACATATCCAAGTGTTTGAATTTGACCACCAATACCATTTATGTGAATGCATTCTGTATGCACTGGAATATTCCAACGTATCACAGTTTCGTATTTCAGTGCCGACAGAGATGCTCCAGAATCTATTAGAAAACCATATTTGGCATCTTGTACTAAGAATTCCACCGAGCTATTATTGTCACAGGCTAATATGAAATTATCAACGAAAAAATTCTAAAGCCTGGTTTTTATTTGTTTCTAAATTTTGCTCGACCTGACCAACCGATTCAGGGTTATTGCGCATATAATGTACGTTTTGAGTACGAGTAAAACTACGACTCTGTCTACCTCGATAAGATGATACTTGTCTATGACCACGATTACCTCGTTGCGACTCTGAACTTCGAGTCTGCGACTGATTGTTAGGAAAATATTTATGGTTGTATCCTCGTGAAAACTGCATACTTGGTTGACCTGTTCGTCTAACAAAATGTCCTCCATTATTGAAGTTACGTGAATATCTATAATTACCTGATCTACCTCGATTTCCGAAGTACATCGACGCTTCAGAGTTTTGATGACTACAGGAAGCTTCTTCATCTTTCGCTGCTCTTAACGTATCTTTCAAGGATAGGTAATTACGTGCTGCTAAAATAGTGCTGAGTTGTCGATTTCGTAAGCCGTTGGTGAAGCTTTTAATTGCGAGTTTCTCATTTAAAGGGCGTAATATTTTATACGCATTTTGGTCACCGTCAGCTTGGGAAATGGTCAAATCAACAAATAATTGTTCTACTTTACTCCCATAATTATCTAAAGATGTACCGTTTTGTCTTAATTGCACTAACTCATTATGTATAGAAGTGCTGGATTTTTTAGTAAGCAGGTGGTTTCGCATATCGCCAACAAGTGATTCGCAAGAATCGTATGATAAGGATAATCTTAATTTAGCATTCTCATTTAGTCTTGTTTTCAATACAAATTTAATTAGCATAATTTTACCTTCACTACTGAGCGTAGAACTATATAGTTCAATGGCACCTATAAGGTTTTTTGTCGTATTTTCATCACCGTTCATAACCGGAAGTAGCGATACCGCAGTCTTAAAATTGAAGGTCTCCATTATAGGGATTTTGCTTTCAACACCTTCGACAGTACTCTCGGAGCTGTAATTTTTTGAACAAAATGTTTCTATTTGTACGTATAAATCTTTTATAGAATCGCAATAGGACTGTATTTCTTTTAAAATTTGACCTTGAATTTTTTTTTGTTCAATTTGTTTAGATAAGTCATTTATACATTCATCAAATTTTATACGTAACTGAGTTGCCTCATTCAGTTTTTCTTGTAAGGTAGTCTCAGTTCTTTTAACATAACTTAACTTTAGTAAGTTATCTCTAATATGTTTAAGTTTGGCATATATATTTTTAAGTTCACTTGCCATTTATTTATGTATAACTTTGAAATAGCTTCATAATAATTAATAATAATTGATTCGAAGACATTGACTCATTATAGGTATATATTAGGTATACTACTCAACTCTTGAATATTATAAAATAAGGTATACAAGTAATATAAAAAAAAATAACTAAGGAATTCCTAAGGAGTTCACTGTAGGTCTACATGCATTTCTTACTTACACTCATCACTGATTTTTAATTAATGCACTTTACAATGTTTCTCACTTTTTTTCAATATTCACCGCTCCCGACTCCTTCTGATGACACTCGTAGCAAACCCGAGGCTCGTCCAGACGGTTTGGTCGACGAAAAGATCGCATAAAGTTTTGCGTCAAATATTCGTTTCTTATCCACCCTTGGTGGCATCGTTTATACATTTTGAATAACATGTATAATCCGGCAACAGCGAGCATGGTGCAAATTACAAACATCACTATGCTTATATTCGATAAGTGATATTCTTGCGAAGAAATGTTCGATCCACCAGATGCATTCTGGTTGATGAATACTTCATCTTTTTCTACATTGGAACGGCACATTTTCACAGGTCACATAATGTTTTTTTTTTATTTTTGTTTTAAATTTCGGAATATATATAAAAGTCACATTTTCTTAATTATTTAGTTCATGAATACCGAAACGAATTTCGCGCGACCGAACTCTGGCAGACCGCCTCGAGTGGCAGGGTCGCCATATAAGGTTGTGAGCTCGGGAGATAAAAGAGACGAACGAACTGTTTGAAGTCAACTTTATTACTACTGTAATATAACATTGATACATAATGGTGAGCACACATTCACACAGTAAATATATGTACTTCATACACTACATATGATATAGGTAGGATAGTTGAAAGTGTTCGTAAAGAATGGAACGATTGTTATGTCAAAGTTGTCAAACAAACAAATACCAAATTATAAAACATTTTTTTATCACATATAGCTCGGAATGTTTCGGCTAATGAAAATGTGAGTAATATTAGAACTTATAACTTCCTAACTTGTACCTACATTGTATATTTATCTCAAAATAAAATTAATTTGGAATATTGTTTATAGAAACAAAGATATCTGACTGAGCATGTTGAAACTAACAATACTTTTGAAACAGTCTCCAACATCTCTGCGGTTGATGAAAATGTAAGTTTCAAGCTTTATTACCTACCTTACTAAACAACACCTCCATAGTATTCCCTCATCCTATACTCAATATTTATTAGGTATGGCAAAGTTTTTATAATATTCATATCATATGCTTTGTGCCAGTCAATCAGCCAGGCAATCATGTCCCATAAAATAATAAATTATGACAAGCTTTCAAATTATTTATGTTGTTTTCAGAATGAAAATTATCAGCTGCCTGTGGAATCTATCATCATAGAACCAGTCTACTCAGATAAATAATATATAAACAATATAATTATTGTAGTAATAAATGGTAACTAGGGTAAGAATGATGATTAAAATAAAACAGCATAATTACATTCTTAATTGAAAATGAAATGTTTTATTTACTTCCTATCAGTCCTTATCATATGTATGTCAGCGTCAACAAACAGCCAAGCGACACAAACACCATGTTTAGGGTTAGGTGGTAACAGGATTCGATTCCGTGGGTGCAGTGCAGACAATTGAAACAACTTTATACCATCGCTTCGGAATAGTCCCGTATGAGGAGAGGAAGCGACACAAGAAACTCCTCATGGGCTCGATAGCTTTATTGTAGCAATTATACAATTAAATAATCACTTCAATTACACATACAGACTAACATTATGATAGACTTCAGTATCAGGTGAAATAACGGTTGCACTGACGTCCATACAGCTCGAGAGCTCGTGATAAATGTTATGTAAAACTACACAGGCCACAATCACTTTTAACACCTTTGGTAATTTAAGTTGCATTCCAGGATGGAGGCAAGGAAATCTTTTTGTATTAAGTAATCGTTTTGTATTAAGACGGTAGCCGTCTTATTACAAAACGTGTTCTAAATATGTTACCTGGTTTAAAATTGAAATAAACCATGATCGAAAATAAACCGTATTACAAAAAGTGGTTTATCTCTAAATCAGGTACTGTCTATGATACTAAAGATAAAACTCTGAGCCCCCTAGTTTGTCTTTGGACTTAATACGGATTAGTCACTACAATATAGAGACATGCACATATGGTAGGTATATGCTGCTTAGAACAAATCTGCCGGAACCGTTTTCACCTAGTGCCATCTAACGTACGGAATTGAAAAAAAATTGAGCAGAAGCTACTACATTTCAATAGCTTCTTATTTTTTTCTTAATTACATCTAATACCTTTAAACGAGCCATTCTTGTATCTCTATCTTATATCTGAATCTAGGAAACGGCACCATACACAACGTAGTAATTGTTGAGATATGTATTGCATAATTTTATTACGAAATAATCTAAATCGAAAAGATTCCTAAACAGTGTACGGAACATTTTAAACATGTATAGCCACATACATGTATATTTATACAGGGTGGAATTTTGTAATGCCACCTGGAGGGGAAGTACTCTTAATACTTTAGATAGAAAATTTTGCTCAAAGGAAACATTCCTTTATTTTTGAAAAGAAAAAAAACGGCATTAAAGATTTTTAAAAATTCGCTTGCCGCACACGGTAATCGAACCGACTAAAATCTGTAAAAGTTGCACCGTGTACTTTTATTGCATTGATTGTTAGGGTCAATAAGGATGAAATCTCTTTAACAAACTTCATAAATTGAATTACATGAAAACAATGAAATTTTAAATTAATTTAATTATGTACAAAAATTTAAACTAACTAATTAATTATGAAATGATTTGTAAAAACAATCAAATGTGAATAACAGATGAAAATCTATTTTCAAATGTAACATTCCATATTTAAACTACGTCATACACGCAGTTATGTCACATCTAAGAAAGGAGTCTGCATTACAAACACGTGCAAATTGCAATCGTCTTATCTAAATAGTAATTCGTCATTTCGATGGATAAATGACGTCAATGATAATAATTAATGAATAACATAAGTACACAGATAGATCTTTGAGTAAAAGTGCTTTAACTTGACCGATTGAATTAATAATTTAAGATTTCATTGTTTTCCATTCATTTAACTTCTGAAAATGGAGCTCATTTCGAGCAATTAATTAGTTAGTTTAAATTTTTGTACATAATTAAATTAATTTAAAATTTAATTGTTTTCATGTAATTCAATTTATGAAGTTTGTTAAAGAGATTTCATCCTTATTGACCCTAACAATCAATGCAATAAAAGTACACGGTGCAACTTTTACAGATTTTAGTCGGTTCGATTACCGTGTGCGGCAAGCGAATTTTTAAAAATCTTTAATGCCGTTTTTTTTCTTTTCAAAAATAAAGGAATGTTTCCTTTGAGTAAAATTTTCTATCTAAAGTATTAAGAGTACTTCCCCTCCAGGTGGCATTACAAAATTCCACCCTGTATAGTACCTACCATATAAAATATATAGGTATCTATACCTATAGGTTAAAAATAAGGTTCAACTATCAACACCAGGAGGAGCCACTTTGTAAAGCATAGTTTCTGACATGAGAGCCTGTCTATACCCTATATACCTACATAATATGCACATAACTATATCACGAGTCCATAAAAGTACCTATATAAAATCAAAGAATACCATTGATTTGAATGCATACTTAGGAAACAATTTCATAATTTAATATATTAAATTGTGCTCCTGCCATAGGTATGCCATGAGTACTTTTTTGTTGACATAACCTTGTTTACAGTTTCATATTACGTATGACAGCCTCATTTCGTTACGCGCTAAAGTTGTTAGTATGTAAAAGATATTGAACGTGAATTAAACGTTTATAAATTCAAAATTTTCTGTAAATTGAGTTGTTTTAATTAAAACTTTTAAGAAATCAACATTCGATTTTTTATCATTATAATATATTAAATTCTAAATATAAATAATGTCTTGAATAAATCGAAACGGTTCGACCGAATGATATAAGGTTGAACGAATGTTTTCTCTAAATAAGCTGTGGAGGTTACTTAGACCACATTCAGTACTATCTGCGGTAATGACAGATCCACGATTGGTCAGCGTTTTGTAATATGATCGAGTTTTAAACGTTATTACCGTAACAAACCCGGACCTTTTAGTTCTGGTTTGAAACGAGTTTTAAGAAGATTTTTGTAATAAGACCGCTACCGTCTTATTACAAAACGAGTTCTAAATATGTTACCTGGTTTAAAATTGAAATAAACCATGATCGAAAATAAATCGTATTACAAAAAGTGGTTTATCTCTAAATCATGAACTATTTATGGTACTAAAGATAAAACTCTGAGATCCCTAGTTTATCTTTGGACTTAAGGGGGAACGTTCGGTTGGAGCGCGAAATTCAAATTTTATCACGTTTTTTGCATATTACAGATGTTATTTGCGAGAAGAATGGAAGTATATTTACTGATTAATAACAAAAGAAATCATCAATATATTCTTCCAAGGTATATTAGTATAGTAACATTTTCATGAAATAGTCGTGTATGTCAGTCATATTGAGATGTTTTGCATAATTTTATTACGAAATAATATCGAAAAGATTTCTAAACAGTGTACGGACAATTTTAAATAAAAAGTTGCCTATGATAATTATGTATATACCTATAGGTTACAAATAAGGTTCAACTATCAACACCAGGAAGAGCCACTTTGTAAGGCATAGTTTCTGACATGAGATGCCTGTCTATACCCTATATACATATGCACATAAACTTGTTTACAGTTTCATATTACGTATGACAGTCAGAAACTATGCCTTACAAATCTGGTGTTGATAGTTGAACCTTATTTGTAACCTATAGGTATACCTATATATGGTACTATATAAATATACATATGTGGCTATATCTCAACAATTACTACGTTGTGTATGCTGCCGTTTCCTAGATTCAGATATTAAGATAGAGATACAAGAATGGCTCGTTAAAAGGTATTAGATGTAATTAAGAAAAAAATAAGAAGATATTGAAATGTTGTAGGTTCTGCTCTAAATTTTTTCAATTACGTACGGTAGATGGCGCTAGGTGAAAACGGTTCCAGCAATTTGTTCTAAGCAGCATACCGTAACAAACCCGGACCTTTTAGTTCTGGTTTGAAACGAGTTTTAAGAAGATTTTTGTAATAAGACCGCAAGAGTCGAGTACATTGCATTGGTGCACAGTTACACACCTAAAACGCAAATTCTGGGGGGCCGTGCAGGGAAAACGTACATGTTCGGTTCTTTTCAGTATTGCACGGGTTACATCGAGCGACCGTAGATCTGGATCTACGATCAGCAGCAGAAGTTTGTTGAGATTTGCGCGTTCAAACAAACTTCTGCTTTTTGTCGTGAGCTTCGCGTGATCATAAGTCATGACGTCATAAGTGACGTTTTCGCCGCTCGTCGAACGCTCGAGTGGAACGACTAAAGGTCTAAGGAGCATTTTGATCGTTGTGGGCGCTTAGTGGAACGTACCCATGGTGTCGCATGCTAAGCGTACAGGAAGATTCCATTGATATTGAAAGCAATCCAAAGACAAAAAAAAAACAGACACCATTTATTAACACTATATGACAATGTGTATGTACTGATTCTTTAATTTATAATTAAAAATGAAATAAAACATGTAATATGATAATAAAAAAATTACAATATTTACAGAAACATTGAAGGTAAAAATAAGTTAACACTTAGTCCTTTTAGTAACATGTACAATAGTCTTCACAAAGTTTTTTTAATCACTGTTTTAATGTTTGTAGATATATAGATAATTAACTCCCAAACTAATGTAGCACATAACAGCACACAATATATCTTCTTGGAATTTTATCCTCTTGACGCGAATGCTTGCTTCCGTCCAGGCATCTTCTTCTGCTGAATAACTTATTAATGTGATGAAGTATTTAACTTCGCCGCCTCATCCTAGCAAAGCTGATCAAAATTAAGATGAGAACTATATGACTCATGATAAC
Source organism: Tethea ocularis (assembly GCA_963555595.1). Lineage (NCBI taxonomy): Eukaryota > Metazoa > Arthropoda > Insecta > Lepidoptera > Drepanidae > Tethea > Tethea ocularis. Next base: position 5,512,240 of record OY741963.1, on the reverse strand, counting down.
GATTCCGCTGAAGTGTCGCACCTTGTAGCTATGTGGTTGTTACATCACCACACAACAACATGCTACTATAACAGGACGGCTATCTAACAGAAAATGTTATATACTCGCTACAGCTGGGAGGCTGGCCTTGCAATCTATTTGTGTCTGATCGCAGCCAGTGTACACAAGAGGAAATTGATTTAAAAATTCAAAAGCCTTAGAGCTCGACTCAAACGCCAACTCTCGAACGATGACGTCCACAGGAACATTCGGCCTGTAGCTGTACACATAAAAATAATGTTAATATACACAACCAGCACAGCTGGCAAATTGTTACACAACAAATGTTATAAAAATAGTATTGGACATAATATGAACAATTGTAAAATAATACGTTATTAGATTGTGTTATGAAGATGCACTGAGAATTCCACACACTTAATAAACATGTGTCTCGCTCGCTGCAAGTGCATATTTTACCGCTATATAAATTATCTAGGTAACCAGACCCTTGCCTATTTAAAACACCAAGAATATACATGTCATAAAGTCCAAGACAATTTTGAATACCTAGACCTACCTTTCGAGATTGCAAAATTGTTGTCATCTAGATGATCCAAAACACGAATTCTACATTCTAGTTCATATTGTATTGTCGTTCGTATTGATTAGTTGTTTGAAAGTTATACAATATCAGAAATGTCAGATTATTTGGTAACCGCGGGTATGTAGACCTTCTCCAGCTTCATGGCTGTTTTTAAGTATTTTCTTTCTTTTTTTTTTAATTTCAGAATTGCATACAATTTTATGATACCATTCGTAGCCCGTAAAACAATCAAGTTGTAGACTGATTGATTACAGGTAGACCGAAGCCTCGTGTCAAGAGACACTACTGACAGCCCTGACAGGTCAATCTGAGAACATCTGAATAGGGTAGTTTCCTGACATCAAATCTAGCTACTTTTTAATAAATGTCAAAACGATAGTTTAAATGGAATTTTGCATGACGTCATAGGTTCACAGCATCAAATGATCTACTCATATTGGTTCTAGTGGTAATACAAATCATAAAAGCATTATATGCAGGCGCGTGTTTACCATAGGGCCAAGGGGGCCATGGCCTGGGGCGGCAGGCTGAGCGGGGCGGCAAAGCCGCCTCTTACGGCATTCTCTGGGCGCCTTTTAATGTCAAGCTTTCCTACATTATTTTTTATTATATTTTAATTGTCTGTTGGGCAGAGCCAACTGACGAAGCTGAAGACCGAGGATGGTAGAAACGTCATGTCGAAACCTGAGCTGCTAGGAGAGGTCGAGAAGTTCTATGGACAGTTGTACACGACAACCCAGTCACCTGTCAGTAGTCATGCTTCAGATCCCAGAGCAAGACTAACCCGACACTACACTGAAGATATCCCGGACGTCAGCCTGTACGAGATTAGAATGGCTCTCAAACAACTTAAGAACAACAAGGCGCCTGGGGATGATGGAGTTACAGCTGAGCTTCTAAAGGCGGGTGGTACACCGATCCTTAGGGCCCTTCAGAGGCTATTTAATTCCGTCATACTTAAAGGTCAAACGCCACAAGCATGGCACACAGGTGTGGTGGTACTCTTCTTCAAAAAGGGCGATAAAACCCTATTGAAGAATTACAGACCCATCACACTTTTGAGCCATATTTACAGCCATTATGCTTAGCGTTTGTGGACTATGAGAAAGCCTTTGATTCGATAGAAACCTGGGCCGTGCTCTCTTCAAAGGTGCCAAATCGACTACCGGTATATCGAGGTATTAAAGGGTTTGTATGAGAACGCCACCATGTCGGTCCGTCTCCAGGACCGGAACTCGAAACCAATCCAATTGGTGGCGAGGCGTGAGACAGAGAGACGTGATATCTCCGAAACTGTTCACCGCTGCATTGGAAGATGTCTTTAAGCTTCTGGACTGGAACGGATTTGGCATCAACGTCAATGGCAAGTACCATCACTCACCTTCGATTTGCCGATGATATAGTAGTCTTGGCTGAGACCTTGGAAGACCTCAGTACAATGCTCGATGACCTCAGCAGAGTCTCTCAACAAGTGGGTCTTAAAATGAACATGGATAAGACGAAAATCATGTCGAACGTCTATGTTGCACCCACTCGAGTAAAGGTCTGTGGAGACTCTGCACTCGAAGTTGTAGACGACTATATTTACCTAGGACAGACCATCCAACTAGGTAGGTCCAACTTCGAGAAAGAAACGGTAAAAGGGAAGCTACGTAATATCTTCTCGTCTCAAATACCGCAGTGTCTCCAAGTCGAAAGTCTTCGACCAGTGTGTGTTGCCAGTGATGACTTACGGAGCAGAGACGTGGTCGCTTACGATGGGCCTTATAAGAAGGCTCAAGGTCACCCAAAGAGCAATGGAGAGGGCTATGCTCGGAGTTTCTCTGCGAGATCGAATTAGAAATGATGAGATCCGCAGGCAAACCAAAGTAACCGACATAGCCCGAAGAATTGCCAAACTTAAGTGGCAGTGAGCGGGGCACATCGCTCGTAGAACCGACGGTCGCTGCGGCAGAAAGGTTCTCGAGTGGCGACCACGAACCGGAAGACGCAGCGTGGGCAGGCCCCCCACAAGGTGGACCGACGATCTTGTTAGGGTCGCGGGAAACCGCTGGATGCGGGTAGCGCAAGACCGGCCATCGTGGAGATTCTTGGGGGAAAGGCCTCCCCCAAGAATCTCCACGATGGCCGGTCCAGCAGTGAACGTCTTTCGGCTGATATGATGATATTTTAATTGATATGAACATTAATAACAAACGAATGCTACGAACCGAACCAATGTTTACAATACCGTCAACTTTATAGTACATTATTTTAGTTAGGCTATGGTCTCCTATTTCATGCTGTACGCTGCGTCCCGTTAGGTCGTACGCTGCGTCACAATGTTTACTATAGAAATGTACTATTGTGGTCTCTTTCACACGTCGACGTTGGCGTCTTGACGCCGTACGCAGCATCTAAACGCTGTGCGTCGCGTCTCTAGTCATTTCGAACAATTGCAGCGTGAAGGTCGTCTCTCGAGTCATACAAAATGATGAGGTTTAATAAAGAAAAAGACGAATAGCAGCGACTAAAACGCCATTCTCTGCTGCGGATGTATTGACCGCCGACGCTGTGCGTTGCATTCAGACATCGATCGGAACGGAATTTAACGTTGACGCTAACATCAGACGCCGCGTTTGGCATGAAATAGGAGACCATAGCCTAAGGTACGGCGCGCGGCGGGCGTAACGAAGCTGAGTTGACAAACGCCACGTAATTGACGATTTTGTCAAACAAATTAAATGGTACATTTTTAGGATTTTTACCTATTGAAGGTTCTTTTTCTTAAATGAAATAGGTACTTTATCATCACTTAATAATGGTGCGGCATATTTAATTGGTCCGGGCGCCAAATCTTTAAATACGCCTCTGATTGTATGTAACACATATTTGATGTTTCCACGTGTTTTTATATATCCTGGGACATAAATAAATATCCTGGGACATTCTTCACACACGGTTATCTGATCCCAAACTAAGCAAAACTTGTACTATGGAAACCAGCTAACTGATATACTACCTTTTTTTTGTAAATACATACTTATAAAGATAATTACACCCAGACACAGGACAGACAGACATGTTCATGCACACAAATGTTTGTCCTGTATTGGAATCGAACCCATGACCAGCGGCGTGATAGGTGGTGTCTACTGCGCAAACTGGCTTGTCAAAATGACAGATGTCAGAGCCTGAGAATGTCAGATGTTTTATGCATTCGTTAGTCATTTATTTTTAACACTCAACTAGCCCATTATGTGGAATATTATTATAAAATGGTATGCAATTCTGAACTTTTTAGAATCATTACGTGAACGTATTTCTCAGATCCAGAAAGGAACTCCATGTGCGAAACCGATCTTATACTTTTTACTTTTACTATGTATTTAATACCCGTCAGTCAGTAGTGTCAGTCAAAAGGATGTAGGTATCAGTCGTGGCCATATTTTAGAATTGATCACTTCATGAAGTGGCCGACATGAAATGGTTAATATCAAAGGTTTAATTAAATTTCATTCGTATAACTTCTATTGGCGCATTATTATAGCTTTTTTTGTGAGAATAATTAGTTTGTCGCCATTACAAAAATCAAACGATATAGCGGCTAAAGGTGGATAATATATTATTTTACGATAAGATTGCCGTGCGTTAACTGTTCATATCTTCAAACGCCAGAATTGATCTGGCCAGACCATATAATAGTAGCCATATTACATTAAGGTGGAGGCGTCGGTTGGAGCGCGAAATTTAAATTTTATCACGTTTTTTGCAAATTGCAGCTCAGTTATAGGTCGTAAATTATCAACATGTTATTTGCGACAAGAATGGTAGTATATTTACTGATTAATAACAAAAGAAATCATTAACATATTCCTCCAAGGTATATTAGTAACATTTTCATGAAATAGTCGTATATGTCAGTAATATACCTTGGAGGAATATGTTAATGATTTCTTTTGTTATTAATCAGTAAATATACTACCATTCTTGTCGCAAATAACATGTTGATAATTTACGACCTATAACTGAGCTGCAATTAGCAAAAAACTTGATAAAATTTGAATTTCGCGCTCCAACCGAAGGTATACCCTTAAAAACCATTGGTTTAATATGGATTCGGAGCCTGCGGCAAGTCTCTCAAGATTTCAATAAATAAATTTAAATGAGTTCCCATCAATAATATAGGTAGGTAAGAATAAATGTAGGATAATAAATTATTGGTAGTTTTGAAATATTTGGGTAGGGTCACCTTTAGATTATTTAATAATAATAGTAGCTATATAAAGGACGTACGACTTAATGATGTATTTGAGATATTGTTTTCGCTCTCTCTCCACAAACCAGTCCATGAGGTAACCTGCCATTAATGGTGCAGTTTTATAAAGTATGAAAAATTTATGCAAATTTCCAGTTGCCCAAGCACATCTTGTTTCTAGGGCATGTTTGATACATTCATTTTCCCTATCATCATTTGAAAGGAACTGAAATATGGTAGTTAGATCTGGAAAAAGGATATCAAAATAATTGATTAATGTTCGATAAAAGTCACATTAAATAGCATCTCTTGTACTGAATCCCAATACAAACAACTCTGATATTGCAACATAAGTTTTCGAAATGTGATTACTAACCTAATGTATTTTTTGTGAAAATATAATATAATATTCGGTATGCAGTGAATTCTGCCGAATTGGTTCTACATTCTGGCAACTCACTGTACAACATTTTAAGCTGAGTTTGACATTGGTTAAATTCCTCATGGTCACCCTTTTCTAAAGCAATCCTAGCATGCGTTTCATACACTTCTACTGTAAAACTATCACGAATTCCTTGGACCTGGAAAAATAAATTATTCTTAGTAGGTACTAATCAGCAAGGACTGTTTTAGTTACGTCACAACAACAATATCTCACTCGTCATTATGTAGAACATGTCTTCCAAAGATGTTTTGATAATTATTCCTTTTTCTATCTGTCTATTTATTTATTAATTTCTCAGATTACTAAACGTATTGTTTATAAATCTGTGATTCATTTTATTTGCACACAAAACAGAATACAATCAAACTAAATTTATAAAATAAAAATAGCATCATACAGGATTGCATTTTCAAACATGGGTAGGTACACAACATGATTGGTAAAACGTAAGACAATTTGTTTAGTATTTGGTTAGTAAGTGATTAGTAAATTATGAAAAAGTTATTACAATTATGAAACATAAACATGAGGTGTGATTAGTATGGCTGCTGTTTACAAAAATTAAATAAATTCTTAAGGTTATCTAGCTATTGTGTAATAGAAGAATATGAAATAATAATAATAGCTTTTTAAATTTATTTACATCATCATCTGTTTGATAGGGACAAGTTATTGTGATGAATGAAAACATGTGTTAACTGCACCAGCTAAATAGTAAAAATAAGACCGGTGCAAAGCTTACCGTTAAATCTTGCCTGATAGACTTCAGCTGATCACAGGCATATCGATAATCTTGTTTGTCTATCCATCTTTCCTTAACATTTTTGAGAGAATTTCTTAGCACAGATACAGGTCGCACCTCACATGCTTCAGGTGCCTTTGTTAACCTTAGGAATGATTTCTCAATATCTAGACAAGTGCCTACAATATGCACACTATTCAGTTCATAATCTCCTTCATTATCCTGAATTATAGATTTCCTTGCCGTTGGTTCTATCCTTTTGTTACCTACTTGTAGTGAGCTAGCAATGGAAGGTACATTATGGGAACCTCCAAATCTTTCAGCTCTTTTTTGGAGTTTCTCAGCGTTACCCTGTACATCCTCTACAATGAATTGATTATATTGTGATTTTTTCTTACTATTCTTAGGATACTTATCTGGTTTCTTTTGATCCAAAGAAAGCCTGTCCTTAACTTTTTGCCTTCCTTTATTCTTTGTAGTCTTCCTATCTTCTACATCATCACTAGAACTGGAAGAAGCACTGAAAATAAAAATACAGTATGTAATTGAACACCATCATAAATATTAAAATTATTCAAATTAAAAAATATGTTCTAAAAAAAAACAACACTCTCCACCCAAACGCAACCGATATCACCCGAAGTACGCACGAAGCGCAGGGCGGTATAATCAATAGTAGTAATTAAGCTGGTTTCTATAGAGCTTAAGAAAACGATTATTTCAGCAGAACAAATTGTTTTTGGAAGTTCAGTTTTAACACAGCTTAGTTAGTTCGTATTATAGTCAAACACAAATCATAGGAAGTTAATTTGTTTTTCGGAAGCTTTATTATTTCCCATATATAATGAATATTACATATTTCAGCCAGGTCTATTACTAAATGAATCAGAATTTATATTTTCTTCGTTATCATTGATATAACATGAGCCTTAAAAGTTGAAAGTAAAAGAATGTTATAAAGATTTTTTTTATTACACATCTCCATTCTATTTTTATTTATTCCCTTCTTGCAATTGGTGGTGCAATTAATTTAAAGTAATGAGTTTAAGATGTGAAATAATATTTTTTGGTTAAGTAAAACACAGAATAAGTTTGAGAAACTCTGGAATAGATTGTTAGGTATAAACATTGCTATGAATCTGTCATAGAGTAAAAAACCAGCCTAGTGTATGAACAATTAGGCATACCATAGGGTTTCATAGAAATTTTGAACTACAGTTTTAACTGTGGGGTAACACAATATAATATTATAAGAATGATTATAACAAACCTAAGTCTTTTCTTGACAGGACTCCTTGATTCAGATCTACTCCTAGAATGTGGACGCCTCCTTCTTGGTGGTGAATTTCTGTGACCACCAAAGCCTCGTGCAGTTACACTTAACCTACTCTTAGAAATATCTGCAATATTCTCCGTTTTTTGATATAAGCTTAATGTACCACGTACTGACTTTACAGACAAATTATTACGTTCACTGTGAACACTGGGAATTGGTTCTTCATCCCAATTCCTAGTCCATATTTCATCTTTGTTTGCAGCAGCTGTAATACGTCCCTTTAAGCATATATCAATTTGGTCACGGTCAAAAGCAGATTTACATTTTTCATAACACCTCTTTATATACCTCTCCAGGCTCTCAGGCCATGAGCCAGCTGAGTTAGGACATATTGAAGATGAATTTAAAAAGTTTGAAGAGTTGGTTATAGTTGCAGAATCCACAGGTTCTATATGTTCATTAAAGTCACACTTGGGTTCTCCTGGAGGTTCAGGGATATCCTCAGTAGCCAAAGGAGGAGGAAGAGGCACATCCAGGGGTGGAGGAGGTGGCTTAGGAATGTCTGGTGGGGGTAAAGGTGGCAATGGTGGAGGATGGTCTGGTAATGGGGGTTGTACAACTTCCAAACCTATTTTATGCTCAAATGATTGATTTACCTTCTTGCGTTTCTTTTTTGGCCCATTAGTATTTGAAAGCAGAGGATTTTCATACAATGGAATGGGAGCAGGTTTTCTAACATTATTTAGATTAAACCTTATAGGTGATTGATTAAAGAAAGGTCGATTAGAGTCGAGGGGCGACATTCCGAGCAACGGAGATGGAGGAGGTGGCTTAGAAAATTGGGAATGTACAAATTCATTCTTGTCCTTGTTGTGCTGAAATTGGTGTGGATTATTAGAAAATCCATTGCCTTGGTTGAAATAGTGATTGTAATACGGCGGGTACATGCCACCCTGATATCCATTGTATTGATGATAAGCGCCATACATCCACGGATTATGATTCGGCGGCATACCATTCATTGTTTGTATGGGAGGATCTTTAGAATTATTATCAGCCATTTTTATACGAGGCAAAATGGAACCTAATAATTTAAAATGATTAAAAATAGTTTTTTCTCGAAGCGCAGTGAGTGATATGACTTACGATGACCATCAATTCAACAAAATGGCGGATGACTCCGAAATTGATATAAATTATTTCTTCTTCTCATCGATTAAAGTTCCAAACAACACCTTATTAACACTAATTCAAAAGTACTTGTTGTAATCATTTAGTAAATATATTCTAAACATTTTTGAAATAAAACGAGTCACAATGTACACATTCATTAGGGTACCACAAACTAAGCTCTTTGAAACCAAATTTGAAAGCAAAGCAGTGTTGCTAGATGGGTTTTACGTTCCGTTACGCGCAGTTCTTAAAAATAGTACGCATATTCAAGTTTGAGTACGCAGTACAACATTTATTGTCAATCTGTGCTTTATACAAAGGCCTTTTAAAAAACACGTTTCATACCTATAGTATGTTTTTTTTTTTCGTTTTGATTGTATGATTCTTCAATTATTTGTATTCTGAGCATTATCATTTTGAACTGGAAATAAAAAATAGCAGTTACAATTTACACAGTACCTTTTCATACAGAAAAAGTTACACAGCCATATTGGACATGATCATATCAGATAATGTTAATAATTCATATCTCATACCTTTTATAAAGAAGTATTCACTTTTAAAAATTTTAAATGGCAGTAATAACTAGCTTGGCCTTGTCAGTGTCACTTGCTTGTCTGTGCTCTGTGCGACAGTCACAGATAATCTATTGAAATAGTAGTTCAACAGTTAAATACAGCCATTAATAGTAGTTTATGATACTGTTGCATAATAGGGGTTATTAATTATGAGTGTGAGTTAAACATCGAGGCGAGGTTCTTAATAGTATCACACGAGTTTTTAATACCTAATTATGTGCAGTATCATACAGTACTTTATCTAAACTCATCTAATAATGTAATTTAAAGGTAAAAAATAAGATAATATTTTGTAATAGGTTTTCATGACTTACGAGTATCGATTATTCGTCATTTCCATTGCCGCCTCCATAATTTCAGATCCAAATTTATTTCACCTTAGTATCACTGCTATTTTTCTATCATTTTTAGCCAAAATAAAATATGTATGCAAAAAAATCAATAAAATAAACAAACATTAATCATCATGGCGCCCAAATCCGTGTTGGGAAAAACTCCCAAGTTGAGATCTCTATCGCATACGAGTCCACAGACAAGGTAAATTTGCATCTAAAATTATAATAAAATTGTTTAGTCCTGATGTCTGGCCACTTATAATGTTTTTTTCTTTATTATTTCGTTTGACAAGTTGACTGACAGTAATTGAAGTATTAAAACACAAAAAAACATTATAAGTGGCCAGACATGTCCAAATACTTGTACTTTGCTGATAAAAAGTTATTTTATTGCATTATATTGAGAAGAAAACTGTACTTTAATATAATTTTTTAATTTAATTATAGAAGGGTGTGCATAAAGTGGGCCATTAAAGTACTGTTTTTGATTTCATAATTAGAACTTTACGATATGAGAGTAGATAAAATTACTTTAATATATGTAGGTAACATTTTTTGGGTGCGTTCTTAAATAATGTTAATCTAAAAATATTTTTTCTGGCAAGTCGAGTAGTAAATAGTACGCAAATCGACGGATGAGTACGCGAGTACGCAAGACCATAAAATAGTACGCAATGCGTACTATTGCGTACCCATCTGGCAACGCTGAACCAAAGAGCTTATATCATAACCAACCACTACGTTTAAGAGACGGGAGTTCCATAGAAGAAGTTGAAAAACGACCCTTATATGAACGCATGCTAGACTTGAAGTCTTGAATATGACTTGAATACCAAAAAAACAAAATAAGTATGACGTATTACAAAGCTGCCAACATAATCCCCTCAAATAGTGATGTACACACGAATTCTTTTTATCGATAATATGTCGCTACAAAAATGTAGGGTTAATAGTAATTTGTTAATTCTAAATAATGTTAAGGTAGGCCCACTTACACCAACGCAAGCTCGGTTTAAACTGGGATACGGGGCAATTTTCTTACAAGATAACAGTTCACGTTGGTGCAAGTAGAGATAAACTTCATTGTATAGTAAAAATATAGTGTAATAGTAATAAAATCTGAATAATGGTGAAATGAAACAAAACTTTGGTAAGTTTCAGATATTTCCACAGATTTTTCAATCATTGACTCAGCAGTTGATGTTGAAGGTGCTGCAAAAAAGAAAGAGTATTATTAAACTAAATGGCCTGCTTTGGGAGAGGCGTATGCCCAGCAATGGACTAAGATGGGATGATGGTTAAACTGAATATTACAAGTGCGGGTATTCTAGAAAACAAATTAAAACTTACTAAGTGAAGTCCAAGAGCCACAGTAATCATGTTCCTTAGATATGATAGAAGTCAGCTCTCTAAAACATAGGCTGCATTCCGAATGATGATGATATCGATAATTATCGATGTGAGCGCGCTAAAACGCGTACCGAATCACTTTTAGCGCGATAACGAAGCCTCGCGAAACGTCATCGGTGACATCATTACATGCGCCATATTGTGATTACGACGACCATGGTCCAAACGTTATCGCCGTGAGCGTGGATGTCAAAAGTGACATTTGTGTTGTGTTTTTGTTTTGACAAAGGTTTTTATGTGAGAATAACAAATAAAAATACACTGTATGTAAGTCTAATAATTGAAGTTAGGGAGTCCCAAAGCGTTGATCATTAATTTTTTAATCCCTTTTTCGAATGTTTTAGTTCTAAATACTGTCAGCGCGTTCACAAGCGTTCCGAATCATTGACAGTTCACGGCTCTTATAGATGTGATATTCGTATCGGAACGCAAATTATCGATGTGAGCGCTAAGATCGATTATGGCATGTTTCGGAATGTACCCATAACATACCTTTAAAGTCTTAAGTAACTACAATAACCAAGCAAGTGCAAGTCAGATTCTATGAGTACATACTAAAAAATAAATGGAAACCTGTTTGACCAGTTTTAGCAATGTGTAGTGCCACAAATATGTTTTAATTGGTGTAGTTTTTCTAGTATGTAGACCAAGTCCTCTTTTCCCGTAGGTTTAACCCATTGTTTACCTACATCTTGAAAATAAAATTCATGATTATATTAGCAGTGCATTTATACTTTTTACAAACAAAAATAGTATAATATAATGTAAATTTAAATATCGATATACCTAGTCAGGTCATAAATTCTGTCACATGTTTAAAATAAAATAATTGAAACAAGTTTATTCATTATGTAAACATTTATATACCAAAATGAACTTAACAAAACATAGATTCTTATGACACTAAAGTTTATTCAAAATGACCTATATCTACTTGCACCAACGTGAACTGGTATCGGCGCAAAAAAAAGGTCTCGGTACATAACAGCGCACTTGACTATTGAGCTCTTTTTTTGTTTAGTTCGCTTGAAACACAGCCAATGTAAACGTCTCACAATGCCGCAGTGTGTATTCAAAAGTTGCAAAAATAATCCCATAAAAAGCGATTTATCGGCCGGAGTATCTTACTTTCGGTAAGTACATAAAGAATAAAATATATTTAAAGCTTTAAACTAACAAATAATATCAAATTTGAACAAAATTACCGATTTTAAACCACCGCTACAAATGTTTGGCCAAGGCTCGCCAACCCACGCACAAACTTTTGTTTAACAGAACAGTAGATGCATGGAGTAGATTTCTATTGTAATGATTTTTTAAAAAATGTTTCCAGAACTTAAAAATTGGATAGTTATAATGGTTAATGCTACTTTTGTGTTTTTTGTTGGATTCTCATTAGATACTAGTGTTATGGTACGGTTTAAGGGTACCTATATAATTGTTGTTTGGTTGGATAAGGCTTTAATATAAAGAATGCACGTTTTAATTTAGCCGTTCAACGGTACAAAACGACAATTGTATATCAAACTTAACTTGTTAAGGGAAATTAATTCAGGTACGCAAAATGGAAGCTTGAATAAGGCCCGTAAGATCAATCGTAACTTAAACCACGACAGGGAGTTTAATCTCTTGTCTCTGATTATTTCATAAGATCAATGGCAGTTGAACGAAGAATGATAGTTTAAACTATCGATTAATTTAAACTATCCTTTTTGAAGGTTTAAACTCCCGATAATGGATTAAACTATCATAATTTGACATTTCCCTCAAGATGTATGACCCTGACACTGGCAGAATTATGTAAAAACGTATCTAATGCCATTTAATCAAGAAGTGAAGTGAACTGTTACATCAATGTCAATGACAAATTTCACCATACATTTTTTTTATTAGAAAGTACTGAAAGATTAATCGAAGTTTAACCGATCTGTCCATATTTGTCACATGATCTTAGAACAATAGTTTAAACCATGGATTAAATTTTATCTTAGATTTCTTAAACGATAGTTTAAACGTCAATCGATCTTACGGCCTTAAATGATTTTTGATTTTGATTATTGATTTGTGACATCCAGCAATAAACACCTTGGCCAGCCGCTGACACTGATAAAGTAAGTAACCCTAATAAAGTAATGTGTAGATACTAACGAACATAAATGGCCAAAACATAAATAGTAAACAAATAAACTTTCACGTTCATATTATAAATTATTTTAGTGTTCAACGCGACTCCATACCTCCTGTAGTAAAATTCGAAGAAGCAAAAATAAACAAAACAAAACGATGTAGCTCTCACGGCAATAACGGGAAAACATACTTTATTTGTTGCCCCTTAAGTATGATTTCCCACTAAATGTTCTTTATCTTATGTCTTTTTATTTTAAGTGACAGGATTGCTTTGCTCATTTTATGTGACGAATGATCGTAAGTATTAGATAATATTTTGAAGATTTGTGACTTTATTACTAGGTACTATAGTTGTAATTAGGTTGAACATAAAACTGTTTTAAAACATTTCTCTCCGTTTGTTAGTAAACAAATGAAGCTGTAAAAGTATGATCACGCGGACAGCATTTAGCTTGGATTTTGTACGTGACCTGACATCTTGTTATGATTGATCGAAGTGTGTAGGTACATCACTATTTAAGGGGATTATGTTGGCAGCTTTGTATTACGTCATACTTATTTTGTTTTTTTGGTATTCACGTCTAGCATGCGTTCATACAAGGGTGATCAAGGGTCCACAAGGGTCGATTTTCAACTTCTTGGAACTCCCGTCTCTTAAACGTAGTGATTATAAAATCTCTTTGGCTATCTATTAGATTAAATTAGAAGCTAATACACATATTTGGAGCCTTAGCTTGGAGGTCAGGAAGGAAATTGTGGAAATTAAGTTCGAAACCAGGCATGGTTAATTTTTTGTTACGAATATTTAAATACAGTACATTGGTTTATATTGTTCCGGGGTGTCACATTATTTGTAACAATACAGTTTATACAAGTTTTAGTACCACAAGCAAAATGTTCAAGTCCTCAGCTACAAACCTGCACGAAGCCGCGACAGAACATGTCCAAGAATTTTTAAATTCATTTGATACTGTTTTAACGGATTGCGATGGTAAGTAAGCTAAGCTAAGCAAAGAGTACATTATATTATATACTGAAGCTAAACTTGGTTCTATTGAAGAAACTGGACCTGTACTGAATGAATAAAAACCAGAATGTTTAGTACCTACAGTTTAAAGTGCATAAAAGGTACAAAATAAAGCAATTTAGTTTGGGGTTTCTTATTATTGGTATGTATTATGTATGATTCCATATCCAAAGAGTGCCCATGCCCAACAAGATTGTATTACTAAAGGTACACACAAACTAAAGTTACTTTTTGTTGGGATATATTTTACAATAAAGTTGGTTCTTATTTTTTTATATTTATAGATTGTATATTTGTTTACCACTTGGATTGCAGTTCTTGGAATCTATCTTTTTCATGTGTAATGTAGGACTTATCTATCTTTAGGAAGTGCTTCCTATTCAAGAGTGTCTTAATTGTATCTAGCTGTAGGTGCATATTTGCTAGTTACTGTTATTAAACTTAGAATGCTATATCATTATTAATTAAACCATGATGAAAAGGCTTTAGGCACTAACCCTTGCATTTTTATCTCTTCTAACTGAGTATAAGCAACCTTCAAAATTGGTAACAGAGTCAGCCTATGAAGGTCTGTTTGATGAAAAACCATTTTTTTTGAGGAACATATAAACATTAAAATAATAATATTTTTTTTAGCAGATAATGTTATATATATGCATAAGTTAACTATAGTTAGTTAACTTATGATTACTAATAGGTTTGCTATCTCTCTGGGTTGGTTTTAAATATTTCAATCATAGATTTTTCTCTGAACATTCTTGATACAAATTGAATAGCCAAGAATTTTTAAAGTTTTTGAAGAAATCTGAGCAAGAAAAGATCCTTTAGAATAAAAAATATAGTTTTAAGGGTCAAACTGGTCCAATTCAGCCTAGCACTAGCTAGGTCATTTATATATATTTAAAAAGAAACATTACCAATGGTGATTTATTAGATTGCCATTACTTTTTAACTGAATTCAATAAGAAGGAGGTTAACAATTAGTCGGAATCTTTACCCCGAAGGTGCCTGGACAGATTTTGACAATTACATTTGATGGATCACAGATGATCCTATAGTCGTCAGGTCAGGATCTGATGATGGGTTCCTGGAGAAATCGAGGGAACTCTTCAAATTTTAGAGGCACTTACAATGTTCTCTTGGTTACGGTTAGTGTTACCTAATATGAGATCAGTGTTTTAATACAGGAGTTCTTAACATTTCCATTACAAGTGATTTGAACCGGAGGCGCAAATCATGCTCTATATATTTGAGAGTGCCCCCATGCAACTTTTTTACTTATTATCAGCTCTATACGGTTCAATTCCAATTGGATTCTAATTAGAATGGGTTGAGAGTGAGCTAATCTTCTGATTGGAGGAGCTAATTCATTTGTTTTGGTAGACATTAAAAAAAAATACCCGTTGACCTTCACTTCACGCCTACTCGTCTCCCGGTCAGTTGCGGTCAGTCGCGGTAAATAGCGTCAATGCTTTTTTCAAATCAATAGATTTTATATATTTTTCAGGTATACATATGTAGGTATATTTTATTTTTTATGTAAAGTAAATATTATAAATAAGCTGGTAAAATAAATCAAACCTCGGTTCATTATGTACATTTATTTCTATAATTATATTTATTGAATATGTCGTAATTTGTCGTAATTTTTAACACTTTTCCCAACTCAACGACCTGTATAAACTAAAATGAACAAGGTAACAGTATTATCTGGGGGCACGGTGCCCCCGCCAAACGAGCCAAGCGAAGCGCATGGGCACTACCTACCTTTTCTCGAAGTGCTTCGTCTTTTTTTTGAACCCTCATAACTTCGGTTTGGATTATACCAACAAAATTCTCGGGATCTGATGTCAATAGTGAAATTATTAAACATATAAAGTTTCAATTGTATAGCTCTTATACTTTAGATTTTATTGATATCTAAAAAACCCCAATTTCGTCACTGACTCCTCACTCACTGATGATCATCATAATTCTAGGGTACTTCCTGAAGTCCTAGAAAGCTGAAATTTAGCATGTAAGCTAGTATTAGTACACAAACAACAAAAAAATGCTAAAACTTGGAACTTTCACCCCCCAACCCTTTAAACTAGGGGATGGAAGTTTGTATGAGACTTCCGCAAATTTTGATGCTAGAGGTCTGAAAATTGATATAGGGACTTCATGTTATAAATAATAAGATACCTATTTCAGGATTTTTAGTAAATCTCCCCCCACCCTTTATATTAGGGGATGGAAGTTTGTATGTGACTTCTGCAAATTTTGATGCTAGAGGTCTAAAAATTGATATAGGGACTCCTTGTTACAAATAATAAGATAACTATTTCATGGTTTTTAGTAAATCACCCCCCACCCTTTAAATTTGGGGATGAAAGTTTGTATGGGATTTCCCATACAACTTAATTTTATGCTAGAGATCTGAAAATTATACAAGTACATTCCTACATAGAATTTTTATTGTAAATTAAAAAAATACGGGTTTAAAAAAAGTCATCCCTTAACCCTTTAAATTAGGGGATAAGTGTAGGTATATGGGCCTTTCCTCAGGTTTCAAAATATTACTACATTGGATATTGGATATTGTATACAGAACTAGTAAAAGTAGGGTACTTCCCGATGTCCTAGAAAGCTGAAATTTGTTATAGAGCCCAGGATTTATATACAAAGAGCAGAAACATTAAAAAATCTGAAACTTTTCGCTCCCACCTCCATAAAGGAGTGGCCAGACTATCCCATGGACGGGAGGAAATTTCGTCACAGGTCTTCAATGTTACCCTAAAATTGCAAACTACCAAGTAGTTCGCAATGATAGGATTGACTCTGCCCTAGGAGACACCCTTATCTATTACAAAAGGTCCATGTACTGCTCCCCCATGGATCCGCCTCCCTCCCTCCAATGCATTGAAGCATTTGTAGGCTTGGCATGACAGGACACCAACCTATAATTATAGTATCAGCATATATATCTCCCTCCCGTAATGATTCACCACTCAAAACGGATCTAGAGTCTATTTTCGCGCTAGGTAACTCTGTAATTCTGGCAGGTGACCTAAACGCGAAAAATATACTGTGGAACTGTCACTCAACTTCCCCCTCCTTAGAGTCCCTCCTTGACCCTCTAGATATAGAGATTATCGCACCCCTCGACCCGACGCACTATCCCCACCAACTGACACACAGACCTGATATTCTCGATGTGGCATTGTTACGCAATGTAAACCTACGTGTACATGACGTAACAGTGCTACAAATTCAAATTCAAATTCAAAAGTGTCTTTATTAAATGAACTCATTGCAAGTATTTTTAATCGTCAAGTATGTAAATATAAAAAATATGTATATAAAAAAACTATAAAAAATAAAATATAAAAAATAACAATATGATAATAATAATAACAAAATTCATAATAATAGTAAACAGCATGTGAAGCGAGCAACTCATAGAAATGCGTTCTTGTCCTCTATAAAATCAGAAACTTTATAGTACCCTTTTTTGTACAACTTATCTTTAATTAGCTTTTTAAATTTTAACACGGACAATTCTTGAATTTCTTTGGGTACTTTGTTAAAGAAGCGTATACATTGCCCCTTAAAAGAATCCCTAACTTTGCTCAAACGAGTTAAAGGTACAGCAAGTTTATCCCTATTTCTAGTGTTTAAACTATGAGTGTCGCTATTTTTGGGAAAGTTATGAATGTTTTTCCGAACATAAATTAAGTTTTCATATATGTACTGTGACGACACTGTCATTATATTTATAGTTTTAAATTTATTTCTTAGGGAGTCTCTGGGACTTAAATTATATATAGCGCGAATAGCCCTCTTCTGCAGAATAAAGATTCTATTGATGTCGGCACCGCTACCCCAAAGGAGGATGCCGTAAGATATCAAACTATGAAAGTAACTGAAGTATACTAATTTTGCCGTTAGTTCATCAGTGAGAGAACGAATTTTCTTCACTGCATAAGCTGCAGAACTACACGAGCTTACATCCGACCACCGACCTGTTATCATAGAATTAGCAGGGCGCATAGGTTCCCCAGATGCAGGTCAAGCCCCCCCCCACAAATGTCGTGACAAATTGGAATAGACTGAGTGAAAGCCTCAAGTCAACCACTTCCGTCCACCTTGGTCAGATCCCAGATAGCCTCAACACCGCTGATGAGGCTGTCGGCGCAATTGACTCACTCACTAGCCACGTGCAATCGTTAATTAGCGATTGCTCACGGACAGTGCCAGCGGAGAGCGATCAACGCGCTTGCCCGATGACGTCATTGGGCATGCGCCAACGTTGATCGCTCAAAATGAACAAGTCACGTACGTACGTGACTTGTTGAGAGAGAAAAATGCCGCCATTCGCGCCTATGATAGTTTCCCTTCAGAGGACAACCGCATCCGTATGCGTGCTCTCCAGCGTGACGTCAAGTCACGCATTGAAGAGCTACGTCAGGTTCGCTGGGACCAGACCCTTACAGACATTAGACCCTCTCATCAAGCCTTTTGGCAGCTTTCTCGTGCCCTTACCAAGGACACGGTAGCACCCATGCCCCCACTAAATAGGCCCAATCTCGCTCCCGCTTTCGATGACGATGATAAAACAGAATGCCTCGCTGAAAGCTTAGAGTTTCAGTGCACGCCCAGTACCCTCCCGATAGACCCGAGTCATTTGGAGGAAGTCAAGTCTGAAGTTGAACGGAGAGCCGCTCTCCCATTGCCACCCCCCCTCTCAGCGAAGAGGATGACCCCCTTCCTCCCGCGACCCCTGACGAGGTCAAATCGATCATCAGGAACTTACACCTGCGGAAGGCCCGGGCTCGGACAAAATCACTAACAAAGTGATCAAACTCTTCCCCGCCCACCTCATAATACTGCTAACATCCATATTTAACGCTGCCCTCTCTTGTAATATTTTTCCACTTCAGTGGATAGAGGCCCATGTAATTGGAATCCATAAGCCCGGCAAACCCAGGTCCGAGCCCTCCAGTTACCGCCCCATAAGTCTATTAAATGTCTTGGGCAAGTTGTATGAGAGACTGATCTATATCCGCCTCAAAACATATGCCGACGCCCATAATCTCATCCCTGACGAACAATTTGGCTTCCGAGCCAAACATTCTTGTGTTCAACAAGTACATCGTATTGTTGAACACATCTCTTCCCAGTACCAAGAGCGTAACATGACAGGCGTCGTATTCTTCGATGTCGCGAAGGCATTTGACAAAGTGTGGCACAATGGCTTAATCTTTAAGCTATTCACCTTAGGTGTTCCACATAGACTCGTGCTTATCTTACGAGATTATTTGTCAAATCGCCACTTTCGATATCGCATTCTAGGCACACTCTCCTCCCCTCACCCCATCGGTGCCGGTGTCCCTCAGGGCTCGGTACTGTCTCCCTTGCTATTCTCACTCTACACGAGTGATATGCCAAAGACCGACAAAGTTAGCTCTTTTTGCGGACGACACCGCGGTCTACTGCTCTAGTAAGTCCCCCTCAGTCATTGTTAAGAACCTCAAAACCGCGGCTAACGCCCTAGGCGCCTGGTTTCGGAAATGGAGGATCGAAATCAACCCTGTCAAAAGCCAGGCGGTCCTATTCTACAGACCCTACCATCGAGGTACCCCCACCCCTCTAAAGGTAGTTACTCTATTCGGTGAACCAATCCCCTGGGAAAGGCAAGCCAAATATCTCGGAGTAATTCTCGATGATCATTTGACCTTTGATGCCCACAAAAAAGCGGTCCGCGCGCGCGCCGCCTTCGTGTTAGGGCGCCTCCACTTTTTATTGAATCATAAGTCTAAACTTGCCCTCAAAAGCATGGTTAAACTATATACCACGTGTATCCGCCCCATTATGACCTATGCTAGTACTGTGTTCGCACATGCAGCTCCTGCACGGATCCATATAGCCTTCAGGTGTTTCAAAACCGTTTCATGCGCAAAGCCACGGGCGCCCCGTGGTACATGCGTAATGAAAATCTCCACATTGACTTAGGTCTCCCCACGATAAAACAATTTATAAAACGCGCCTCACGCAGATTTTTCAATACCGCCGTTAATCACCGCAACCCTCTTATAGTGAAAGCCGCAACCTACACGCCCTCCCGTATACTCCGTATCCTTAGACCAAGCCAAGCCCTCAGCGAGCCGGATGACCCCATAACATTAGCTCAGATCGAAGCTGACGAAGCCCGTAAAAGTACACAACACACTACACAAAACCGATTACGCTACCGTCCTCGACGGCGAGGACCGCCGCGACGTCCCACTCAGTCTCGTCCCGTTCAAGCGTCCCGAGCTGCCATTAGTAATCCGACCGCCCCCAATTAGTCGTAACTCGTACTAAGTCCTCCCCTTCCCCCGGTAACGCCCTGAGCCGAGGTTCGTACCCCACTCGGGGGTGCCCTCAGGCGTGGTTACCTAAATGTTACCCGGCTGAGAGCCCTCTGCGCTCGCCGATTGTCCGGTAAGGTTGGAGCACCCATCAGAGGCTACCAACTTTAGTCCTTTAAAAAAAAAAAAAAAAACTTCAATGTTATGATATAGGCTGTGCAATACATCTATGAAACCGCCAAGCCGTACTCTTTAAACCAAGGTGTAGGGTTAGTAAAGTCAGGGCTTAGCGGCTTGGCTTTTCCTGTGATCTGATAACTTTTTTTACAGCAAAATTGTTAGGAGCTTGTTTGGCAGCCAATTTTACATGAAATGATTTTGGTAGGATTTGTATTACAATATGTAGAGTAGATCATTCTCTTCTAAGAAACATAAGTTTATATATGATATTTGTAAACATTAAAAGTTTAACAATAGAAGCGATAAGCCCACTTGAGTACCGCGCGCCGATGACGTAACCACTTAGCGGTTATCTATGTAATCCGATACTCGGTAGTCACAGTTTAGGAAAGGAAAATTGAAAATCGTTGGAGCCGTCTCTGAGATTCAGATTATAAATATATATATATATCCATGAATAGGCTAGTTTACAGTGTCAAAAATAAATGACCAATCACTGACCAATGCATAAAACATCTAAAAACACGTGGAAACATCAAATATGTTGTACATTTAATGTTTTTTATGATTTTTAATTACCAGTAGAACCACTAAGAGTAGATCATTTGATGCTGTGAAACGATGACGTCATTAGGTTAGTATTTCATACAAAATTCCATAATATAAACTAACGTTTTGTCATTTATTAAAAAGTAGCTGATTTGATATGTCAGTAAACTACCCTATTGCAGGTTTAAAGGTATTAAATAGACTTCTTATAGGTTTTCCTGTAAACTATTGATAAAGAACTATTATCTGTATTTTCAATCACCTCACAACAAGCCCTTTCATTTGATATTATGTGACACAATATGGTCTGCAAAACTTTTATTTTTATTTTCAAATTTACTCCCCAAAATTAGCCCCCATGTTTGAAATTCATTTATTTAATAACACGTCCATGTGTGGGTCACCGACTTACATATAACTCAATCTAGTCCAATATTTTCGGACAGAGAGACAGACGCACGAGTGATCCTATAAGGGTTCCTTTTTTTTTCGGAACCCTATAAATTTGCGGTATTTGTACATTTTGAAGTTTTTAATAAATTTTCAGGTGTGTTATGGATCAATAATGGAGCCATACCAGGCTCAGCTGATGCTATGAATCATTTTCGGAAATTGGGAAAGAAAATATTTTATGTCACAAATAATTCTACTAAAATTCGCAGTGACTTTGCAAGCAAAGCTCAACAATTGGGTTTTATTGCTAGTCCGGTAAGAGACAATTACAATTAAATCTCATTTATGTTAGTGTATAACTAGCTAGTTTTTTTTATATATAATATACATAATTTGTTCAATAACATATTTTTTTTCTAGGATGAAATACTTTCAACAGCATATTTAGCGGCTCATTACCTGAAGGGTATTGGATTTACTAAGAAAGTTTATTTGCTTGGTTCCAATGGCATTGCAGAAGAATTGAAAGCTGTTGGTATAAGGCATATAGGAGTTGGCGTAAGTTTAAAATTATGTAAATTATGGAACAAAAGGCCAATAAAAATAATATGAAAGGGCTACTATTTATATTTTATATTGCTTAAAATTTCATATAATTATTAAAAAAATATATTTAAGCAATACACATAAAAAGTCAAGTCATTTATATGATAAAGCCAATTTTAATCATAAAATATTAATCATAAAATACCTACCTAAATGTTTACAAAAACAATCAAAGATTGTCAAAGTCGACCTCAACTGAAAATCAGCTCATTTTTGACCCGACTTTACGGTCGTACAACAACATTTTCATAAAAGAAATTGTGGCTTTACCTAAACCATTTCTCTTATATTATTCAAGGTTCTTAATTTTTATACTCTAAAATTTCCCATTTAATGTTAATGATTGTATCAATTACACCTGTTTTGCAAATTTTAATAGTGATAATATACACCACATCTTCAGCCAGATCACGTCAAGCCAGATTTCAAATCAATGCAGCCTTCTGACCTGGATCCGGAGGTGGGTGCTGTTGTTGTAGGTTTCGATGAACATGTCAGCTACCCAAAGTTAATGAAAGCTGCCTCTTACCTGTCTTCCGAAGAATGCTTGTTCATTGCAACAAACACCGACGAGCGGTTCCCAATGTCAAGCACTGTGATCGTACCGGGCACTGGGACTTTAGTAAGGGCTGTGGAAACATGCTCAGAAAGGAAAGCATTAGTGCTTGGGAAACCCCATGCATATGTGAGGAAGTTCCTTGAATCAAGTGGACTAAATCCAGGGAGAACACTTATGATTGGTGACAGGTACAAATATTTGAAAATTTCTATAGTTCTACTACACATACTTTATCGACACTTTTCATTTGGTGCGCCTTAATCTTTCACCACTTATAGATAAAGTATATAAACATAGTCATAGTACTCGTAGCCGTATCACTCTATCATAAAATGTGAGGCTCTAGAACTCAAATTTGGTATGGCTTATAATAACTAATGGTTTTTGGATGCGAGCACCGCGTAATATAGATATAATTTTGTAGATAGAATGTATAAGTATAGTTTGTTTATTCTATATATTTTTTTGCGATTTCAGAGTAGACTCATAGTAAAAGTTGTTCATATTGATGAGTACTTTGATTTTTGTGAACAAACTGTGAACAGAACATGTATTACGGCTACGCCGCTATAACAACAAACAAATAATGAAAACCCACCCATACAGAAAACGTTATATTTACTCGACCTTAACAATACCGTATGTAACTCATGAACCATAATAGGTAGACAGTTGAAATTTTCAGAGAATGTGTATTGATGTTGTCGCTATAACAACAAATAATGACAATAAAATAATGTTACGATGGTACGTAAACCTTCGATTGCGAGTACAATTCAAAGATAATAAAATAAAATAATTGTTAACTACAAGGCGCCCATTTATTTTGATAGATGATTAGACCTTCGCTACAGTGCTGCCACCTCGTGGAGCTTACTACAGGAAACCATCATTGCCAATAGCGTAGACCAAGCCCGCTCGAGTCGCGCGCACGTTTGCAGTTCGCGGGGTAAAAACCCGAGTGTAGTAACTTCTTGAAATTCGAGACATTGAACGAATGAGCTGAATAATAATGATAAAATACTTAAATGTGTTCATACACAAAATATGTTAGAATACTAGTTTTTTGCTCCTATATAAATCAAAAACGCCTATCTCCGTTTTAAAACACGCAATTTTAAATAAAATTATTTACTTAATTTTCAGGTGCAACACTGACATAGAGCTTGGTGTTCGTTGTGGTTTCCAAACGCTGTTGGTCCTGTCAGGTGTAACCTCCGCTAAAGATTTGGAGAAGATGAAAAATGAGAACAAGCCCCCACTACCGGATGTTGTTCTGCCCAAGCTAGGAGACTTACTGTCTCTACTACCCTCATAGTACTCTGAACTTCTTAGTCAATCAATACCTAGCCATAGTTTATAGTTATGTAATAACTGTAATCTAACGCTTAAATAGGGGTAATTTTTTAATAATTAGCAAATGTTACAAACAACTTGTATATTGTAGTCATTTTAAGGGAGATGTTTCAATGTAGCCCGCAAAATTAGATCAGATTATTTTTTTTATAACTTATATAAATGGAGAAATATACGTATACATATGACCTATTACTGGCTGCAATTAGCAAAAAAACGTGATTAACTTTGAATTTCGCGGGTCACCTGGAGCATTCACCTTAAAAAATATAATAATTTATTAGTATTTTGAGTTCAATTTTACATAGCATCGAAAAGTCAGACTTTTGATGTAATATGACTACACTATTGTAGTGAAAACATAGTGCAAATTAGGTCAATTTCATATAACAATTATACATAATATATTATTAAATATCGTACTATGATTTCTATGTAAATAATTCTTACTATGTGTTGATAACTAACCTAGGGTTATGTTACAATATTTAAATGTTTTAAATAAAACTAGAAAATGAATTGAAGCGTCTTAATCATCATATTTATCTCCAAATACAAATTTATACTTTGTACCATATATTATAGGTACCCATATGGAGTAGGTACCTACTGCTGTCATCTTTGGGCGGGGGCACCTGAATACCGCCTTTTGACTCGGTTCAGCAGCGTGCCATAGAATAGGGATGATGACTAAGAAAATGCGTTTTACTAGAGACCGTTTTCGAGTAAATGGTATCCAGAACCGTCTTGTCAGCATTAAACGATAGTTCGCTTTCTTTGCACCATCTACATAAAGTATTGAGCCCTCTTTGCATAAGATACGAAATAGTACTTTGGCAGACACCACGAACAGTGATTATAAGGGTCATCAGCGTAGCCTTGCACATCTATACGTAGTTCCGTCATCTTAATAAGAGTCGGTCTATGGTCAGTATCCAAAGAGACAGGGGAGACAACACTCCCCCTTGTGGACAGCCTCTCACTACAGATAGTTCAAGGGTACTATCGTTCAGTGATACGCTATTAGAGCATTGCTTTAACCCACCGAACAGTCGTGGTCCACATTTTTTATGTTCCAGTCCCCCAACCAGACTGCTAATAGGGGTATTATCAAAGGCTCCCTCAATATCTAGGAATACATATAGGGCTATTTCTTGTCCTTTAACGCCTTTTCTACTTTGTCAACTAAGTTGAGCAGAGCAGTTTCAGTTCGTGACCAGAACCACATCCCTAATGTAAAGCTATCTATGATTTCTCCATAGATTTATGGAGGAATGACGTAAGGCTTATAGGTCTAATGGACATCGGTAAGGAATAGTCCTTTTTACCTGCCTTAGGTATGAAGAGTATACCTACTTTTACCCTGATCCATGGTTCTGGAACCACCCCCAGGGCAAAATTAGCTCTGAATATTTTGATCAAGAAAGGTATCCAATCCCTCCTTGTAGCAGAATAGGTTGGATACCATCGGCCCCACTTGATTTATATGGTTTGAAGGAGTTAACCGCCCATTTTACTTTTCGTGGTCTAATTATTTGCGCCGCTCTGCGCCAGTCCTCATTATGAGGCCTCCACCGCAGACGTGCATTTTGGGATTGGCTAAATCTATAGCTTAGCCCCAGTTTTTCCCTATAAGAAAACTGTTATTTATTCCTTCTGGCCGGCACTCATAATTCTTGTATCGACACCACGATCGACTAAAATGCTTTTTTTATGTACCATCATAACTATTGAAGTTGTGTGTGCATATATCTAATTCGCTTTGGTATATCACTGCGGAAATAGATCGCCAATGGAACCTCTAAAAATACCAACTGCTAGGTCACATGGGAGCCTGGAGCTAATCAAATCGGAAATAGGATTTGTTACGATATTGCTAATGGCGGAACGAGTTAGGCGAGACTTGTACCTTCCAAAGTACAAGAATAGTAGCAGTAGTAGTAGGTAAGTAGGATAATTTGGTAAACACAGGTCTTCATGTAAGTAGGTACCTACTATTACAATGCTTTCCTACTTATACTAAGCGCTTTTAACTCAGTCTAACGAACGGTATTTATACCATGGATAGGCGAGGCTACGTACGTACGTAGTGAAATATTGCGCATGCGTTGTTTGACTGCGATCGTAGTAGTGAGTGAGTGAACATCTCGAAGCGAGGGGCTTTGTCAACCAACATTTCGCGCCAGTATCTGCGCGCTGTGCAACCGCTAGAAACGCGCCGCAAGTCGAAACGCAACTATTTAGCGCTGGCTCCGCACTCCGTCTGTGTGATCTCATTTATTAACTCATATCTCGACAAATTGATGTGAGTCCAAATTTATTTTTACATTAATGTTAATGACTTTATTATAAGCTGTAAATATAATAACAAATATTTGGAGAATGTTATGGATCATCTCTGAGCTCACGTCACCCAGGATATTACGGATTGTAAATACAAACAATAATATATATACCTACATTAATAGATACAGCCGTAATCTTAATAAAAATAACGTTTCTATTGTTAAACGTGCTTTACTAAGTGTTGTGGTGAATACTTTTCATGTGTATTTAAATAAAGGTTCCAATTAGGGCTAGTTAAATCATAGCACGGGATCGTGTGGCCAAAAACAAAGAAAAGTGTGAGGGGTGAAACGCCACCCAGCGCCGGTGGCGGCGCTGCAGCAACCCTTACCCTATCTATCCAGTGTTTTATGGCACTCCCAACATGATATATCTAAGCATTTTATTCGACGTTACAAAATATTTCGTCAAAAATTCATCAAAGTACATAAGTGCGAACTTACAACATTAATTTCGTCAAAAAATTTAAAACATTACTGAAAAAACATATGAATACCTAATAGTGCAAACCTGTCTTACAATAACTTCTTGGTAACAAAATTACGTTACCTATCTCCAACCTAAAGTTTAAAGTTTGTTTTGTTTCTCTTTGTTTTCTCCACTATCAAAATTTTTGCGATTAAAATAACCTTGAACGGTGTCTTTTTGAATGTAACAATAGCGATAAACGTAATTAGTGATTAACACTAATAATGTATGAGTATGAAGAGTTTCCTGATGATAATATCGTTATCTGACTATATGTACATAAGTACCTACCTATTCATGCCGAAATTTCACCAAGCAATTTTGTGATAAACAAGTAGTAGTAAGTAACCTTCACTGGTAAAACATCACTAAATTATAGTTAGGTAGATAGGTCTACCCAATTTGCCCATTGACTGTTAATACTGTAATGAGCCCTTTCCAGCCCACTGTTATAAGTTTATGATGATATTTCCCTTCACCACAGATTTTCTAGTTTTTCATAGTCATTTTTATAATAAAAAAAAAATAATTACTATAAAAATCTTGAAAGCTATATGTATTCAATAATGCCCTCTTTATTGATTTTTTTTATTTTATCCATGGCTTAGGGTGGGCTTAGGCACTTAGGTGTGTTGTCAATAAATTACCTATCTCATTATTAGGAAAAATAAAGTAACTATTCAAAAGTAGTGAGTGAATTAATGTTAGGTATGTATGTACATAATTATATGAATTTAAACAGGCGTAGTTTTAGAAAATCTAAAGGCTTTATTTAGGTATGATGATAGGTAACTCAATGTTATAGAATAATAAACTCACAGGGAGAAGAATGTCAAGTAGGTATACAATTTTTTTGAGCCAAAAATTGGCCATCTAGCGGCACCCCACGTAGATTTGACATATCTACCTACCTACATAGCTATCCTATCTACATATAGAAATATAATTTATATATAGGTACCTACTCTCAAACAGGTGCAATAAAAACAAAATATCACCTCGAGAATTTTATTTCTATATCAACGTGTAAAACAGTGTAACGTCATGCTGGCATCTTCAGAAGGTGAAAAAGAAGAACCACACTTGATGCACTTTCATAAGTTTTCCTTCATCTTATACGATTCTCAAAAAGAGTCACTACGTCGTATGAAGAGTTTCTAACACTTGATTTCACCAGCACAATGAAACGGGGGATTAGGAATGTTCAACTCAACGTAGTAATGGAAAAAAATAGGAAAAGGTTATTAAAAATTAAACTCAAGAAAAAACTCGAGTGACCTCAACGGCAGACATTTATCTTGCAGTATTGCCAGGACAAACACAAATTACCCACCATAGCCTATAAATTTCATATTTTAAATAATAATAATAATAAATATCGTGGGTGTTCCCACCCATCGTGGGTGAACCCATTCTTCACACACGTTTATCTGATCCCAAACTAAGCAGAGTTTGTACTATGGAAACCAGATAACTGATATACTACTTTTTTTTGTTGTAAATACATACTTATATAGATAATGACGCCCAGACACAGGACAAATAGACATGTTCATGCACACAAATGTTTGTCCTGGATGGGAATCGTACCCATGACCAGCGGCGTGATAGGTGATGTCTTAACCAACTGAGCCAACTGGCTTGTCAAACAAACTTGTTTTAGCAAACAAACTAATTTATTTACTATTCTAAATTTTAGATAATCACTACTATTTTTTGATAAATTAGTAAATATTAATCGAAAAAATATTAGATGACTATTTTTTTTTTTTTTTTTATATATATTAAAAGAAACCACTTTTATTTGACATTGAGATCTTTTTTATTTTACATGGTAACTTTATAGTGCAGGACATCTTGTTAGACAGAGTCGGCAAGTATCGTTACTCTCGTCACGTTTTTTAGCCCTTTTCGAGTCCAAGGTCTCCCATAGACAGTTGACCGGACTCAGTCTGTGGCTCAGTGTAGTATCGAAACTGTCGAATCATAGATTAATATTTTCGAATCCTACTAGGTATGTGCTTGCGCTTTCCGTGAAGGAAAACATAATGAGGAACATGTTGTACCTACTTGGTGGTCTTTTCTTTACTCATGTGGCTGAGAGAAGTCTTTGACAAATACGACGTCGAGTCGATCAAAAGACAAAATTCCTAGATTCATAGTTAGGGCGATGCTATACGTGAAATGATGATTCTAAAATGCGTTTTTCTCTGTATTCTTTGTTCCAAGAGTATTGGAAAAAATATATGGTAAACTAGAAAATATGTGACGGGGAATAGTTTTTTTGAAAATTGGGATTTTTCATTAGAAACGTCAGAAAAAAATCGTAAATATGCCCTTTTTTAAAATTAAGAATGCATTTTTCTCTTATTTGGGCCATCCAAATACCTTGAAAAATAATAACATACATTCTGAAATCCATTAGAAAGGGAATAGTTTTCTTACTTTTCAAAAAAAGGCTTAGTTTTTTTTTAAATAAAATAAAACCATATTTTTTACAAAAATTTCGTCTCTCCTGTCTCGCTTGTCTCCGTCAGTTTAGCAAGGGACGGATACATTCGCGGAGAGCCTCTTAAGTAGGTAGTTATGAAACGTCTTTGTCTGGCACGAATGTTGAATAAACAATTGGTGTGCTAAGTACTGTACTGGTAGGTATCTACAATGACACGTTGTATTATTGTCATATTACCGGCACTGCTATAAACACGTCACGTATTTAGCATCAGTTGTGTAATGTATAATTATACTATGACCATAATTATGTGTACAGGATTATTCGTAATAGACCTAGTGCTTTTAGCCCAGCAGAAATTTACATTAAAATCGCGAAGCATGTTGTACCTAGACTAGGTATTCTAGGTAACCTAGTTCTATTTTTTGTAATTATGTTGTATGGATTAATTAGGGTAGGGTGAATCTAAATTTGCAATTTCGAAAATCTTGTGCTAGCTGCGTACCATGCGAAAAATAGAAAACTGCGAAACTTAGGGACTATACTATTAGTGTTGCTCCCTTCCGGATAAAGATATTGGCTTTAGTAGGTAGGTAGTTACATTTAGAACGAAATCTGTAAGACTAATATTTTGGGGTTTGGGTCAAGATTTTACCTACATCAAAGATTCAAATGACATGCTTTTAATTCATTCCTTATATTATATGTGCTGGAATTCATACCTATAGGTAGACGAACACTCATAACAAACAACAATAGGGCTCTGTTTTGACCATTGGGTAGAGAACACTAAAAACCGACTAAGTACGAAGGGTTCCGTAATAAAAACGGCAAAAAATCATGTCTGTTGTTTGGGAGCCCCATTTAAATATTTTTTTTTCTTTTTAAAGTGAAAAATATAACTAAATATTCTGTGAATATTTCAAGCGTCTACCTACCTGTTGCCGTTATCAATATCGAGCAAAAAGAACAAAACATTACTTACGTTTGTTGTATGGGAGTATGGGAGCCCCCCTTAAATATTTATTTTATTCTGTTTTTTAGTATTTTTAGGGTACCGAAAGAAAAAACACGGAACCCTTATAGGATCACTCGTGCGTCTGTCTGTCTGTCCGAAAATATTGGACTGGATTGAGTTGAAAGTTGGTACACATATGTAAGTCGATGACCCAAACATGGACGTGTTACGTAAAGAAATGAATTTCAAACATGGATGCTACTTTTGGGGGGTAAATTAGAAAATTAAAAAAAAAAGTTTTGCAGTCGATATTGTGTAACATATCAAATGAAAGGGCTTTTTATCAGGATGTCAAATATATTTTTTTTAGAATTTTAATATAAATAGTTTTGAAGTTATTTAAGAAAATAGGCGAAAAATTGGCGAAAATTGACCATTCCCCCCTTATTTCCGAAACTACTGGGCCAAACATTTTGAAAAAAAATAGTTCTTTATCTAAAGTTTACAGGAAAACCTATGAGAAGTCTATCTAATACCTTTAAACCTGCAATTCATGGATATATATATATAATCTGAATCTCGGAAACGTATCCAACGATTTTCATGAAATTTGGTATGCAGGGGGTTTCGAGGGCGATAAATCGATGTAGCTAGGTTTCATTTTTAGAAAACACGATTTCCAAAAAAAAAAAAACTTTTTATAGTTACCATCAACAAATTTGGGTCAGGTTTAAAAATATTTATGGAACTTAGTTAAACATGTACGGAACCCTCTCCACGCGAGTTTAACTCGCATTTGTCCGATTTATTTATTATAGCAGCAACAGAAATACATCATCTATGAACATTTCAACTGTCTAACTGTATACAGCCTGGTGACAGACGGATAGGCAGACAGCTGAGTCTTAGTACTTAATAGGGTTTACCCTTTGGGTACGGAACACTAAAAATGTATAATACATACTTTTATATCGATCCCGTTGTTAATATATAGGCTTTTCGTAGATACATTTCGATTTTCTGCATTGCATTTCTGTCTACTTTGGTTGGGTTATAGAGTTAGTACCTACCTAACGCTATATCATCAGGGAAAGTTTATGAATGCACGGCACAACTGTTAGCAATAAACACCAATATAGAAACTTGCAAGGCCGTTCACATTATGCCTAGTTTTTCGCACGCTATCTCACTTTCCAGTTTTCCCTCCATATAGGTATAGTGGGTATGCTGTACCTACCTACCCCAGTTTTTCAGACATTCGTAAGTTGAATGCGCTTAATTATATAATTAGATATCAGGTACCTAAGAACCTACTTCTGACACCGCGCACCGCTCGTAGCAGTTTTTACAGAAAAGCTCGTAGCATTCTTGTCTTGTGTCACATGCTACTATGGTATACAAATTACTGTAACTGCAGCGGAAAACATCGCAACGCAAGGCAGGCAGAACCAAGTTATATACCTAGGTACTACCTACTTATCGTAACTACAAACCTAGCGATCTTTTAGAAACATATATATTATTATATAAATAATCTTAAAGATACTTTAGTGAATATGCAATTTTATATGCGTTTATCAAGATCTTATCGTGAATATACCTGAAGTAACGAAATTATAAGGCAAGGTCAGAATGTGTGAGACATTTTATTTTGTTAGGCAGGCAGATAACTAGGTAACCTCAACGGTCTGAATTCCACCTCGCCGGTATATAACATTATATTATCAGGGTTCAAAGTTACATACCATAATCATTTCAAATAAGTTTTTAATAAGTAGGTATTATTTATAGGCGCGAAGACATATCGATATTTTTAACATAGGTAAGTAGGTACATACCTGCTAAAAATTTCTATTGTCAACCATGGCCGGTGAAACAGCTAATTCTACAAAATCTATGCGAACCTTTTATGACCTTGTATTGAAAGAATCGACTCTACGCAGTGCGACTTTATAACTATTCAATTCTTTATATTGGCGTACAATAATTCTTCACACTATTTCTGTACCTATAAACAAACCACTGAAAATCTACACTTTGTATGTAGGTATATTTCAGTGAAGGTAAGGAAAGGTGAGGTAAAAATAAGTTGGACTTTAATAATAAGTAGAATTAAAGTCCTGAAATATTCTTAAACACCAACTATCTTATCCCAAACACAGAATAATCCCAAACTAAGATAATAGGAATGTAGGTAGGTACTCTTTGAACTAAGAAGAGCTCGTATTTAGTTAGGGATGTCATGGAGCCTAATCCTATCCGTAACTGAAACTAACGGATAACTATTTGGGGGCGGTCGGAATACTATGGTGGCAGCTCGGGCCGATTAACGGGACGAGAATTAGTGGGACATCGCGACTTCTTTTATTCTTAGGGCAGGATAACGGGGCCAGCTAGTTTTGAATAAAAAAAAAGCATTTAGTCCCCCAAGGTTTTAGCTAGTACGTAGTATATTCTTTATTCTTTGGTTTTAGCTGTAGGGATATTGATACATTATTTTTAATGCAGTTTAGGTAGAATTGAGTAGGCCTTATAAATATTCACTTTTTGAACATTTCTAATGACTTTAGATATTATGTATGAGTAATTGCGGGCTACATGACTTCTGGTCTGGCCATAATGTAGGTATTAGCAGACCTCTGCTATCTGTAGGTCAAATCATTTAGTCTAGGTGTAATATGTAATGTACCTTGTAGAGCA
Organism: Tethea ocularis; assembly: GCA_963555595.1. Classification (NCBI taxonomy): domain Eukaryota; kingdom Metazoa; phylum Arthropoda; class Insecta; order Lepidoptera; family Drepanidae; genus Tethea; species Tethea ocularis. The sequence goes on along the minus strand of OY741963.1, from coordinate 5,479,405 downwards.
CCCACAGGTTCAAATCAGCGGAGGTGTAGGTAAATAGCATAATGTTATTCACCAGCCCCCGCATGTTTGTCAAGCCAATTTTATAAAAGAATTTGATTCAATTTAAATTGTCCTCAAAATGAACATTGTGAAAAAAACAAAATATGTACCTACTTAGTTATTAGCTTACATCTCACCTAGGACATTATTGTTTCTTTAAGTAGTAGTACATACCCACGCACGTAATTAGTTTCTCCCAGATACACTGAATGAGATCCCAGGAAAGCAAAAAAACTACAAGGTAGGTATGGTACGGGCGCTGAGTTTTTCAAATCAATTAACAATAGTAGATTGTTATACAAGGATCGATAGGAATCAGTTTCCATACGTACGAGGTATTTATGCATATACATATGGGCTATAGTCCGAGTAGGAATTGATGACCATTTCGAATATAAAGAAAGTAAAATATTGTAAGAAACACACTTTATGTGATGATTTTATTTTCTTGTCTGCTCAGGCTCACCTCATAAAAGTAAGTAGGTATTTTTGCCTCGTCTTTAACCGAATCTTGGGTCAACATTTCAGAATCACTTGAACTCATTTTAATCAAAGTTTATAAAAATAAAACTGAAGATTAAACAGAGATTTTGAATTCCGATAATAGTTGACTTACACAGGTAGGATGTTTATCGATTACGGGTAAGTAGGGAAGGTATTTCGGGATGGCAATTCCAGGGCGGGGCAGCTGCCCCTTGGTACGCCCATGAAAGTAACCGTGATAATTTCAAAACGTAGAGAAATCAAATAGCATTGTTCACAGTTATAAAATTTCACCAGATATCATGTTAAGTTGGGAATCTCAGCTGATGTTTACTAGTTTGCAGCAAATCGTTTCGTCTACAAGGTCGATGATGTAATTGCCATTTTTAGCGTTCAAACGTGAGCCGGTACAAATCTTGCTAGGTAGGTATATTTACTAACAACGATGTTTTACGATAGATACAACTTCGATATGACATTCTGTTTGTTTTTTTTTGCATGACATCATTCATATCCCTAGCGGTGTGATCATTCGCTTATTGTACTAGTTATTTGGTAATGCAATTTGCTTATTAATAAGTATATCTATACCATAGATACGTTTTACACATTTCCGTAAGTGCCTGAAACAACGTGACCTGAATAAAGAACTAGGTATGGGTAGGAGCGTCGGCTTCCACACCCACTAACAAAAATTGAATGAAACGTATGTAGGTATCTCATTTAAAAAATCTTTGAACAAACTACTGACAAAATCAAAGAGGTAATGGGTGCAATTGACCCCAACCCTGAGTTACGACCGATTCTTCAAATTATTGAAATTGTTATAGCGTATTTTGTCTATCTCTTTAAACCTATGTGTTTTTATATTTCGTATATCTTCTATATATATAAAAGAAAGTCGTGTTAGTTACTCCACTTATAACTCAAGAACGGCTGAACCGATTTAGCTGAAAATTGGCAGGGAGGTAGTTTAGAGCCAGGAGAAGGACATAGGATAAGTAGGTAGGGGTAGGTAGGGTAGGTAGGTAGGGGTAGGTAGGGTAGGTAGGTAAGGTAGGTAGGGGTAGGTAGAGGTAATAGTAGGTAAGGTAGGTAGGGGTAGGTAGTTAGGCAGGGGTAGGTAGTTAGGTAGGGGTAGGTAGTTAGGTAGGGGTAGGTAGATAGGTAGGGGTAGGTAGATAGGTAGGGGTAGGCAGAGGTAGGTAGGTAAGGTAGGTAGGGGTAGGTAGATAGGTAGGGGTAGGTAGATAGGTAGGGGTAGGTAGAGGTAGGTAGGGTAGGTAGGTAAGGTAGGTAGGGGTAGGTAGTTAGGTAGGTAGGGGTAGGTAGAGGTAGGTAGGGGTAGGTAGTTTTTTTTTTTTTTTTTTTTGGGTGTTTACTTGGTGTCTAGAACACCGGTCCTCGCTAGGGATACGGGCGACCGGGTCTATTACTTAAATATCCTGGGTGTTTTATTTGTTTCATATTCGTAATCTTATGTGTTATTAAATTTCTTTAGGCTATTGATGATTTTATTTGTGAGGGTTGTGAATGATTCTATAGTGACTTCTTTCTGTATTAGTTCTATCAGGTCATAAGGTTTGATTTGGAGATCGTTACATATTGTTTCGTGGTTATATCTCGCACGAATGAACTTCGGGCATTCCTTTAGGAGGTGGTTGATAGTTTGTATTGTACTATTATCACATGGACACAGGTTGTTATCTATTATTTTAAATCTGTGGAGGTATTCCTTGTGGAATCCGTGTCCAGTTAGTATTTGTGTAATTTCGAAAGTGGGTCTGATGTGGTTTCTTATTTTACTGATTGTGTTTGTGTCTGGGAGCCATGCCTTCAGGTGCTTTCCAGTTTGGGTGCAGGTGAAGATTTTGTTTCTTATTTCTTGTGACTCTATTTTTCTCTGATATTTATGATAGCTGATTGGAAAAAGATCGTAATCCGGTAATTTGTGAAGAGTTGCAGCTGTCTTGGCTTCCGTGTCAGCTTCCTCATTTCCTTCAATTCCATTATGAGCTTTAATCCATGCGAATGTAATTTTGCTTGTTATTTCTATTATTTTAATGTGCTGATGAATTTTATGGACAATGTGGTTGTTACTATTGTTGTTTGAGATCTCATGGAGTGCAGATAAGGAGTCGGTCATTATTAATATATTTGGGCAGCGATTAGTTATGCAATAAGAGCAGGCTTTTTCTATCGCAAGACACTCCGCCTGGAAAACAGAGCAACTGCTGTGCAATTTCAGTCTTTTGACAATCTTTTTACCGTTTGAGTGGCAAATCACGACGGCTGCTCCGACCATTCCGTCGTGTTTGCTACCGTCTGTATATATTTTAGTAATTTCCGGGGGAGCGTTTGCTAATAGTAAATCTACGTCGTTGGAGTTGGTTAAAATATCAGCGCGAGGGGTAGGTAGTTAGGTAGGGGTAGGTAGATAGGTAGGGGTAGGTAGGTAGGTCCCAGTTTTATTTTTGTTCTCAGGGCAGGACAACGTCTGCCGGGTCAGCTTGTTTTATGTTTTATGATAGACAAACAAACAGAGCATTAAGTATTTATTTATCAATTTTCTGGAAGATGAAATGAGCTAAGATTGAGAAGCCCCTCCCTAAACCAAATCCTAGATCTGCGCCTGCTCACCAACCTATCCAAGTAGCTTATCAATCTTCCCCTGACTGATCTCTTTTAGAAACAACTAGCTTTCGCCCAGCGGTTTCACCCGCATTAGAGTTCATGAACACCCCGTACTCAATTTAACCAACCAAATAATATGTAGGTCAATTTGTCCGTTAGTATTCTCATACCTTGAGAACCACAGTACAGATTATGAAGCGCTTTTCAAAGATAGGTATCCTCTTAGGTTCAGGTTCCTAGATGAAGGTTTTAGGCTATTTAATATCCAGGGACAGGTATAGTTCTGTGACGATTGAATGCTACATAAATATATTATGCATGTGGAGTTCAGTTTTCACGTCTAAATACTTGTCAAAAATTACAATCCATTATTAGTCGTTTTTGTTACGTTAAAAAAAAACAGTCAAAGGTTCAGAGCCATACAGCCTTCTTATTATTTTTTATTTTTGTAGGTAGGTATATTGAATTTTTATGTTTGATATTTTTTTTTATAAGTATCGAATGGCATGCAATGCAGGAGATAAAAGTTTTTCTTTCTTCTTTCTTTCTAAACGTTCAAACAGTGTGTAATGAAAATTGGCAGAGAGGTAGACCCGTGAGATAAGAAGGTAGGTATTTTTATCCCAGAACTTGTGTTGTGAGAAACTAAGGACAGCTTCTTAAATGATTGTCTCAATGATACAATACAGATTGAGGCAAAATTGTCAAGAACTGCCAACATAAACATATCTATAATTTATCTATACTAATAATAATCTATATATCTATCTAATCTAAACTATAATGAAACTGAAGAGTTTTTGTTTGTTTGTATGAACGCGCTAATCTCTGGATCTACCAGTCGGATTTGGAAAAATGTTTTTGCAATTGAAAAACTGAAAAAAAATATGTGAAGAATGTCCCAGGATATTTATTTATTTTTGTATAGCACGGGCGATGCGACGTGGCGCCCGATGTAACCCGAGCAATACCGAAAAGAACCGAACTATGCACGACTTCACCGACATGAAGTCCTATAACGTAATTTGTTTGATGATAATTGCTTTAACGTTGAATATTTTTAAGTTGAATTGTTGTAGATATTATATACGGATTTCATAGAAACAAATACTACTGTAGGGTACACAGCAACTGCTTCAATAAAACTCACGTTCTTCAAAAACAATGGACTGTATTTCTTTCTTCATGAAACAATTTGACCACTTTTTTTTTTTTTTTTTTTTGTATATTTCGTAGAATTATATATTTACAATTATTTACACGAAAACATTAAATTAAACTAAAATATTAACTACAAACTAAAGAAGTATCATATATATACAAAATCAAAATATCCTATTCCGTTATATATTTATGAACTCAATATTACAAATAGAATATTGAGTTCAGATCGCTGCTCGTGGGTAAAGTGCCCAGAAGGCTGGCAGCATTACCGCGCTGGATCGCAGGGCTAATCCTTTGACCGAGGTAAGTACCAGCCCTCTGGTCACCGGACAACGTTATGAGGCGCGTCGAGAGCTCTTTAAATAATCGCCGCGCTTCGGGTCCCCAAGGCCCCAGAGTTTCCACACCAAAAGGATTTTCACAAAAAAAATGCAATTTCTTATGTGTATAATTTAAGTCTCGCAAACGGTATGGTAGGAGGACGAGCTAAATATGACGTCTAGACCAATCACAGTCGTTTTGGTTTTGAGTCTCGCTTCTTAAAGCGTCGTCCTACTACCATATCTGTATTTTGGCGCCCTCTGGCATACATTTTCCTACAAACTGTCCCATACTTGTATCTACAGTTTCCACCTGTGCTACTCTAGCTTATAGGTCTTTCTCTAATGATTACTTTACTATCCCTTTTTTACACAGGCGCCCATCTTGCTCATGTCGTTACATTGTATAGGGATTTTGGCCAAGAGCGATCTCTGTTTTATATTTCTATATATACATACCTACATGTATATGTCAACTTAAATTTACAAGTACTTTCTATATTAAATTTTAACAGTAAACAATGATCTAAATATTCTCAAGTACATTTACCTAAGTGTACCTATTCTATTGTTTAATCTCATTGTCCGCAACAACTACTTAAAAAGGTCCTAATTATTTCAAAATTGGTTTTGAGTTTATTTTTACTAAATTTGTTTTTTTTTTTTATTTCTTGGGTGAAAACTTAATCTATCTATAAGTTTAGTTTAGTTATAGCATTCAAACTCACAAAGTTATCAAGGTTTTACGGTAACAAAGTAAATCCCTTATTTTTTTAAATTTTCCTCCCATAGACAAAAGTTTGAGAAACGCTCGCACCCATATCTAATATTTTTTACTGAAAAAGCTACATTAAAAATTTCACACTTCTAGACTCTACGGTCCCAGAGATATTAAGATTCTTAAAATCTCACAAAGGGCCCGTTTCCACCGCTGCGGAAAGGAATTTCGAAAAATCGCTTCTTAAATGGGGTCTACGTGACAAAATCTACGCACATGCCAAATTTCACATTAATCAGTTCAGCGGTGTGGGCAGGGGGATGTTTACCCAAAAAACCGCTACTCTTTTATATATATAGATTAGTATATCTACTTCTCACGCAAAAAAAACTCCTTATTTCGTGTCGTATCAAATGTCGTTCTCAATCTTCAGGTATAGTATGACACAACTTAGATGAAGCATCGGCAAAGTTCGTAAAATCGATCGTTCCCGAAAAGAGTGCGCCTCCAACATTACTCATGAGTTAAAAAATGGTCGACGAAAATGATTTTGTCGAACGTTGAATGGCGCGATAATGAATGATTTTTATTAGTTTGCCGATGCTACATCTGAGTTGTGTCATACTATACCTAGATGTTAATGACATGAAAACCTAATGCACATACTCGTTTGTTGCCAGTGTGACTGACGATGTCAGAAGAAGCGCATGCTGCAGCGGTAGAGGAGGTGACCCAGGAGGTGAAGGATGTCAAGCTGGAGAACGGAACCGCGCCAGGAGCGGCCAATGGAACATCCAACAAACCAGAAGATAATGCGATACCTTTCAAAGTATGTTGATATTATGTATTGTTCCCCCAATTAGTCAGTCCTCCCCCGGTAACGCCCTGAGCCGAGGTTCGTACCCCACTCGGGGGTGCCCTCAGGCGTGGTTACCTAAATGTTACCCGGCTGAGAGCTCTCTGCGCTCGCCGATTGTCCGGTAAGGTTGGAGCAGCCATCAGAGGCTACCAACTTTAGTCCTTTCAAAAAAAAAAAAAAAATATGTATTGATTTGTTTTATGTACCTAATTAGATAAATTGGCAAGCCGGTCCTGCAGAAATCTTCTTCCACCTTTTTTGAAGAGCACCATAGCCATGGAATACTTACCTTTAAATTCATTTTATTAGGGCCTATAATCAGGGGCGGCATTGCGAGGCCCTGGGCGGGTGGATTGTACGAGGCCCTTGTCTTTGTGTAATTAGTTTTAATGACATCATCATTTGACGCGAAATGCTAAGTTAGTAACAAAAAGTAATATACATACACAAAGAAAACAAATTATTATTAATCATGCCAAACTAAGATGCATTTATATTTGATTAAACAGTTTCATTTAATCAAATTATTTGAACGTCTATGTCCGGCATTAGGCCGGGTCCCCCGTGCTTGTTTTGTTGTGCACAACAAGGGGGCATACCCACCTGGGTACGCCCATGCTTGCCGAGTTTCTTGCCGGAGTCTTCTCAGATTAATTGAATTATTATGAACCGGTGGTAGAGTAATTTGTAACTTTATTTCGACATTCATAAGTGCCTTTATAAGAGCCTAACTGAATACCTAAATGAGTTTTGAGTTTGAATTTTGTACCTAAGTGATGACGTAGCCAAAGGTGAACTATTATAGGTAGTAATAAGTATGTCTCATACTTAACTACGTTATGTCTCATACACACTACCTATTGAAAAAGTCTCATATACGAAGGAGAGAAATAAGTTTTTCTTTCTTTCGTTATCTCATCATACTACAGGTTTTTGCAAACACACCCATTCAGTAATGTAGTAGGTACGTATGGTCAACCCTTCGATCAATCACCTATTACTGAAAACTGGTGCTAAGGCGCTCTGCCATATCGTAAAATTTCCGCCATAGCAGCGCTAGCTTGATTTCACCTCCAATATGTGGAGGTGAAATCAAGCTAGCGCGACCAAGGCAAGCACTCAGCGAGCCGGATGACCCTATAACATTAGCTCAGATCGAAGCTGACGAAGCTCGTAACAGTACACAACACACTACACACAACCGATCACGCTACCGTCCTCGACTGCGAGGACCGCCGCGACGTCCCACTCAGTCTCGTCCCGTTCAAGCGGCCCGAGCTGCCATTAGTAATCCGACCGCCCCCAATTAGTCGTAACTCGTACAAAGTCCTCCCCCTCACCTCAACGCCCTGAGCCGAGGTTCGTACCCCACTCGGGGGTGCCCTCAGGCGTTGTTACCTAAATTTTACCCGGGTGAGAGCCCTCTGCCCTCGCCGATTTGTCCGATAAGGTTGCTGCAGCCATCAGAGGCTACTAACTTTAGTCCTTTAAAAAAAACAAAAAAAAAAACAAGCTAGCGCAATCCGTAAAAACGTAAAAAACTCAGATAATTTGTTCAGTGATAGCAAACCTATAGTCCCTTCGTCATACTTACGTACCTAACATTTTATTTTTATATTCCAGGACGCTTTCAAAGTATTTTCCAAATTCGGCGATCCGAAGTCTGATGGCAAACAGATCACTCTCTCTCAAAGCGACAAGTGGATGAAGCAAGCTAAAGTGATCGATGGAAAGAAGATCACTACAACAGACACTGCGATCCACTTCAAGAAACTAAAGTCCGTTAAAGTTGGCATCGAAGACTATCAGAAGTTCCTGGATGACTTAGCCAAGAGCAAAAAGTTGGAACTAGAAGATATTAAAAAGAAGCTCACTACTTGTGGACAACCAGGATATTCATCACATGTAAGTATTCAAATATTGAAGAATAGAGTGTAACTACCTACTTTTTTGCGTCTGAAGGTTTACAAACAGGCAGGTCCATCTGATGGTAAGTGGCTACCCTCGCCTATTGCCAATGTGTTGCCGACTGTTACAATGCCAAGTAGGCAACTGGCTCTCAAGTGCATTTGCCGGACCTACTTTAGTGGCTTGAAATAATTAATGAAAAATCTAGGAATAATATAATTTTAACTAACATACAATCTATTATTGAGCTGCAATTAGCAAAAATCGAAATAACATTTAAAGTTCGCGGTTTTTTTTATTTTGTAGGTAACTAAATCCCAAGCGGCTGCAGCAGCAGTGGACAGACTGACAGATACTAGCAAGTACACCGGTTCTCACAAACAGCGTTTCGACGACTCTGGCAAGGGCAAAGGCATCGCTGGAAGGAAGGACCTCGTAGACGGTTCCGGCTACGTCACAGGCTACCAGCACAAAGACTCTTATAACAAGTCTCATTAGCCATCTCAGCATCTCGGTATCTCACCTCATATGCACTGAAGCGAAATCCATCATACTACAATACCAGTTACATATTTTGTAAATTTCTGGTAGGTACCTACATTTATTTTTTCACAGTTAAAAGATTCTTTGTATGTGCGACGATGACATTCCTTATTAGTTGGAAACACGTAGAAAATAAGGTCTACTGTTTTTAAAATATGAATATCGTTTTTATTAATTGTTGATTTGATTTATCTGTTTTGATGTCTAGTCGTGTATACATAGTTAAGATTGATATAATTGTTTTGTAAGTTATTTTATCATTAAATTCCTGAATAGCAGCATTTATTGTATACACTCTAGTGTTTATTATTTTTATGCAAAGCTAACAGAAGTACAAACAATTAACCCAAATGTACGATATACAGTTTCATATATCGATTTACAAATATATTATTATGTTGAATTTTATTTTACACAATATAAAAAGTTTTTACAAAAATGTGTCATATAAAATAAGTGCACGCTTTATTTCATAAGCTATGAATATTTCAATGGTTCTTTATAATATGTGTATGAACTTTCAAAGTCCTAATGAATAATTTATGTACCTCTAATATATTTATATTCATATAATAAATACGTAACAACTAAAGGGTTTTTGATTGTCCGTTCCATTAAATAAAATAAAACCAAAGAAAAATCTAATTGATAGTATAATAGGTTAAAATAATGAACAGAGTTGTCCATAGTTACAATTTATTTGACTTATAACTACAAATACATGTGTAAAGCACTAACAATTTATGAAAATAGGAATAATTATGGTATGTTATATATAATACTAGCTGTTCCCCGCGGTTTCCCTCGCGTTCCCGGGATAAAAAGTAGCAAATATTCACCTGACATAGACGTGTATAGTTCGGTCCTTTTTTGTATTGCTCGGGTTACATCGGGCGACCCCTGTCATCCATTGACATGCCGTGTCGCATCGCTCGCCCGTGCTATAATGCTTCCCGCTTAGCGTTTTTTTTATTATTGTTCGGCTCCTAAGGACCGTAGCGTGATGTTATATAGCCTATAACCTCCCTTAATAATTGGGCTTTCAATTGCAAAAAGATTTTTCCAAATCCGACTGATAGATCCAGAGATTATCGCGTTCAAACAAACAAATAAACTCTTCAGCTTTATTATTAGTATAGATATAGACGGTGTATGTAATGTAGGTACACATAATTTTACACAATCATTGCACCCTCGAATTAACCTAGCTCTTAATTTAACAGAATGTTTGAGTTTTTGAGTTATACATAGGTACATACAGAGTGTATACTTTGAGATGTTATGTTTTCGAAACTTTTGCCAAGTTTTTCACATGTCTTGTTCTTTTCAGTGTTACTTGTTCAGTATGACATACCTAGTTTTTTGTACCATTAGTTTAGAATAGACGACATTTCAAAGTATCCAGCTAGTATAACAGACTACACCGGTTATTTAAATATATTACTAAAATAACAAACATTACCAGCCCATACTGTAATATATTTTTTATTTTACATTTAATATAATAAAAATAATATCAAGAGACATTTTCTATATAAATAAATTATATGTGTGAACGCCGCACGGTATAATTGGATAGTCGCAACATATCGTATGATGAAAGTTACGATATTTCACAATATACCCACTGTTATATAACTTTGAGCGATGCCACACGGGCGTTGCCGGTGCATTGCGTCGTCGCACCGCTGTGATTTCAATGGGTAGAACTACGGAGCTTCGTCACCGCTCTAAGCAGGCCTCGCTGCGACGACGCACCGGCAACGTCCGTGTAGCATCGCTCTTATTCGGTGATACAGCATATTATTATTTATATGTTATAGCCAGTTAAGGTGAACTGTCAGTAGTTTGAATTTTTAACGAATATTTTGTGCTTTTTAAATTTATTACGTCAAATTCAAGCGTCTTTCAGTTGTAATATTGTGATAAGAGCACCAGGAATATGGTTATAGATTTATCTATGTATTCATTTTGCATTCAAAATATTCCTTTCATTCTAAATGGTTCCTTTATTACAAATGTCCGGTCCATTATTTATAATATAAGGTACCATATGTATGGATTTAAATAGTTTCAAAAACATAATTAATAGATACAAATAATAATCATTTGACATACGCCTTAGGCGCTAATAATGAAATTCCTTTTCATAGGTACTTAAAATTGATGTAATAAATTAAAGCGAAAAAAACCGTTGTAAAATCAAAATGCGGCCCATCCACCATAAGTCTTTCGAGTAACTTAGACAGGTAAAAAGTATTCATCAATATGTAATCGCGAAAAAAGAGACTAGATACTCCAAGAAAATATTAATCTTCTCCAATACCTTCTCCACCAGAAAGTAAGTAGGTAACAATAGATATATTTTTTTTATCGCATTTCTTAACAAAATATGAAGATGGGGTAAAAAAGATGAAAAAAGTAAGATACGAAAGAGATAAGCTTTTTAAACTACTAATCAGACAGAGAGATCCGACATGCCCTGTGACGTCATAGGGCATTATGGCCATATAAACTGCATGCAAAATTCTGTTTTTCTAAAAGGAGATATAAATCCTTGATGGGGTATATCTTGGTTATTTTTATGGTAATTCTGATAATAATAATACTGTTTCATAAACGAATGAGCTTTAAAAAAGCAATAAAAACATGCGTATTCCCTATTCATTATGCGATTTCAGAGTTTTTGTGTAAAAACTTTTACTAATGAGAAACAGTTTTTAATATTGATAAGTACTTACAACCCTGCCTGGTTATATACTACTTAATTAAATACATTCTGTACAAACTTGGTTAGTAGGTATATAGTAGAGATTAATAATGATTATTGTTTCATGTAACGTATTTGCAAATATTATAAATTTAATCTCATATCTTTCTAAACGCTCTACTCGTTTGGCAAATATTTAACATCCCGAAACTGCAGTTAATATCGAGAATATTTAATGCATGAAATCAAGTGAAGGGTCCGTCAATACGACTATTTTCACTGAACTACGTATAATAACAAAACCTTCTTTTTGTTGACATAATATGAATAAGATTCTTAAACAGTAGGTATTTTGTGAGGCTATGTTACTAGATATATTACTCTCAACCAGCAATGCGCAAAATCAAAGGAACAAAAACACAATGAATAAGAAGCATGAACGAATTACATTGTTCATATTTCGTAGTACAAATGAAATCCAAGATCAAATGTTAATATTGGTTTTAATGGTATCACATCGTTTTGAGCTGCTTTACATTACAAAACGTGCAGTTGGATCCACCGTTGTGCGCACGGCACGATGGGCATGCGCACAACCCTAATAGACTTGTGACGTCACACTTTCACGGTCTATTGTAATATAATATTGCTGATGATATGAAATACAATGGTGCCGATTCTGTTGTTTATGAACTTAACTAATACTTATTAGTCAAGGCACCTCTATTTCAAGTTAACCTAATTGAAAAGAGATAGAACATTTTAATGCTGTCAGTTTAGTTCATGCCGTCGTAATATAAGGGTAAATAAATAGTCGTGCGTGACCAATAAAGGTCGCGCTTAAATTCACGTTGAAATAAGTGATCGGACTAAACTGACTAAAATATCCTGCATCTCTTTCTTATTAGAAAGAGATATAGTGAGATTAAATTTATTTAGTTCGTAAACAACAGAATCGGCACCAATGCCTTAATAAAATTAAATTAAAACAACGAATCGTGCGTGACTCGGAACGCAGCGAAGTATCATCTCATTGAAGCATGCTACCAAGATTTGTAACCAAATTACCCCAACATATAATTTTCTTTTCTTTGTAATTTTGGTGAGCGAACAAAATAACATTTTGCAGTAGTTTTATTAATTTACAAGTGTTCGCCACACGGCTTTGCCCACGTGGAACTATACACTGAATATAATATACCTGTGTAGGGCCTTTGTAGGAAGGAATGCACTAAAGTATAGTTAAAATCTCGCCTCAGACTTGGTCATAAATCATAATCGGAGTAGGGATGTGCGCTAGTTGCGCGCGCTCAAGGCCATTATCGATAACAGAATCATTAAGGTTATCACGTAAATATACTGCATACATACAACTATAAAACTATCGATATCACTCATCGACTGCAGTAATGCACAGGACTACGTGTGGGCGTGGCCTGCCCATAAGGCCCGTGAGTGGGAAAGAGAGCGAAACCATAGTATAAAGAAGAGGGAGTAGGCTATCTCCGGCCCAATTCGCGATATAATTGCCTACTGTCTTAGGGTTGTCACTTTTAGCTAAATATTAGGTTCGCGCTTCGCTAGCAACCGCATGAACAGTGGCAACGCCAAGTCGCGGTCCCGACTCGCCATGTCGCCGCTAGATGGTACAGGCGGCAACATAGTCTAAGAGCTTGTGTTTAATTTATTTGCTTAGTGCTTTATACAAGTCAGCTTTTTGTTTTTTTTTTATTATGCATAATGTAGTATTTTTACACAGAAAGGACCACATTTATTTTTAATTAATACAAACATATCTATTGAATCACACATTTATTACGAAATTACAAATTAGCTACAGAAAAATACTTTCTTCGGTTTCGACTATTACGAAACGCCTTGTTATTAAACTTTAATGTGTAATATATCCGCATCCTTATAAATAACTTTTGCAAATATAATTTCGGAAAACATGGGCAGGGCAGTGAAAAATGTAAATCTTTTATTTGTTCATAAATAGTCATGCCAATTTTGCAGTTTATGTGATTTTGATTTTAAATGCTTTTTGGAATATCTGCTCCATCCTCTTAATATTTTCAACAAAGTCGTCGGGTGGAATCACTAACAAAATTTGGTCTCTAGAATAATTTTTGTAGTGAAGGTACCTAGATTCTGCACTTAAATTGCAAACTTGCTGATTCGCGTTTAAATACGATTTAAGTTGTTCGCAATCCTCGTGACGTTCAATGCACTTTTTCAACAAGGCTCCGCATACGTAAAAAAAAAGCATTTTTTTCGGGGATATCAAATTCTATATAGTCTGAACAACTAATTATCAGACATTTTGATGATGATATTGATGAATAAATCATTTAGCGGTGCCGAAAAGCCGTGACGCGCGTGCGAACCTTGTGCAGTGTTAGCCCCGACTGGCGCACTGAGAAACGGGTCGAGATTTTGTTAAAGTGTGCGTGCGTCGACACATAGATACAATAGCGCACACATACAACCGCGCGCGGTGCGTTTGTATGAAGATAACCTACTTCCCCTCTTCTTTATACTATGAACACTCGAATGATTTATGACCGAGTCTGCAGCGAGATTTTAACTATAGTATACATCGATCATGAATTGATGAGCGAGTTCATACTCCGACTCGCACTTGGCCGATTTTCGCAGGTGGCTGTGACCACGACCTTTTTTGAGGCCTGGATCCGCGCCTGAGTTGGATTCATGTAATTGTTAAATCATTATAATAAATCTCTGTCCGTCCGAAAATTTTCGAAAATATCATTATTTACAGTCACAGACAGGACTGTAAATAATGATATTTTCGAAAATTTATACATTTTAAATAAACTAAGGCAGATAGAGATTACCATTTCACGATATTAACATTGATGTATCATAATCTTTAAAATTCAATAAAGAAATGACGTCAATATTTACAGTTTACTTTATATTAATATTATTATATCAAAGAAATATTGCCAATTACTCGCATTACCTAAAAACACAATATTAAAACGTAATAGATAAAATTAAAACGAATTTTCTCTTTAGATTCACCCTGTTTCAAATAAAACCCATTGCTAATTTAGAATGATAGGCTGCCAGGTGCCACACACAGCATTAGCAACATTTACACAATATTAATCTCACACGTCTCACCTATAAACTTTTATTTTATCGGATACCTACCATAAGATTAAAAATATCTTTCGCCAAATAAAATAAATAATAATATATTTTCGCCACTAGTATGGGTATATTATAACATTACCTATCAGCAATTTAGTCTGCATACCTATCGAGTCACCACCGGTCACCTGTGTCTATACAATAAATGCTGAAAAATAGAATGTCACATAAACGTTTATCTAATGAAGGAACTAGAATGGAATTATTCACATTTCATTACAAATGGTTGAGATTCCATACTACATACTACGGCCAATTTTAAAACCGTTACTCGAATGATGATCAATATTAAATCAATATCATCATAAACAAAATTTTACGTTAATAGTTTAATGAAAACTGTAGAAGATAATTGAATTATGATAGAGTCTATTATGATTTTATAACTAAGCTTGGAAAAAATCGGGGAACGCCTACGAAATGAGCGACATACCGCTCGATACATTGACCCGGCTGCAGCCGCTGCAGGTTATGTGACTACTTCAGCTGAGTATTGTATTTATCAGACTTTCAGCAAAGATAATCAGATTAAATGACATAATAATCAAGCTAAGACTTTCATTTGCAGGCATTTATAAATATTTAATTTAATCTTATGGTTACACTATATTTCATAATTAAATTTACATGGAGTATATTTCGAAACAAACTGGGTCGCATACAATTAATCAACCCCCAGTAGTAAATAAAAATAACTAATACGACTCTACATATATTTTGAAGGATAGCATTAATTCGTATGACGTAAAACCAAGTGAATGTTACAATAATGCTATATGGAATCAAGACATTTTTTATACATCATTTACTAGTCATACAAATGTTATCACAAATCGAGAAGCCGCCAGCTTTTACATTGGGCCTTCAATTGTACTCACTTTCATGGCAAAATAATAGACAGCTCGACTGCCTAAAATGACGGCAAGCAAAAAGGCTCCAACATACGCTACGTAAATACCAGCTCCGTGGCTCTTGGCCGTAGAGAAGGTGCCGAGAGTGACTCCCAATGCAACCGCGAGGAAGATCAGAGCCAATAATGCGAATATTGTACCTCTGACCCGGGCCATGCGCGGGCCCACCGAGGACACCTTGCGGCAGTGGGGGCATCTCACTGGAGCATTTTTCAGCAATTGATACTGAAAATAAGAAATCAAATTTACACACTATAACCTATCAGTCAATAATGTAAGATTGTATCGTTACTACTATCACATGAATAAAAATACAAGCGAGTAAATTAGTTGTGAAACACATGGCGAAATATTGAAACGCCTCTTGCATTTAAGGTGCCTAATAACGTCAACGGCCTTGGGCATCTGGACCGTCATTCCCCTACCACCAGCACCACAGCAGTCGGTAATATCGTGACAAAACATCGCGCAGAGCAACTTGTCATCATGTATGCATTAAGCAAACATAGAACTATTACTTATTACAAAATAAATGTATTTCATTTATATTTTATTATTGTTTTATTATTTTTATCAAACTACTTATATAGTCTTATCCCAAAAAGTTTCAATATAGGGTCCAATCCAAAGATTATCTATCTATCTTCTTCTGTGCTATAATAAAACAGTAGAACCCGGTGTGTCTGTACATTGAAGAAAAGTTATGAAAATAGAAAGGTGGTAACTAAAGAAGAGCAATAGAACATAAATCCCCTGTGCCCTCAAGGTGAGCTCCCAATTCATTATTTGATTCATAAATAAATAAATTATCGCTCTCTAACCTAATTATATATAATACTAGCTTCGGCCCTGCAGTTTTACCCACGTCCCCAAGGATCTTATGTTTTCCTAGGATAAAAAGTAGCCTATACAGGCTGTTTTTTTTAAGTGGGCGTGGTAGACCAAATCCTAAAGTATTAGGAATAGCGAAAAATGCCGAAAGGAGTCTCGGGGCCGATTTTGATAAAAACTAAAACTGAATACTTGGATTTTAAAAAAAAATATTGGCCTTGCAGGGAATCGAACTCAATGATTTTGAAAAAAAAAACGCAGCCTGTATTATTGCCCCATATCATAGTGTCGCTTATAATGATCAATTTCTAGGAAGTAATGTTATATGAAAAATTAATGGAAAAATATTTTTCTTACGAAAACACTATTTTATTTTTGTTACGTTCATTAAACTTTACTAATGAAATGTTCGAAATGATGCCCATTGTTTTTAATACATAAGCAGACTCGACACCTCAAAGAGTTAGTGCGTTATTCATCATAAGTTTATGTATTTTAAAAAAATTGTGTAATTTTGAAAAATGTAGGTACCTACCTACTTCTTTAAGAGTAAGATAAAAAAACAGTATTTTCTTAAAAAAATTACCTTTCCTTTAATTTGCCATATAACATTACATCCCAGAAATTGATCATTATAAGCGATACTATGAGATGTAGCAATAATACAGAATGTGTTTTTTTTTCAAAATCAATGAGTTCGATTCTCGGCAAGGCAAATAATATTTTTGAAAATCCAAGTATACAGTTTTAGTTTTTATCAAAATCGGTCCCGAGACTCCATTCAGCATTTTTCGCTATTCCCTATACTTTAGGATTTGGTCTACCACGCCCACTTAAAAAAATCACTCTGTATATTAATCCAGGGAATCTATCTATGTGCCAAGTATCATCTAAATCCGTTTACGTGAAAGAGTAACAAACATTGATACATTCACTCATCATTTCCATCTTATGCTAAAATAAGCAGAGCTTGTACATATATACAGATACAAGATAATAGGTAGGTATATCATTGAAAGTCTTATCTATGAATACTTCATAGTGGATTTGGGTATAATTTGGCACAGAGATAGAATATTCTCTGAAATATGGGTAAAGTCACAGGATGAAAGCCAGTCTAATATATCTTTAATTATTGAATTGATATAATGATTATATTATGTACCAGAAATGTGTCCTGGCAATGGGCACAGATAACCCTGCACATGCCCGGTAATGTTGGCACAGGTGGGGTCACAGGCGAGGGGGCCAGGTTGATAATCCTTTTGCAATCAGCACGAGGACATGCAATGCGTTGTGATGACGACTTGCAAATTAGCAAGCAATTGCATGGACAACGCACATACTTCTTGCCTGGTGGAGCATTTCTTATTGGCTGCAAACAAGAGAAATGCATATTATATAATGAACCTGACATAAATGCTATTCAGTTGTATTTATTTTAGCACAAAACATAAAACTTTCTGTATTTTTAAACGGAAGAAATTTCTATTACAAATAAGCAGTTCCTTTGTGCCTTTGTAATGTTTTGTCTTTTCTTTTTACTCATCATATGTGTACATACATAAATCTTAATATATAATTGAAAATCGGGTTATTTACACCAATTATAAATCAAGAATGGATGGACAAATTTTGACGATCTCAGATTTTTTAGATTTGTCTAATCTGAGAATAGCAGAATAATTATATGAACATATATGTAATGTATATACATATAGTCATATGTTCATTCATATGATATAATTAGTGATGTGGGTACTTGCTTAATGTTATTGATTGTAATAATATTAGTTAATTATTAGTAGGGTAGTTCAGATATTTCTCTCTCATGTCTTACTTTGCAATGCTACATAGCACATTACACGTATTTACCTAATTTCGTTGTTTTATTGGACATAACAGTGGCGACGAAGTGTAAATTATGAACAATGGAGTGTAAATCAGTGAAATTTCATGAATTCAATCCAAAAAGTGACAATTGGAACAATTACATTGACCGATTAAAATACTGTTTCGAGGCGAACGGAATCGTTCAAGATGTCTCAAAAAGGGCAAATTTCTATACTGTTTGTGGTTCACAAGTGTTTGAAACTCTATTGGCGTTAATTACACCCAAACAATCGGGTGATGTGACTTTTAGTGACATTGTGACGATTCTAACCAAACATTATGGTCCCAAACCAAACGAGATTTCCATGTCATATAAATTTTATAAACGCAATCAAAAAGAAGGTGAAATGGCATCGGAATACATCGCGGAGCTTAGGAAAATAAGTTCGAGGTGTAATTTTACGGATTTAGAGCGTATGCTACGCGATCGACTCGTATACGGTATGAACGATCACAAACTACAGTACGAACTGTTGAAGAAAGACACGTTAAAATATGAGAACGTCGTGGATGACATGCTGTCTTCAGAAAGCGCCGGAAAAGATGCTCGGATGATTCAGGGGGTGTCTTGTAGTGCTGCTGCAGCAAACAACGACGCGATGTCATCGAGTTCGGTGACGTCTCATGAACCGATAGACGTTAACACCATGCAGTCTAAATCGAATGTTCGGGCGTTTTATAGATGTGGTGATCGTCACGGAGGCGAGTGTCGTTTCATAAACGCAGCTTGTCATTTTTTAAAGAAAAAGGGACACATCGAAAAAATATGTTAAGCTAAAAAAAGAAGCTTGACAGGCAAGGTGAATTACGCAGATGATTCAAATATACGACTTAATGGTATTTATAATGTGGAGACTCCGACAGTACGTGTGCCAGCGTACAGAGTTAAATTGATGTTGAACGACGTGCCGGTGACGATGGAGGTAGACTCTGGACCGAATTTGATAGGACGTAATTGGTTTCAGGCACTCGATATTACATGAAATGTTAACTTGATAACTGATATGGACATGACAATGATTGACATAATAATAGAGAAGCATAGGGAGATTTTTAAGGAGGGACTCGGTACCTACCGGGGTGATCCTGTCACGATCCAGCTAAAAGCGGATGCGTCGCCTAAATATTTAAAAGCTAGGCCGGTCCCATATGCGATAAAAGAAAGGGTAGAAAAGGAAATCGATCGTTTGGTAGAAGAGGGTGTACTTAACCCCGTATTTTCGGAATGGGCGACACCAGTGGTTCCTATTGTAAAACGAAACGGTGACATAAGTCTTTGCGGAGACTACCGCAGTACGGTGAATCAAGTACTACAGAATCGGATACATATCCGATGCCTACAGCTAATGAAGTCTTTGCGATGATTTCAGGTGGGCAATTCTATACTACACTTGACCTGGAAAGAGCATATACACAAGTAGTCGTGACGGACAACACGGCTAAGCTATTAACCCTAAATACTTGTAAAGGCTTATACTCTGTACATAGATTAGGTGTCGGTGTAAAGGCGTGTCCCGGAATCTTTCAGCGACTGATGACGGCTTTGCTTGCCGGCATATCGGGTGTCGCAGTACTGATTGATGACGTCATCGTAAGCGGCCGCACAATGACTGAGATCTCTCGGCGCTTGGACACAGTACTGGAACGCATCGAAAAGGCAGGTTTGCGTATCAATAAGGGTAAGTGTAAGATTGCTAAAGAACGCGTAGAATTTTTAGGGTTCGTTATAGATGCTGACAGTATTCATCCTGCCCCGAGCAAGGTTGAATCTATAATAAATACGCCTGAGCCTAAAAGCGTCCAGCATTTGCAAGCCTTTCTGGGTTTATATAATTTTTATGAGAGATTTATACCGCACAAAGCAACCATACTTGAGCCTCTACACAGATTGCTTGACAAGTCAAAATCCTGGCAATGGACTGACCGGGAGCAAAATAGTTTAGATACTGCAAAACGCTTGCTGTCATCCGAATTGACACTCGTTCATTATGACCTTAAGAAGACATTGGTACTCACCTGTGACAGTTCTGAATATGGTGTCGGCGCCGTATTATCGCACGTTATGGAGGACGGCTCAGAGCGCCCTATAGCTATGAGCTACAGGACTTTGCACGTGCACGAAAGACGATACTCTCAACTGGATAAGGAAGCTATTGCCATTATATTTGGAGTAGTTAAATTTCATAACTATTTAATGGGTAGGTCGTTCACTATAGTGACGGGTCACAAACCTCTGCTAGGAATATTCGACCCTAAACGGCCAATGCCTGCTTTTTTGTTACCTCGATTGACCAGAATTGCACTAATACTTACTTCGCACAGTTACAATATTATATATAAACCAGGACAGCAGATTGGACATGCGGATAGCCTAAGTCGTTGGCCACAGCCGGTACTTACCGGATGAACCAGAAAAGCAATTGTGTGATGTTTTGCTTATGGCGGAGACTCCTACTTATTTTCCAGTTGACGTGGAACAGATAGCAGCGACAACAAAGAGGGATAAGATTTTATCTCAGGTTAGTCATTATATATTAAGCGGTTGGCCCACTAAAGTCAGAGATTATGAACTACGTCCTTACTGGATTCATCGTTTAGAACTCTCTATGCACAAGGACTGTATTTTGCTTGGTTGTCGTGTAGTAGTGCTGCCATCGCTGCGTGAACCTATACTAAGGGCCTATACATAAAACACAGTGGTATTGTGCAAACGAAAGCACTTGCTAGAAGTTATGTTTGGTGGCCCGATTTAAACAATGATATTGAAAACTTACTAAGTGGATGCGACAATTGTTTACAAAATCGTCACATGCCTCCGAGAACTAGCTGCGAGTGGATCACACCTACTAAGCCTTGGTCTCGAATAAATGTAGATTTTGCAGGGCCTTTCCAAAATAAAACTTTTTTAATTGTGGTTGATGCTTACTCAAGATGGCCAGAAGTTTTCCTTGTAAATAACATGACTTCTACAACAGTTATTCGTCATTTTAGAAATATGTTCGCTGTTCATGGATTGTGTGAGACATTGGTGTCAGACAATGGAACACCGTTTGTCTAGGCAGAAAGAAACAATTTCTGGAGGCGAATAAAATAAAACATGCACCGTACCATCCGGCCACTAATGGCTTAGCTGAAAGGATGGTGCAAACTGTTCTAGACAAACAAGTTACGCAAAATGGATGATGTCTCTTGGGATGTTAAGATTCCTAATATGCTACTAGGCTTACATGCAACTCCTTGTGCTGCAACAAACAAGAGTCCTGTTGAACTCTTAATGAATAGACGACTACATACTTTGTTAGACACCATCCATCCGGATAATCGTCAACAAGATAAAAAAAATAAACAAATTACAACAAACGCTCATAAAATAAATAGGGATAAAAAGGAAGGACAGAGTGTAATGTATAGAAACTATGGCTGTGGATCTTGATGGCTGCCAGGCACAGTAGTTCAAAGAAACGGGCCGTCAAGCTATGAAGTGTCTACAGAAGATGGTACTATTGTTAATCAACACATAGACCAAATTATTAATAAGAAACAATCGAATGAAGTGACAGAAATAGAAAGGAAGGAAAGAGAAAGGTCTGAGGTAGGAGAGAGTAGTGACAGTAGAAATAGGGAGGTTGAATGATAGCGACATAAGTCAAGAAATAATAGAAATACCTAGTCAAAAGAAATGGGCTGAGATGCTAGGTATTCCTATTGATTCAGAACTTAGTTATTCTGGAGGCTTAATGTGTTGCACATACAAAAAAAAATGTGTGTAAAATTATGTGTTACACATACTTGGGGGAAAGGTATGTTATGTATATATATGTTCATTCATATGATATAATTAGTGATGTGGGTACTTGCTTAATGTTATTGATTGTAATAATATTAGTTAAGTAGGGTAGTTCAGATATTTCTCTCTCATGTGTAATTTGCAATGCTACATAGCATATTACACATATTTACCTAATTATGTTGTTTTATCGGACATAACAATATAGAAAAAAGAATGGTTGGTAGGTGTAGGTAGGTAGGCATAGGTAGGTAGGGGTTGGTAGGGGTAGATAGGCCCCAGTTTTTTTATTCTCAGTGTAGGACAACTGCTGCCTGGCCAACTAATAAATAATAAAATTTTATTCTAATAAACTGATTCCAATAAATTATAATGGATAACCACACTCAAAGCATGTTATCAACTTTTTTAAAATAATAATGGAATAGTTGTCCCTGGAATTCCACTAATAGGAGAAACATCCCATACACAAACCAACAAGTTGAATAAGAAAGTAGGAGAAACAATCTTGTAAAAGAGGTAAGTTCAATCTTTTGGATTAATTTTGAAGAGGAAAGATACTTACAGTAGCTTCATTGCATTCACAGCATTTGACAACATGCTGTTCCCTCTTCCCGGATATATCAATCATAGCTTGGCATACTCGACATGTTACCATAGGCAACCCAGCTTGCTGGTACGGCGGAGGCAGCTCGTCAGGTCCGATTGGGGATATTGTGCTGACATTTACCTCCTCTGCCAGACATACATAACTTATTTATTATGGTTTTTCATATAAATGGTTTTTTCATTCTTTCTTTCTAAACATGTTAAGTTTACGTAATATGATATATGTCTTGCACAACATGATAGCACATTCTTTCTGATTAGCTTGCGATAGGTAGCTCAAGGTATTCCACTATATTGTTTAGCAACAAAATTATCTTGTTGGTTGAATCATCAGCTGTCAAAACAAAAAGTATTTAATCATCCTTACCATCCCTCAATAGAGGTTGATTTTCACTTTGACCGTCTCCCATTGTATGGATTTGGATTCAGGACTGGTGATTTATCTAAAGCAATATGCAAATATCAGCCAATTTTTCACTAATTTATAGACGAAAATACTTGTTCATTCCTTCAAACTTGATTTTCGTCTTTGGATTTTTGTTTTTTTTTTGCATAAAGAGATAATGTTGCCATCAACTTTTATTACGACAGAAATACCCACAGATTAATAAATAGTACCTATAGTATATTTATCTTTCCTTTATGATTTATATAGTGGTACAGCTGATAGGAATGATTCCATGGTAATATGACAATGATTATTTATACATAAAGGATGCTTAATGGGTAAAAAGAAGCACATCGATAATTTTTTGCAACAACAACGATGAAAAGAAGATGTTGGAACAAGTGCCCAAAAATTACGAACATGGATTACTCTCGACAATGAATCAATAATATAGGCTCGTACTAGTCGTACTGCTACCGAACTCCTAAAATCTAGAAATCATGCGAAGAGAATAAGTATAAAGCCACAAAAAAAAGGAATCGGCTAACTGAAAGCCAGAAATTTTCATATAGGCAAGTCTTGTTATAATATGTAGTGGAAACCTATTACCATATTATTAATTAATTATGGATTTCTATTAATATTTCTTACATTTCAGGCAGCCAAAAGCCACCACCATGTATCCAGCAATCGAGAGGACCACCACCATCTTTCCGTATTGGGGCCTGCGTTGGAAGGCATTGCAACCATAATATGTGATAGTGATGCAGTTGAGATTAATGTATAATGAAAATTATGTGAAATAAATATATGATTGTAACAGATATCATCGCTTTATTTTCGTCTATGTGGCACTCAGTACGAATAAACATTATGCATGTAATTCTGCAAGTTATCCTGAATCTGATACCCTGAAATTGTATGGAATTCAAGATTTCTACCCGCTCCAAGTTCTACCTATCTATCCTATATGCCAAAGCATTGCATTCGTTATAACTTACATTGTTTTATATAATCTTTGAGGGGTCTTAGGTTGCCTTTAATTTATACTAATATTATAAAGAAGTAACGTAAATTATGTAGAGGTAGGTAATTTTCAGAGTTACTGGTCTGATCCTCAAAATTCTTTCACTAATAGCAAAGTTAATAGGAAGCTACATTATTCCTTAGTGCTACAGGCTAATTTTCATCACATGAACGTGGGCGAAATCGTCGAAAACTTGCCTAATATTATGTGAGATAGAATATGCATTTTAGAGTTGGGTAGGTACTAGATTATCTCAGGAGATTCAAAATAAATATAATACTATGCAAAATACTCCGATTATGTATTAACCGGGACGTTATACTACCACCTCGGTTAGATAAAACGCTTGGTTATTGTATTTAATCCGATGATTATCTCTGGTGAACACGAAAATGTATGGTAAACGCCCGATTATAATTTAACGGCCAGTTTTGTAGTCGGTTTTGGAGTCCAACTCCACCAGACACTGGCAAAATACACTACCTACACTTTGAACACTTTTCTGGTACACACCACACCGTACACACACTAGTATAAAGTGATCTGTGCGTGCAGTGTGTACTTTTCAAACTTCAATTCATACAAAAAAGTTGCATGGGTTAGATTGAATTCTAAAAATTCATTAAAAAACCTTGATAGTGTAATTATGGCTAGTAAAGTGCACCGAGTGCGTTATTACAATCCGAAACCTCAGCCAATCAACTGTATTTCATTGAGTAAAAGTAGCAAACTCCTTGCTGTTGCGAGGTTATATTTTAAAATTATTTTCTATTACTTTTTTGTGTTGTGTGTAAGCAAGTGCGTGAACAAAATCGTTTAATTTTACAGAAGTGATGCTTCAATTGAGCTATGGGACCTGAATTATGCGCCTTATCTCGTAAAGTTCATTCCTGGTGTTGAAAATGGTTCTGTGGAAGCACTAGGCTGGGTACAGGACAGGTTGCTATCAACTGGTCTCGGTGGAGCTTTGATTGAGTGGGACCTTGAAAAACTAAGTCCAAAGACAACAGTGCTTCTAACTGGATATGCGGCTTGGTGTCTTGATGTCAATCCGGACAACACTATAGTTGCAGTAGGCACTGAACAAGGATACATGAATTTATATAGTGTTGAAAATGACAATATTATTTATAAAAAAATATTTGATAAACAAGAAGGCAGAATATTGTGCTGCAAATTCAATAAAACTGGACATATTCTTGTGACAGGTAAAGCAAAGATAATTATTTATCTATATAATGGAAAAGTATTAAGATCGCTCCGGTGCATCTATCACAGGTATTCTCTGCAACTTAGAGTGTGGCTACTAAGAAAATGATTTCTGACACCTAATAATGGGCTAATCTCAAAAGTTGATCCTATCATTAACCTATGCCTAAAAAAAATCCTGAAACTGTCTGTGAAAGACCTATTGAAATCAGATAATCAGTACCCGAGATAAATCCATTATTAATAGGCATCAAAAAGTCACTTTGGTGCTCATTCATTGCTAAGAGAACCAAGCTTATTTAAGGTTTTATTTACTCATTACATGAGTGGCAGGGCATAATCTATTCATCTACACAGATTTCATTGAAATAACCATATACATTGAAAACAGGGCTTAATTCAGTAGATATTTTATTTTTTACTAGATTCTGCTCCATGGTTTCACCCGCATTCCTGAGGGATCTTACATTTTTCCAGGATAAAAAGTAGCCTATATGTTATTCCAGGGTATGATCTATCCATGGGTTAAGTTGTTTCATTAAAATCTGCTCAGTAGTTATTGTGTGAAAGTTACAAATATCCATTCATTCATCCTCACAAACTATTAAATTTATAATATTAGTAGGACTTATTTCAAGATGGTGACAAAATATTGTAAAATCTTGTTATATTGAAAAATAATAGGTAATAAAGGAAACAACTGCTCGTGAAGAATATATATTTTTAAGTGAAGGACATTGACACATCATTTTAAATGTAAAAACTTTATAAAAACAATTACCACCAGTTTTGATTACAAAAAGGCTGTTTATTACAACACAAAATCATATCATAATACCTATTTTCTTTTAATGTTGTATAACTGTGTACTACATTATGACTGTTGCCAGTATCTTTAACATGTACACACGGCCACAGATCAAGCTACACACTGCGGCACCTTATGCGGTTGTAATAGGCACTATTTTGCAACAAAAATGTGTAGCTTGATCTGTGGCCGTGTGGACTATAGTCTATTCTGACTATATGTGCAGTGCTCTTGTGGGTAAGTAAGCAAGAGCATGAAATCACATGAAATGGTTAATTAATTAAATTTCATAATATAGGTATTTCATATTTTGCTGTGCCTATAATTTAGGAAAAGTTCCAGTTAAATGAATGACCAGTTTATATCCCTCCTCCATACTTGAAAGAGCTTAATAAAATTTATTTTAGGTTCAGTAAACACAATTAGGGTATGGAATGTGGAAACAGGACATGCAACATGTCGTATGTCAGTCAGCCGGCGAGGGAAAGAAACTATAGTGTGGTGCCTTGCAGTGCTCTCTGATAATGTAGTTGTGTCAGGAGATAGTTTGGGCCGACTAACATTTTGGGATGGTGCTATGGGAGATCAGGTATTATTAACTAAAATCTATGTGAATCTCGTTTTTATTTTAGCATTACTGAATGCTTATTTGCTTTGCTTGTTTATGTGCATCTAGTCAGAGAGCAGCCCAAGAGCCAAGTTTATTGGTTCCATCAAAAGATCAGTATTAGCAAAGGGTGGCAATGAAATAATAAAAATGAGAATTTTGTACTTAAATAGATTGCATTTATCAGACCTATAAAAATCATTTTGCACCCTAACATTTATGACCTCTAAGGCACCAGTTATGGAACGAGATATGGGTAATTTAATTTTTGGAGTAGTTATTACTTATTTTTATTATTTAACAACATTATTGCTGTAGCTATACTAACAATTATGCTTTCAGTAACTATTTATGTTCTTTTGGCTGCACATGCATAACATGAATGACGCTCAGTATTCAAGCAGCACAATATTTATTTTAGATAGAATCATACACAAGCCATAAAACTGACATACTGTCAATAGCAGTGACTGATGATGAGAAGAGTTTATTTTGCAGTGGGGTGGATCCTATTATTGCAAATTTCATCAAAGTAACCAAGTCTTCATCCAATGACTCAGATATGCACTGGGTGAAGCATGTACAGAGGAATATTCATGAACATGATGTCAGGTAGGTTTATTAATATTTAGATTTTGTAGTTGGTTCCAAAAGGTTCCATTATCTTTATATAAATTTAACACAGTTGACGAAGCAAAACATTGTGTGGAAACCAGAAATCAAGGAAAGCATCTCTAATGTTTAAACGTTTTTTTATTAGACCTTTAATAAGTGCCTAGGCTTATGAATAGGCTCTGTACCCTCTGACTTATGGTTAATATTCGTAATTTTGGCAATATTTAACAAGTGAAAGAAAATACAGCATATTTTTGCTTAAAAAATAATAGAATTTAGCAAAAAGTGTTATAAATATATAAATATTATATTTTCCAGAGGCCTTGTTATGAATGGTAGAGATCTCATATCTGTTGGAATTGATGGCTACCTCACACTGTCCAGCTACCCGCCGAAATGGGTAATGAGGATACCACCAATGATACCGGTATCAAGATCTTCAGTTTGTGAAACAAAAAAACTTATACTTCTTAGGTAATCAAATCCAATCATCTCTAGTTACTTTCAGTTACTCTGCAGTTTTACCTGTTATTTGCAATAGTATATATTTATTCAAACCTACATAATAAAATAAAATGAAAATATAAAAAAGTGGTGATTGTCATTCAAATTGAGATCCCTTAGATTTTAAGACAGTGATTTCAACGCTGCACCAAGTGTTTTCAAATCTAAATATAGAAATGAAAATCAAGACGATAATAGAATTTTTTTTTTTATTTGTTTCACCAATAAATTCATCAAGTTGGAAAATTTTAGTTTAAAAACTATTATGTAAAAATAGTTTGATTACCTACTTTGTTTTATTAAAAATCATCCATTAATCGCAGGTACACCAATTACTTAGAAGTATGGAAATTAGGGACGTATGCATATAATACCAGTGGCAATTTGATGATTAACAATAATAGTGGAATAAATAAAAATCAACTAGATAGTAATGAACTCGAAGAGGATTCAGCTATATCACTCATTGATAAAGCAAGTATACTAGAGAACTCAAAACAAGAAAGCCTAAAATTGATTGAGAATCCAGTGAAACTGGTGTCAGTCCAAACTAAAGGGAAAAAACAGATGGGGTGCTGTGAGCTTTCGCCTAGTGGCGAATTTATTACTTATTCGACATGCACTGATTTAAGGATCTTGAAACTAGAAATGGTGAGTGATTGATAATTTTCATGGATACATTATTTGATTCAAGCTGTTCCCCGCGGTTTCACTCGCTTTCCTGGGATAAAAAGTAGCCTATAATCTTTGAGGATAATGTAGCTTTCTATAGTGAAAGAATATTTCAAATCGGACCAGTAACTCCGGAGTTTAGCGCTTTCAAACAAACAAACTCTTCAACTTTATTATTAGTATAGATATCTATCATAATCAGGTTAGGATTACTAAAAATATTTAGGAATGTTCGTTCGCCCTTTTTGTCCATTTAAACATATTGTATACATTGTACACAATAGGATGAAGAACAAAGTAACATTTCTGTATCAAAAATGTTATTGAGCGGTGTCTCGTCCCCGTGCGACCGTGCGGCTTTCACGGCGGACTCCCGCGCGCTAGTGGTGCACTGCGCAGGCGCCAGCTGCCTGCACGTGTTGGACATAGACCCTGAGGCGGGCGCTGCTCTTGTACATACTATTCATACTGATAAATGTGAGTATCCTACCTATAATATTCTCAACAGTTTGTCTTGCCTTTTGATTTTGTCAAATGATTACGTAGTATGTATGTATATATACCATCTTTATATTTTAGAGCTAAAATTTACCTAAGTTAGAACTTTGTTTGACGTGCTAGCGACCCCCTAGAAAGTATTACAAACCTTTTCAAATATTTTTACAAATATAGAACTTGAAATTTTTAGAGTAACTTATTTTGATGCAGATGCACCAGGGTCTACAAGATCATGTAGTATAT
The DNA here is from genome assembly GCA_963555595.1 of Tethea ocularis. NCBI lineage: Eukaryota > Metazoa > Arthropoda > Insecta > Lepidoptera > Drepanidae > Tethea > Tethea ocularis. The sequence goes on along the minus strand of OY741963.1, from coordinate 5,450,245 downwards.
TATGTGGACGTGTGATATCCGACTCATCAAAGCTCATGCTATAAGAAACTAGATATGGACACCTAGATTCTGAACAAACAGACATGTCATGTACAAAAATGTTTGTCTTGAATAGGAATCTCACCCATGACCAGTCGCGTGGGAGATAGGGTATCTACCTCGAAGCTAACTTGGCCGTCGAAACAGAGCTTCCAATAGTCTTCCTATCGGCGTCCAGAGTAAAATTATTGTATTCATGTTGCATGAATATAAAATGCAAAGAAATATAAATAAATATCTTAACAAAAAAAATCATTATTTCAGATTTCAAAACATCTTCAATATTACACCTATACATATCAAACCCATGTCCAAACGGTGTGACATATTTGGTAGCGGCGGATACTCAAGGCGCTGTAGTGGTTTGGACTAAAAATTCTAAAAAATTTGAGCATTACGTATCTCTGCCCAAGTACCACTGTGTACCGTCGGCGCTCACCGTCGATAGTGTGAAACAAAACCTTATCGTGGTTTATGTTGATCAGAAGGTAAGCTATAGTTAAGGGACATATTGATACAACTTGTACAAATTGTAATGTAATGTGGTATTAAGTTAAATATTGGATTGGAAATTAGTAGGTCCTGTTTTTTTTTTATGCCAGATGACTGATAAACTGGCCGTAAGTCACCTGGTCGTACTATCGTCGCCTATCTTCATTAGCAATATCAGAGCTATTGCCAATGTGTTACAATTACTATAGGGCAATTGGCACTCAAATGCAACTGCCGCAACACATCTGTGGAGCAATCATGTAACTTTGTTGCAATCAATTTCAATCATTAAATCGTTACCAAATTTTAGAATATCGAAAATGTTTCCATGAACAATGAAGCACAATATGAGTGGAAAACCGCAATATTAAACCGGTTTGAATTGAAAAATGAATGAAACTGATTGCAACAAAAATTAGGCTAATTTTCATTTCGGGAAACAGCTAGAATCTTATAAAAAGTGCCTTATCAAGGCGTGAATAAGTGATTTTGGGTTGTTGATAATTTTCAGATAGTAGAGTATGAGTTGGCGAACAAGAAGCTGAGTAACTGGTGTATGTCAAGGGTGCCGCCGAAGGAGTGGCGATCGCGGCGAGCGGCCGTCGCCTCCGTGTCGGCTCACCGTGCTCGGGACGCGATCATCTTCCAAGACGATTCCTCGATCTGGATCATGGACAAAACTGTACAAGTTAGTACTATTTTGATACACCCTTCATAGGATAGATAGCCTTAGCACAAATAATGTTGCCGTTTCGATTCGACGTCGTAAGCGATTTTTGAATAAAAAATGCAACATTTTAATTTAATTTCATGCATCATGCGCACTTTGTAACATATAAAGATACTTAAATAGAATAATATCTACAAGTTAAATTAAATATATTTCAGATTCAAAGTTCACTTACATGTTGTTTATGGTTCTTGGTTAGAATCTATATACTAATAATATAGCTGAAGAGTTTGTTTGTTTTAACGCGCTAATCTCCGGAGTTACTAGGCAGATTTGTTTTATTTTTTCACTAATAGGAAGCTACATTATCCCCGAAGGTTATAGGCTACTCTTTATCCCGGGAACGCGAGTGAAACCGCGGGGAACAGCTAGTAAAATATATATCAAAAGTACAAATATACCAACAGTGTTTTCTTAGAATGGAGCTCGAAACACTTGGTGACTTTTTTGGATTTCCCAAAGACGAGGATTTAAACGATTACTGTCAAACGATTTAAAGTTATAAACCCTTTACTTATACATATTGAGGGTATTTGATATAAGAGTCTCATCATTTGCATGTATTTTTTTAGGATTCCGCAGAACCGACACCGAATAAAAAAGCACACAGCACCTTACCAGACAGCTCAAGCATTCCGCTGAAAATTTTACCGATTAAAGTGAGCTCATTTTTATCTTAATTTTATGTTGCTAACCATTTTTAATTAACCAAAAAAGGAAGGTTTTTCATAATCGAACGAACAATTTGACCATATTTGGCGACCTTATGGCTGAAGGTGGTAAGCCGGAAAATCTATAGGTACATGGCGGCAGATTTTCAACTTGAGGGTAGTATCCAGGCAGGAGTGTACCATCAACAAAGTTGAAGTATAATCATATTTTGAAACCTTTTCGCTTGCAGCCAGTTAACATAGTTCGCCCTGTCCATTGTTGACAATAAAAACCGTCTCTTGTAAATGGTCTCTTTTTTTTGGATTATTTTTATGACAAGCGCATTGTCTTGTTATATTGTGTGAGGCACTGGTAGCAGCTGGTCACTGCACCCAAAATACACCCTTAAGGTGATCATTCTTTAACTTTGTTGATCCCTCACGATATTTTCCTAAACCAAATAAAAACTCAAACTCATTGTAGGATTTGAATCTACAACCTTTGTCACTACTACTGAGCTATAATCCTTTGTTATTATTTTTTTCATGAAACTAAAACCATTTATTTATTAACCCACAAAAATAATATTTCTCATTTTCGATATCTATAGAAGTATCCATAAAAATAGATAAGAATCTATTGCTATGTTTATTTTCTAGTATTTGGCTGGCTTCCACTGGCTAGGAGACGACGAAGCTGTTACTTTGGAGGTTCTTCCCGAAAACATAATCGCCCAGCTACCAGCGCCAATATCGTTCAGTAAACGTAACGATAATGTATAGCTTATTGTAGTTTAAGGACACCTTAATATAATACATTGTTAAAATATAGTGTGTGTTCTCTTTTAAATTATTATAACTTGCATAATGTATAGAATTGACACACTCGCGCCAGACGCGTTCAAAGTTGCGATATTAACGAATACTGCCTCATATTTGCTAACAAAAAAGTCAGGGTACCAAGTAGATACCTACTTTACCCATTTTCAAGTTATTTGGCTGCGGTATTTTATGAGGTCTTCCCCAGTTGACCTGCTCCTTGAGTGAAATAACTTTGTTAATTTTTTCCGACTTGTCATTCAATGTAGTTTTCGTTTTCGAGTTCTCGAGGGATCTAATGTTTTTTATTCGGTTAACACCATGTGACTAAATAAAAATTAATATGAAAGTGGATGGATTGTGTGAAATATTATACGAGTAAGAAAGGTTTGAATGCCGATTATGATTGAAGGCTGAATGGAAGAAGAGTACATATTGCGCAGACCCCAAATAATCGGGAACAGGGCAGGCAGATCATGATGTTATTCTGGATCATGATTTAGTTACAAACCCCGTAATCCGATAGAATTATAATACTGACTGAAAAATACTGTTTTACTCTTGCAACAATTAGTTTATTCGAAAAATTTCATTGATTTTCTACGACCTTAGGTGAAGATTTTATTACTACCGTAAAGTTCATACCTATGCAATCGAACTGTCAAATGACGACAAAAGCACAACTTATATATGAGTGGCGTTTCAGTATTCTGCCGTTAGTATCTTAATTGAGGGTTTTCTATAAGTGGTCCCAGTCGAATGGATTGACCGCTAGCTGTTGCGGGCGCGCCCACATCTCGTCCGTCACCTCGCAACGTGAAGGCGGCAACTTGTATGATATGGGGTCACCAACGACGCTCCTGTTCAAATAAATATGTTCCTCAATTAGTTGGTTCTGGGTTTTTAGAAGAGACCCGCCTACTTTACATTGGCAAGTGCCACATCATTCTGTCTGCATGGCCAGTATCTACTCTGGTAATGCCCGATAGAAATTAACCAAAACATAAATCTTGATTCCCGATTAAGCTATGAATATTATATCCTGCTATTTTGATACAAAGCTTATTTTTTGTGTTATTTTCTCAAAAGCTAAACTATACTGCCCCATAATGCTGCAAACAATTACTGATTGATAAAAACTAGCTTGCCTGTTTTTATGTATCCACAAAAATATTTGCAGTGATATGACTTATTTATCGCTCGATTTATGACGGTACGGACAGACAGAAGTAAATATTCATAGGTATGTTTACGATTTTGTTATTGTGGTCTATAGCATATCTAAGTTATTACTCCACTGTAAAACAAAAGATCTTTATGTCCTTTGTTATTTGGAGCAATGAAGAGATTTTCGCTCCCATTTGATTTAATGCCTCATTCTGATCTTAGAGTTACTTTATGTGTAGGTAGGTAGGTAGGTTTAGTGAAATCTAACTTTCGGACTTTTTTATGTTGTTTGAATGTTAGTAGCCATTGTATGGGTCTCTAACCTATTGACAGTTGCCGCATTTGAGAGGCAATATGTGGTTGACTATATATTATAGTGTATTTGGTTTAGTCGTGCTTGCGTTACTGAGACTAATTGAGACAGGCATTTTAAAGATAAAAGCAATTTTAAAAACAGCCGTTATAAAACCAAGGAAACTATAAAACCGTTTCATGTGAAGACATTTATCTCCATACTTATTAAGCTTTTTAAAAAAACTTCGTGCTTGATGATTCCAAGGGACTGATCAATAGGTACCTACATACCGGGTATAAGGGATAGCAGCGTACCTTACGAAACATGCCTATAACAACATTATAAAAGTCAATTATGTCAGAAGTCATGGGTTACAGATAACGTAATTTTTGAGCGCGCAATGTACGTTACAACGACTTGCGACTTGCGATTGATTTGAATTTTAATTTACATTGCAGTTTTATGTCTAAACTAGCTTTCGCCCTGCGGTTTTACCCGCATTAGAGTTCATGAACACGCCGTTGTCTATTTAACCAACCAAATAATAATGCACTTAGATAGGTAATAAAGTATGTCATGTTAAATCTTCTTCAAGTCAGTTTTAGTACAATGGTAGCCGTTCTACTAAAACCTTTCATAGACGTCTTGAGACAATTTGAAAGGCCACTATACACGTAATAATTTCACTTCACTGGTGCACTTGTATTAATCTTTATTGGATAAAATACTACCGATAATACTCAATAAAACTCAAAAAATACACGATTTTATGAAAATAAAACGAAAACGCAAGTTCCCGCCAAAAAGTCCATGATGTACGACACATCAGAGCGTATGGCTCTGATCCTTTGACTGATATTTTTAGCCTTCATATATTTTTGATCAAATTTGTATATTGAATTCTTTATGTGTTCGTTTTATAAGCTTCGGATAGCATGAAAGAGCTAAGTGTTTTTCTTTCTTTCTAAACGTTCAAACGTTTAATGAAAATTGGCAGAAGGGTAGACCCGGAGATAAGTAGGTATTTTTATTTCAAGACTTGTGAGAAACTAAGGACAGCTTCTAAAATGATTGTTTCATACAATACAGATAGAACAAGAACTACCAACATAAAACTATCCATGATTAATCTATACTAATAATAAAGATGAAGAGTTTGATTGTTTGAAAGCGCTAATCACTGGATCTACCAGTCGGATTTAGAAAAATCATTTTGCAATTGAAAGCCCAATTATTAAGAATGGTTATAAGCTATATAGCATCACGCTAAGATCCTTTAGAGTCGAGCAATAATATAGCACGGGCGAGCGATGCGACGCGGTATGGCAATGGATGATAGCGAACTATGCACAAGTTCACCTGAAATACAGGTGAAGTCCTATACGTAATTTGTTTGATGATAAATTGCTTTACTGCGTTTAATATTTTTAAGTTGAATTATTGTACCTATTACGGATTTCATAGAAACAAATACTTTTTTAATAGGCTACTTTTAATCCCGGGAACGCGAGGGAACAGCTAGTTATTTTATTTAGACTAAATGCTATAATATTAGAAATTTTAGAGCACTTGTTTGAGATATTGATGAAAAATAAAAGCTTTATTATTTTATTTTGGCATGAAAGTTGAACTATGGTATAAAATATGGTACTTATATGAATAGAGTAGCCTTATACAGTTCATAAAATATGGTACTTATATGAATAGAGTAGCCTTATACAGTATGATGAACATTTTTTTAAAATCATATAAATATCTATGATTAAAATTTAGAATGATTTTGATTTCTATGTTGTTACATTTGTGTTAATTAGTCTATATTCAAAATTTTGGATCTTTTGCTCAAGTAATTGCAAAAATATTAAAGGGCAAAAATGAAATATTTCACCCTCTATAACATTGCATTGCTAAATAGTATTACAAAATGCTTTAGGATTCTTATAGTGCTCGCTATGGGTAGCTTATAACCAGAAATTCGTGGTTCTGAAATCAATAGGAAAAGCGTTATACAGGTTGATGAAAAAAAATAAAAAGGTCATAAAATTGTCTATGATTAAAAAGTTTAAAATTATTAATGTGCATATTGTTACAATTATGTTACATGGTCTACACCCAAAATTTGTGATCCCTAGCTCAAGTAATTGCAAAAATATTAAGGGGCCAAAATACAATTTTCCACTCTCTATAACATTTCATTACTAAATAGTATTGCAAAACGCTTTAGGATTGTTATAGTGCTTGCTTTCCAAAAAATCATGCTTGTTAGTTGAATAGTTCTTGCGTTATTTAGGTTGATAGAAAATAATTTAAGGTGTCATAAAATTGACAACTATGAAAAATTTGAGAAACACTGGTTTGAATATTGTTTTAATTGTATTGAATAGTTTATATTCCAAATTTAAGGTCCCTAGCTTGAGCCATTACAAAAATATTAAAGTGCAAAAATTTGAAATTCAACTTTATGCCGCATGAAAAGTTTGAGAAACTTAACAGTACATTTCGAAACAAATACTGTAGAAAGCTTATATCCCAAAAATCAAGCTTCTGCTATGAATATTAACTGAGAAAAACAGGATGTTAAAAGTAAATTTTCAACATTTTTACTTTGTCTATGTACAAAATATATATATATGTATTTGTAGTATTTGTATAGCATAACGCGTATACGAAATTTCATTTGCCTATATTCAGCCGTTGCAGTGATATAAGAGTTTGAAAAATGCATAATTTCCATCGGTAATATCTTCCTCGAAGAAAAAAACGCCGAAAATACATTTTAGCAGTATTATTAAACTACCTACACTATAAATTTTGAGTTTGTAGCATTTAAACTCACAAAGATATCAAGGTTTAACGGAAACAAAAAAACCCCTTATTTTATCAAAGTTTCCTCCCATAGACAAAAGTTTGAGAAACGCTCGCACCCATATTTAATATTTTTTACTGAAAAAGCTACATTAAAAATTTCAGACTCCTAGACCCTAAGGTTCCAGAGATATTAAGATTCTTAAAATCACACTAAGGGCCCGTTTCCACCGCTGCGGAAAGGAATTTCGAAAAATCGCTTCTTAAATGGGGTCTAAGTGACAAAATCTATGCACATGCCAAATTTCACATTAATCGGTTCAGCGGTGTGGGCAGGGGGATGTTTACCCAAAAAACCGCTTCTCTTTTATATATATAGAAGAAGAAGATTAGTAGTTACTGTTTATTTATTTTTAAATCACGTTTAGTTAGAATTGTATAATGATTTTATAGTATAATCTGTTCTAAAATTCTGAAAACAAAATCGTATAATTCATGAAAACATCAACAAAAAATTCAAAGTCTGGGGCCTCCAGAATCATGAGTTGAATCCATGGTATCAGTGTTCGGTACGCTGTCCCTTACACCAATTAGTTTTTTTAGTATTCCCTTAGTATAAAACGTTAGGCTAATACTAACCCCAAAAAAATCAACGTCTGCTTATAAGGGTCATAGATTTGTCCTGGTGCTAAAGAAGGCCGAGCTGGATAATCTCGATCGGTCTTGACAAGTCGTCCGTAACGCTCCAGAGGGCATTGCGCTCGACGTCCAACCATACCTGAAATTACACAACCATCAGGTAGGTAGATGTGGTAAATTATATAATATGCCGTTTTGAAGCCAAAACTAAAGGCAGTCAAGAATTTTATCAAGATTTTTCATTGATTCCAGATGATCGGGCGCAAGATAAATTTTCAGTCGAAAAATCTATTGATTTAGCTAAGTTGGTTTCGTTTATGAAACCCAAACTACTGAAGCAGAGTTGATTTAGTTGGTATTTGCAGCTTACCTGATGATGTAGGGGGTAGTGACTTAGGAGAGGGATCCACGACAACTGGATATTTATTGGGCTCTGGCTGACAACTCACTGAACGTAGAGCAGCCTTGTATTCATCCAGAGACAACCCTGACAAAATTTGTTTAAAAATATTAGATTAGACCCGCCACATGACTTCTATAAAACCCACGGTGTCACCCGGGTTCAGTAAACCGGAGATTATCCCTACATCAGAACATACAAAATTACAAACTTTACCTCTATAATAATATAGATGTGGGTGGATGGCATCACTTCGAAATCTGTGGTCAGTTCGTACTTTCAATAACACTTGGTAACCTAAAAAGAGTTTTACCTAGTTTTAGTGCTTCTTCTTCCTGTATTTCACGAATGTTGCTATAAAAACTCCACCTTTGTTGCCAAAGACGAGCGGCATGCTTAGATTTCCGAGTTACTGAAGTACTGTAAAAATAAAGTAGGTAGGTTACTGGATGCTTTTTTTTACCATTTCGAAATTTTTAGGGATAATAATATGTCTGTATTTTTTTCGTGATTTCAGTGTTGGTCCCATAGTAAAAATTGTTCATAATTATGAGTACAATAAATAAGAAAATCGAGATGGCACAAAAAACATCCAAAATAGTAAATTATCAAAAAAGTTTTTAACGAGATTTTACAGAATTCCTTGAGCTTTCACCGGATCCGTGGAAGGATCTCGACGCCCTCCAACGTTAGGTACTGGTGCAGAGGTTTCCATTTGAGAATACTGGATTTAATTATTTAGTAATTATCATATTATTGATATAGATAGCCAAAAATAAAGTGATTATTTCAATCACTTTCTATAGTTTCGTGTTGCTAAGGCGTTACATTGACCAATCAACGTGCATTAGGTATACATTTTGTCCGTGGGTATACTTACCTACATTATATCTACCGACCTATACCCAACTAGCTTAGCTTATCGTAGTAACGTATCTTACGTTAAGTTTCTTATAACGAGACAACCTAGAGTATTAACTATGTCCTTTGACAATTTTATAAGCGATAAATACATTTTAATAAAATAATATGCCAATTTTAGGTTGAATGTAATTTGTAATATAATCATCTTTAACCGGCCAAGTGCGAGTCTGACTCGCGCACCGAGGGTTTCGTAATTTTCTATGTTACTATAAATACCTACCATGGACTTAAATTTCGTTTTTATTTTGCCAGTTGTTTGGTCAATTTTCGCGTATTTTGTTAATCTTAAAATAATAAAATAAAATTATATCCTCACAATGAGTCCTTTCATTTGATATGTCAAATAATATAGTTTGCAAAACTTTTTTTTTATTTCAAATTTACCCTACAAAAGTGGTCCCCAGGTTTGATATAATTTATTTACGTTACACGTCTGTGTTCGGGTCACCGACTCACATAATTATGTATATAGGTCGCGTCATGTAAAAAAAAAAACGCTGGAAGAAAGTGGAAGAGGTGTGTTTGTATTTATTTTAGATATATTGCCTATTATTTTATTTTAGAACTAACCGTTAGCTCTTTGGGGCTCGTATATTGATTATTGGTAGGTATACCGGACCTCATACCATCAAATAGACCGATAAATTGCCAAATGCGCAAGCTACTGCCAGCGTTCTTTTTACGTGACGCGAACTGTACCAAATTTCAACTCAATACAGTCCAGTATTTTGGGACAGACAGACACACGAGAGATCCTATAAGAGTTCCGTTTTTTTTTCTTTTGAGTTCCGGAACCCTAAAAAGAGTAAAACCTTCTTCAAAGAATGTTAAATTATATGGGACTACCTTACCTTAGAGCTATACAGAAACCAACGCAAAAAGAATTATTAAGATTTTAATAATTACACAGCCGAATTGAGAACCTTCAAAATTTTTTTTGAAGGAAGTTAAAAAGTTGATGTTTACCTAACATTATTACTGTCAGTGTACATTCTACTTTAATTAAACTGTATATAAGTGCTGTTGACCTTACTCTAGCTTCTCCAAATCTTATTCCTTCATTGTCTTGGTCTGTTCTCCCATACACTTATGGTAGTGATAATTTCCCTCTTCTTATTCTTTGGCATCGTTCATTCAATCCAGTTCCTGATCCATCTCCTCTCCTAAAATACAGCCTTTCTCATGCAGATTGGGATAAATTTTCTAGTATAGTAGATTTACAAATTTCCAACCTGGCTCCTGTTGATAATGTCAACTTCCAAGAGTTATATATTGTGTGTTTATAACTCTCTTATCTCTGCGGCAGATGCTTCCTTTCCCTTGAAGAACTCAGCTCGTCACAAGATTTCATCTCCTCCATGGTGGGATTCAGAATGTACCTCTGCGAAATGAAACAGAAAAAAAATACTTTGAAAACATAACCATGGAAAATTATCTATCTTTTAAAAAAATATCTGCTCAAACTAAAAGGTCGCTAGCTAAAAAGAAATTCCTAGGATGGCTTTCCTTTTGCAAATCCCTTTCCCCTCGTTCGCCTCCCTCTCTTGTTTGGAAAAAAATTAAATCCTTCCGCAGGTCCTAATCCAATAATTCTAATAATTTATCATGTGACCCCAGTCCTTGGATATTAGACTTTATGAATAAATTTGCTCCCCCATATGTTCCTAATTCAGATTGTTTTCCTTCTCTCCCCTCTTCATCTCCTCCTAACTCACTTGACCGCATGAATGATCCATTCACAATCACGGAACTATCTTGTGCTTTGGACAACCTAAAAGATTCTTCTCCTGGAATAGATGGGATCCCTTATTCTTTTATTTGTAACTCTTCTAATTCTTCTAAACTATTCCTCTTAAATATATTCAATAGCATTTTTCTCTCGGGTATTATCCCAGACTCCTGGAAAACCCAAATCATTGTCCCTATTCTCAAGCCTGGGAAAAATCCCAATGAGTCCTCTTCATATAGACCAATTGCATTGTCATCAGCTATATCAAAAAATTTTGAACACCTAATAAAAAATCGTTTAGAATGGATAGTAGAAAACAGATCTATTCTTTCTGGGAGTCAGTTTGGTTTCAGACGTGGTATGAGTACAATGGATGGTCTTAGTGTTTTCACTACTGATGTACGGCTAGCCTTTACACGTGGTGAAACATTGGTTGGTGTGTTTTTAGATGTTTCCTCTGCTTATGACAACGTTTATCTTCCGCTGCTCAGGCAAAAATTGCAATATCTGAACATTCCGGAGAGAATTATTTCTTTTATTTGTAACCTTTTTATGGCTCGATCGATTTCGGTTCGAGTACATGGTCAACTTCTTCCCCCAAGGCTTGTCTGGAAAGGCTTGCCTCAAGGCTCAGTTCTTAGTCCTCTTCTTTACAATATTTATACCTCTGATCTTGATAAATCTGTCAATTGTTTCTGCCACATCCTACAGTATGCTGATGACATTGTTTTATATGCATCGTCTATTTCTGTCTCAAACACTGTTGACCAATTGAACTCTGCTTTAGGGTATTTGCACGATTGGCTTGGTAATCACGGCCTGTCCCTCTCTGTTAAAAAATGTAGTGCGGTAGCATTTACGCGGAAACGTTCGATACTTACCATTGAATTATCTATCAATGATGAACCCATCACCATATTGGACAGAGTCAAGTTTTTAGGCGTCATTTTAGATGGTAAAATGTCTGGCATCCATCACTTGAAATACATAAGTGTAAAATGCGAAAATGGGGTTAATGTCATTCGGGCTCTATCTGGAGTTCGGTGGGGCTCTCACCCATACAATCAAAAGTTGCTCTACAATGCGATAATTCGTAGCCATTTTGATTATGGATGTTTTTTACTGGAACCCTGTAACAAATTAGCTCTTGCTAAAATTGATAGAATCCAAGCTAAATGTTTACGCATTATTACTGGAGCTATGAAATCATCCCCTACTCACGCTCTTCAAGTTGAATGTCTGGAGCCTCCTCTCCTGCTTCATAGAAAATTTTTGTGTGATCGTTTCTTTTGCAACATCATTCAAAACCCTTCCCATATTTTGTATGATAAACTTTTCTCTTTATCTCGCTTAATTCCGGATTCAAGATATTGGAATAATAAAGATCTCCCTTTACTTATTCAAAGCTTTAATAAATTTGTTAACTCTTCCTCTTCCATTTTTTGTATTGATAAAGATTCTATTTTTATGTTCGATTTTGATTCCCTTATATTTCAACCTCATGTTATTTTAAATTTTGGCGTCCAGAAAGATGATCCTGCTGCCAACCAGAACTTTAATAGAATATTCCAAAGCGACTGGTTCAACTGGCTTGATTTATACTGTGATGCATCCAAATATACAGAGGATGAAAACGTTGGTGCCGCCGTGTGGATCCCAAAATACAAAATAATTTTGAATTTTAAATGTCCCCCTCAAACTTCTGTCTTCACAGGCGAAGTTATTGCTCTTTTAGAGGCGGTTTCATACATTGAATCACATAAGCTATCCAATTCTATAGTTTTTTCGGACTCTCTCAGTTTGCTTCAAGACTTAATTAAAGTTCCCTTTCATTCAAAAGATAGATTTTATTTAACAATTAAAATAAAAAATTTGCTCTACAAATGTTTTTCTTCAGGCATTGATGTGGATTGGATTCCGGGTCACTGTGGTATAGATGGAAATGAAACCGTAGACCATTGTGCTAAACAGGCGATTCGTTTGGGTTTAGACACTCATAATAAATTATTTGCCCGTGATTTAAAAATATCTACAAAACCTGTTTTGCTAAAAGCTTGGAACAATATTTGGCAGTCTTCTAGATTGAATAAGGGCAAACACTATGGTTCGCTTCAGCCAGCTATACCTATCAAACCATGGTTTTTCAAATGTCGCCTGTGTTCCTTGCTAAAATCAGAGTTAGAGATCATTCTCTGTGTGAGTGTGGACTTGAAGATGGAACCCTGGAACATATATTTTTTAACTGTCCAAATATATCCATTCCTCTTTATGATATTCTTCCCTGTGACTTTCCTCGCCCTGTTAACATAAATTTTCTATTAACTACTGTGTTTTCTCCATTTATTTATGTATTATCGAAATTTCTTATATGTAATAATATACGTTTATAATTAAAACTGCTATTAATATTTATGTATCTATTTCTAACATTATTTTTTTGTATATCTGTCTTATTTAACACTATATAGTATGCTCAGTTAGTTTGCGATCTTTAAAAAAAAAAAATCTTTTCTCGTGTTGTTTTTCACTGTTTTTTCTAACCAAGTAACCATGACATTGGCAAAGTCATCGATCACTCGATGGAGCCATAAAGAAGAAATTGGAATTGGAATTAAACTGTAGGCACTATATCTCTCGATGTATTTTCGGTCTAGTAAAATGTCAATTACTAATTCAAACTTTAGTTACCGCGGCGCTGCGTCGAGCCTCTAGACGGCGCACGGCGGTGGGTGGGGACGTCTAGACCAGACAGACAACCTATAAAGTTTCTGAACCATATTACTTTTATTTTCAGCATTTACGCAAGCAGATAAGCTTGCTCACTCAGAGGGCAAACTAAATCACCTAGGAGGCCCTAAACAAACATAAACCTTATTGGTATGCTTTGCCGAGTGCTCCGTGCGTATAAAAATACTCTTTCCTGCAAAATTGCCAACTAAGATATTTTCACTCGTAACATTTTCTTTCATACGAAAAAAATATTTCTTTAGCTTTTTTCCTGATTATTATCTAGCTTTCGCATTGCCAGTTTATACCCACCTGTGTTCCCAAGATTAATTTTCGCTTTAGGTACCTAATATAATTTCTTGTATGTTGTACATGTAACGAAAACTGAAAACATGGATTTTGTACCTTCTCTTAGCGTTACGTAGTTTTTTATTACATAACGTAAAAAAACTGCGAACTAAATCGTATTTAAAAAAAACCGTTTTAAAATCGAACACTAGCCAAAATGTATTGAATCCATGGTTTCAGTTTTCGTAATTTACAACCGGTGTAGTAGGTTTAGTAGGATATAGACCTAGCATATAAGACATGAAATAACCAGATCGAAACTATTCTGTGAAGTTTGTAAGTGTGCGAAACTTTTAGGTGCCCTTTCCATCCAGACGCACTAAGGGCAACGGAAGGGCAGACGGCTTGCACTGCGAACTATTTACATTTGCTCATAAACACAAAGTTTTTCATTGATGAAACGAAGGTGATAAATGTATTATTGAACAGCTGCCATATAAGTGTAGTATTTACCTCATAGGTAATCAAGGTAGTAGATAGACTTGTACTAAAACCTTAATTCACCTCAAAGTAATATTTACCTACAACATAATAACGTTTAAATAAGTAAAAAGAATACCCCTCACAAATAAAAAATTTTTGCACAGGCGCGGGGAGAGCGGTAGGGCGTTTTTTTTTTTTTAAAGGACTAAAGTTGGTAGCCTCTGATGGCTGCAACAACCTTACCGGACAAATCGGCGAGCGCAGAGGGCTCTCAGCCGGGTGATATTTAGGTAACAACACCTGAGGGCACCCCGAAAGGGGTACGAATCTCGGCCCAGGGCCGGTTACCGGGGGAGGGGACCGTGGTAATATTACCATGGATACAAAGCAACGTGGTATTAGATGTGGTATGAGCCGGCCCGAGAAATATGTTTTCGGTTGCTTAAAGACCAATTATATTCTACATTTAATGCCCAAGAATACTATATAATATTTATTTGGATATGGATTAATCCTGAATAAGAGTAAATAGCGTCGCAAGTAACTTTAGCGTTTTTAAATAAAGTTTTAATGAAATAAATGGTTACTAAGAATCAACCGTGGCAGATAGAGATATGCCATCGCGGAGTTTTCTTTAGGATTTTATAAGAACTACAATCTCTAGTAAGTAACTACATAATTTTTATGTATCTCTTATGGTTTAACTTACGGAAGCCGTGTAAATTATTTTTTCGACAACTTAGTAGCAAAACATTGTTTTTTTATTCAGGTTTTATTATATTCATAAAGTTTTCGAGAAAAATGATCTAACTAATGGTGAAAATCGCATCAAAATCCGTTGCGTGGTTTTGGAGGAGTTAGCGGATATAAAGACAGAACGACAGACTTATGCTATGTATTGATAATGGTTATGGGTGCTTGAGCCCCAGGGTACCTACCCACGGATTCGTTGCCCTGGCTAGTAGGTTTCCAGTCTCGTCTCCGACTGGCTGAAAACTCATTCAGCTAAGAATATACGTTATCAATACAATACAGTGTAAAAACAGATTTTGCAAGTTTATATTGCTCCGACCTTTGCAACCTTCAGCCAAAGTTAACACTAGGTTAGGCATACACACAATGTTAGTACTGTATCAGGTCGTGTTAAACGAAGTCTAGACGCTATTAATAACGCATACTTATTAGACCTATATACGCTTTTCAGACAGGTTCCATCCAAGATGTTTTCTATATTTTTATCAGCAAGTGTCTTTGACATAGATGCGTTTTATATATAAAAAATATTATTATATTAAATGATTAAGTATCTATAAAATTGATAATCTACGATGACTTTTGATATATCTAATCTAAAATAATCAATATTAATAATGAAGCTGAAGAGTTTGTTTGTTTGAATGCGCTAATCTCTGGAGTTACTGGTTCGATTCGAAAAATTATTTCACTAATAGGAAGCTACATTATCTCCAAAGGTTATAGACTACTTTTTTTTATTCCGGGGACGCGAGTGAACGGCTAGTAGAGTATATGCCTTGCTGAGTTTCTTGCTTGAGTCATCTAGTAATAAGTGTACCTATTCGAAACCGGTGGTAGAGTCAATTTGTAATTGTAACAATCATACATAGGTAGCAACACCGTAGCACTTACAGGATCAAATACTGAAACTCTACTTAAAATTTAGGAGCGTCTTCAAAGCTTGAGAAGCCTTAAGCATAACTTAAATGTGAGTGGCGTGTCAGTTCGTTTTTGAAAATATAGTGGCGTTTTATCCAGATTGAATGGTCTTAATTTTTGTTTTTAACAAGCTAACAGTCCTGGGTCTAAAGAGGGAATGTCACACACTACATAATTGCATCTTTCTGCCAAATTGGCATTAAATAGTAGATATTAGAATTTTACCCCACGACCACACCACAGCTCCAGAAATACTACTAATATTATAAATGCGAAAGTTTGTGAGTATGGATGTATGGATGTTTTCATGATGCTCTTTCAAGCAAAAACTACGGAACGGATTTGGATGAAATTTGGAACACAGATAGTTTATAACCTAGATTAACACATAGGATACTTTTTATCCCGGGAAAACATAAGATCCTCGGGAACGCGGGTGAAACCGCGGGGCGTAATCTAGTACATACATAATAACTTGGCTGGGTAAACAAATAGGTGATAGATAAGATACTTTTCTCTTTCCTTCAAAACGTTGTCCGACCCACTATTTCATATTCTGCATCCTGAGGGGTAAAATTTAAAAGATAATTATGGAACTTATGATCAAATTCAAGGTTTCTAGACAATCTAGACACTACCGCTGTCCATGTCGATATGTCAGTAGTATCTAACTGTAAGTCAGTTTCTTCTTTTCTATATCTCCAGTGCCATAACTGACTGAAGAATGCTCCGCTTGTAATTTATCGAGCATCGGAGCATTTTATCGAGTAGCTATATATAGCTAAAGATAAAATAATGATTGAACATTGATTTTAGGTTTACTGTCTAAAAACAAAGACAGTCTATAAAATGCTCTTCTTCAATAAAAACGAGAGCGAGGCTTGACGCGTCTGACCTAATTCTAAGGCAAAGGCAACGAAACGAGAGGAAAGGGCCTCCGCTAACCTTTCCGTACGTCCGCCCCCGCGTCTAGACATGGTTTCAATATAGGTACGCGTACCTACACTGTACGTACTAGTATTAGTATAAGTAGTGCACGCAAACTGAACATGTACAAATCAACTCTGAATATTAAATACTGAATAAAATGAACATAGGATGAACATGAATGTAGGATGTTCTGCGGAATTTTCTTCGTGTGTGACTTAGTTACTTATATAATATAGGTATTATGTGAAGGTGAATATTTCTGATTCTTTACTAACAAAATATAGATTTCGTTAAGATGTCACTTACACCCAGTACAGTTAGGTTATATACGGAAGTAAGAACCCACTTTCAGCGAGGAGTTTAAGTCAATTTAATCACATAACAATAAATAAAAAAATAACACAACATTATAATATCTATTATAATACTCCATCACGCGGGCCTTGTCCGGATTAGACGGACTTCAGATGCCTCTCAAATTACAAAATATTCGTTATAGGTAGGTACCTAATTCAATCAATGCGATTCCGATTCTATGAATCAATGTGCGTAGAGTGCGTTCCACACTGAGCCACTGTGATTATTCTTTGTACTTCTCCACCACTATCAGCTGAAACTTTCATGGGAATGAAAACCTATGTTAATTACTATCATTCATCAAGCATTGTACTCTTTTACGCATAGGTACAACGGCGATAAAAAGGGGTGCATTGGTGCAAGTGAGCACGTTGGTAGGACGCGGGCGGGGTGCCTATAGGCTGTCTAGACTTTAGCCACCGACATGCCTCATGCCGCCGCCCGCGCCCTCTGCTTAGTAACTAAATTAATACTTCCGTCTCTTTACTAGAATATCACTATGTGACACCCTATACTATAGAACAACAATATACTTTTATGGATTTGATTTGGTACTACATGGAATTTTATCTAATTGTGATACATCACATTATTATACATCTACGCGGAAGTAGCTCTGTATGTTTTTTTGCTATATTTTTATGGCAACACCTAAACCCATCGCGACGAAATTTGCTAAGGCGAGGGTCTGCGTCATCCGTGACTTATTTGATTTTGGGAAATAGAGAAAGGATGATGATTATTGCTGATTGATTGCTGTAAAATTGTTTCACTTTCATGTAAATTGTATTGGAGCGATACGGCCTGCACTGACGTCCCGCTTGGGGTGTATATCTGATTAGTTTGGCGACAAAGTTTCAGCTAAGTCAATAAAATGCAATAATATTGCATAATAATGCAAGTAAAATTCGTGTGGACTGTCCAGAATGCATCGAGTCTTTAAAGGCGGGTTGGCCCTCGTCTTACCTCCAGACTAGAGTTGCCACGAATAGTGATTTGGCCGAATACCGAATATTCGGCAAAGCTGACGGCCGAAGCGCCGAATATTCGGCGCCGGAACATAAACACTAAATACATGCTTGACGAGCTAGTAAACAATAATAAGACAAGTCGCGACCTGTCTCCCTCGTGCGCAGGCGGGTATTTGCTAAAGTTTATCATTCTTCTCCCGGGAGTAGCGTGTAAAGTGAGAGGTTGTTTTCTGAAACTGTTATCGTTTGCTACCAACAAATGCTGAAAGCTTGTTTTTATCCATCACAACTTACCACTGATCAATTTAACTTATTAAAGCATTGTAATTTGGTAATTAATACAAATCTTGAGTAATATGATGTCTTTTTTTTTCATGATTTGGTATTCGGTATTCGCCCGAATAGTACGTATTATTCGGCCGAATACCGAATACCAAAAAAAGTGGCCGAATACCGAATAGTAGCCGAATATTCGTGGCATCTCTACTCCAGACGCTCGGCACAACTCGCCTGTTGTCCTCCGTCACTTGTTCACTACTTGTGGCGAGGGCGACACACCAGTGGCGAGGGATAAAATTATAGCGAGGGTAAGTCGTTCAAAAAACACCGATAATTTTATACTTAATTACAGTGTATCTTATATAAAAGTGGCTTTGAAATGATGAATCTGTGGGACTGGGATTTCTAAAAGGTTAGCCGATGGGAATCGGCTTGTATCGACCCTTCGCCACTGCTACTTATTACTCGCAGTCACTGGTACCGTCTAGACTTGACAAACACCTGTCACCACTGCCCTGATGTCATCTACTGTGACAACGCGGCAACGTGAAACAGACGCGCTGATTCACAATTCAGATAAAATACAAAATTATTAATAGGTATTTCAACATAATGCCATGATAAAGATAAACGTATCTAAATTCCAAATTATACGTTTCAAAAATCTAAGTCTACTTAGCAACAGCAAAGGCACTAATGATTTTTACACTTAGGTAAGTCAAATATAGCATCACAAATTGTAAAAATTATCAAAATCATCCAATTATTTAGTGTAACGACACACATGTGTAAGGTTCGGCGACGGAATGTTCCGCTCGACAAACTCGCAATGTTACGATATAATACATCAGCCGAACATTACGACCGAAAGTTCATTTGCGTAACTTTCATCGCCGAACTTTACGCAGGTGTGTCGCTACACTAAATAATTGAATGATTTTGATAATTTTTACAATTTGTGATGTAATATTGTACCTATGTAAATTGTGAGTACTAGTTACTCACAATTTACAATTAAAAATTTAAAATTAAATATAGTGTAAAAATCATTAGCGCGTTTAATTCATAGAATAACTTTTTTATCAGTACTTACTACAGTAACAAGCGGCTCTAATACAAAAATAGGCCAAGTGCGAGTCGGACTCGCACACGAAGGGTTCCGTACGATACCGTCCACATTTGCTGAGTTACTAGGGGAATTACTGCACGTATTTTCGAACTATGTAAATTATAAAAGTTAGGTACGTAATCAGTGTTATATTTGCTGATTGTATAAACGTAAATAACTGTGAATTTAGGATTTTCTAATATTAAACGTAAGTAAACTTACGCTTGCACTAGACATAATGTATTGTTATTTCCATAGCGGATTCCGATATCTACTATTTTCTTTTTACTATGTGTGACTATGTGTGTGACCAAAATCTCATCGTGGTCAGTGATGATGTTGCCGATGGTGGTATGCACACAATTCCTAGAAGGGAACTGGCTCTCAAGTGCATCAAATAATTAAATGAAATTAGGATGCATTTGTTCGAAATTGCAGGTTCCTAACGTAGTCACTCTTAACTACGCCTCTATTCACCTCTAGACGCGACAGGTCTGCCCTCGCGCTCGGAGCACGCGCTCGCAAGCGCACTTTGCCTAGTCTAGACGAATTGCATTATGGAAATTTATAGATACCTAGACATCGCTATTTACGCGAACTGAAAGTTTAGTCTACAAGATACTTTGTAAATCTATTTACATATGTGTAAAATTTTAATCAATTAATTATGTAAAGTTACTTATTGTATCATTTATTCTTCTGTATATTTCTGAAATAATTTCATTTTGGTAATTAACAAATCATTTATCCTTGAGACAATTATCTAATCGATAAATAATCAAATTTTCCTGTATATATGTATGGGCACCATAAACCATGGAAAAATAAAATTTACAATTAGAATTTAAAATTAAACTAAAATAAGGTCGACAATTGTATATATACAGGCTGACTGGTGAGTCACCAACGATATTCGAGGACGTGATATTTGACGATCATATAAGAAGAAAAAAATATCATTAAAAATAAATATTAATTGACTACTTAGTAAACTTAACCGAAAGTTAAGTAATTTATTACACATCGCATGGTCACCGCGCGGACGTATACTACGGAACACAAGATCTCGCCGCGTGCTAAACGGGGTAACAGACAAAAAGGATGAGCGTCGGGAATGTAGCCGCACTTCATTTATTTATAGGGAAGTTTGACCAAAAAATAAGTACCTAATTTTATAACATAATTAGAACGAGGATCGAGTACCGAGTACTCTCCTTAAATATCGTTGGTGACTCACCAGTCACCTTGTATACTTAATAGGAAGAAAAAATATATATACTTGAACGAGAGGAATTGAGAATCACTTATTTCTTTTCAAAATTTGGTTAATTAGCAAACAATATTTTCATTTGGTATTATAGGTATTCTCATTTTTATTTAATTCGTCACTGCTACGATGTTGCTACGAATATACCTACGAATGTAGAGCACAAACATCTTTTTCTGGGTCCATTTAGAATTTTTAGAAGTGACTCCGTAAGCTCGCTCTTCCATTAGTGTGTAGTACAATGGGAATCGGTATTTAGGTTAGATTCCTTATTCGCGCGGTGTCAGGCAGGTCGCATAATTGGTGAGGGAGCGCGACCCCACGCGTCGCCCGATGCGTCCTATTTTCTACCGCGTAGTAGATTGTCGTAATCGTGCGCAGACGTCGTCGGCGTCGTGTCGGTCGGCCGCGGCGGCGTACCAACCGTTAGTTACGGCCGCTCCACTTTAAACCTCATCCATTTTAATTTAACAAAAGTGCCGGCCGATAGCGCGGAGGAAGGACTCATATCCGCCGGCTGCAACGGGCTCGCCACTCACTGACTCACGACACACCAAAATCCCACAATGAACAGACTGATCCATATATTCATCACCTATGTTGTAAACAAATAAGTATTGACAATACAAATATATGTAGGTAGGTCTAGTTTAAGAATACATGATTAATGATTGTTATTCTTTTTTTTTTTTTTTTTTATATCACCAAGATGGCAATCATACTTACGATCCACCTAATGGTAAGCGGTTATCGTAGTCGATGGACGCTAGCGACACGGTGGTGCTACAGACCATTTAGCATTCGGGCGTTGTTGTCGTCTCATCTCCGATGAGCTTTGTCGACCGTACTCACGCGCAGGAACACAACATAAAGTTATTATTTGGCTGCGGTATTATGTAAGGTAGAGGTCCTTCCCAGTCGGGCTGTACCATGGAGAATTGGGCTGCACTTCGAGCGAAAAATTGCTATACTCTACCTCCCTGAAAATCATTTCAGCAAATCATTTGATATTAGCTAAATGTTAGATAAGAACTATTAATTGAATAGCAGGTAATAGCAGGCAACCTATACATGATGTTTTTCAGTCAACAATTAATTAAAAGTAGCTGTAACCAAAATATGTACGTTCTGCTTTAGCTAATTGCTTTTTAGGTTTTATAAATGTTGGAAACACTTATTTGTAACTAGGTAAGTGATTGCGAATTTTAATTGTCCATGTCATAAGACTATGTTATTGTTAGGTCCAAGATCACCGACTAGAAAACGGTCCGATAAAATATAATCGGGCGTTTACCATTAATTTTCGTAGGAAAAAGCCACCGTTAACGCCCGATTATAATATATCAGACAGTTTTCTTGTCGATGAACACCTAAATCTATTAGAGGTGGAAACTCACGGTTAGATGAGTACCTACTTGTCAGCCTTATAATGATATAATTTTTTTTCGAAAATATAATATGTAAGTACCTATATAATGGGTTATGTCGATTTAGTACAGAATTTGACATCAATACTGTTAATACGTTTGCCTGAAAAGTTTGACATAAACAAACAACCTTGTATGGAGTTCATTACTTTGTGCTTGTATTGTGCAATAGAACACTAATGGCGCATGGCGGCTGTGGATCAACGTTCGTAAAGGCAGAATGATGAGTAGTGTCGTGTTGTGTTCGCGGTTGAGCGATCTGTGGAAAATCATGTAACTTTGTTGCAATCAGTTTCAATCGAAAATCAAGTCGAAAACGTTTCCAAAAGCAATCAAGCACTATTTGAATATGGAGTTACCAAAACGTAAAAAGTTATCAGGTAAAAAAAATATTGATACTGATCGCAACAAAGTTACGTGATTGCCCCACTGATTATTATCGGATGCACGCTTACATAACGGGCAGTGTCGACGCGGGACGCGACGCGACACGGGCGGTGGAGGCGGCGGAGCAGGCGGCGCGGCACTCACTACTCGATTATGCCGCGTCCCCTTGCGCAAGGTAACCTGTGACGTCACTTAATAGCATTCGTCTGCGATGGACGTCGGACAGTCTACTCGAGCCAAGCCAAACCAATGTACCTAATAGGTACATTAGGCTATCTCAGTGACTCTCTATCATCGTTCTCTTTTCTTCGCATTTGTAAGCAGACGAAGGTGAATGAGAAAGTAGGTATGGTCTGCAATCGACATTTCATAATGAAACAATAGGTACTTAAGGTAGGCTTCCGTGGCTCGCGGCGCGCGTCTGACGCGGGCGTCATACGCGCGCGGCCAGTCAACATATGGGAATGTATGGAGCCACTTCCGTGCCTCGCGACTGCTTACTTTTTTCCCAATTTTAATATCTATGTAACAGTCACTAGCATAATTATATAACCATCGATAGTTTGGTAATGATATCTTATTTCATGATTCATTCACTAAATTCTGTTAAGCTATGTTTAATTCTCCGAGTAAATTCCAATAATTTTCCATAGGGTATTTTTTTCCTTCGTATATGTACAGTCACGAGCATAAATATTTTGTTCTCTGAGATTTCTTATTACTCTTCAATGATCTTTCTCTTTTTGTTCATAGCTAATTGTTAAACCCTCGAGCGGCGATGGAAAAACCAAAGAAAATGGAAGATGAAAAGCGTAAAGAAAATGGAAGATGAAAAGCGTAAAGAAAACTCTCTCGCAGCTTTTTGCAGGCAATTCTAGCTTTTATTGAATGATACGTTATTAGTATTATCTTATTTGTTTCCTATCAAAATGTAAATTTAAATAACATTCCAAAAGTATCGACATGTCGGCTGTCGGTATGTTGATAGCCGAGAGCAACGAAATTTTCCGACTGTCCGGGTCACAGACAGCTGCCACTCGAGTGGATGAACAATCAACATCAACAAGTTATATGTATAACCTTATACCTACTATGCGGAATTAGGAATTTTGTATACAGCGTCACGTGATTTATCGTTATCCAAAATAAACTTTCCGCAAACAGTGACACGAACAGAAAGCGAGTTTTGTCTAAACCTACCGGTGAGTGAGATTAGTGAGAGGCAGCGAGAGCACGATAACAATGATTAGAATGTGCGTGTCTCCGGTGGGCGGATGGCGCGGGCGCTTGCGGCGCGGGCGGGCGGGTGTCCTTAACCTTGAACGCCGCCGTCTGACCCGGCGGCGTCGCGTCATCGCGACCCCCGGCTCCCAGCCGACCCCTTCCTTTCCCACCACTATTCCGAATAATTGTTAAATACACAACTTCAGTCTAGTCAATCTCAGACGGTTCGTGATTATAGCTTACGGGCTAAAAATTAACTGGCTGCACGCCATATTTTTATATTTGTATCTACTAGCTTCCGCCCAGCGGTTTCACTCGTGGGATCTTCTGTTATCCCGGGATAAAAAGTAAATTAAATGTTATTCCAGGTATGATATCATTTTATAATTGGTAGGATTGTACCTATATAGGGATATCTCATGACGGATAGGGGTAGCTTTCTCACAAAGACTAATAGAAAACTTACTCTCAAGTGTAGCAATCGGAACATACCTGTTACAGGTGCTTTGTGAAAGATCTTCAATTCGAAAATGCTAGCCGCCATTCTACAAATAAGTAGTTTGGTTTCCTCATTGTGTATTCTTTTTTTTTAGGAAAGCCTCCATTTACTGTGCTTTAATAAACAAATAATATTTAAATATGAAAATAAGAGTTAAAATCAAAACGCCTGATAACGACTGGGATCATATTTGCCTAAAATAAACTCATTCAATCAAAAATCCCACGAAGTCTCAAATCAAAAATACTCGTTATATGTATTCAAAACAATATTTGTAAAAAATATAAACCAACAAAATGGCAAAATTGTACTGTAATTAATGTTGATGGAACCCAAAATACGATAGGTACTTGATATTATTCATTACTCGTACATGTGTTAATTAAACATTTCAACTGTCAGTCTTATGTAGGTAATCCTAGCCTTTGTAAAATTAAACATTCCTAGAGTTAATTACAACTTGATCCCTATGTGTAATTGGAAACCTGTCAAGTTCCCGGTGCTATAACATCGTTAATAGGTCGTCAAAGGCTCAGTTTTATAGTCGGAGAATGCAGGTGACGTTGACATCATGAGAACGTTTTATTGCAATTTAACTAGCATCTGTCTGCTCCATCAACGGAAGTCTAATAAAAATATGCGGTGTTTATATATTTAACGATATTTCTAACTTATGATTAGCTTTTTTTATTAGCTAGTAAGTTTATAAACAAAATTCAATGATCATTACCAATTTTTACATTGGAATGGATAGGCTCACTAGGTATATTGTAACTCGTAGACGCTCGTCCCTTAACTACCAACATTATGAAAAAAATACTACTAAACCAGCGATGAAGTGATAGTATCTTTAAGTGATGAGGCTGTACTTTTAGGCTAAGCGTATGCTGAGAAGCAGGACACGCAGCGTAGAGCAGATTTTGTAATGCATTGAAAGTCCTTGAGCTGCGTACGTAAGTAAGTTATTTTTTTAAACCATTAACGCCCTCTACTACAGTACAAATATGAAATGTACTTTACTTACCTACCACTACAATTAAAATAACACAAGAAAACATCGAAAAATTAGAGAAACAAGCGAGAGCTACCGGGTAACGTGAGCATCCTCATAGGTATAGGTATACAAATGTACTCTTCGCATGTATTTTTTTTTAGGTCAGAAGGTTGACAAGCAGGCAGGCGGTCCACCTGATGGTAAGTGGTTACCGTCGCCTATCGCTATTTGCAATACCAGAGGTAATTGGCAAAGTGCCTACCTGTTACAATGCCAAGAAGGCATGTATCGTCGGTCGGCAGACAGACAGCACGAACGGAATGAATGAATGAACGATGTCGATGTTTAACACAGTGGCCGTCGATGTATCGTTAATAAAAACATCGATGTCTATCAATTGAGGTATATGACGTGTATCGTTTGCATCCCTAGGCAGTAGGCCCAGATTTCACGCGACGCAACGCGTGCACGTCGCGTCATGTGTTTTTTTTGTAGGTATATGAGAAACTAGCTATTCCCCGCGGTTTAACTCGCGTTCCCGGGACAAAAAGTAGCCTACAACCTTCGGAGATAATTCCTATTTGTGAAATAATTTTTAAAATCGGACCATTATCTCCGGAGATTAGCGCGTTCAAACAAACAAACTCTTCAGCTTTATTATTGGTATAGATTATGATTCAAAAAGTTTTCTCTGCATTCTTTGTTGTTGTTTTTCTCTTAATTGGTTCATCCAAATAACTTGAAAATATTAACATAACCCTCTTTAAGGCAGTGCCCAATATATTGCCAGTATTGCCACCTAATTAAAATACATATTCATAACATATTAGTTTACAATATCCGTTTAATTTAAATTTTGTCCCCTCCTAGTTCTTTTATTTTATTTAATAATTATTCCATAATTTTGCTCCTTCTTAACTAACTCCTGCACTATATCTACTGTGCTGTGCTGTGCTGTGCTTAGCTGTTGCTACACTGCGTCCCCTTCGTCTTAGCATACGCTTAGCCTTAACGGTATGAATGTCTTTACATAGACGAAGATTATGTTAAAACCATTTGACACAAACACAAAGCAACACGTAAAGAACATGATTGTCTAATGTACCTACGAACTAAATAAAATTGTATCGTAACATAACATCCGCGGTCAGTAACACCATGGCTGGCTACAGCGCTAAAGTGTTTGTTTACTCGTCCGTCTCGATTTCTACAGTTGTTTGAGAGTAGGAAATAAGTTTTCATGTTTGTTTAGTCTGCACGTCACTGTTACTTGCAGACGTATCTTGAATTAGCGTTTGCTAGATGAGGCTATGTAATTATTCAGTTAAAATAATACTTTTACAAAATGAGAACTATAGACAATGTGAAATGTGTTGATGTTTTGTTCGATTTGTGAATCTAATTATACAGGATGATTATGTCAAACGAATAGGGTCTGGAGGGAAAGTGCCTTCTATATACATATTGGAAAAGTCTTTAATTGACCCAAAAATACTAACTGGAATGAGAGGAACCATCAAAAATGTCGACAGATGTGGTCTACTCTGTAGCCTGTAGCGCAGAATGCATTGGTGCATGTAAACGTGAAAATATAGCAAAGTTTCCCATTATGATCAGTCGCAAAGGAATTTCCATGGAAACTGCAGATGTGTAGGTATAATAATAACACATTACTTTCTCGTTCCCCACGATCCGTGTGTTTTATATTATATATGTGTTTTATTTATATTATATGTAGTAGGTATTTAGTGTAGCCAATAAGTAGTATTTTACCGCTTCCAGTAGCGTCAATCACGCGCAATGTTCCTGGCGTACGCATATTTGCGGTCATCCATACATCTTTCTGCATATCACCGTCATAAATGCTATCATTATTGTGACTGGTGTATTGTTGTCTGTCTTTTTTTTTATACTACGAAATCATCAAACAGACATACGGCTCTAAGATATTCTTTGTAATAACATTTATTGTGTCGCAAAATATGAATAATTATGTATATTTTGTACATACCTACATAACATACATAGTATTTGATCACAATTTCTTACTCGCTACTTTTTTGTTCACTTCATTTCTTGGTTAGATGGCATCATTATATTTATAATCTCAGATTTCATGTAGGTAGTAAGTATAGTTTTTATTTTTTTTACAGGTTGTGATTATGCATTCTCGTCATAATCCATTTTATACCTATCGGTTGGGGTCATTTAGAGCACTCGGTTGCGGTTCCGATTCCAATAACGAACCGATTGGGTTGTTTACTAAATCGAATGTCATATACATTATTTAATATTTTCCAAAGTAAAATAAGATCATCTCAAACACAAATTTAAATATAAAATCATTTTTACCAACCGGAATTTCAACCAAGGTTCAAAAGTTAAATGCATAGTTAGAGAGTCCACCCATATGACCGTACGCCCTCCAGACGGTAGACGGCATGGCGTCCATGCGAGGTAACTGCAGCCACCTGACACCTTGGCCGATTAGTTCTAGCCTCAAGGACAAACAGGCGGCTCGTTTCGTGTACTGTTAATAAAATTTGATATAAATCATTATACCTACCTAAAATCTGCCACAAATAAACAATCGTCATAATATAAACTTAATGAAGTCAGCCTGTATTTTTTGTGTAGAAAATAAGTTTCTTTTATTAAGTATGTGTGTACCTATTTTAAAACAATTGTTTTTATGAAATACCTTGCATTTCATATTAAAAATCTAATAAACATTTGTTTTTCTACTTTATTAGATTGAATATTTAGAAAATTATAGTTAACTAAATAGGTATTTATTATCCATAAATAACAACATTCTTAACAAATTCATATCAGAAAATTCTTTGAGTTTTTTCATGAGAGTATAAATATAAACTTGTATATTTATTCTTCATATTTTTTTAAATACACTACCTAGTAATAATGTTAGTTATTAAATTATTGTTGTTTTCTTTTTTGTGTTGGGGTTCAGCTTCCTGTAGACTGTGGTCTCCTGAAGACCTTCAGTATCTAATGCAAATTATTTTTCCCAAACTTTTACCTGATCTACCAAATGTTAAGCCTGACTTTAGTGATTTGATAGTGACAAGCACACCAAATGTTGAATCCGAAGCACCAGTGACGGAAATAGAAGCACCAGTGACCGAAATAGAAGCACCAGTGACCGAAAAAGAAGCACCAGTGACCGAGCCAGAAGGTACTTATTACCTACGTTTTTTCAATTATTTAATGTAATATCCTCGTTGATAATAAATCTACAATATGATACGCAGTCAGTAAAATTATTGCCGTCCTTTTTATTTTGAAAATGTACCTTATGTGTACCTACTAAATACTATAACTATATGAAGTAAAACGGGACCCTTACATCAAGCAATAAACGGCGGCGGTCCGTGTAATGTTATATTTTTCCACTTCTGCCGTTTAAATAAACATAAATTATTTATTATATGATATTTGTTTGTTTTTGATTCTAGGTGAAGATCACCAATGTCCACGAAATGAAAGTTCATTCTCAAATAATGATATAAGTGTATTGGTTGAATATATGGCTAATAAAATGAATATATATCAAACAATAAATGACAGTTGTTATTCGCAGGCTGTATCTATTCGTGAAAAACATGAAAATAATATTAAGGAATATCAAAGAAGGCTCGAGGAACGTCCACATCATTTGAAGCATATTCTCGAAGATATGACTGCAATGCGTAAACAACTGGAACCGATTACAGCAACTATCAGTAATAGCTTACAAGAATATAGTTCTTATGAGCAATCTGTCACCAAGACATTTGAACACGCACAGGATGTACTTAAACAACTGGAAAATACTAAGCAAATATGTATATTATTGAAGTGTGGACACCGCTTTTTGAAAATACGTAAATAATGATAAATATTAAAAATTTTCTTAGCGTCTATAAATCATACATCGAAATTTTATAAAAATTTAATGAATATTTAACCGAATACCAAACGAGTCAAACCAACAATCCTATTCTCTGACATACATATACCTACAGGGTAATTTTGAAATAGTATTTTAGCCCGAACTCTACGGATAGTGTGCATCGTTATCAGTAATCCAACAAATCAGGAATTTTGCGAAAATCTCTGGTAAACGCACTCAGAAACGTAGTAACAGGGCAGAATACTCGAGTAATCTAACAGATACTCAGTTAGACTTACATTGCAGCGTATTTTAACGCTAAACTAATTTATTGATATTTTCATGATCTTTTTAAGGTATACCTAAATCAATGCCCTTTTGACCTACTGTACCATTTCAAAATCACCCGGTATAATATACATAAATATCTCTGTATATTTCAGGTGCACAACATAGTGAATATCCTCTTGTGTCTAGCGGTGATTCTCAAGACCTCAGATACTGTTCAACACTGACACGTATTACTGAGAAAATAGCTGCCAGTTTAACAAAGTTTCAAAATGAATTCATCAAAAACTTGACTGTTAGTTTCATCCACGAAGATAAGTATTACACTCAAAATATACAGGACCTTAAGAAGAATTTGAAAGAATTGGCAGTAAAAAAATTCGGTATGACTATGTACAATATTCTGAATATACAAGATGATTACTATCACCTCTCTGAAGAGTTGAAGAATAACAAAGTTGTTTCGGAACTTGAAGAAATAAAGACGAACCGATTACAAATCGACTATCTGATGGACAAATTGGAGAGCGCTTTAAAAAAATTTAAAAAATACTGTATTTCTTGCAATCAACCCCGATTAATCTACCAAAGTAAGTAATCATTATAATTTGAAGGTTGAATGTATTGCTTAAAATTAATTTAATATTTACATTTACAATTGTACTATTTATTCATTAGCAGGATTATCGGCTCAAGATGATAGTTCAGCAAACGACTCTCAGGTGGCTAAAGATCTGCTAGATGAATATATACAAGCCAAACTTTTTGAAATCGAAAGCAATATCTACGGAGATTATATAAATATCTTCAAAGAACTTAATGAATTGTTGAATGTAAAAGAGTTAGAAAACACTTATTTAGCGAATTTAAAACCCATACAAGATGAAATTACCAAAGATATTATAGAAGAAAGAGAAAATTTGGACAAATTGAAGAACAGTGTGCCATCAGAAACAATCGATAAAGTATCAGAGTTATATAAAAAATCTAATGATATGCTTCAAACTGTTCAAGAAGAACTAAACCAGATGGCTTCATTTTTGAACTGACACCAAAATGCTGTAATACCAATTTATTCTTTACCATATAACTATCGCTATTGTAAAATAAAACTTTTAACAAAAGTAGAACCACTTCAAGGGCACTATAATGCATAAAATAATGGTAGTACCAAAGGAACTCTAATCTGACTGTTTTGAAGTAGCGAAAATGTAGTCGTGTTCATAAATCAAAGTAACGTATAAATAAAAGAAACTGTATTAATTGTAAGAATTCATAAATATTGACATACCTACCTATTTTTAAAAATATAATTAAATCAAAATTTTAATATTTTTTGAATGAATTATTTACTATTTTAAAATTGAGCACAATGAACCTCTTTTTGTTTACCTACATGCCTTTTTTCCATTAATTATTAGAATATAACATGGATAAAAAAGGAATTTATTTAAAAGCACATATAAACGAGATAAAAAAAAATAGTATTAAAAAAATATTTAGTTTTGTACATTTATAATGAAGGGTGACCGACCGGGCAGACAAACGATTACCGATTCAGCACTCCTCAATAAATCTGAATAGGTATTGTGCGCGGACGCACACTAAAGTGTTGTTAGTTATTGTAAATTAAATTCGTGCAGCGAGGGTTCAAGAAGACGTTGACATCAAATTGAGGGACGTGTAATGTGTAATGTTTGCCACACCGGGCCGTGATGCGCGGCATGTCGCACGTGCTGCACTTACAACCGTGACCAACATGTCCAAGCCAAGATACGTTTGGCACCTGCTACGCTCCACTCGTAACTTTAATCACTGCGAACTTATTTAAAATTAAATATGTAACAATTGTAAATATTGTATATTTATAGAATAAAGTCCCTTTTGTCCACGTGTTATTTTTATAATAAATAAATTGCGTATAATGTCACTCACTATATCTCATTGTAAAAGAAAATTTAAAAAAGGGATAAAATAAATTTTATTCCTGTCATATGAGCCGCTTCGCGAATAACTCCGTCCCTTGCTAAGGCCCACTATTAGTAAAACGAATAATGAATTTTTTTCGAATTCATCAAACCCAAATTCGTTTGAATTGTTTAAAATGAGTAATATCTTACCAAAAAATATTGGATGTAAATAAGATTGTATTTGATTTCTGCAATGTTGCTCAAGTCGTTTTTAATGTTGCATGTTGGCTCGGGCGGCATTGGCAAGTGTGGCGACGAGCGACGCCCATCCAGGAAGTCCGCTTCACCAAGTGGGACATACATAGCATATATACATATGCGTTTTAATAACATGGACAAACATAAAATTCTGTTAAATATTGAATTTCAAAATCAAGCCATGATGACTGGATGGAGCCTGAAGCTATTAAGGGACGCCCTTCTGCTTTCCACTAAAGGTAAGTATCATGAGTAATATTTTAATATTTACTTTTCTTAATTTGTTGGCGCAGTTGGTTAAGACACTACCTATATATGACGCCGCATGTCGTGGGTTCGATTCCCACCCGGGACAAACATTTGTGTGCATGAACATGTCTATTTAACTTTGTCCTGAGTCTGGGTGTTATCTATTTAAGTAAGTATTTACAAAAAAAAGTAGTACAGTGTCCATAGTAGCTATTGTACTAGCTAGCTAGTACTAGCTCTGCTTAGTTTCGGATCAGAAGCGAGTGTGAAGTGAAGAATGTCCAAGGGTATTTATTTAACTTTAACGAATGGCGATGTGTAGCGTAAGTCAAAGTGTCTCTTTTGATCTTGCAAGGTCGTCATGATTTTGACCTACTGGTTCCTCAATGGGTGTGTGAAGCGCAGGCAGGGTGCATGCACCGTCTACGTCTGGCCACAGCAAGGGCACAGGGGGCGCTGCATACACCGACGCGGCGCCCTTGCGCTGCCCGAAGCGACCCGTGCCCGACCCACCTCCCCGCGCCCCGCTCCGTCTCGTTGCGCTTACGAAGATGGTAAATTAGTGACCTGCAGTGATTTTATTTTTTTCGAATTTACCGATGATGATGAACTTATTCAGTTTGCTGAAGTGCGGTCAACTTTAAATCATAGAGTAATAATATATGTAAACTAGATCGCGAGGCCATATATTGCTAGCTTTAAATTATTTACGTCTTGTACCTATAAAATAAAACGTTTCAGGGTTCCGAAGCTAACAAGGAACCCTTAAAGATGTCCGTCTGTCTGTCCGCGGCTTAGCTCAGTGACTCATAGAAGCCTACTGTAAAGCTGTACGAAAAACTGGTAAAATTAAATCTTTTTTAGGGTACTTACCCACATTACTTACCTACATGTAGGGGATTAATGTGGGGATGTTTTTTTTATGTCGTTATTGTATTGAGTGATAAATTAAAAATATCTATCTTGGTAAATTCTTGATTGTTTATGTTAGTGGAACGGAAAATAAAAGAAGAATTTCGTGTATAATTTTTACGTAAGTAAATTCGGTGAAACAAAGGTGGAGGTGAACGTGAGAAGCACACTGGGAGACGAGTAGGAACTACACAGGGTATTTTAGAGAGTAGCGTAGGAGAATCAATTGAATTCTTAATTTTTTTTACAAAGGAAAATAATATCATACATCTTACGTCTATTTGGAAAGTCAAAGTGGTTTGTATATTTTCAATGAGTGACTATAAGAATCATCAGTATTGCTGCGAATGTTAAGGGATTTCAGAAATTTTCTTTTGTTCTTTTTCTATATTATTGATTGGTAGCAGGGACATAAATAATAGACATTGAACATGGGTATTGCAAAATTGTATCTAAACTTCTTTTTTTTGTAAAAGTTGCAGTTATATTTGGTGTTAAAATGTATTTTGACATACAGACATAATAATATCTAATAAATACGAATCGAAAATATCAGGCAATTTCCTGTTTATACTATTCAGTAAGTAGCTATTGTTATATTTAATAATTAATTTAGTCAAAATGAACATTCAATTCTGTCAAAATTACACACGTATTTTGGCGATTTGTAGACAGATTTATAAGAGGTCTACTACGTATAAATAAATGCTCTCAAGAAAACTATCATAATGTTGTAGATGAAGTTTAATATAATTTCAAACATTATTGCATGTGTAGGTACCGACAACCGCAAGCGGCTGTTGTTCTCGTACTGTGAAAATTTTAGTTATTAGGTATTGCATCATCGTATTTTTTTTGTGTAATATGTATCGTCAATAGAGTCATAAATAATACTTCATCGTTAAATGCGTCAGAGGACGAATGAAGGTAGAAGCATCAAGCCTGGCCGACCATCGAGCGCACAACAAAGATATTACACACCTGACAACTGCAGACCTTTTTCAAAAATAAACATGTTGATATTTTCTTGAATCATTCGTACTTTCTGACATACAAAAACATAAACAACTTAAGGTGAAGGATTTTTTACGACAGACAATATACAGGTGACAGGAAAAGTCGACCTATTCCTTGAAACAAATTAAGTCAACATCAACTAGGGGTTACTGAGCTGTGACGGTTCTTCGATCCTTCAGACCTACAGCATGTTTGTGCTGGTTTTTTGAAAAACCGCTGGGAAAGTTAACGAAGTTACATTTGTACCTTTTTGGAAAGCTTATGAAACCAGTTATTTATTTTACTTATGTACGTCAAGTGTTATGACAATAATTTTAAATTTTTACGCGCGCTATTCAAAGTGACGAGGTGTTTTTTTTTTACTATGTATAGACAATCTCACCGTGGTCAGTGATGATGTGGCCGATGATGGTAGGCACACAAAGCCTAGAAAGGAACTGCCTCTCAAGTGCAGCTGTCGGAACACACCGAAAGGTGCTTGGCGACAGATTTTCAACTTGAGGGTGGTAGCCAGCCAGGCGGGTACTACAAAGTACCCTACCACCGTGCTATGGTTTCCTCACGATGTTTTCCTTCACCGAAAGCTCAAGCTCATTGTAGGATTCGAACCCGGGACCTTCGTCTCGGCATCCGACGTCACTACCACTGAGCTATCATCGCCTTTAAAGTGTTCCTCGAGATTCACTTTAATACTTATCGGTCTCTGCCAATGCGCTAAATATAGTATGTTATTAGGTAGGTATGTGTGGGTGGTGTATTGTTTAATATCTTCACGTCCTGAGAATATGCTTGACACTCCCTGTGGCGGCTGTGGCATTTCTTGAACTCTTTGATTAAAACATTCTCGCGCGGTCAATATATCGGTATAGTGTGGACCGATAGAAAATAATTAAAAGTTTTTTTTTTATCTACTCTATAATCAGCTCAAGACACCATATTTTTGTATTATGTGACAAAGACACCAACGGACACCATTAAGGTTTCCTTAAACATAAGGGACCCTAAAAAGGTAATCGTATAACGTGTAGTTGGGGGGAAAGGAGGGTGTGCGGGTACGAGGAGGACGCGTCGACAGCTCCGGCGTACAAGCGCAGTGTTTTAGCCCGCATCCGGTCCCTCGCTTCATTTTCACGCGACACTGCCCAGACAGGACTTCCATCTTACTGCTTCGCCACGCATTTCCTTAGTAGGTCTTATTGCTCATTTGTAGTTGTTGTGCTGCTTTCAATATTATTATTTAGGAACTTTTTGGAGCTAATTTCAAAAAAGAGATCAAAATATAAGAGATAACATTTAAGAGAGCTTTTTCTATGTATACGTACCTGACCTGACTGATTGACTGACCGGTATAGTAAAAAAAATAGTAGTTTATGATACTGTTACATAATAGGGGTTATTAAACACGAGTGTGAGTTTAAGTACCGAGCCGTAGGCGAGGTTCTTAATAGTATCACACGAGATTTTAATACCTAATTATGTGCAGTATCATACAGTACTTTATCTAAACTCATCTAATAATGTAATTTAAAGGTAAAAAAACGATAATATTTTGTCATAGGCTTTCATGACTCACGGGTATCGATTATTCGTCATTTCCATTGCCGCCTCCACAATTTCAGATCCAAGTTTTTTTCCTGCTACTTTACTATCACTTTACTGCTATTTTACTATCATTTTTGGCCAAAATAAAATATGTATGCAAAAAAATCAATAAAATAAACAAACATTAATCATCATGGCGCCCAAATCCGTGTTGCGAAAAACTCCCTACCGCATACGCGACCACAGAGTAAATTTGCATCTCAAATTGAATTGATACTGATTGATTCCTAATTGTTTACAAAGAGAATATAATACTACGTTTAATTGTTTAGTCATGTCTGGCCACTTATAATGTTTTTTTCTGTATTATTTCGTTTGACAAGTTAACTGACAGTAATTGAAGTATTAAAACCCAAAAAACATTATAAGTGGCCAGACATGTCCAAATACTTGTACTTTAATGAAAAAAAGTTATTTTATAGTATTATCTTGGGAAGAAAACTGTGCTATAATATAACTTTTTAATTTCATTATACACGGGTGTGCATAAAGTGAGTCATTAAAGTACTGTTTTTGATTTCATAATAAGAACATTACGATATGAGAGTAGATAAAATATTTTTTAACACATTAATGGAGGAGATATGTTTGTATTCGTTTAAGGAAGCAGTTAACTTAAAAGCACTATCTACTTATTGCGACATCTCAGACATACATAGGGACCATGGCTTTTTATTTGAAACAATATTTCATTGTATTATAACATTCGAGAGGCATGGGAGGCTCAGATATAATACCTACATATTTAAAAAATCCCCAATCATTTGGGGTCGGCGCAATATGTTCTTTCCTTGAATTTCCATTCAGCCCTTCTATCCATCATATCAGCATCCACTCCTTTCTACTCATATCATCCTTCACACAATCCATCCATCTCTTTTTCGGTCTTCCCCTTCCCGTAGGTATACCCATCAACATTCATATTAATGACTCTTTCAGTCACATGGGTTTCGTCCCTCCTCATAACATGTCCGAACCAGGATAAACGGTTCCCTCTCAACTTATCAGTCACTGGTGCTACTTTCAAACTTCCTCTTATGTACCTACTCATTTTCATCCTAGCTGAGTGCAATCTTCTTTCATCCGTCCTTTTTACTGCCAAACATTCGGAATCATACATTAATACTGGTCTGGAAAAGGGGCGCATAAGGGGTACGCTCTAGCCCGTCTCTAACATTCAAGTACAACTGCATTTTTAGTTTTTTTTTTTATTTGGCTAGTTTTTTTTTACAACCGCGTAACCGGCCGCCTGCCTGATACCAACCCTCTTTGGGAATGCTATTGTTGTCACTAGATGCAATGTAGGTGCACGTGACCGTGTGTTTACTCTTTTGTCGCATCTTACGACACCCTAGAGACGAATCGGGGTGGTAGTATTCGTCACCGCTACCACACACAGCCAACACACCTGATTGACTCTACATGTTATCATTTGTCGTGTTGTGTATCCCCGGCACATATGCATATTCAGTTCAATTTCTCGTGAGGTTGAAAAATATATCGAACTAGATAAAGAGAAGGATTCATTCCACCATCTTATCCAACACCAGCGTTCTGCACGACCCGCCCCGCCTTCGCACGGATGCAATTATTTCGTGCTAAAGATTTATAAATCATATAATTACCTATACAAACCTTCCTCGTTTATCGCTCTTTCGTTTAGTGATAAATGTATCTAAATCCGTTGCTTGGTTTAGAAGTAAGACCGAGGCAGACAACGACTATGTTTTACATCAAGTGTTTAGAGACAAACATTAGTAAATATTTTGATTTGTTACCATAAACGAATAGCAGCATGAAGAAATTTACATTTTATTTCTCTGGGAATGTCGACCAGTGCTCATAAAAGATTGCAGACTACATGAGCTTTGTGAAGCATGCAGAAATGTTTAAAAGTACCTAGGTACCTATCTTACATTTATATTTTCTGTGTCCACGCTGTACTTATGCTGAGGGCGGCGACCTCGCATTTTACAAATGTCCAGTATATTTCACGTGGGGAAATAATTAGTTTAAAATAATAATTAATGCT
The DNA here is from genome assembly GCA_963555595.1 of Tethea ocularis. NCBI lineage: Eukaryota > Metazoa > Arthropoda > Insecta > Lepidoptera > Drepanidae > Tethea > Tethea ocularis. The sequence goes on along the minus strand of OY741963.1, from coordinate 5,412,781 downwards.
TTAGTATAATATTTTTGCATCATATATATATTTTTAAATTAATTCACATTTGTATTTGTTTTCTATTTTTTTTATAAAATCACACCAAATTAAAAAAAACACTAAAAATCCTTTATAGTATGGGAATTTAACCCGCGATCTGGAGTGACAGGTAGATAATCATACCAACCACCATCATGGGTGTACCTAGCTTTTGGGCCGGGGATGGGAAGGAAACTTAGGCCGGGTCCCATTGCGCTTTTTTTTTCTTTACCTACTTCGTTTGTCTTATCTGCTCTACAACATTAGGTGCTTGGCATGTAGTGTGTAATTAGGTGTTCCGTAGGCAAGCTTAGGTTAAACACTCCCAGGAAATCCTGCTTTATGGGTAGTTAAATAAACAATAGTATGCGTTTATTGTAATTTTTTTAATGTAAATCGTAACGTGACTCTGACATAACTTTTATCGAAAACGGTATAATATTTAGGCATGGTTAATCCAGGGTGGGCAGGCTGGCCTGACCCTGGTACGCCCATACCAACCAGCCCAACCAAATAGAAAATGGTTTATGGTTGCTGCTATTTTATATATTCTTGAAGAGAAGCCTCACTGATCAATCAAGTCATTGCTATATGGAAATTCCAAAATCACGCGCGTTGTGAATGTGTCGAATAGGCTGTTCGAGATAATTTCCGAAATAATTTGATAATAAGATAAAATTTACCATGTAACAGTAGGTATTCATTAAACCAATATAATGTAAATACCGGTGAAATCGGTGGCAATGGCCAGTGGGGGCGACGGGTGGGGCGCCCGCGTCCTGGACCGGGTGCATTGTACCTATACTCTGGTGCATCGATGCACCGTGCAACACTCCCCCCCTCCCGCTTCACCCATCACCCCTCACCCCGTACTTACACCAAGTCACTCTTCTCGAATAATCCGTACATTGACGTCGCAAATGCACTCATAATGTCCAAGTCAGGACCTGCGAAGTTAATAAGATTCATGAGAATGAAAAGATCGGATACAAACATTGATTGACCATCTCGCCGTAGCTTTGCTAAACAATAATATAACCTGCCTTATTTTAATTTATTACAGCTTAAGCAAGCATTTATTACAATATGAAAACGTCTCGCTCCATCGTTATAGATTGATAAAAAAATAGATTAACCACCATTCGTAGAGCAAAACATGCACCCGTTATGGGCCGTTAAATAAATCTAGGCGAGTAGTAGCAGTGCGTATAGTTTCGTAGTGAATTGCGTAATCGCCACGTCTCGCGTCGCGTTCGGGCATGTTCGGGGAACGAGCGATGCGCAGCGCAATTCGCTTGAGCCGTGACGGGTCGGGGTGAGGGCAGTATTGGCCTTCCTGAAGAGCCTCCAGCGCGACGCGACACTCCGTCTAGACGTCTGGCTCTTACCATGTGTCGTTACCGTACCGTCCATAGTCGGCAGCGCGCGCGGCGCGTGATACTCTAATAAGCTAAGGTCCAGTTGTATCGACTGACGTTGACATACGTGTAATAAATGATATAACTATTACCACACTATTACCACAAGAGTAAATAAACAGTAGTATTACTAACAGTTTTTTGTCAAGTTGCTTTGGAAATTTTTGAAATCCCAACGTCACAATGAAACGAATGGTTTTACATGATAATGGTTCTATGCAACCGAACCTAAGTATCTCGACACCGCCTTTGCTTTGTTTTTCTTCGTAATAATTTTATTAAATGCCAGATGATAAGTACGCAGGATATCTGTCTGTTTTCTATTTACCTATAGGTATATATTTTTCCATGTCTTCTAAAGGATTGAAAAAATATATTTTTGCGGTCTACCTACTAACTAAAAGTGGTTCTCATCCTACTATAAGTTAACTAATTGACTCAGGCGTGACCTTGCGGATATCCATTAAAAGATTAAACAGAAGACAAATATTCAGTAACTAATTCCGCTGGATCTCCTTCTCTGTCAAGTCCCACACAAGGAAACTTAACAGGAAATCGACACGTCCTGATGATGCTTCGTGAAGAAGCGAAACACATTCATTTAATACTTATTTTTAATATCATCTATTTAAAACCTTTGCTTGCGCCATCTGAAAACCAGCGCTGCACATAGATCGATTTTTAGGTTTTAGGCGGCCAAAACTATTTTATGGTTTATTTCAGTAATAAACAACACTACAATTAATAATTGGGTATTTTAGTCCCAAAATAAGTTAATTTACCAAGTTATCTCATTTAAATGGTGTTTTCCTTAAACAGTTTTATGTGTATGAAAGGTTTTTTGAGGTAATTGGATAATTATTATAATGATGTACTGGATATAATTTGAGTTTAATTCTTTAACATTTTCATCCAAATCGAGTAGTAGTAAGTAAAACAAGCTCAAGTATGTTTTTTTTTAATTTATTGGTTATCTGTACTATATGCATGTCTTTTACATATCTTTTAAATATGGTACATATACAATGGCTATAAGACATTTTTGCAATTCAAATAAAAAAACGGTGAGAAATTATTCATAAAAAAAGGTAAGACTTTAAAACGCTATTACTGTAAAAAATATGAACATTTCTAATTTAAATTTATATCATATAATAAAAAGCATACCTGGTTTATCCATATCCATCGCTTTAACTTATGTACTAAACTGTTTAACATGAAATATTCACTTTGAAATGTTTGTTTCGTTTTGAGCGGCGCCGCAGTCGTAGGAGCTGCAGAGGAGCGGATATCGTCTGTCAGGGTATCTATCTTATAAAACAATTTTTTTTTTATGTGAGTTAACTTTGGAAAATTGACTTTTGGCCGCCTAAATCTTAAAAATCGACCTATGTGCTGCTGCATTTAGTGTTGAAGCATATGCTGAAATGAGTGCCTTTTTTGGCCTCACACTGCATATACAGAAATCTGTTTCTAATGTACTTATATTTTCTTTTTTTATTGTTTGTTTTGTGCGACTCCAAAATAAATGCTTTTCTTTCTTCTTTTATTTCTTCCATTGGTATGTGTTAATTTGAATAAAAGTTTATTTAAATATTATGAAGTTTTATTATTCTCATTTAAAATGTAAATATGAACTCAGAAACAGAATAAGACTAATATGGCACATGGTCAATTAAAGTACTGATTGCCATTGTGATGTTTGTCTGATTCTCAAAGTGGGCGGCAGACGAAATAAGTTTGAGAAACTCTAGTCTAACCGAATTACTCGGTTTAGAGTCTGATCGAAACGTTGAAAAAATTTACATTTGGTACCTAAGTAACGTCTGAATAGCAATTTCTTTTATCGGTCGGTCCATTGCCCGATTAACGGCAACGGCAATCTAGTGGGTATAAATTAGAAGGGATTATTGGTCATACTCGTAGTATCTCTTCATTGCCCACTACGAGAAAAACCTGCTTGGCATTGGTTATACCTTGACTTTGCGGGAATCATCTTCCTATTCGTCAACACACGTGTTTTTTTTCATGTTTCAATTAAGTACATTCACTATAGGGACCTGTCTTAGCTACGTAATTAACTGACTAGGTATAAGCAATGATCGGCTGGGGTGGTCAGTTTTTTTTTGCAGCCGACTAGTCTAGTAGTTGGTCCATATTTTTTTTATATAATAATTGAAAATCTGAATCAAAATATTGAACATATAATAGATAATAGTCGTGCCGTTTAAATTTCCATAAACCAATACAATAATGAGGCTATATCGATAATTGTTCTGTGATAAGGAGCATAACGTAATTCAAGGACCTAATCGCAAATATTTAAATAATAATACAATCCTGTGTGGAACAAATTGGCAGTCCGCTACCTGAATTGGTTCCACAGAGCTAACTTGCACGTAACTCGGCTTATAACAGTTTCGAGTGGATGGCGCGCGGCGCGGCGTATCTCGTGATGACGCATCAATAAATCCGTGTCGAGACAAGGTCGGCGCGAGGGCGCGGGCCTAGTTCACACCGCGGCCACCACCATCGCCGCCTACAGCGCCAAACAATGGCAGACATCGGGTGCGTGACGTGACTCAGAGCCAGCCAGTGGCGGCATCGCCACCGCCGCCGCCGTCTGCGCCGAGCGTCCGACGACGGGCGACGGCCAACACTCCTCTATCTATGCACTGTCGAGTACTGTCGTCTACCGAGTGCCTGCTTACGTGCCCTCTGCCCCCGCCCACGACGAGACGTAATCACAACCACAACACCTGTCTGCTGCAAAAACATAGCTTACACGCTGGTATCTGTTTACAGTCAACTACCCAAATAAATATATGATTTGTAACGAAACCTGAACAATAGTTAGCTCGCGGCTAGTATACTTATCTAATATTTAACTGTATCCACATAATTCAATATGTACATCCTAACTAATATTATAATAACTGAATTTGTTTGATACCCGCTCTTGACAAATCGACCACGTTCTGGCATTTTGACATATCGTAACCTGGAATAAACACATAGGATACTTTTTAACCCGGAAATAAACTATAGAATAAAGATAAGATCCCAAAAGATCGTATGGGTAAAACCGTGGGGCGAAAGCTCGACTCCAAAAACGCGCTAGATTTTAAGACTGGTAGAGTACTTATAGCTCAAAGAACAGCTCGAATTGGTAAGTTAAGTAGATACCTGCAGTTATATTCTGTAAGGTAGAAGTACTAGTAATAGATGAGCTACTCTTTGAGCGAAATGCATTTGATCCCAAAACAGTAAACGGTAGTCTTTTGTCGACAGTTGGTATCCGTAAATTAGACTTACCATAGATTATTGATTGGTTTCCGCTGCGCTCCCAGCGGAGACCAAACATTAATCTAATATCAGTAACTGAACTAAATCTTTATGAGCTAAATGAAGCATTCTCAAGTGGTAGAGGGCCCTTTACATTACAATTCTTTTTGTTTTCTTCACGCATAACTTAGAATAAAGAATATATTCAGACACAGAATTAAATAAAAATACATATTTGAGACGTAGATATCTGACAGGATAGTGACTATGTTATCGCAGTCATTGATACGAAACACCGAGATTTAAAATAGATTTTAGAGAACGAGGTCTGGTGCTTATAACTATGGCGAAATTGTGAACTCGGAGATACCGTCTGGCGATGTCTGACGCTTGTCACGAATATGACATATGTAGGCACTGTACTACATTACTCTGTGATAAGATTCCCGACAGCTAATCTGTATTTCACTCATGTACTTAATGATAAAATATATTGGTAACAATCTTCTTTTCAAACACTTTTAAATTATTCAAAAATGCTTACGTCCAATTTAATATTGTCGAGCTTTAACATTTCGATCTGTATTATAGTTACAGAAGAATATTAGCTAAAAATAATAGGTGGAATATCTTCAATTTGAATTTTGAAATAATTGAGTATAATTAGTAGGCTTGTCACAGCAGCGTATAAGTTCATGTTATTTGAAAGTAGATAAGTACTCAAGCCAAAATACTAGTCTCACCCGCGATCCCATATTTTACTCTCCTAGAATTTTTAAATCCCTTCAAAGTTTGAGCTGTCCTGTGCTTTTTATTTTTTATGTAGGTGTATGTTCCCCGATTACTCGAAGACGATTGGAAAATTCTTTTTCATCCCCCCATCCCCCACCTCGGAATGAATTTAGAACATCGTGTGCACTAAGTTTGTGAATTCAAAACATAATTAAACCTATTTATTTCTACCTCCATGGTGCCGAATTTATCATCCAACTTTTTTTTATTTACTTTTTGCGCGCGCAATTTTCTTTTCACGTCATATTGTTAAAACCTTAGGTTAAAAACAAGAAACTAGAAAACAAGTGAAAAACCTAAAATTAGTGATTATAGCAACAAAGAAGTTTATTTGATGCCAACAGAATTGACTGAAACTGTTAATAATGCGCAAATGAGCTTTCTCCCTCAACAATCACGCGAGAAGTATTTGATATTTACGTAGCAACGTTACTTTAAATTTTTCTTAATTAGGTATAATACCTAAGTATTATTTGTTATAATTTAAAGATTATTCTGTAATACTTACCTATCATAATGTAGTAGTTTATACCTAAACTGAAATAAAAGTATCTTGTGATTGTAAATGATTTTTTTGCATTTAGTCATTTCCTCGGTGAGGTGGGATGAAAAATTACGTGTTGCACTCGAGTGCCAAAGATTTTTCACCTCATGCCCTTTTAATTACCTCGCTAATGCTCAGAGGGCCCACTCCCTACGTTGTCGAATTATTAACCAATAGAATTTCAGCAAACTGGCGAGACATAAACTTTATGCAATTCTATTGGTGAATAATTTGATAACGATGATCGAACTATCGTGTATCGTTTTTCGTAGTAGACCCACAGGATTCTAATTTTAGAATCCTTCGCTTGCTCGGTCATCAAAATTGAGCACACGGTTAAAAAGCAACTTTGCACTCTTGTATAACAAATAACTATTTTTGATTGATGATGGATCACAAGGTACCAAGCTAATATGCTTATCCTACATAGTTAATTTATACTTTTTTAAGGCACTAAGCCTTTGAAGGCGTTTCTATTTTTTGTTAAAAGTTTTTTCTGATTCTATTACTTCAGTCTTAAAATCGAATCGAATATATGTATACATCTCTAATTTTTACCACTTGGGATGAATCCCGACTAAAGATCGATTACAAAAAAAAGGAAAACGTAGCTGTCTCACATTCACGCATCACATTCACACCTGCTACTCTAAATATTGGTTATTAGTTTACTCGTATTTACGAGTATAGAAGGTCAATGCTACCAGACACAAACCTAGGTTTATTTTTTTCATTTATTCAAATAAAGCGGGATACAGCCACTTGAATGGTCAGACTCTAATGCACGGATCGGAAGGCTGCTTTTGCTGAGAAGAACCGGCAATAAACTCAGCAATTACTCAGGATGTTGAAGTCATCAATCAGAGGGTAGCTAGCATCCTTTGGTCCTTTCTAAAAAAACTATACAGAATGATTTATAGGCCAAATATTGTGGACATCGTTATCAACAATCCTAAAAATTCAGGAGCCTGAACACTACCATAACTTAGCGTAGCGTTCAGAAATGTAGTGATGGGGCAATACTTATAGCTATTTTAATACTCGAGTAATCTAATAGGCACTCGGATTTATGTTGAAACGTATTTGAATGCTTATCTAATTTGTTGGTTTTTTTTTTGTAATGGAAATATTTTAGTGTACCTAGTATTCCGCTCGAATATATTTCAATGCCCTTTTGGCATACTATTCTAAAATTAACCTGTACATATAATAATGGAGGTAGGTATTGCACATCCAATATTTATACGTGGTAAGTAGACTGATAGGGCAAATTATCTTTACACGCGCGTTATCAGTGGGCACGGTGCTATCAGCACTTGATACGGTTCGTTTGCACACTATTTCACCTCGTCTGGGCAAATGTTTGTTTAGTTATTATGTTATGGTCTGTCTGCTCGCTAATGAATCAACACCACCTGATCTAGGTAACTTTTCATGGAATTTCTGTCGTTTTCAATGCTTTATCAAAAATACTGATTTATTTTCTTACTTATCAACATCGAGATTGCGATTTTAGTGATACATACCTACTTACCGTAGGTACATCCGCGTCTCATTGCTTATTGCCACTCTTGTCGTTTATTTTTCATCGCAAATTAATAATTATTAGAATATCTGATATAAAGATATATCTTGTTATATCATACAGGGTTACTGGTAACTAAGGTATATTTTTTTTTCTACGAGTTTTTCTACTTCTATGTTTTTTCCCATACATAAAAAAACAAACTTCTAATCTTCTTAACTACACACACACTCTCCCTAGGCAGTCACGAATAGTAAGACATAATACTCACGCAGTACGCAGTTACAAGATAGAGTACAATTTTAAAACGATTTTAGGAATCGCCACTGAAACTAAATCTATTACGTTTTGGCAAGTCATAGGTCAAAAGTTATTTATTAGTCTTGATCCTCACTACCTACCTAAGTAACTAGTAACTATTTTGTTTAATTATTTTTTTACACTGGTAAGAGTAGAAATAATAACTTGAGTCTGTTGACATCTATATAATACTCTTGTATTGTATACTACATATTTGTTATTCATATGTCAATGATTATAATAATAACGAAAACCTATAAGTAGTCGGTTACAGTGTACCGAACCGTAGTGTGTACCGTAAAAAAGTAACGAACTTTTAACGAAGAATTTATGTGATATTACAGATGTTGGTTTAGACTCAAAAGCAGTACATACTAAATTAGCTACAGTATTTTTAACGACTTATTTATAGGTACTTTGACCTTGTGCTCTTAGAATAATCACGACATTAGTGCATTTTAAAAAAGGTGGTTTTGCTAGTAGTTAATTTAAATCTAATCTACTAAAAACTAATAAAAAATGCTGATGTGGGATGCCACACTTGATACTTACACTTGCACCATCTCACATAAGGAGCGGCTTGTAAAGTTGAATGCGGTCCCAACCGCACACCGCAAAGTGGTCCAGACTATGAGAACGTGGAGCTTGGCTTTGGGTTAGCCGATTCGCTCGTACTCAAGGAAAACCTTTAGCCATTGAGAAGACCTTTTAGAGAAAAGATCTTCTCGAGCGTCTTAGCGGGCCTTCAAGACAGAATCACAGTCAGATTAGAGATCCTATGTCGTCATTTTATACTTTTTATCACTCACCCACTCTCAAGTTGGTTTTATTTTAAAAGTTAAAATATCTGAGTGTTTTATTCCCTAAAATATGCATCCTTTGGATCAAACTATGTGTTTATTTATGCCTTTTGCGGTCGTGCATGACCGTGGGTAGATCTGTAGGGATCTGAAACTCATAGATTTTCCAAATCATTAAAACTAATCCTAAGGAGACCGGCCGATGATGAGCTTTTTCCACCAACCCATTAGCTTAACACTAACTTTGAAAGAGGCAACGCTGCTAACCTGCCGATGTAGCTGCGGCCGCCTCTAGGATTTGATTTTTATTATTGTACATAATAATACGTATTTTGTTGTAAGTATAGTTAATACAGATTGTACCTTATAAAGGCAGTCGATGTGTCAACGCGGCGGCGGCGTTGGATGGCGGGGAGAGCACAATTTCGGCGGCCTTCCTGAAGAGCCTCAGGTGACGCGACGGTCCGTCTAGACGTCTGGCGCCTACCATGTGTCGCAAGCCGTATTAACCTATTCACATTCACGTGACTTGATTGTATTTGTACGAGTATCTTTAGTTTTACTATAGGTATTTTAATAAAATACACAAATCACCATTTAGTCACGGACCTAATGATTTTTGCTTATTTACGTATTTACTGGTTTTATAAATTGAAAGAAATATGACTTGAATATTTTTAATACAGTTTAAAGGCAAAATTATTTTGATTGAGGAAGCATATGATGAGATTTATGTCCTATTTTTCAAATAGTAGTTTTACAGTTAATATTCTCTTTTATCAGATTTTACCTTCGACTAAATAATGATTTTACCTATTATTTATTTTCATTATTATTATTAGATTATATTATTTATGGCTAAACGAAAGATATTTTTTTTCGTTTAAGTTTGCTCTAACAATTCCAATTTGGTTACATGTAAATAGATGAAACACATAAAACTAAAATTAAAACTTGACTTACAAATAAAATTGTATAAAACTAAGGAAGTCTATGGGTAGGGTGCCCAAAACACTACATTCCCTCGCTAGGCTTATTCTCTGGCCGAAGTACGAGCCGGCCCGATACGATTTATAATTTTCCCATGAAAATTTATATTTTATAATGAAACATATGCACATAATCTAATATTGACCATGTTCTGAGTCTACCATCCAACTAGTTGCAGTGAGTATCCACTTGAGCTGTGGTGTGTACCACATTTCAAGTATTTTCTATTGATATAATAGTGGAACGGTGGTTAGGCACATTTTTCTCAGGCAACGAAGCGTGGCGTCTAGACTGTACCAGCGAGGGCGAAAGCGGGCGTATCAGAGGATGGATAGACAAGCAGAACTAGCGTACGTAGCTCACTAGGTAAATTATTTTTAAACCTATTTTCATTAACTAAGGAGACATAAAACAAAATCTGTATGACGAGCATATTTCTAATTGCTATGTGGTGTTCCAAATACATAAAACTACAAGTTTTTTAAAGAAAACATTGTAGCAAAGCTATAAATATCCTAAGCAATAATCATTGCATGCCTTAACAATAACTTGTCCAGCCAAGGCCATAATTTTCAAGATTGAATAAAATAGAGAATGTGAAATAACAGCGACGATAACTTCTCAAACGCTTTAGTCTTTGCAGTGCAATGTATAATTTGTGGGTTGGTTGATATGTGCTTGTTCATGATCTCATCATCATTTCAGCCGAATGACTGCCATTGCTGGACAAAAGCCCTCCAGGGTCTCCACTATGGCCGGTCTTGATCCAACAATTTCCCGCGACACAATATCGTTGGTCCACCTTGTGAGGGGCTTGCCCACGCTGCGTCTTCCGGTTGTACGAGTGATTTGCCCCGCCCCCTGCCACTTCAGTTTGGCAATTCTTCGGCCTACATCGGGTTCTTGTGTGTTGCGTGCTTCAGTGATTCCTGTCTTGGATCGGACGTCGGCATGCTTTTACTGCGACTGAAGCGACCAGGATTCCGCATCTCATACGATCGCGGTGTGCCCCGCGTGATAATCGGCGAATCTTGGTCAGCTATAGATCGGGTGGAATCCCTCCCTGCCAACAGTCGTGTCGGCGATGCTGAGCGCGGGGACATTTTCATTTGCTCTTGTTGGTTAACCATTGTACTTAGGGACAAAATTGTAGTATTTTACTATAAAGAACACCTTTCTTCCAGCTAATTATGGGCGATCAAATGTAAATTGTCACACACAACCGTACCCAGTCTACCCCACTATTATTACTACAGTGTTTTTATTTTGAAGTCATGCTATTTGAGATCTTTGGAATACAACAATACTTTCGTAAACTACAATAATAGGTCCATGACGGCGAGTGAATAATTGAACACAAAAATAAAATTTATTTATTTATTATTAGGCACTTTGTTAGGCCATTATATTTCGTGATTTTTATTTATTTATAAAACCATGTACTTACTTCAAAGGGTTATGGAAAGCAACTGAGGCCTATATGCTTATGTTTTTATACCTACATGTTTTCGGATGATTGGTTGATTATAAGTTGTTTCATTGTCACATAGATACTTACACAATGTCAATGAAAACAAAATATCTTTTGTAAAGTGAGACGAGGCTCAATTAAAATTGACTCATTCTAAATTAATTCTATGAAGTCATACTAGCGTAAAATATTAATTTATGAGTCATATACGTACTTAGTTTCAATCTGTTCAGGTTTTGACAATACGAGCATAGCTCTGAATTTCATCGTAATCGGTTCAGCGATTTAGGTGAAAAGGTAACAGATAGACAGACAGAGTTACTTTTGCATTTATAATATTATATAGTAGACATATAGAGGTATGTTTGAAATTGATTGTTGAGCTATCATAATATCGTTTATCGGAAGCTTTATTTTGTGTTTGGAAATTTCGTGCGTACCTCATAGTTGTATTCTTTGACCGTGCTATATTATTGAGCTATTATCGCCTTATTATGATTATTTAGTAACGTTGGAGGAAGAAAAGAGTACCTGAGTAAGAATATAAATCATTTGAGTAAAGTTTATCTCGTAACTGTTATTTTGCAACTTGTTTCTCGGCATTGTGGGACGACAAAGGTCACATTGTAATTTAAGCAACTTGTAGGTACAACATCGTTTTTGGCGATGACCGCACGTGATCGATAAAAGTATGTTTATAGCGTCTAGTTACAGTACAGTCATGCATTGTAATGCTCAGCCTTGCATCATTAACCGTTTTATAGCAAGTCGGTACGTCTAGACAGGTGTGTCTGTTCTCTTCAGTTGTAATGCAAGGTAATGTGAATGTTAAATTGACCGCGACACATTAATGTGAAGTGCAACTCGTTTGTGCCTAATTGCGTCATATTTTATTCTAACTGCTAACACTAGGTTTGTATACTTGAAAGTAAAATAGCGTAACGAGATAAAAAAAACTTTAACAGTCTCTACAAAACACAGCAAATTACGGAGTCCCAGTTACGAGTTTCTTCTTCCTGTTTTTTTAAATTGTGATTTCGACTATTCGCTGGTAATGAATGTTTAATTAGAATCTATTATATCTACAATAACATTTTATGACTATTTAAAATTAATGAAACCGTAACAAAAATCAAATTTTTAATCGTAAGCTAAAAACAGATTGAAATTAGGCTGTAGATACAGTGCTAAATCCAATGGCACCACCCAGTAAGTATATTGAAATAGATTGAAATGTTTTGGAATTAATTTTAAATTGGGTCACTGTGAACTTTGATTTAAACTTTGAAGCAGGAAATAAACAAATACTTAAATAGACTCATAATTTTCATAACCTTCAAAAGTCAAAGAATGTAATATTGTTGTACTTATCTGTGTAGGGTAGGTAGGTAGTTAGGTAATTTATATAATCTTTGACCAACCAACCAGGCGAAATGATAACTTTAATTATAGTAAAAAAATAAAAATAAGAACAAGCTTTTTTTATTCAGCTCTACCATCAGACCAGCCTAATGACACCATATTATTGTATATATTGTCATCGAACTTACAAAATTCAAAAGGATTTCAAAACTCAGATCTAGGTAAACACCGGGAAGTCAGGAATCATAAAGAATTAAGATTCAAAATGGACTTACAAGATTCAACCTACACATAAAAGCTTGTAACGACAACGTTGTTTGGCCATATGCACTGATGTACCTATATATTTTATTCGGATTTGTATTTTATTTCTCCAGCAGATGGAGCTGAGTAAACCTAACCTTTTTGTCATAATAATATATGCTCTGTTTTAATTTTATTTACGCTACTGTAATATTTTCCACAATACTTTCTTTATCGCATCTTTTTTATACCCGCTTGATTAGTGAAGTAGGTATATTTCGAGCATGTAAATGATGTTATCTTCATATGTCTCCAGTTCACCGATTTGTAATTAAAGTGCTCACTGAGTGTATTTTACCAGTTAAATGTAAATTCATTGAGCATGATCACCCTATAATGTGCAGCGTATCATCAATGTGATGCATCCGGGTTACGCATGTTATGCTGAATAAACATGAAGCGTGGCCTTTCATACAGAAATGAACAGAACTTTGATGTTTGCGTCATGTTATAAAGAGCCGAATAGTATTGTACAACAAGTTCTAGCGAATTATAGCAGTCGAGGACGTATGCTAATATAAATGTGATACCGTGTCAATATCAGTAAGTTACATCCCATCACACATAATCTACTAAGGTAGATGTTCACCGACAAGAAAACGATGATGACTTTTTCCTACAAAAAATCATAATTTTTGTAATTAGTAGTTATATAGTTTAGTTTTTATTTGTTTAGTTTAGTTTTTATTTATGTAAATAATTGTAAATATGGTTACGATTCTGTATAATATTAGAAATATTTAGCTACAATCTAATAAACTCCCGATTATAATTTATCGGACCGTTTACTAGTCGGTGAACATTGACCTAAGTAAATCAAATAGTCCTCTATATTAGGATTTTCAAACAAATATAGATACAATTTTGTTTTATGTAAATTATTTTGCTGTGTGCGTTCGCCAAGTCACCTAATTAAAGAAATAAAAAAAATGTTATATTGATATTATGGTTACTAATAAATGTTGTTAGCTAACTAACAAGGTATCAATTTATGACAAAGGGGTTGGATACTGCTCCCATATATACTGAATTAACCAACTTGGTTTACATTCGATTTCACAACTTTGCAACGGAACTGGAAAGGACTACGTTGCGAGACTTGTGCATTTTTTTACATGTTATTTTTTCTTTTCGGTTAGGTATTATATCTTGCTAGTCGCTCGTGCTAGTGAGCGGGGCTGCTGCTCACTGCCGAACATCAATTTCAACTCCCCCCGCGCCTACGCGGCCTCCACTCGCTACGAAAAATAGCGGCCCCTTGTGAACATAGGTCATTATAAACAAGTGCGTTCGCGGCGTCCCACAGATCTTATCTGAATTATTATTACTATACAGGATGATATTGAAATGGTATTTCAGCCCGAATTCTACTGCATCATTATCAGTAATCCTACAATTTGTCAGGTGCTTGACCACTACAATTACGAAATTATAACAATTACAATTTTAGCGTACATCTCTAAACCACCAGACCTTTACTCACACTCAGAATGATAGTGACAGGACAATCTAATAGATACTCAGTTAGACTTACATTGCCTCATATTTATCTATATCATAGATATCTACTTTTATAATGCCCTCTTGGTCACTGAAAATGTATGCTAATCGTTTTTTCCACAACGAAGTTACAGGGGGGTCGAAATTGGCCCGAATAGCTTCGAGAAAAGGATGGGCTGTGCCTTTTTTCCTCTACTTGGCGGGGGCACTTCCATGCCCCCAGATTTATAATTTATAGGTTCTGTATTGGTGCCGATTCTGTTGTTTACAAATTAAACTAATATTAGTCACGTCACCTCTCTTTCTTATACCTAAACCATGCATCGTAGTTTGGACCATTACCTATATACATACATAAAGATCGCGCTTAAATTCACGTTAAAGTAATAGGACTAAAATAACTTTCATCCCTTTCTTATGTTTTTTGAAATAAGATTAAATTTGTTTAGTTTGTAATCTGCAGAATCGGGACCATTATAGTAGGTCTTAAATTTTTAATTTATAGAAATATTTTATTTACAAGACTTACATTTTTTACATCACAAACTAACTATCGCTATTTATCGTTAAGTGTCAACTTCAAATTATATCAACAAGTACAGGTAGAATGAATGAAACGATCCGATAAAATATAATTGGGGATTTACCATGAATTTTCGTAGGAAAAAGTCATCGTAAACGCCCGATTATAATTTATCGGACCGTTTTCTTGTCGGTGAACATCGACCTAAATAGCTGTAGAAATAACTTACAAAATGATTGCAGTGCAGTCGGTAAAGTGAGATCTACCACACTCAGACAAAACCGTAAACAGACCCCTCTAGATATTTTTGTTATGCTTGTCCCAGATGGACCTAGATTAATGATAGTAATTCAATGATCCCAAATTACATTTGAGAAGAGTGACGAATTAGCACATTACATTGCCAACACGTCTCATGACCTCCGTAGTCTGCTTCATATCTACATAACTAAGCATTCAGATTGTTAGTAGTTAGTACCCTACTCTGATATTCATAAGTAATTTAGGTGCCTGCTGGATTGTACATACAAACTTATGTAAACCAAAAGATCGGATCATATTTATAACTTCAATTGAAAATTTGAAAGTCCCTTCACCTTGTGAATGGTGTAGGAATATTTAAATTTGGCCATGACCGAAATGTAATCAGGTATTCCATATCGAATGAGTTGCTACGATAGAATTCCGCGTGTTATAAGCTGTTATAGTGCAGGTGTCGGTTGTGCCAGATGTTGTCCTTCCTTCTGTCTGGTGCATGTGGTTGGTGTGGTGTGGTGGTATTGAGAACACGGGATGTGTGACCGCAGCCGCAAAGACGACAGTGGGCCGTAGCAGGGTGACCGGTGACCGCTTCGGCTTGCCGGGTGCCATATTCGGTCAGTGCACATTGTTGTTTACCGGCGCGGTATCGCGAGGCCGCGTGACGTAGCGTCTAGACGGGCACCCGCCCCGCGACCCGCGCCACTGCCCCGGCCCCTCGGCCCGCGCCCCCCGCCCTGAGTCCCAGACCCGCCCGACGGCCATGCACTGTTTCGATCACTGGCTTATCTTTTCAAACGGTAATACTGCACTATTAGCGGTGCACTCAGCGACAACAATCAACGACAACCATACACGAACACAATGGGCCATTATCGTGAGGTTATCAATCACTACGCCGCCGCCGCGCCGCCCCGCTGACTAATTAGCCACGGCGGCCATGGGTCTGCCCTGTAACTCCATTTCCGTCTTGGCTTGGTTACATATGGCTGGAATAAATGACGAATTATAATATAATAAACCTAGTTTTAGTCAATCCTTTAGTGACAATTTTGCTTGAAGTCCATCCTTAAATAAGATTTTATAATTTATCTTCTTGTTATAGTTTTTCAGAGTTGGCTATCAGACTACAACAAAAATACAGCCACATGCTGTACATGTTATACAGTGTATACAAAAAGCAACAAAAACTGTGTTTAAATGCCATCATCATTTGACATTTGTCTGCAACAAAACATACAGCACAACAGTCCAAAATCTTATCGTTAACACTTTTTACTTTGTATTTATCCTGGCACTGTGTATTAATAATTGTAAATAAATAAAAGTAATTGTTCCTAACATACCTACATGTGCCCAACTGCTTTTAATTAACCCACGTCATTATGTACTACACATACTTACCCGCATGGACGCTTTACCGCTTTCCGTAAAACGTATCTGAATTCGATTGAACTGTTATTTATTAAGCTTTATTATTTACTAGCTATTTCCCAAGATTTCACGCGTTTTTCTGTGATAAAAGTAGGTACCCTATAGCACTTGGGGATAGGGTAGCTACCTACTTACTGGTAAGAATTATTAGAATCGGACCAGCCACCTATTTTAAACACTCTGATTCGACATCGGAAACAGATTCGGAAACTTCCGTGACTACACCAAATTTGACAGTGAGTGGGTTTCAGCGCCAGGTGGCAGAAAGCGGAACTAGGCTAGGCAAGCAGATAAAAGTTTTCGATCCAAATTATTTGCCTAGCTGTTTGATTGAATGGCTGAATATAATTCAGGCCGGTTGTAGAACAGCGCCGTTTAGTAAAAATACTACAAATATAGGTATATGTATAAGCTAGTCGGCTGACAGTCGTACATCAATACTCGATGATTGAAAATAACAAATACCTACCTCGTAATGCTGAAATAGCAACTACAAATTGACCACACGCCCCATAGCAAAAATTTCAATTGTGAATAGAATAAAATAATGTATAGATACTGTTAGATAAGTAGGTACAGCTCGTTAATTGTTTTAACTCTCATTGTAGTAGCGGCAACAAATGACCTAGACAGAGTTATCACGTCTGGCTGGCGCATAATTGTCTGCTAGGCAATTAAGCGCGATCTGTGTAAACTGCACCTAAATCTAAAACGTTTGTGTGCGAATGTGCGGGTTTCCGCTTCGTATCACTTCGGGTATTTCCGTTCTAAAATAATAATTTTAATATTTTTTTTTAATTATGCAAATTAATAAGGTGAGTAGGTACTAGGTAAGGTAGGTACAAGGAATGGTGCTAGAAGGATTAAATATAAAAGAAAAAAAAATACTCGAGCGCGTCATCAAAAGACGATTTAGATGTGACGCAAGGTCGTGGCCGTTTTTTGAAAATGCAAATAAGTCGCCATTTTGAAAATACCTATTATCAAACTTTTTGTATATAATGACGATTTTTCAAAAAATAGGCTCATATAAATTGGCAGATTATATTTTTCTCCTTATTCTAGAATGATTTTCTTCAAAATAAAAAACAATTCGACCGCGCTCATACACATAAATGATAGCCTACATTTTGGCAGCTCGATATTAATCACTTGTTTGGCTTAGGAACTAGTTTTTAGCAACCGTATCTAGTTATTTTATCAAAAATATATTAATAATAATTAAATCATCACAATTTGCTCTACATCGAATCTAGTGTTCTTTAGAGGACTGGAAGGAAGTATAAAACGGTGTAATAGAGTATCAGAAGTTGTAAACACAAAGGAGATATGATATTTTTTTTGTATATTTCTTTGCCTTTATGATTACATAAGTAGTGATTTAATAAAAAAAAAAACAAACGTACAGAGAGAAACTCAAATATTTTCATAAAGTTATGATTAACTAGCTGTTCCTCGCGGTTTCACTCGCGTTCCCGAGATAAAAAGTAGCCTATAACCTTCGGGGATAATGTGGTTTCCTATTATCTAGTTTCTTGCCGGAGTCTTCTCAGTTCAAGTGTATTCAGAACCGGTAGTAGAGTCTATTGTAAAACTGTAACTTTTGACATTCATAAGTGGCTTATTAGGGCCTAAACTGAATAAATGAGTTTTGATTAGTGAAAGAATTTGTCAAACCGGTTCATTAGTTTCGGAGCCTATTCAATGCCAACAAACAAACAATCAAATCATTCCTCTTTATAATATTAGTATAGAAATATAGATAATGGATAGGTACCTTTCTAAGGTACCTTTATATACATAAATCTATATAGATAAATCACTTTACACATATGGCAATAGTGAAATTTTGCCATTTGAGGAATTCCAAAGATTGTTCCTGGGGTCGCCGATTCTACGAATATATGCGGCTACGAATACTATATTTACCTACCTACCTACAAGTTATTAGGAAACTCCACACTCACGATGTTTGCGGATTTCGGAGTAATCATTGATTCAAAATTGTTTTTAGACTGGGGAAGTCACACAAGGTAAATGTTCAACACAGCAACGGCATAGGTATTTATGAGTGGATTATAATATTACAAATGTTGTACTGACACTGCAAATATATTAATACGTGGAATTTGGTTATATATAGAAAATAACGAATGTTTTTGTTGAAACAACTATTTTGTTTCGTTATCAACGATATCAGATAATCGCATAGCCAGGAACAATACTTCACACTACCTACGTGCCTACGTAATTGTTTTATCAGTCTGGGTTTCATGTCTCTTATCTCCATAACAAGTAATCGTGCAATCTCAATTATGTGATATCGGATTTATTATTCAAACTATTGACTAATACAAGTAGGTAGGTACCTAGGTTCGCAAAAATAAGAATATGATGATGTTGCCTTATATTTAAAAAACGGAAGTGAGTTAGCCTGTCCTTTCGTTAGGTTTTAACAGCTACACTAGCGAACCGATTTTGATCAAAATTGGCAGAGAGGTACTTATGTAATTCAGTGGCGTAATCCTTTGAAATACTTGGTTACCAGAAGGTAATTTATTTACGATTTCTATCCAAGATGTGACTATTATTTTGTTGTCTGGACTATGCCACTTATAATTTAGGGAGCGCGAGTGAAAGATAGTTGGTATACATCATGTCAGATTAGATTACAGAAATTCTTCGATAATGATCATAGAATTCAACGCTAAAAATCCAAAATTCAACCAGCTATAATTTTAGGGCGATGATAGCCCAGTGGTAGTGACGTCGGTTACCGGGACGAAGATCGTGGGTTCGAATCCTACAATGAGCTTGAGCTTTCGGTGAAGGAAAACATCGTGAGGTAACCATAGCACGGTGGTACCATTCTGGTCTACGCAAGCACCTACCGGTGTGTTCTGGCAATTGCACATGAGAGCCAGTTTTTTTCTCGGCATTGTAACAGATCCTCTAACAATACCTCTGCTACCTCGGTATTGCAAATGGCAATAGGGGACGGTAACCACTTATCAGGTGGATCGCCTGCCTGCTTGTCAACCTTCTGACATAAAAAAAGCTTATATCTTGTACAAGAAAATTGTAACATCATTACAACGATTAGATGATGCCTACAATAAATACTGAATTAATATTGTAATCAATTATGTATAATCTGTGTCTCCTATGTTATCAAATCTAAAGGCTGGTCGGTGGACGGATGGCGATAGAGAGTGTCTGTGTCTAAGCCACGGCCGACCGGCGCGTAAACTCGTCTAGCCAACCATTAGGTATAATCAACAATAGACAATCAACTAATAAATTATAACAACATACATATTTTATTCGAGGTTCAGAAGCGAGCGGCGTCGGTTCATTATGAGTTCAAGGCTTCGAGACGAGACGCTCGCCTCATTCAGAAGTAATCCTACAAGTCTATAGGGTACTGTGGAATTTCAGGTCAAAGCTACCCGTCGTCTGGCCGGATCAATGATCCCATCCTAACACTAAACATATCTAGTCCTGACTTACGTCACCATGTATGTACGAGTATGTAGCTGAGCTGTTTGTTTGGTGCCGTGATTTTATTTTAGATACTAGTTTCGTTTATTAACCTACAATATTTGCATATTGATTACTAGCTTCCGCCCCGCGGTTTTACCCGTGTTCCAGAGGGAACATTTCCCCGTGTATATTTTACCAGTATAAAACGTAGCGTATATGTTATTTCACGGTATGATCTAACTATGTGTTAAGTTTTACCCAAATCCCTTCTTTAGTTTTTGAGTAAAAGTAAAAGAGTAACAAACATTTTCGCATCCATCCTCTGATCCTTACAAACTTTCCTGTTTATAATTATTATTACTAGCTTTCCGCCCCGCGATTTCACCCGCGATCCGGAGAGATAAAAAGAGTAGCCTATGTAACACAACCAGGGTGTCAGCTATACCGCCATACTAAATTTCATCAAAATTTGTCTAGCTGTTGAGCGCGACGAAGTAACAAATATACACACTCACAAACTTTCGCATTTACCTACCTATAATCAAAGAATAAATAATATATAGGCTATAATATTAGTAGGATACGATAGGATATGTAGGATAGTACTTTTGCCAATCAACGATTTAATTAGTTTTATATGATGCATTACCTGAGTCAAATATATACTAATACCTCGATCTATATCTGTGGCAGTCGTAGCTTAAACTCGTAATATTTTCGTAGACTACTAGGTACGTGAAGCGACGCGACGCTATTAACCAGAACCCAACTAGATTTATAGTAGAAATAATTATTTCTACTCAAATAGATACTGGGATGCCGCAATGGATTTAGATGAAACTTATTTTTTTTAGATTTATTTATTAAGAACACAGCATATAGTAGGTACCTACACAACTTTCATAAATATACTATTACTAACAACGGTTCTTGTATCTACACTCATAACATACCTACGTTCACAACTTTTACAATAATATGTTTTGTAAAGAAAAAAAAAGTGTTATAAGATTTCGGAAACTATAAAAAATAAAATGTTTACAATGGTTTTCTAATCACTACCTACCTTTTTATAATAGTACCTACCTACATAATAGATACATAAAGAAAAAGTATAAATCCATGTGTATAATATTATAAATCGATATCTGAATATTCATGTAACTGACGTCCAGTTGACGATGGGTGACGTGCTACGGACGGACGTGGACTTGCCCGTAGACAGACAATAGATAAATAATCGTTTGACATTTTAGTTTGCATTCAAGCATCAAATGCACACATGGAGCTCGCTGATTATGATGGTAGCGCCTGTTTACATATGGATATCGTATTGCATTATTGAATACTCGTATAGCTAGGTACTTATATCAATTTAGGTTTTATTTGTCTACTTGCCTACCTAATAGTAGTTAGTACCTACCTACTTACGGAGCTACTTACAAACATAGAGATAGAGAGATTTGTTCTGTTCCTAGTCCATAGGAATCTGTGGACGTTGAGTGCCTTATCAAGGCGTAAACTGAATAAATTAGTTTTAAATTAGACTTTGAAAGAAACCTACCAAAATACATAATGCATTCTTCAAAGACATTGTTTGTTTTTGTAGTGGATTAAGAAAAGTGTGGCATGAGCGTGTATTCGTTAAATGGAATGGAATCAAGCCTGTTGCGCACGCGTGCCGATTACATACGACCAATTTGCGAGTGCACCAGCGACCCAGTCGCGACCCGCGACAGGAGAGATCGCGCCAGACGGCTACCGAAATTTGGGTTAGGCTTTTTTTTGCGGTCCTCGGGCGGCGAGTTGGAAGCGCAAGCGCCGCGAGGTCGATGAGCCCCGAGTGTCTGCCCCCGCATCCCGCCACATGCCCCCGCCCCACCCTCACCGACCAGTTCCACCACAAGGTGCAGCGGCCGCAGCGACCGAACAACCCTACATATCTACCACCTGTCAGACACTAAGTAAGTACAACATAATGAAACGTTTTTGAAACTTTGGTACCTATTGACTTTCAAGATGAACAGTAAAATAAATGTAAGAATATTTATATTCCCTTCAGCATGCCAAGATTCGAGGTGATACCACAGAATAAATAAAAGTGGGTTACTTTATCATTAGTTCTAGGTTATACCTATACCATTAGTTATATCCGGGTTGTAATAAATATAGTTCCTAACATAATTATAAGTAACGGAATTCCCGACGGGGTTTTACCCGCGATTCCCTATTTTACCCAAACACACTCTAAAAATTTAATGTCTCTAGGAACTGCGATTTAGGCTGTCTGTTGATATTTTAGTCAGAGTTCAATCAGGGATTTCTAATTTTATATGTACAGATGTTTGCATACAACCGGGTCGTAAATAATTGTAGGTAACAATGACGAATAAACTTTTGGATAGCATCATTATAGTTTTCAAATGATTAATTTTCTATGACAACGAATTACACCAATAGAATTTAGATTTTATTATCTGTTACTTGCCTACCTACCTACCTATTGTTATCATCCTTATAAAATAAACTCGATGTACAGCTTATGAATATTATGGAAATGAAGCTGATATCACTATCACAATATCAATCAGACTGGATAATCTTTCACAGATTATTAAGTACTTTAATGAGAAGGAAGTAAAGTTTATATCAAGGCAAATTGCTACAAATATATTTTTTTTTTTTTTAAATACGCGAGATGCTCCTCTATTCCATATTACCTATCCTACTTTCGATCTAACTAAAGCTAAAAATATTGATTGGATTGCATCGGTCTAGGAGCCTAGTCCTATAGGAACAACTCGCAGATGTTAATTGGCGACTCAGTTTTTCTGCGACTTGCGACTGTTACGTTTTTTGCGAGTGTCGAGATCAGTCTGGAGATAAACTTGTATATGAATGGTGTGTCTAGACGTGCCATCCGTCTTGGCTTAGCGGCACATATGCGCTCGATGTGTGCTTACCGCACAAAATGCGACCAACTAAATGTGCACTGAATAACATAATCATTGGCTAAGCATATTTTTTACAACGGTGTCTTTGACTTTTTGCAGTTCTTCTCTGTGTAATATTCTATGAACAAAAATTTAATCATGTCTGGAGATTCATATCGCCTACATCCCAAAACGAATTAGATTATGATTTTAACAGATGATCAAACTTCAATAGGCAGAGACGTAATGACAAATGTTTGGCTCCAAGTAATGATACCTATTGATTCGTAGACAAATATATATTATGTATATTAGACACATAAACTTCTGATTCTGTCTTTCTTGCACTTATCGCCATTAGTATAAATAATGACATATCATTTTCTCGCGATTTGAATATCTCAAGGGCTACTCTATCTATTTCATTCTTAGTTAAGTATTAGCTTCCGCCCCGAGGTTTCACCCGTATTCCGAGGGATCTTAAGTTTTTCCGAGATAAAAAGTAGCTTTTCATGTTATTCCAGGGGAGTAAGCTGGCTCCGTTTCCTCTTTGGATGGCCAAAATAACATAATGCGTTAGCGGAAAAATGCTTCACGAATGTCGCTCACCTGTCTTGAAAAGTTTCAAATAACAATCGATCTGGCCACCTCAATGATCGCAAGAAAAAAGAAAGTCTTATAAACAAAATACTGTTGGAAATTACGTACTGTTTTATAAGTTAACATTGTTATAACTATAAGTACGCGGTGTAACAATATATTGATACATATAATTCGTGGGTGTACAATTTTTTTTTTTTTTTTTTTGAAAGGACTAAGTTGGTAGCCTCAGATGGCTGCGACAACCTTACCGGACAAATCGGCGAGCGCAGAGGGCTCTCAGCCGGGTAATATTTAGGTAACAACGCCTGAGCGCACCCCCGAATGGGGTACGAACCTCGGCTCAGGGCGTTACCGGGGGAGGGGGACGACTTTGTACGAGTTACGACTAATTGGGGGCGGTCGGATTACTGTAGGCAGCTCGGGCCGCTTGAACGGGACGAGACTGAGTGGGACGTCGCGGCGGTCCTCGCCGTCGAAGACGGTAGCGTGATCGGTTGTGTGTAGTGTGTTGTGTACTTTTACGAGCTTCGTCAGCTTCGATCTGAGCTAATGTAATAGGGTCATCCGGCTCGCTGAGGGCTTGCCTTGGTCTATGGATACGGAGTATACGGGAGGGCGTGTACGTTGCGGCTTTCACTATAAGAGGGTTGCGGTGATTAACGGCGGTATTGAAAAATCTGCGTGAGGTGCGTTTTATAAATTGTTTTATCGCGGGGAGACCTAAGTCAATGTGGAGATTTTCATTACGCATGTACCACGGAGCGCCCGTGGCCTTGCGCATGAAGCGATTTTGAATCACCTGAAGGCTATGGATCCGTGATGGAGCTGCATGTGCGAACACAGTACTAGCATAGGTCATGATGGGGCGGATACACGTGGTAGGGCGGATACACGTGGTATTGGGTGTACAAGTTGTACTTTCATTCTCATCCTCATCTACCGTACCTACCCCAGACCACTACGAGAGAGGACACCTAAGTAATAGAGAAGGAGCGATGACTTGTAGGTACACAAGACGCTTCTAAAGAGTAATTTAACCAGAAGCTACCACGTCTTGTTAAAACTCGATGTCAACCTCATAAAAATAAATGAGAATAAGTATTAAAACTCGTTAAAGAATTTAGATGCAGTCGCGGTGCGAGTGGTAAGACTACATAATGAAAGGCGAATATTTAACACTTTAAAATAGTTTATTCCGCTAGTCCGCTACTACTTAATAAAATGTACGGTAAAATTCTACTAAAACTATAGGTAAGCATTTGAAGTATTTGCCAATAAATAAAAGAAAAGTATTATTCATGATAGTGATAGTTTTCTTTTGACGTTAGCTACCCCGGTCTTTGCTCCGAGTGCAGTGCAGACGAGAATATTTTCATTACAAGTGCATTCTACACCTACATACACAATGTACCCAACTAATGTTAGCTATATAGCTTACAAACAGACAACCAACATGAAACATTGCATTGAAACATTATTATTTAGGTTTAGAATATAATACAATATTGAAAAATACATGAGAATCATGGAGCGTGTATAATTTATTCCAATGAACATGTTATGTTCAATGAGCACAAGTTATTTGTAATTAGAAGAAAGAATTTGATGATTTGATTACCTAATTATGATATTATTTAAGTTGTTATTTATATACTAACGATGTATTTTCATATTTTTATATTACATTCTTATTTTATTTTTAAAATACCTAAGTCAACGAAAATTGTAGTACCTACAACATATATTTCCGCTGGCAACTAGGCTTGGCTTACATTTGGTGTTATATAGGAAGTCATCAGATAGGTAGATTTTAATTTCGCTACTAAGGAATAGCATAATCTATAATTCTATACTAATATTATAAAGAGGAAGATTTGATTGTTTGTTTGTTTGTATGTTTGTTTGTTTGCATTGAATAGGCACCGAAACTACTGAACCTATTTGAAAAAATCTTTCACTAATAGGAAACTACATTATCCCCGAAGGTTATAGGCAACTTTTTATCCCGGGAACGCGAGTGAAACCGCGAGGAACAGCTAGTGTATTATAATTTTTTTGTCCGATAAGGTTGATGCAGTCATCAGAGGCCACTAACTTTAGTCCTTTCCAAAAAAGAAAACAATAACGTATGTAGGTATATGGAGGAACATCAGTGATCACTTTTTATACTAAATCGTGGGCACTAGAGTCACAGATATGTAATGAATGTTTATTTATTCCTGGTGATTCCATTTCCATAAAATTTTATCAAAAATAAATAAAATTTGAGTTTCTGTTTGTTATGTCAAAATAATTCATTTTTACTAAATGCATAGGTAGATATGATACTGTTGCATAATAATTATGTGCAGTTTCATTAACTACTTTATCTAAACTTATTTATTAGTTATCTATAGGTAAAATTCGATTGTGACGTAGGTACCTTCTTTATACATAGTATGTATAGTTTTCTTAATGACAGTATGATAGTACATTATGATACAAGTGTGCTATGTTGGTCATTACGCACGAGGCGGTATTATTGTATACGCGACTAGCTTTCGCCCAGCGGTTTCACCCGCATTAGAGTTCATGAACACCCCGTTCTCAATTTACCCAACCAATTAATATATAGGTCAATTTGTCCGTTAGTATTCTCATACCTTGAGAACCACAGTACAGATTATGAAGCGCTTTTCAAAGATAGGTATCCTCTTAGGTTCAGGTTCCTAGAGGAAACTTTTAGGCTAGTAAATATCCAGGGACATGTAGGTATAGTTGTTCTGTGACGATTGAATGCTACATACCTAAATATATTTTGCATGTGGAGTTCAGTTTTCACGTCTAAACACTGGTTAAAAATTACAATCCATGATGTAGCTTACCTATGTTTTTGTTATGTAAAAAAAACAGTCAAAGGTTCAGAACCATACAGCCTACTTATATTTTTTTATTAAATTTGTAGGTATATTGAATGCATTATGTGTTCGATATTGTTTCTTTTTTATAAGCTTCGGATGGCATGAAAGAGATAGTTTTTTTCTTTCTTCTTTCTTTCTAAACGTTGAAAATTGGCAGAGCGGTAAACCCGGAGATAAGTAGGTAAAATAGGTATTTTTATTTCAGGACTTGTGAGAAACTAAGGACAGTTTCTAAAATGATTGTCTCATACAATACAGATTGATACAGATGTCAAGAACTACCAACATAAACCTATCCATGATTAATCTATCTATCTATACTAATAATAAAGCTGAAGAGTTTGTTTGTTCGAAAGCGCTAATCACTGGATCTACCATTCGGATTTGGAAAAATCTTTTTGCAATTGAAAGCCCAATTATTAAGAATGGTTATAAGCTAAATCACGCTACGATCCTTCAGAGCCGAGCAATAATAAAAAAAACGCTAAGCGGGAATCATGTATAGCGCGGTATGGTAATGGATGACAGCGATCGCCCGATGTAACCCGAGCAATACCGAAAAGAACCGAACTATGCACGACTTCACCTGAAATACGGGTGAAGTCCTATACGTAATTAGTTTGATGTTAAACTGCTTTTCTGCGTTTAATATTTTTAAGTTGAATTGTTGTAGATACCTATTACGGATTTCATAGAAACAAATACTCTTTTTAAGGTTGTAGGCTACTTTTAATCCCGGGAATGCGAGGGAACAGCTAGTTATTTTATATAGACTAAATGCTATAATTTTAGAAATTTTAGATCACTTGTTTGAAATATTGAAGAAAAATACCTAAAAGCTTTATTACTTTATTTTGGCATGAAAGTTGAACAATACTGTGAGTGGAAGGGTTCTCAGTTTGCTATAAACAATGCATGCTATATGATAGCTTAAATTCATAAAATATGGTACTTATATGAATAGAGTAGCTTTATACAGGCTGATAAACTTTTTTAAAAAATCATATAAATATCTATGACTAAAATTTAGAATAATTTTGATTTCTATGTTGTTACATTTGTGTTAATTAGTCTACATTCAAAATTTTGGATCTTTTGCTCAAGTAATTGCAAAAATATTACAGGGTAAAAATGAAATATTTCACCCTCTATAACATTGCATTGCTAAATAGTATTACAAAATGCTTTAGGATTCTTATAGTTCTCGCAATGGGTAGCTTATAACCAGAAATTCGTGGTTCTGAAATCAATAGGAAAAGCGTTATACAGGTTGATGAAAAAAAATTAAAAAGGTCATAAAATTGTCTATGATTAAAAAGTTTAAAATTATTATTGTGCATATTGTTACAATTATGTTACATGGTCTACACCCAAAAATTTTGATCCCTAGCTCATGTAATTGCAAAAATATTAAGGGGCCAAAATACAAATTTCCACCCTCTATAACATTTCATTGCTAAATAGTATTGCAAAATGCTTTGAGATTCTTATAGTGCTTGCTATAAGTAGCTTATTTCCAAAAAATCATGCTTCTTAGTTGAACATATCATGAGTTATACAGGTTGATAAAAAAAAATTAAAAAGTTCATAAAATTATCTATGATTAAAAAAAATAAAATTATTGATTTGCATATGGTTAAATTTGTGTAACTTGGTTTACACCCAAAATTTTAGATCCCTAGCTCAACTAATTGCAAAAATATTAAGGAGACAAAATAAAATATTCCACCCTCTATAACATTTCATTACTAAATAGTATTGCAAAACGCTTTAGGATTCTTATAGTGCTTGCTATAGGTAGCTTATTTAAAAAAAATCATGCTTCTTAGTTGAATAGTTCTTGCGTTATTCAGATTCATAGAAAATAATTTAAGGTGTCATAAAATTGACAACTATGAAAAATTTGAGAAACACTGGATTTAATATTGTTCTAATTGTATTGATTAGTCAATGTTCCAAATTTGAGGTCCTTAGCTTTAGCCATTACAAAAATATTCAAGTGCAAAAATTTGATATTTCACCCTTTATAACTTTATGCCGCATGAAAAGTTTGAGAAACTTAACAGTACATTTCAAAACAAATACTGTAGAAAGCTTATATTCCAAAAATCAAGCTTCTGCTATGATTATTAACTGAGAAAAACAGGATGCTAAAAGTAAATTTTCAACATTTTTACTTTGTCTATGGGCAAAACTTTGACAAAAACCAAGTTGAAATTTGTAGTATTTGTATAGCATAACGCGTATACGAAATTTCATTTGCCTATCTTCAGCCGTTGCAGAGATATAAGAGTTTGAAAAATTCATAATTTCCATCGGTAATATCTTCCTCGAAAAATAAAAGTTTGAGAAACGCTGAAAATACATTTTAGCAGTATTATTAAACTACCTACACTATAAATTTTGAGTTTGTAGCATTCAAACTCACAAAGTTATCAAGGTTTAACGGAAACAAAGCAAATCCCTTATTTTTTTAAATTTTCCTCCCATAGACAAAAGTTTGAGAAACGCTCGCACCCATATCTAATATTTTTTACTGAAAAAGCTACATTAAAAATTTCAGACTTCTAGACCCTAAGGTTCCAGAGATATTAAGATACTTAAAATCGCACAAAGGGCCCGTTTCCACCGCTGCGGAAAGGAATTTCGAAAAATCGCTTCTTAAATGGGGTCTACGTGACAAAATCTATGCACATGCCAAATTTCACATTAATCGGTTCAGCGGTGTGGGCAGGGGGATGTTTACCCAAAAAACCGCTACTCTTTTATATAATAGACTAGCTTTCGCCCAGCGGTTTCACCCGCATTAGAGTTCATGAACACCCCGTTCTCAATTTACCCAACCAAATAATATGTAGGTCAATTTGTCTGTTAGTATATTCTCATACCTTGAGAACCACAGTACAGATTATGAAGCGCTTTTCAAAGATAGGTATCCTCTTAGGTTCAGGTTCCTAGAGGAAACTTTTAGGCTAGTAAATATCCAGGGACATGTAGGTATAGTTGTTCTGTGACGATTGAATGCTACATACCTAAATATATTTTGCATGTGGAGTTCAGTTTTCACGTCTAAACACTGGTTAAAAATTACAATCCATGATGTAGCTTACCTAAGTTTTTGTTATGTAAAAAAAAACAGTCAAAGGTTCAGAACCATACAGCCTTCTTATATTTTTTTATTAAATTTGTAGGTATATTGAATGCATTATGTGTTCGATATTGTTTCTTTTTTATAAGCTTCGGATGGCATGAAAGAGATAGTTTTTTTTCTTTCTTCTTTCTTTCTAAACGTTGAAACAGTGTTTAATGAAAATTGGCAGAGCGGTAAACCCGGAGATAAGTAGGTAAAATAGGTATTTTTATTTCAGGACTTGTGAGAAACTAAGGACAGGTTGATGCAAAATTTTCAAGATCTACCAACATAAACCTATCCATGATTAATCTATACTAATAATAATCTATATATCTATCTATCTATCTAAACTATAATAAAACTGAAGAGTTTGTTTGTTTGAACGCGCTAATCTCTGGATCTACCAGTCGGATTTGGAAAAATATTTTTACAATTGAAAATCCAATTAGTAAGGAAGGTTATAGATAAACATAGGCCATAATAACATCACGCTAGGATCCTTAGGAGCCGACCAATAATAAAAAGAACGCTAAGCGGGGAGCATGTATAGCACTACAGAGCGATGCGACGCGGCGCCCTATGTAACCCGAGCAATACCGAAAAGAACCGAACTATGCACGACTTTACCTCTCCTATAGGTATACGTAATTTGTTTGATGATTAATAAAATTAAATGCTTTACTGCGTTAAATATGTTTATGATGAATTGTTGTAGATATTACGGATTTCATAGAAACAAAAACTACTTAGGTAGGTCCTAATTATTTCAAAATTGGTTTTGGGTTTATTTTTACTAAATTTGTTTTTTTTTTTTCTTGGGTGAGAACTTATCTATCTATAGGTATTAATAATAAAGCTGAGAG
This sequence comes from Tethea ocularis, assembly GCA_963555595.1. NCBI lineage: Eukaryota > Metazoa > Arthropoda > Insecta > Lepidoptera > Drepanidae > Tethea > Tethea ocularis. The sequence goes on along the minus strand of OY741963.1, from coordinate 5,382,340 downwards.
TTTATTTGAACGCATTAATCTCCGGAGTTATTGGTCCGATTCGAAAAATTGTTTCACTAATAGGAAGCTACATTATTGCCGAAGGTTATTATAGGCTACTTTTAATCCCGGGAACGCCAGTAAAACCGCGGGGAACAGCTAGTTATTTTATATAAACTAAATTGATTTTAGAAATTTTAGATCACTTGTTTGAGATATTGAAGAAAATTTAAGCTTTGTTACTTTATTTTGGCATGAAAGTTGAACAATACTGTGAGTGGAAGGGTTAGTTTGCTATAAACAATGCTTGCTATGGGATAACTTAAATTCATAAAATATGGTACTTATATGAATAGAGTACCTTTATACAGACTGATAAACTTTTTAAAAAAATCATATAAATATCTATGACTAAAATTTAGAATAATTTTGATTTCTATGTTGTTACATTTGTGTTAATTAGTCTATATTCAAAATTTTGGATCTTTTGCTCAAGTAATTGCAAAAATATTAAAGGGCAAAAATGAAATATTTCACCCTCTATAACATTGCATTGCTAAATAGTATTACAAAATGCTTTAGGATTCTTATAGTTCTCGCTATGGGTAGCTTATAACCAGAAATTTGTGGTTCTGAAATCAATAGGAAAAGCGTTATACAGGTTGATGAAAAAAAATTAAATAGGTCATAAAATTGTCTGTGATTAAAAAGTTTAAAATTATTAATGTGCATATTGTTACAATTATGTCACATGGTCTACACCCAAAATTTTAGATCCCTAGCTCAAGTAATTGCAAAAATATTAAGGGGCCAAAATACAATTTTCCGCCCTCTATAACATTTAATTGCTAAATAGTAGTGCAAAATGATTTAGGATTCTTATAGTGCTTGCTATAGGTAGCTTATTTCCAAAAAATCATGCTTCTTAGTTGAACATATCATGAGTTATACAGGTTGATAAAAAAAAAATTAAAAGTTCATAAAATTGTCTATGATTAAAAAAAATAAAATTATTGATTTGCATGTTGTTAAATTTGTGTAACATGGTTTATACCCAAAATTTTAGATCCCTAGCTCAACTAATTGCAAAAATATTAAGGAGACAAAATAAAATTTTCCACCCTCTATAACATTTCATTACTAAATAGTATTGCAAAACGCTTTAGGATTCTTATAGTGCTTGCTATAGGTAGCTCATTTCCAAAAAATCATGCTTCTCAGTTGTATAGTACTTCCGTTATACAGGTTGATAGAAAATAATTTAAGGTGTCATAAAATTGACAACTATCAAAAATTTGAGAAACACTGGTTTGAATATTGTTTCAATTATATTGAATAGTTTATATTCCAAATGTAAGGCCCCTAGCTTAAGCCATTACAAAAATATTAAATTGCAAAAATTGGATATTTCACCCTTTATAACTTTATGCCGCAAGAAAAGTTTGAGAAACTTAATAGTACATTTCAAAAAAAATACTGTAGAAAGCTTATATTCTAAAAATCAAGCTTCTGCTATGAATATTAACTGAGAAAAACAGGATGTTAAAAGTCAATTTTCAACATTTTTACTTTGTCTATGGGCAAAACTTTGACAAACACCAAGTTGAATTTTGTAGTATTTGTATAGCATAACGCGTGTACGAAATTTCATTTTCCTATCTTCAGCCGTTGCAGAGATATAAATGTTTGAAAAACGCATAATTTCCATCGGTAATAACTACCTCCAAGAAAAAAAGTTTGAGAAACGCCGAAAATATATTTTAGCAGTATTATTAAACTACCTATACTATAAATTTTGAGTTTGTAGCATTCAAACTCACAAAGTTATCAAGGTTTAACGGAAATAAAGCAAATCCCTTATTTTTTTTAATTTTCCTCCAATAGACGAAAGTTTGAGAAACGCTCGCACCCATATCTAATATTTTTTACTGAAAAGGCTACTTTAAAAATTTCAGTCTTCTAGACCCTAAGGTTCCAGAGATATTAAGATTCTTAAAATTCCACAAAGGGCCCGTTTCCACCGCTGCGGAAAGGAATTTCGAAAAATCGCTTCTTAAATGGGGTCTACGTGACAAAATCTATGCACATGCCAAATTTCATATTAATCGGTTCAGCGGTGTGGGCAAGGGGATGTTTACCCAAAAAACCGCTACTCTTTTATATAATAGACTAGCTTTCGCCCAGCGGTTTCACCCGCATTAGAGTTCATGAAAACCCCGTTCTCAATTTACCCAACCAAATAATATGTAGGTCAATAGGGTAGTTGACTGACTTATCAAATCAGCTACTTTTTAATAAATATCAAAACGATAGTTTATATGGAATTTTGTATGAAATATTACACTATGACGTCATAGTTTCATAGCATCAAATCATATACTTTTAGTGGTTCCACTGGTAATTAAAAATCATAAAAAGTATTAATTGTACAACATATTTGTTTTTTCCATGTGTTTTTAGATGTTTTATGCATTGGTTAGTGTTTGGTCATTTATTTTTGACAGTGTCAACTACCCTATTTGTCCGTTAGATTCTCATACCTTGAAAACCACAGTACAGATTATGAAGCGCTTTTCAAAGATAGGTATCCTCTTAGGTTCAGGTTCCTAGAGGAAGGTTTTAGGCTATGTAAATATTCAGGGATATGTAGGTATAGTTGTTATGTGACGATTGAATGCTACATACCTAAATATATTACGCACGTGGAGTTCAGTTTTCACGTCTAAATACTGGTTAAAAATTACAATCCATTAAATACCTAAGTTTTTGTTACCTACGTTAAAAAAAACAGTCAAAGGTTCAGAGCCATACAGCCTTCTTATAGTTGTATGTATATTGAATTCTTTATGTGTTCGATATCGTTTTTTTTTATAAGTTTCGGATGGCATGAAGGAGATAAAGGTTTTTCTTTCTTCTTTCTTTCTAAACGTTCAATCAGTGTTTGCTGAAAATTGGCAGAGAGAGTAGACCCGTGAGATAAGAATGTAGGTATTTGTATTCCAGGACTTGTGAGAAACTAAGGACAGCTTCTTAAATGATACAATACAGGTTGATGCAAAAATTTCAAGATCTACCAACATAAACCTATCCATGATTAATCTATACTAATAATAATCTATATATCTATCTATCTAAACTATAATAAAACTGAAGAGTTTGTTTGTTTGAACGCGCTAATCTCTGGATCTACCAGTCGGATTTGGAAAAATATTTTTGCAATTGAAAACCCAATTAGTAAGGAAGGTTATAGATAGAACATGCGACGCGGCGCCCGATGTAACCCGAGCAATACCGAAAAGAACCGAACTATGCACGACTTCACTGACATGAAATCCTATACGTAATTTGTTTGATGATAATTGCTTTAACGTTGAATATTTTTAAGTTGAATTGTTGTAGATATTATATACGGATTTCATAGAAACAAATACTACTTAAGAAGGTCCTAATTATTTCAAAATTGGTTTTGAGTTTATTTTTACTAAATTTGTTTTTTTTTTATTTCTTTGGTGAAAACTTAATCTATCTATAGGTAGTTATAATAAAGCTGAAGAGTTTGTTTGAACGCGCTTATCTCCGGAGTTATTGGTCCGATTCGAAAAATTGTTTCACTAATGGGAAGATACATTATCCCCGAAGGTTATAAGCTACTTATAAACCCGCGAACGAAACCGCGGGGAACAGCTAGTTATTTTATATACACTAAATGCTAAGTATTATAATTTTAGATCACTTGTTTGAGATATTGAAGAAAATTTAAAGCTTTGTTACTTTATTTTGGCATGAAAGTTGAACAATACTGTGAGTGGAAGGGTTCTTAGTTTGCTATAAACAATGCTTGCTATATGATAGCTTAAATTCATAAAATATGGTACTTATATGAATAGAGTAGCTTTATACAGTCTGATAAACTTTTTAAAAAAATCATATAAATATCTATGACTAAAATTTAGAATAATTTTGATTTCTATGTTGTTACATTTGTGTTAATTAGTCTATATTCAAAATTTTGGATCTTTTGCTCAAGTAATTGCAAAAATATTAAAGGGCAAAAATGAAATATTTCACCCTCTATAACATTGCATTGCTAAATAGTATTACAAAATGCTTTAGGATTCTTATAGTTCTCGCTATAGGTAGCTTATAACCAGAAATTCGTGGTTCTTAAATCAATAGGAAAAGCGTTATACAGGTTGATGAAAAAAAATTAAAAAGGTCATAAAATTGTCTATGATTAAAAAGTTTAAAATTATTAATATGCATATTGTTACAATTATGTTACATGGTCTACACCCAAAATGTTTGATCCCTAGCTCATGTAATTGCAAAAATATTAAGGGGCCAAAATACAAATTTCCGCCCTCTATAACATTTCATTGCTAAATAGTATTGCAAAATGCTTTAGGATTCTTATAGTGCTTGCTATGGGTAGCTTATTTCCAAAAAATCATGCTTCTTAGTTAAATAGTTCTTGCGTTATACAGGTTGATAAAAAAAAATTAAAAAGGTCATAAAATTGTCAATGATATATTTTTTTTTTATTATTGACTTGCATGTTGTTACACTTATGTTACATGGTCTACATTTAAAATTTTGGAACCCTAGCTTAAGTAATTGCAAAAATATTAAAAGTCAAAAATAAAATTTTCCACCCTCTATAACATTTCATTGCTAAATAGTATTGCAAAATGCTTTAGGATTCTTATAGTGTTTGCTAAAGGTAGCTTATTTCCAAAAAATCATGCTTCTCAGTTGTATAGTACTTCCGTTATACAGGTTGATAGAAAATAATTTAAGGTGTCATAAAATTGACAACTATGAAAAATTTGAGAAACACTGGATTGAATATTATTCCAATTGTATTGAATAATTTATATTCCAAATGTAAGGTCCCTAGCTTGAGCCATTACAAAAATATTAAAGTGCAAAAATTGGATTATTCACCCTTTATAACTTTATGCCGCATGAAAAGTTTGAGAAACTTGATAGTACATTTTAAAACAAATACTGTAGAAAGCTTATATTCCAAAAATCAAGCTTCTGCTATTAATATTTACTGAGAAAAACAGGATGCTAAAAGTAAATTTTCGACATTTTTACTTTGTCTATGGGCAAAACTTTGACAAACACCAAGTTGAAATTTGTAGTATTTGTATAGTATAACGCGTATACGAAATTTCATTTGCCTATCTTCAGCCGTTGCAGAGATATAAGAGTTTGAAAAATGCATAATTTCCATCGGTAATATCTTCCTCGAAGAAAAAAAGTTTGAGAAATGCCGAAAATACATTTTAGAAGTATTATTAAACTACCTACACTATAAATTTTGAGTTTGTAGCATTCAAACTCACAAAGTTATCAAGGTTTAACGGAAACAAAGCAAATCCCTTATTTTTTTAAATATTCCTCCCATAGACAAAAGTTTGAGAAACGCTCGCACCCATATCTAATATTTTTTACTGAAAAAGCTACATTAAAAATTTCAGACTTCTAGACCCTAAGGTACCAGAGATATTAAGATACTTAAAATCGCACAAAGGGCCCGTTTCCACCGCTGCGGAAAGGAATTTCGAAAAATCGCTTCTTAAATGGGGTCTACGTGACAAAATCTATGCACATGCCAAATTTCACATTAATCGGTTCAGCGGTGTGGGCAGGGGGATGTTTACCCAAAAAACCGCTACTCTTTTATATAATAGACTAGCTTTCGCCCAGCGGTTTCACCCGCATTAGAGTTCATGAAAACCCCGTTCTCAATTTACCCAACCAAATAATATGTACGTCAATAGGGTAGTTGACTGATTTATCAAATCAGCTACTTTTTAATAAATATCAAAACGATAGTTTATATGGAATTTTGTATGAAATATTACACTATGACGTCATAGTTTCATAGCATCAAATCATATACTTTTAGTGGTTCCACTGGTAATTAAAAATCATAAAAAGCATTAATTGTACAACATATTTGTTTTTTCCACGTGTTTTTAGATGTTTTATGCATTGGTTAGTGTTTGGTCATTTATTTTTGACAGTGTCAACTACCCTATTTGTCCGTTAGATTCTCATACCTTGAAAACCACAGTACAGATTATGAAGCGCTTTTCAAAGATAGGTATCCTCTTAGGTTCAGGTTCCTAGAGGAAGGTTTTAGGCTATGTAAATATTCAGGGATATGTAGGTATAGTTGTTCTGTGACGATTGAATGCTACATACCTAAATATATTATGCACGTGGAGTTCAGTTTTCACGTCTAAATACTGGTTAAAAATTACAATCCATTAAATACCTAAGTTTTTGTTACCTACGTTAAAAAAAACAGTCAAAGGTTCAGAGCCATACAGCCTTCTTATAGTTGTATGTATATTGAATTCTTTATGTGTTCGATATCGTTTTTTTTTATAAGTTTCGGATGGCATGAAGGAGATAAAGGTTTTTCTTTCTTCTTTCTTTCTAAACGTTCAAACAGTGTTTAATGAAAATTGGCAGAGAGAGTAGACCCGTGAGATAAGAATGTAGGTATTTGTATTCCAGGACTTGTGAGAAACTAAGGACAGCTTCTTAAATGATACAATACAGGTTGATGCAAAATTTTCAAGATCTACCAACATAAACCTATCCATGATTAATCTATACTAATAATAATCTATATATCTATCTATCTAAACTATAATAAAACTGAAGAGTTTGTTTGTTTGAACGCGCTAATCTCTGGATCTACCAGTCGGATTTGGAAAAATATTTTTGCAATTGAAAACCCAATTAGTAAGGAAGGTTATAGATAGAACATAGGTCATAATAACATCACGCTACGATCCTTAGGAGCCGAGCAATAATAAAAAGAACGCTAAGCGGGAAGCATGTATAGCACGGCAGAGCGATGCGACGCGGCGCCCGATGTAACCCGAGCAATACCGAAAAGAACCGAACTATGCACGACTTCACCGACATGAAGTCCTATACGTAATTTGTTTGATGATAATTGCTTTAACGTTGAATACTTTTAAGTTGAATTGTTGTAGATATTACCTACGGATTTCATAGAAACAAATACTACTTAAGAAGGTCCTAATTATTTCAAAATTGGTTTTGAGTTTATTTTTACTAAATTTGTTTTTTTTTTATTTCTTTGGTGAAAACTTAATCTATCTATAGGTAGTAATAATAAAGCTGAAGAGTTTGTTTGAACGCGCTTATCTCCGGAGTTATTGGTCCGATTCGAAAAATTGTTTCACTAATGGGAAGATACATTATCCCCGAAGGTTATAAGCTACTTATAAACCCGCGAACGAAACCGCGGGGAACAGCTAGTTATTTTATATACACTAAATGCTAAGTATTATAATTTTAGATCACTTGTTTGAGATATTGAAGAAAATTAAAAGCTTTGTTACTTTATTTTGGCATGAAAGTTGAACAATACTGTGAGTGGAAGGGTTCTTAGTTTGCTATAAACAATGCTTGCTATATGATAGCTTAAATTCATAAAATATGGTACTTATATGAATAGAGTAGCTTTATACAGTCAGATAAACTTTTTTAAAAAATCATATAAATATCTATGACTAAAATTTAGAATAATTTTGATTTCTATGTTGTAACATTTGTGTTAATTAGTCTATATTCAAAATTTTGGATCTTTTGCTCAAGTAATTGCAAAAATATTAAAGGGCAAAAATGAAATATTTCACCCTCTATAACATTGCATTGCTAAATAGTATTACAAAATGCTTTAGGATTCTTATAGTTCTCGCTATGGGTAGCTGAAAACCAGAAATTCGTGGTTCTGAAATCAATAGGAAAAGCGTTATACAGGTTGATGAAAAAAAATTAAAAAGGTCATAAAATTGTCTATGATTAAAAAGTTTAAAATTATTAATGTGCATATTGTTACAATTATGTTACATAGTCTACACCCAAAATGTTTGATCCCTAGCTCATGTAATTGCAAAAATATTAAGGGGCCAAAATACAAATTTCCGCCCTCTATAACATTTCATTGCTAAATAGTATTGCAAAATGCTTTAGAATTCTTATAGTGCTTGCTATGGGTAGCTTATTTCCAAAAAATCATGCTTCTTAGTTAAATAGTTCTTGCGTTATACAGGTTGATAAAAAAAAATTAAAAAGGTCATAAAATTGTCAATGATAATTTTTTTTTTATTATTGACTTGCATGTTGTTACACTTATGTTACATGGTCTACATTTAAAATTTTGGAACCCTAGCTTAAGTAATTGCAAAAATATTAAAAGTCAAAAATAAAATTTTCCACCCTCTATAACATTTCATTGCTAAATAGTATTGCTAAATGCTTTAGGATTCTTATAATGCTTGCTATGGGTAGCTTATTTCCAAAAAATCATGCTTCTCAGTTGTATAGTAGTTCCGTTATACAGGTTGATAGAAAATAATTTAAGGTGTCATAAAATTGACATCTATGAAAAATTTGAGAAACACTGGTTTGAATATTGTTTCAATTGTATTAAATAGTTTATATTCCAAATTTAAGGTCCCTAGCTTGAGCCATTACAAAAATATTAAAGTGCAAAAATTGGATATTTCACCCTTTATAACTTTATGCCGCATGAAAAGTTTGAAAAACTTAACAGTACATTTCAAAATAAATACTGTAAAAAGCTTATATTCCAAAAATCAAGCTTCTGCTATGAATATTAACTGAGAAAAACAGGATGTTAAAAGTAAATTTTCAACATTTTTACTTTGTCTATGGGCAAAACTTTGACAAACATCAAATTGAAATTGGTAGTATTTGTATAGCATAACGCGTATACGAAATTTCATTTACCTATCTTCAGCCGTTGCAGAGATATAAGAGTTTGAAAAATGCATAATTTCCATCGGTAATATCTTCCTCGAAGAAAAAAAGTTTGAGAAACGCCGAAAATATATTTTAGCAGTATTATTAAACTACCTACAATATAAATTTTGAGTTTGTAACATTCAAACTCACAAAGTTATCAAGGTTTAACGGAAACAAAGCAAATCCCTTATTTTTTTAAATCTTCCTCCCATAGACAAAAGTTTGAGAAACGCTCGCACCCATATCTAATATTTTTTACTGAAAAAGCTACATTAAAAATTTCAGACTCCTAGACCTTAAGGTTCCAGAGATATTAAGATTCTTAAAATCGCACAAAGGGCCCGTTTCCACCACTGCGGAAAGGAATTTCGAAAAATCGCTTCTTAAATGGGGTCTACGTGACAAAATCTATGCACATGCCAAATTTCACATTAATCGGTTCAGCGGTGTGGGCAGGGGGATGTTTACCCAAAAAACCGCTACTCTTTTATATAATAGATAAGCAAGCTGAGTGAGTAATTTATCAATATATCACGCATTACATACGACGTTTTACAACATATTTACGAGGAAATAGGTTTAAATTTCATGTAAAAAAAATAAGGACAAGCTGCAAGTGGGAAAACTTAAGATTCCTCAAAAACGCGAGTAGAACTCAGGAATTTTTACGTAAATTATCGTATAGGTAGTTAGTTAGATTATAGTAAAAGACAAAACCCTAAACAGGCTCCCAAACTTAATAGGTATCTTTAAAAGATGCGTTTATAATGATAGGTAGTATGCTAGTTTATATGTAATGAATTTTAATAAGTTTACCTACATAGATAAGTGGTGTCACATCACAATTTAAGCAGAGCGCGTCTAGACAGGCCGCAGACGAATTTTTAATACTAGCTACCCGGCTGCGGTCACTACCTCCTATAAGTTATAACATGCACAATTATTAGGCGTATATATAGGTATATAATAAAATATATTCGCTTGTTAGTTGTTCACTGGAAGAGCGAAAACACTAAACTAAATTGTTTTGTTGCTACCTCATTGTCAATCACTCCGCAAATGACTCTTTTGAGAGCCAATTGCCCCTTAGCATTGTAACAGGTCAGCAACACATTGGCAACACCTCTGGTATTGCAAATGGCGATAGACGACGGTAACCACTTACCATCAGGTGGATCTCCTGCCGGCTTATCAACCTTCTGACTAGTTCTGACTCTGACATAAATAAAAAAATGGAAAGAAATAACTTAAAAACTCCATCCTACATTTATTTTATGCGGTTATATTTTTGAAGTATCTATAAAATTTCAAGAGATCCCTCGATTTCCCCAGGGTCCCATCATCAGAACCTGATCTGATGATCATGGGACTACCTTTTCAAACAAAAAAAGAATTTTCCAAATCGGTCCAGGCGTCTTAGAGTAATCGGGGAACATACATAAAAAAACCTACGAATTGTGAACCTCCTCCTTTTTTGAAGACGGTTATTTTTTTTTTACTATTTTATGTATGTGAGTGATCGACCATATATCTGAGCTCTCAGATAAATTACAAATTACTCAAAACACTTCAGAATGGGGACAAAAATAAATCCACTCAGATTAAATAGAGGACGAGCACTCCTCGCTCGCCAAGGTCGTGATTACGGCATGTCTGGAGGACAGTCATTAAGCCCGCAACGCCACTTAACACTAATCCAAAACAATAGGTATCTATTTGTAAAGAAAATAAATATGACGCGTCCAGTCCATCCATGCATTCATGAGTCATGTTACTGCATAATTCCCAATGAATCTGCATGGTACCAAAAACGTTTTTATCCAAAGACGACTAAATATGTTATTGTTACAAATAATATGTTTATAATCAATAATATTATCCAGATTGAATCATTTATATGCGCTGCAATCATAATATGATTAAGAGCCTAGAATACATTTATGATATACTAGTTTCCGCCCCATGGTTTCACCCGCGTTATCTAGGGATTATGTTTTCCCGGGATAAAAAATAAATATTCCTGAGTATGTATATCTATGTGCCAGTGTCATCCAAATCCTTTGAGTACTTTTTACGTGTAGTGTGAGTTTGAATGTAGCAGGTAATCAATTTCTGGAACTACAGATCCGAATCTGAAAATTATTTGTTACGAAGTTACATTATCCCTCAGTGCTATATACCTACTAATATTAATCTCAGGAACACGGTGAAAACCACAGGAATTATATTATATTATTATTATATTATAGGAATATATATATAATATACCTATATATTCCTATAATTTTCCTGTAATGTTTTTAATAAAATTTCGTAGCAAAATGCTACGAACTTTACATAATTTGTTCGATGAACAGAATTCATAATGTTTTCTCATGAAAGGTAATGCTTATACGCTGCCAAATTACGTGAAGTTGAGTGGAGTAGATGTACTCGTACATTATAGCAACATAATCTTGGATTTAGTCTGAACGAGGTAGTAGCTGTTGCATTGTAATGACGCACACGACGCGACGACGTGCCGCGCCGTGCCGTGCGCGCTGATGATCAGCGTTATGCGCAGCGCAGCGGGGGAAAGCCCGTCTATTTACCAGCCGCGTATCTAGACTATGAGTATGTGTCTAGACATCGGTTCCAGGAGGTCGTGAGCCAACCGACCGCTTTCACATGTTTATACAGACACGCCGAAATGAGGTTCCTGGTACAATCGACGATTACGTGACGTAATTTCGAATTAATAGTTGTCTGTGACTATTTTCATTGAACAGGCGGTGTTGGTGATTTCACGTTTAGTCTAGGTTTGTAACCTATGTATTTCTGGACGTGATAATTGAGTCGCGTTCACCAATTACGCGTTTTAAAGCTCCGACAAAAGATTCATGGCCGCAGATGCTGACCGGTCATCTCGGACTCTATATTACTACCAACATATTTTATTTCTTTTTTTAACTCTTTGACTCAGGCGTGACATAGAAGGACGGAAGCTCAAATAAAATTATTATACAATTATAGGTACTAATAGATAGTAAGTATATAGACCTAATTTCAAATTAGTTACACAAGTAAAACCAGCTTTTCTTGCAACAAGGTGTACCTTACGTATTGTCTTTATTCTATGGTATTGTTAACCTCAAGTACGTGCAGGTTGGTTTGCTGTGAAACCAGGCAGATGGCTACGAGTACAGCGGGATCCTATTTATAGCTATTCCACTACACATAAAATGGCTGTGCACCTCTACATTGTATCGACACCACGGTAGATTCCTTATACCCTTATACTGTGTCGACGCGTCTTATTTATTACGTCGATGGTGCTTGCAGGAACCGGCCGCTGACGGCGCAGCGCGAGCGTTGGTTGTGGTCACAAAACTCGCAAAGCCGGCCCTCAACTAATCTCACATTCTCCGGTTCACTTCAACCTTTTTGCCCGTCTGCGGTGCACCCTGCCAAGCCTGAATGTAAAGGATTAAACTAAGTACATAAAGGGAGACGCCAGTTTTTGTTCCTGAATACGATTAAGGAATTAAATCAAACTTTGCGCCTTATCACCTCGCAATTTATGTGTTAAAATCCACCAAAAAATAATACCTTTATGGTATCGAGTGTGATAGACTCATTACTAACTTCTAAACAGCACACGTTTCCTTATTCCGGAATGCATGACTTATGACTTACATTCTATAAAATAAGCTTAATTGATCATGAAATAATAGTATGCATCGAATGTATATAAGATATGATCCATACTTAATATTATAAATGGGAAAGTTTGTGTGTGTGTGTGTGTGTGTGTGTATGTTTGTCCGTCTTTCACGGCAAAACGGAGCGATGAATTGACGTGATTTTTTAGGTAGAGATAGTTGAAGGGATGGGGAGTGACATAGGCTACTTTTATCCCTTTCTAACCCCCGCACTTCCTTAAAATGGGGGGTGGAAGTTTGTATGGAGCAATTTTCAAGGTAGAAAGCTAATAATTGGTACACAGACTCTTTGTTACCAACGAAAAATACCTGCCTTATATTTTTTTTTAATCTGCCCCCAGCCCCTAAAATAGGGAATAGAAATTTGTCTCTAACATAAAAACTCTCCGCAAAATTAGTACAGAAAAAAAAAGTTACGTGGAAATAGGTAGGTAGGGGTAAGTAGGGGTAGGTTGGGTAGATAGGGGTAGGTAGAAGTAGGTAGGGGTTGGTAGAGGTAGGTATGGGTTGGTAGAGGTAGGTAGGTATAGTTAGTTAGGTCCCAGTTTTTTATTTGTTCTCAAGGCAGGACAACGCCTGCCGGGTCAGCTAATTTCTAATAAAAAGTTAGATGAAGTCTAGAAATCGTAGTCATAGTAGTCATCATAGTCATCTTAGAAGATGAAGTCGTGTATATTATGCATACCTATTATTAATGCTGCGATTCATTCGTTTAAAAACGTAGACTCTGTCATTGAAAAGTGAAAAAGCGGATGTTGTTTGCAAATTGAATCGGATTATTTTAACAAATAGTAGATTGTTATTTTTAGAAGGATCGCAAGGAATCAATTCCGCGTTAAACCCTATACTTTTCATTTCGAATAGGTAGATGGTAAGAAATACTATTTTGGAAAATTATTTTATTTTCGTGTCTGCTCATGTTTTACTATTTAGTATCTTTGCTTTGAAATTTCTGGCAATTGATTTTCGATTAGGTACTGTATTTGCCTCGTCTTTAACCGAATTTAGGGTGAACATTTCAGAATCAGTTGAACTTATCTTTAATCAAATATTTGTCTATAACCGACATTTTGAATTCCGGTATAGCTTACAGAGTTAGGATGCTACCAAATAAAAAAGTATTTTGTTAAATAGTGTTTAGTTATCTGAATACACAATAAAAACATATGTTTTTTATTTTGAAATACTTGCTTGGCTATGGCTATTCTACTGAATTTTAATGTCTGGACTCTGGAGTACCTAAATCTAGCTAGCGTCACTGGTGATAATACTTCCTAAATATTGAAATTTTCTACCCGCAAGGCTATCGCGTATCGTAAGGAACACCATTCGTGATTTTGTCCAATGACACGCTACAACGAAGACCATTATGTAGGGGTGTTGAGCACTCATTGGATGATTTTCAATAATAGTGTTCGTTACGATTACCTACCAACATTGAGTTATTAATTTTGATTCTGTTATTTGGAATTGGTTTATTCGATGTTGTAAGGAGTTTTGTTTTATTGCTACAGAATACCTACATTGTGTTGATGGCTCTATAATTTGCCAATTCGTTGTGATTGATATTCACATTTAGAACCTTACGAAAAGATAAGTATAAAATTTCTAAGATAACCAGAACTATGGCGATGATATTTCAGTGGTAGTAAGTAGCATTGAATGCCGAGACGAAGATCGCGGGATCGAATCCTACAATGAGCTCTATCTTTCGGTGAAGGAAACTTCGTGAGAATACGTGAGTCTGGTCTGCACCCTCAAATCGAATATCAGTCACCACGTAGGTACCTTCCGATTTATTCCGACAGTTGCACTTGAACACATCATCACTAACCTGTACATAGTAAAAGAAGCCTTGCTTGAGACGAATCGTGCATCGTTATCTCATGAAACCAATACAATAATTAAATTGGCTGAATAGTTTTTTTTTTTGAATATTTTTGTGATTCAAGCTACATCAGGCTCATAAAGGTTATCTCACGTAACTATAATAGTATCAACTTACTTCAGACATATCTATTGTAAAAACTATCGTAGAATATCGATCTCTTGAACTCATACTCTCGGTACCTTCAGCACACCTATCGCACTTTTACGACACATTTATATTATTCTTCAGTGACCATATCGAGCTTATTTAAAATGAATTTTGATTGAATAGGTATTTATTAATATCTTTCAGTTCAATGCAATGTTTACTATTAATTCACCTATTCCATCAAAAATATCCTCATATACCTGGTCATCCATTTCTTTTGGGGAAATCCACGAAACATTAGATATATGACTATGTGGTACCCAAATACAATAGGTACCGAATTGTAGTTAACCGCAAACAGCGGTATAAGGTGCAGTATGCGGGGCGCGGGCGGGGGGAGGGGAAGTCTAGACAGGCCGCAGACGCTTGGAGGCTGCGCCGCGCCCGCCACCGACCGGCCGCGGCCGGCACTCACGCACACCAGCGCGCGGTGCATCGCCCGATTTCACTCTAACACTCACAGGGACAGCAGCGGTGCAGTCTGACCTCTACCAGTCAGACGGACATTGCATTTACCTACGTAGGTCTTTAATGTTTCATTTTTAAGACCAGAGACATACATACCTACTTAAATCCCGATTTTTTCTTGTTGTGACTGATAGAATTACTGTAGGCAGTTATCAAATATCAAGATGTATAATATTTTTTATTTTCTTATGTTGCTTTTTAGCTAATTACATTTAAATTACGATGTCTTCATGATGATGGTTCAAGAAAATAATGTTTCTGGAGTCTAAGCCTTGATGAGTTTTTATTCTATCGGGTTATTTTCAGTACAAATCCGTGCTCCGAATCAGTTGTGTTCATGAATGCCTGCCTGATCATCAGCGTCAATATTATTTTTTTAAGAAAATTTTGATGTCTGAATTTCTTGGTCTTCATATATCGACTGACTGTTTACAGTTTCTTTAAATTGTTCTTATTGAATTACGTTCTATCTATGTTTGTAGCTGTCAGTTAGGCTTGAAGTTAAATCATATTCTAGTCTTATGCATGCAGCTTCACTTGTGGAGAGTTTATTAGTATTTAGTTAAAATAATATATGTATCTAGTTATAACATATAATTACCATGATTTTAATTTATAGCCATCTGAATTTAATAATATTCAATGTGGAGCTTTATGCAATAGAAAATAATAGTTTGTTTAAAAAAAGACTGATTATCAGAATCAAGAAAGTTGATTTCGATGTAAAATATTCAGAATAATTTTTAAATAGAATAAATTCTCCAGAGATTTTCGTCCGAAAATGGACCAAATAGTAATGATAGCTCAACGAATTAACAAACTTATGAGGCAATCGACCGGTCACGTCTGTAGCAGAACGGAAGATTATTTAATGGAGCGGATGAGTCTTAGAGTGGAGACCGTGCCTTGGCAAACGTAATATGGGCCTCCTGAGGGACTGAAAACCTCAAAAACTGGGTGTGATGGACGAAGAAGAAGCCGATGTCCAGCAGTACATTTAAAAATAACTATGATTAACAGTTCACCATAAAATATATATACGAGCGCCATTGCTTCCGCCCTGCGGTTTCACCCGCGTTCCGAGGGGTCTTATGTGTTTTTCCGGGATGAAAAGTAGCCTACATGTTATTCCAGGGTTTATTCTCTATGTGCAAAGTGTCAACCAAATCCGTTCAGTAGATTTTACGTGAAAGAGTAACAAACATCCATAAATCTTCGCAAATATTTGCATTATAGGTAATATATTAATGGATATTAGGAATGAAGTTTAAAAAGATAATAAATAAACTTTCAAGCAAAAATAGAACCGCCTTCTACGGTACCTACTTAAGACTGACTGAATAATTACTATTCTCAAACCACTTGACCGATCGGACTAAAATTTGAAATACAGATAGCTATTATGTAAGCATGCACTAAAAACAGACTTGAAAATTCATCCCCTAGAACAGGGATGGCGAACCTTTACGTATCAACGTGCACGATCACTCGCTTTCGCTCATCATATTATAATACCTACTTCACACTTTTTTCATAGTGCATAATGAATTTTGTGATCAGTGACGTGCCCAAAATATTGTGTCGCGTGCCACTGGTGGCACTGATTAATAACAAAAAAAATCATCAACGCATTCCTCCAAGATATATTAGTAACATTTTCATGAAATAGTCGTATATGTTAGTAATATACCTTGGAGGAATATGTTGATGATTTATTTTGTTATTAATCAGTAAATATAATATACTACCATTCTTGTCGCAAATAACATGTTGATAACTTACGACCTATAACTGAGCTGCAATTAGCAAAAAACGTGATAAAATTTGAATTTAACGCCCCAACCGAAGCCTCCACTTGAAGGTATTAGATTAGATAGGTATATAGTTGCCAGCATATCTCATTTGTAGCAGGCTATCTATTGTCAAACAACATGACGAACAGAATGTGAAAAAACTACAACAAAGTGAATTAGAATATGGTAATATCATGAAAGTTATGAATACAGACTCAGTGAATTTTGTAATAGCAACAATGTAGCCAACGAACATAATTAATTACGTAAATCAATATAAAATTGCAGTATAATAATGCACTACTTAGGTACTACCTACATAATACAAATAAATAAAATTGAAGTACCTGTTTGTGAAATCTCTTACGTTATTACAACAAATATACAAACCCCGTTAATAGTAGTTTATGATACTGTTGCATAATAGGGGTTATTAAAACACAAGTGTGAGTCTAAGAACCGAGCCGTAGGCGTGGTTCTTAATAGTATCACACGAGTTTTTAATACCTAATTATGTGCAGTATCATACAGTACTTTATCTAAACTCATCTAATAATGTAATTTAAAGTTAAAAAACCGATAATATTTTGTCATAGGTTTTCATGACTTACGGGTATCGATTATTCGTCATTTCCATTGCCGCCTCCACAATTTCAGATCCAAGTTTATTTCACCTTAGTATTACTGCTATTTTTCTATCATTTTTGGCCAAAATAAAATATGTATGCAAAAAAAACAATACAATGAACAAACATTAATCATCATGGCGCCCAAATCCGTGTGGGGAAAAACTCCTAAGTTGAGATCTCTACCGCATACGCGACTACAGACAAAGTAAATTTGCATCTAAAATTATAATTGTTTAGTCCTGATGTCTGGCCACTTATAATTTTTTTTTCTTTATTATTTCGTTTGACAAGTTGACTGACAGTAATTGAAGTATTAAAACCCAAAAAACATTATAAGTGGCCACACTTGTCCAAATACTAGTACTTTAATGAAAAAAAGTTATTTTATAGCATTATCTTGGGAAGAAAACTGTACTATAATATATTTTATCTACTCTCATATCGTAATGTGCTAATTATGAAATCAAAAACAGTACTTTAATGACCCACTTTATGCACACCCGTGTATAATGATTCATTATAGTACAGTTTTGTTCCCAAGATAATGCTATAAAATAACTTTTTCTCTCTATTAAAGTACACTTTGGACCTATCAATAGTATAATCAATCGGTATCAATTCAATTTGACGACGACAGTGTGACAAATTTTTGACTTGAACTTTAGAGATAAGAATTTTTGGGAGTTGGCAACATGGATTTGATTATGTATATGATTATTGTGTTTGTTTATTTTATTGTTTTTGCCTACATACATATATATAATTTTGACCAAAAATGTCACAATTTTTTTTTTAAATACTATCGATTTTTTTTTATCTTTAAATTATATGAGTTTAGATAAAGTACTGTATGATACTGCACATAATTAGGTATTAAAAACTCGTGTGATACTATTAAGAACCTCGCCTACGGCTCGGTACTTCAACTTACACTCGTATTTAATAACCCCTATTATGCAACAGTATCATAAACTACTATTTTTAATTTCATTATAGACGGGTGTGCATAAAGTGGGTCATTAACGTACTGTTTTTGATTTCATAATTAGAACTTTACGATATGAGAGTAGATAAAAACAATTAATATGAAATATTTGTTACGTAACATAAAATCAAATAATAAACGTCATTAGATGATATTAATCTGTATATACTTCCTTGATAACATTACAAAAAAACATAATATTAGTATGAATGTATGTAATAATTGCAATATTGACGTGGCACTGCAGCAATGTTCTACGTCAACTGCACTCTGCTTATCTGTTCTGTTATTATTAGTAAGTACTTATTAACTAATTAAAAGATACCACTTATCAGTACCGTGAACATGTTAGTAATTCAGCCGCTATAATATTGAATATATGCTTAACTCAAAAGATACTAGGTATGTACTATTGTATTTTTTATTATTTTTTTAGTTTAGGTACAATGTTTTTGTGTGCTAATTAGGTACTCAAAACTCAAAATATCTACACCTGGAAATAAAAATGTAAATGAAATAAAGTATTAACACTTTATGCAAACAAAAATATATTTTTATCTACTCTCATATCGTAAAGTTCTAATTATGAAATCAAACAAAGTACTTTAATGACCCACTTTATGCACACCCGTCTATAATGAAATTAAAAATAGTAGTTTATGATACTGTTGCATAATAGGGGTTATTAACTACGACTGTGAGTTTAAGTACCGAGCCGTAGGCGAGGTTCTTAATAGTATCACACGAGTTTTTAATACCTAATTATGTGCAGTATCATACAGTACTTTATCTAAACTCATAAAAATAATGTCATTAAAAAAAATTGAATTTCTACCAACTTTGCAAAAAAAAAAAAAAATTTTGCTATTTTTTGTGACATTTTTGGTCAAAATGATATGTGTAGGCAAAAACAATAAAATATAATCATATACTTAATCAAATCCGTGTTGCCAACTCCCAAAAATTCTTACCTCTAAAGTTCAAGTTACAAAATTTGTGACATTGTCATCGTCAAATTGAATTGATACTGATTGATTATACTATTGATAGGTCCAAAGTGTACTTTAATAGAAAAAAAGTTATTTTATAGCATTATCTTGGGAACAACAACTGTACTATAATGAATCATTATACACGGGTGTGCCTAAAGTGGCTCATTAAAGTACTGATTTTGATTTCATAATAAGAACATTACGATATGAGAGTAGATAATAGTAGTTTATGATACTGTTGCATAATAGGGGTTATTAACTACGAGTGTGAGTTTAAGTACCGAGCCGTAGGCGAGGTTCTTAATAGTATCACACGAGTTTTTAATACCTAATTATGTGCAGTATCATACAGTACTTTATCTAAACTCATATAAATAATGTCATTTAAAAAAAAATAATTTCTAGCAATTTTGCAAAAAAAAAAAAAATTGCTATTTTTGTGACATTTTTGGTCAAAATTATATGTGTAGGCAAAAACAATAAAATATAATCTATACTTAATCAAATCCGTGTTGCCAACTCCCAAAAATTCCTACCTCTAAAGTTCAAGTTACAAAATTTGTGACATTGTCATCGTCAAATTGAATTGATACTGATTGATTATACTATTGATAGGTCCAAAGTGTACTTTAATAGAAAAAAAGTTATTTTATAGCATTATCTTGGGAACAACAGCTGTACTATAATGAATCATTATACACGGGTGTGCCTAAAGTGGGTCATTAAAGTACTGATTTTGATTTCATAATAAGAACATTACGATATGAGAGTAGATAAAATATATTATAGTACAGTTTTCTTCGCAAGATAATGCTATAAAATAACTTTTTTTCATTAAAGTACAAATATTTGGACATGTCTGGGCACTTATAATGTTTATTGGGTTTTAAGACAGGTTGACTGACAGTAATTGTCAGTCAACCTGTCAAACGAAATAATAATAAAAAAAACATTATAAGTGGCCAGACATCAGGACTAAACAATTATAACTTTAGATGTCTGTGGTCGCGTATGCAAGCGGTAGAGATCTCAACTTAGGAGTTTTTCTCCACACGGATTTGGGCGCCATGATGATTAATGTTTGTTTATTTTATTGTTTTTTTTTGCATACATATTTTATTTTGACCAAAAATGATAGAAAAATAGCAGTGATACTAAGGTGAAATAAACTTGTATCTGAAATTGTGGAGGCGGCAATGGAAATTACTAATAATTGATACCCGTAAGTCATGAAAACCTATGACAAAATATTATCGATTTTTTACCTTTAAATTACATTATTAGATGAGTTTAGATAAAGTACTGTATGATACTGCACATAATTAGGTATTAAAAACTCGTGTGATACTATTAACTGCTACGGCTCGGTTCTTAAACTCACACTCGTATTTTAATAACCCCTATTATGCAACAGTATCATAGACTACTATTAATAAGAACAACACCAATTAAAAAAGAGAGATAATAAAAAAATAATGTTGTAGGTATGGAAGTACATACCTATAGGTACCTACCTACATTACGATCACGATATTAAATATTCGAAATGGCCTCCATGTCCAATAAGATAGGTTCTTTTCCATGATGAATTTGTAGCAGCTAAGCCACCCAATAAAGTATTCGAAATTCAAAATTTTGAAACGATCAGACTACTAAACTTTTATTTTGTTGCCGAGCTCATACTTGGCAGCAATTATTTTCTCGAAATAAGGAACTTTCCATTACTGCACTATATGGGAAATGTCTATCTGTCTATCTTGGCCCCATAGAGACATTTGATCCTTGTCGGAGGCAGGATTTAAATATTTTGAAAAATCGCCGATTTCTCGCTTACTATATATTTTTGACGCTATTCTGTCATCAAAATATGTAGGTACACATTTAGGACGTATAAACAGATATGCCATGATATCTATAGCTTCATATGTATAATAATAAAAATAATGTCATTTGAGTGATTATGGAAGGCCGCGAAGTCGGAGAATCATTAGAATTCAAACCTAAAACGTAATTGTTGAAGATGTGAACTAAGTTTATCTCCACCTTCATTTCGTTTTCCATCAAACTATCCAGTTGTTTGTCTTGGAACGATCTATTGATCGTTCAAGCTATAGTGATCATGCATCCCAGTTTAAGCCCGCGTATAATTTCTAGAAAATTAACAACCATGACATTTGATATGCGCTTATAGGTATAATATGTACTTTTTTATACCTATAAAAAAGTGCGCTTAAGGTGCGAAAATTTTATCCGGTTTGACAACACGCAGTTCTCCGCCGTCTACGTCCAGCTACTTTCCGACGACATCAACTTATTTAGTACCTTTACATCTGGAGAAAAGACGTTATGTTCAGTTTTCCAGTAGGTATTTCAAAACTCATTTCGTCTGTAATGACCGATAAGATTATAAATAAATACTTATTCTTACAATTACGACTTACACCTTACTAATTAAAAAAAACATTTTTGTTTGGCTATACACTTGACCACAAGAAAACCAAGATAATATTTATTTAGAATGAGAACTATCTTTCCACAGCTGCATTGCCAAAATCTACGATATTATTTAAATGAGGAACCGCTATAAACATTGAATTCAATAAAATTAGGAATTTTTAAAGCTAGTGCTAGTGGACGCACCATTAACACATAATTGATTAACATGTATGTGAGTTAATAGCATTTAATGCGGGCGGAGAGAAGAACAAAGCGGAACACCGGGTGCAGAGCGAGCGATAAGCGCGGCGTCGACGCGGCGCGAGTGCGAGCGCGGGCGCTGCGCGGGGCGGGGCGAGGCGCTTGAGGTCGACGCTCTACACGTAAACAGATAACTCCGATTGATTACACCACTGCCCACTCTTTAGCGACTCCGATACACCACATACTTGCACATAAAAGGCTAGATTCATATCAAAACTTTTGGTTCAAAGCACTCATATCATTTCCCACGCATAGAGTAAATAAAGGAGAAACGCACCAATAATAAGCCTGTATTGTTGCTTTAAAAAATATTTTTAAAAAAATTTAAGTACCCACCTATGCCCCTTCTAGGCTTCGTGTGCTTACCAACTTCGCCTACATCATCACCAACCACTGTGAGATTGTGTGATTTTTTTAAATCGAACTGGCACCCATACGCAGAACACAAAAAAAAAAGAAATAAGGCGCGATTGTAAAGAATGTATTGTGAGGAAAACAAAAGACGGTATTGTGATTTGACTCTGGAGGTTTTTTATTGTCTCGCATTTGGTATGAAAAGTAGATAATAAAGCCTGACTTCGTCTTGGGCGGCTTGAAGCCCTCGCTTCACTCAGGACTCTACATAATTATTATCTCGTTACACTCAGGATCCAATATGCCGCCGCGCCCGTGTCATAAGACACAGCTTTACCCCCTTGGTACATACTCTATCTACTATTTAATCGAGCAAGTTTAATGAAAATGTTGAAGTATTTTTCGCGACTTCAGAGTTGGGCACGTCTACTTTAAAGCACTCCATGTGAATTTCAACAGGTACTACTAGTCTAATAATTCTCTATTGGAAGCGTAAAAAATCGTCTTATTGTTAGTTTATCTAACATTTATTGAAACTTCTATTATGTTAGCTTCTTTGTTTATCTTTGTGTAGTCTGTAAAATTTACATTTCATCATTATGAAGGGAATAAAAACTAGCGTCGACTGCACTCGAAATCATGTAGATAAGTACTGGATAGGTAGATTATATTTGCAATGACTTTAACATTATTATTGCAATAACAATGCATACATCCGCTTACATTACATCCATACAACCTTCTTGTAACCTGCTTATTTTTCTCAAAATCACACTCATTTTATTGCACGGTATTCAAATAAAAACCTCAGTGAATGAAATGTGCTTACATAGTATGACCGACCATATGGACCATTTTAAGGACATTTTTTTATCGTACTTTGTTAAACAAAGGGGCTAAAATGATCATACGAAGTAGTTATCATACAAGCTTCTGCTATGAATATTAGCTGAGAAAAACAGGTTGCTAAAAGTAAATATACAATATTTTTACTTTGTCTATGGGCTAAACTTTGACAAACACCGAATTAAAATTTGTAGTATTTGTATAGGATAACTCGTTTATGAATTTTTATTATACTAGCTTTAGCCGTTGCAGAGAACTCTTACAAGAGTTTGAAGACACATTATTTCCATCGATAATAACATCCTCGAAAAATATAATATGGAGGAACAAGGTTCCTCCATTGAAAAGGCAAGGTCGTGCCTGGAGACCGCGGTTCCCAGACACGATGACCCAGCCTGGCAGAAGATCTTCCCTTTTAAATGGAGGTATCATCCACCTTGTTCCTCAATAATAATATTTTTAAACAGGCCTTACGGTTTCAGAGATATTAAGATTCATAGTACGTGAAATCGCGGAAAAAATCGCCGGGTCTTACTTAGGAAAAAAAAATCTGGAATTAAAATTATCTATGTAAGTAAGTAAGTATTGATGACACAAATGCTAATTGTAATGACAGAAATTTACTGTAGACCAACAACAACCATTACAGCATTTTTGCGTGGCAACTAGCAATTCAGATATATTATATTCAAAACATATCATACAAAAGACATCAACGCGTGGGCTTGACAATTGAGTAAATGAATAAAAACTCAAAAACAGATTTTTATTTAATAATTGAAATTAATAACATAATGTTCATTATAATACCGATAGCTATCGGAATCGTCTTTTATTTTTTGTATTGGCTACCTGATTTTTATTCCGATGGCTAATGTCAAATGATTAATTGTTATGAGAAGTAATTACAATCCAATAAAATAAAATTGCTACCTACTACATAATTAAGATAGTTATCTGATGACAAAGGTTAAATGTGGACTACATAAGAATACCTATAAATTATTTATAGATGATTCTTTAAGCTTCCAATAGAGTATTATTATTATTACCTATTGAAATTCCAGTAGCCACTCTAAAAACAGCCAATAATAATTTGGTAAAGCGGCCGTTAGTGAAACTATGCCCTTTATCAACTGAATAGCATATTTCATTTCTAAATTTATCTATCTTAATATAATAACAAAAGCATTAACTACAAATAAATAAGAATTTAAAAATCTACTATGAAAAGGAGTTAGTTGATGATAAGGCACGCACGAGCTAGTGAAAGCAAGTATTTACTGTAAATAAAAAGACAATTTAAAAATATAATTGCAGACGGTGCGGTGCGGGCGTTGTGTCGGTCGGCGACGCGACATCGCACGTCGTCGTCGCACGGGCGGCGAGCGGCGGGCGGCCAGCGACGGGCGGCCACAGCGCTGTGGCCAGCGACGAGCGGCGGCGGACGGCTGCTGGCGCCAAAGCGGGAGTGCTAATGAAAATTTTAAGTAACCGGTGTAATCGCATATACTGCCGCGCTGGTCCAATCACCAAGCGAATATCATATTATATTATAATCCAGAAATTATATAGCATCAGTATGAAAATAACTACTCCTATAAATAGCTAGTGCAATAATTAGTGTAGTTATAATTTGACACAAATTAACATCAATATATGTCATATAAAATGCATATAAAATAAACTCTGGAGAATCGATCATTTGTGGTTTTTAGGGTTCCGTTCCGTATCAGATTATCAACCTTTATCACAATCAACCTCACACATTCATTAATTCGCTGAGACTTTCGCAGGACCTTGCCAACACATTAAGAATTTTATTTCTTTTTTATTAAATACGAGTGTGAGTTTAAGTTCTTAATAGTATCACACGAGTTTTTAATACAAAAAAAAAACAATAAAATAAACAAACATTAATCATCATGGCGCCCAAATCCGTGTGGGGAAAAACTCCTCAAGTTGAAATCTCTACCGCATACGCGACCACAGACCAAGTAAATTTGCATCTAAAATTATAATTGTTTAGTCCTGATGTCTGGCCACTTATAATGTTTTTTTCTTTATTATTTCGTTTGACAAGTTGACTGACAGTAATTGAAGTATTAAAACCCAAAAAACATTATAAGTGGCCAGACATGTCCATATACTTGTACTTTAATGAAAAAAAGTTATTTTATAGCATTATCTTGGGAAGAAAACTGTGCTAAGTTACAGTTTTCTTCCCAAGATAATGCTATAAAATAACTATTTTTCATTAAAGTACAAGTATTTGGACATGACTAAACAATTTAACTTAGTATTATATTCTCTTTGTTAACAATTAGGAATCAATCAGTATCAATTCAATTTTAGATGCAAATTTACTCTGTGGTCGTGTATGCGGTAGGGAGTTTTTCCCAACACGGATTTGGGCGCCATGATGATTAATGTTTGTTTATTTTATTGATTTTATTGCATACATATTTTATTTTGGCCAAAAATGACAGTAAAATGGCAGTGATAGTAAGGTGAAATAAACTTGGATCTGAAATTGTGGAGGCGGCAGTGGAAATGACGACTAATCGATACCCGTGAGTCATGAAAACTTACAACAAAATATTATCGATTTTTTACCTTTAAATTACATTATTAGATGAGTTTAGATAAAGTACTGTATGATACTGCACATAATTAGTTATTAAAAACTCGTGTGATACTATTAAGAACCTCGCCTACGGCTCGGTACTTAAACTCACACTCGTGTTTAATAACCCCTATTATGCAACAGTATCATAAACTACTATTTTTAATCTCATTATACACGGGTGTGCATAAAGTGGGTCATTAAAGTACTGTTTTTGATTTCATAATAATTAGAACTTTACGATATGAGAGTAGATAAATAGCATTATCTTGGGAAGAAAACTGTACTAAAATATAATTTTTTAATTTCATTATAGACGGGTGTGCATAAAGTGGGTCATTAAAGTATTGTTTTTGATTTCATAATTAGAACTTTACGATATGAGAGTAGATAAATAAATAAATGTCCTATGATATCCTACAGGCTAAACGAATTCGATTGAAACGAATTTATTTCGGACTAGCCTACATAACCGAATAACATATAGGATATTTATCATCCCGAGGTAACATTAGATCCCTCGAGAATATGGGTAAAACCGCGGGGCGGAAGCTAGCAAGCAACATTAAACCCACTGGCCGGAAATATTAAATCTGCTAGATAACATAAACGCTGTATGCTTATGGCTTAAAAACAAGGCTTCAGCGGCGGGTGTGAGGCAGGCTGTAGGAGGGTACAGTGGCCACATGCTCCGGTGCATCGCGCGCGACCTCAGTGCAGTGACCGACCCGCCGCCCGCCCCTCGCCCGCCCCTTGCCCGCCACTCCAGCGCCACCCGCCCTGTGCAGGCTGCATTGCTCCATTCGATGTCAAATGCATACATTTTATTTATGTATCAATTGTAAGTGCACATGTATCAGTCAGTAGAAATTATGTATAACACTGAAATATGGAATAATGAAATGAAATATTATTTATTCAAATAGACCTTCACAGGCACTTATGAATAGTCAGACTCTAATGCACGGTTCGGAAGGTAGCTTATATAATATTCAATAGGGTATATAGTTGACTGATATTAAATATTATTAATTTATTGAGATTATATAATCAAAATACCTACTTTATATAATAACTAATTTCGAAATGAAATTTAAATCTTACCAAAGTTTTTGTCTGTCTTACGTAATAAAAAACTTTTAACAAACAATAGAACAGAGTTATTTTCAGTTACTTCAAAACTGTCAGATTAGTTATGGTCGGTTGCATAAAGCGCGGTCATAGTCAGGTTATAGTTAGGTTACGGTTATAGTTAACTTTAACCGCCGAAAGAAAGCAAACTGGGTTGTTTGTGTCACTTTAACTAAAATTTTAACCGTAAACATAACCCACTAAGGGAGATCGCTCTTCGTCAAAGTGACTCTAGGGTCAAAGCATGCATGGTAATGTACGATAGTTCCGGAATTTCCTATGGTACTTTAAATACCATAGACATCTTAGGTTTTCCTGTAATCTATAGGTAAAGAACTATCATCTGCACAAATTTTTTTGAAATAAGATCGGCGGGACTTTTTGGCGGGAACTTGAGAAGTGACGTTGCGTTTTCGTTTTATTTTCATAAAATCGTGTATTTTGAGTTTTATTGAATATTATCGGTGGTATTTTGTCCAATAAAGATCAATACAAGTGCACCAGTGAAGTGAAATGAAATGATTACGTGTATAGTGGCTTTTCAAGTTGTCTCAAGAAGTCCATGAAAAGTTTTAGTAGAACGGCTACCATCGTACTAAAACCTAACTAAACTGACTGACTATGACTATGACTCGAAGAAGATTTAACATGACTTGAACTTTGAAACTTGACGATTGACGAGAATTTAATACATGAAGAATATAAAAATACCTACATTGCTCAACTTGACACTGGCAAAATATACGAAGTGTGATGCCAAAACTAAAAAAAAAAAAAAAAAAAAAAAATAAGATAAGCGTGTGACTTCAAAAGCGACGTAACTTTTCTATTTTTATACAAATCACTGGTTCGATCTCAATTAGAATACGCAACATCAGTATGGAAACCGCATTACAAGTGTTATATTAATGACTAGCTGTTCCGCGCGGTTTCACTCGCGTTCCCAGGATAAAAAGTAGCCTATAACCTTCAGGAATAATGTAGTTTCCTATTAGTGAAAGAATTTTTCAAATCGGTTCAGTAGTTTCGGAGCCTATTCAATGCAAACAAACAAACAAACATACAAACAATCAAATTTTTCCTCTTTATAATATTAATATATGTAGATTAGTATAGATTATTATTATTATTTGTTTTGGTTTCTTTTTCTCGGTTTCTTTTTACAGAAAGACCGGTCATTTGCTATACCTACGGGCTTTCAGCCAAGTAGATATAGAATAAGGTAAATTATTGGATATTGTCGTCCGAATGTAAAAAAATTCGAACGATGCGACATGTATTAAGTATTGTAGCCTTTTGTAAATTTATATATAAAGTTTCATGAAGATCTAACATTTTTAAACTATGGTGCAAATGTTTGGGTATAATACCAGTAGTGGACAATACAATGGGTACGATGTAATCTTTATTTTGTTTCCATATCCTAGAGACTTCGTCTTTAAGGTCTGTGTATTTGTGAATTTTTTCAGTTATTGTTTTTGTTAAATTGTGGCTATTAGGTACTGCAATACTCAAGTATGTAATTTTATTAGTTTTGTCTTGTAGGATAATATCAGGTCTATTGTAGTGTATGGTTCTATCAGTAAGAACAGCGCGATCATAGTAGAGCTTATGTGTGTTATTTTCTAATACAGGGCTAGGTGTATATTTATAGTATGGTGTACGAGTATGTGTGTCTTGTGGATGTTTATGTTTGAGTGCAACTTTTTGGTGTATAATTTTTGCTAACTGATTATGTCTGTGAGTATAATCGGTCTGTGTGAGGTGAGGGCATGCTCCTGTAATATGTTGGATGGTTTCAGAGTGAGTGTGACATTTGCGGCATTTATCATCCTGTAGAGTGTTATCTTTGATTATGTGTTTTCTATATTTTTTTTGTATTTATAATTTGGTCTTGCAATCAAGCCCTCAGTTTCCGGGAAAAGCGAACCGATTTTAAGCCACTTGTTGGATGCCTCGGCGTCTATATGCGGCTGTTCTAAGTCGTGTGGATGGCGCCCATGAAGTGCTTTTTTCCTCCATTCCTCGATTTTTATATTTTCTTCTTCTTGGTAGCTAAGGGTGGGTTCATCAGACTGCTTTGCTAAATTTTGTGGCGTAAATCCAGTATCATTTTCTGTAACTGTTTGTTATGTATATTGCTTGTTTGTGCTTTTTTTTTGCTTTTTGTTTGAAAAATCTATTTAAATTATGAATTTGCTTTTTTAGTAGATGATGTATATTTATTAGCCCTCGTCCACCCTTTTGTCTTTTTATTGTAAGTAGATTGTAACTATGGCAGATTTTGGATGTAGATTATTGTATCTGGTTAGGGTACTTCGAGTTTGACGTTCTATGGTGTTTATATCCGTCTTAGTCCACTTAATGATACCAAAAGAATATGTCAGAATTGGAATAGCAAATGTATTTATCGCCTTTGTGAGATTTTTTCCAGCGAGTTGTGTTTTGCATAAATTGTTGTGTGGTCTAAACCTTTCAGTTGGTGGTACCCTAAGTATTTATATAAGTCATTTGGGTCCATTGATGTTATGTATCCAATCTCATCCACTGAGTAGTCACCAGGACCTACATTTCCTTTAATTATGGGTAATATTTTACATTATTCTAAACCAAATTCCATATTAATGTCTTTACTAAATTCTGCGGTAGTATCAATAAGTTTTTTCAATTCTTTTACTGTTTTTGCATATAATTTAATGTCATCCATGTAAACTAAGTGGGATACTAACGTTGTTTCGTTGTTATTATGTTTCAGTCGATATCCGGCCTGACAACAACTCAGTAGTTGAGACAAGGGATTTAGGGCGAGACAAAACCATAAAGGACTCAAGGAATCTCCCTGATAGATACCGTTTTTAATAGAAATTTGTCTAGTAGTCACTATGTCATTTTTATTACGTAGATTAAGGGTTGTTTTCCAGAGATGCATGGTATTTTTTTAAAATCTTATTATAGTTGGGTCAATCTTATAAATTTCTAATATTCTTATCAGCCAGATGTGAGGGATACTGTCAAAGGCTTTTTTGTAGTCAATGTAAGTACAATGTAAATTTCTGTTTTTTGATGTTGCTTGTTTGTGAATAGTGGAGTCAATAATGAGTTGTTCCTTGCATCCCATATGGCCCGGCCAACACCCGTTTTGCTCTTCTGCTATTATATTGTGTTGTTCTACGTGCGTATTTATTTTTACTTTATTGCTGGCGTGATAATTTTATATATTGTAGGTAAACAGGTTATGGAGGAACAAGGTGGATGATTCCTCCATTGAAAAGGGAAGATCTTCCGCCAGGCTGGGTCATCGTGCCTGGGGACCGCGGTCCAACTGTTGATGTTGGAATCTTGTATATATGTGAATCTGAGAACAAACTCCACTAGCGCGATGTAGATTTGTATGTGGATAGGTCTGAATGTAGTGTTGATCTATTGCAGCGCCATCTATTCATTCGTCGTATGAACTATGTAGCTGACAGGGGTCGCTACATCACTCCCTTCCTAGACCAGAAGTCGATCTGTTGTTGCGTCAGTGCGTAATGCTTGCAAGTGCCAGTGCTGCGCTGTTGTCTGCGGTGAGTCGAGACAGAGCGGGGTTGCTGCGACGGTTGAGCCATGAAGTCCACGTAGTGCAGAGACCGCCACGCCGGAGGAGATGATCCGGGCGTGTGCTGCGGTGGAACTGTGCTGGCGATGAGTTGCCGCTGGGTTGTGCCTTGCAGGACCAGGAAGCACGGTGCATCGGCTGCGTTGGACCTGATTGAGGCGATGTTGGCTTGCTGTGTTGACGGCAGAGACTTGGATGCTGATGCGGAGTGATGAGCGTTGTAATGCTCAGAAGTATGGTTATGTTCAGTGAATGGAGGGATTGAAAGTTTCCCATCCATCACGTCGGGGTCACCACTATGGAGGAACAAGGTGGATGATTCCTCCATTGAAAAGGGAAGATCTTCCGCCAGGCTGGGTCATCGTGCCTGGGGACCGCGGTCCAACTGTTGATGTTGGAATCTTGTATATATGTGAATCTGAGAACAAACTCCACTAGCGCGATGTAGATTTGTATGTGGATAGGTCTGAATGTAGTGTTGATCTATTGCAGCGCCATCTATTCATTCGTCGTATGAACTATGTAGCTGACAGGGGTCGCTACAAGGTGATTGGTCTGTATTTTGATGGATCAGATGTATATTTACCCTTTGGTATCATGTAAGTTATGCTTTTTGTAACAAATTCTGGTAAGTCTTGTTTTCCTAGTAAAATATCTGTGATATTCTTAGCTAATACATGATGTAATGTGTAGAATTTATTGTACCAATAGTTGTGTATATTGTCTACTCCAGGCGATTTCCAGTTATGAAGCTTACTTACTTCTACATCTACTTCTGATATTTTATCAAATTTCATTTCATCTATTGAGTTCCATATTTCTTCTTCTTCCTTTACCCATTTTGCATTATTATTGTGTTCTGTTTCTATTTCCCAGATATTGGACCAAAATCTTTCTAGATCCTCCGCTGTTGGTGTTTCTGAATCATTGTTTACATTGTTGTCTTTGTCGCTATTAAAATTTCTATACAATATTTTTTCGTTGTTTTTAAATAAAACATTATGTTGTTTTCTTTTTTGTGACTTTTTGTATCTAGCTAATCTATGAGCTTTGAGTGCTAATTTTTGTTTTAGAGTGTCTAAGAATTCTTCTGGTGTTTTGTTGCAATCTTCATGTCTTGTGTGTATAGTAAGATTTTTAAAAATTTGTTCTACTCGCTTAACTATTTTTCGTGATCTATTGTTGTTTATGTATTGTGTAAGTTTTCCTATATCTGCGCGGAGTCTATCGATGTCTTTTTCTAGCCTTATTTCCCACTGTTCTTTTATATTATCTCTTGCTCGTGTCTGATATATGTTGTCTCTTATTTTATATCCAAGTTCTTGGGAGATAATCAGAGCAGAGCAGTATATGAGTGTATGTATTTATTATTATATTATTATTATTAGTATAGATATTGAAAGAGTCCAGAAGAAGTTCCTGCGCAGTGTGAATTTTAAATACAATCATAGCCTTATGATCTATTGAGGAAATATAAATTACTAGATTTCGAGGCTAGGAGACGACAACTGGATGCCATGCTGTTATATGATTTATGTCACAATCGGTATGATTGTCCTGAGCTGATTGATATGGTTCGCTTTAAAGTTCCTAAAAATCATAACGCGTTCAAACAAACATACAATCCCTTCAGCTTTATTACTAGTTTAGAAAGATATAGATGTCAAAGTTTTTCCTTGCTTTATAGAAATCTTTCTTCTTTTTATGCTCGACTTGGGGGGTGCACTTTTGTGCCCCCAGATACGCGCTCAACTTAGCCAGTACAGGCAATAGAGGTAGGTACTCACAAGTCTGCTTTTTTAAATACGTTTAATCCTATTGTTATGTAATCTGAGCTTTAAATCTAGCAAACAAGCATACCTACAGTGCGCGTGATGGTAATGGATAACCCATATAGATAGACGCTTGCAACACTAGGGGTAGGTATAACACGCGCGTTGCCGACCCTGTAATAATCTATTCACACATTTCTTGCTGCCCTATGATGGCCTATGCACGTAGTAATACCTAAGTATTTGTTTGTTGTGTATCTAGTCAAGCGAGTAGAACGCTCACGGCCACGTTATTTTTGAGATAGCTACCAGCAGATTAGAAACCGGATTAATATATTTTTGTGAACATCAGTTCAAAATAAACGTAGCGAGTAAAAGTAAATAAACGTTAATAATGAGTGGGTTTGAGGCAGATGAATGTAGAAATAATATGCCAACCGATAGTTTAACTACTCGTTGTTAAGTTTTAATTATTATCCTGTACCAAAATTCAAGTCACTCACTTACGTCATTCTGTCAAAAATTGGGTATACTAAATAAACTATTCGCAGTATTCGTCAATAAAAGCACCTGTATCGTCGTTCCAGCTCATTCAACTCCTACTAATATTATACAGGATGAATTTTTTAAGTGGGCGTGGTAGACCAAATCCTAAAGTATAGGGAATAGCGAAAAATGCTGAAAGGAGTCTCGGGGCCGATTATGATAAAAACTAAAACTGTATACTTGGATTTTCAAAAATATTATTTGCCTTGCCGGGAATCGAACTCATTGATTTTGAAAATTACACAGCCTGTATTATTGCTCCATATCATAGTGTCGCTTATAACGATCAATTTCTGGGAAGTAATGTTGTCTTTTTATTCCGGGAGCGCGTTTGAAACCGCGACGGACTTATCTAGTTGTATTAACACTATGGTAGACTTTATAATAATCTATTCGTATAGGTGTATACCTAGATAAAGAAGATTTAATGATAATATTATTTAGCGACTTTCAAGGTTTTCGTGCCATTGTGGTATATTTATACCACACGACCATACGGCCTGCCTGATAGTATGCGGTTACAGTACCTACACTACAGCCAATACCAATATAGGTATAGGTACATATTATTATTTAATTTATGGTAAAGGCTTAAAATATACCCATTACTTTTATACCGGTAGGCAATATGAATGGTACCTAATCCATGTGTGATAATATATAAATGAAGAATTCAATAATTTTATAATACGGATTCTCTAGTTTTTATTATGTATTCAGATTGCAAATTATGAAACATGCAACACTCCTGTTGCACAGAATATTTATACAGGTGGAGCTTCCCGACGTATGAGAGTTCAACGTAATGTCAAACACCTATCTATATCAGAAATAATTTTAAGTCTAAATATAAACCGTGCATAAGAATTCACAACACAGAGAGCGCGAGACAGTGAGATAGTGCGAGTCTCTGTTTCCTTGCCAATAGCTGCGACGTTGTATCTATTGACACGGGCCAGCAACACGTTCGCCGCCGACTATTTTGAGTAGACGGATGGCGCACGTGTAGAGCGGTGGCGGCAATGGAGGCGACTCCGGGCCCTCGCCATCACCTCGCTGATAAGCTTTCAATGAAAAATCTGAAACTTTGTAGGCTCATATTGAAGACCGCTTCGGCGGCCGCGTTGCAGTACTGATCGCATCACCGCCCCCCCGCAATTTCGCGTAAAATTGGCAGCGTGCGGCGGGCGGATGGCGGCAGCGGCGCGGTGCGACGCTCCCGAAATAGTGTTCGGGTGCGGTCGTACGCTCTCGGGAGCGGCGCCCCAGTCGCCGTGTGGCCGCGCGCGCGCACCCGCGTCGCTTCGTCAGCCGTCCTGACGCCGCACGAATACCCGGGTGAAGGAACAAGCTCGCCGGTGCACAAGTCAACGGTGCGCGTATTTCGGTCGTGAGAGGGCCCCGGGCCGCGTCGGGCGCGCTGCCCGCGCGCTGGCCGCCGTGCTCTGGTGGTGGTGCGTGGCGCTGCTGCGGCTGGTCGCGCTCTGCGCGCCTCCCCCCGGCCCGTCCGGCGTCGGTGCGCCGCCGCCGCCCTCCGCCCGCGCCGCGGAAGATGTACCGTCGGCGGCTGCCTGCGCGAGCGCGCCCTCCAACAACACCGAGTCCACTCCGCCCGCGCCGCCGACCGCGGCACCTGATCCGCCCCCACATACCGGTCAGTACACCTGCTACCTGTATCTGTTGCTGGGACACTTTACCTACTCGCGACCTGCTCGTTTCAGCTTTTCTACATTTCAATCAATAGCCTCAACAGTATAGTAGTATATTAAGAAGCGCACGTGGAACCATCACATACTTATATTAGGTAGGGTAGCATAAGTAGATAGCTACAGGATGTGATGGTTTTTGCTTTCTTATAATCTTAATATGGCACTATCTTAGATTATAAATAAAGCTCTGTCCCAATGTCAATAGAACACATGATAGCAATTAAAAAGTCATAGAATGTTACCAAATAACCTATTATTTTACCGATCAATTTATTTCAAAATCAAAATCAAAAACTCATTTATTCAGTTTACGCCCTAATAAGGCACTTATGAATGTCAACAGTTAATTTTTTTTGACTCTACTACCGGTTCGGAATAGACTATTATAACCTACGTTACTGTAATCCTATTCAATCCTTACTGATGTTATAAATGCGAAAGTTTGCGTGTGTATGTAACCACACAGTTCCGTAATAGCTGAACGGATTCTTAAGATATTGGTTACTTTAGAGTTTAGATCCTCGAATATGGAACTTCCATCCTAGAAACACGAGTGAAACTGTGGAGGACAGGTAGAATAATCTATACAAATATTATCTTCCTAATAACGGAAAAAATATTTATAAACATAATTTCGGCTAAATCTAAATAACTGTATTACAATTTCGTTTATGTAATAATTTTGTAATCCAATTTATTACGCAGACATAAAACCCGTGTCTAGTGCCAGAAAATCGATACGGATCTTTGCTACAACCTCCTACACTTTACCTGTCTCCTGATCTTAGTGTGATATGAAGATAATATCTTCATATCACAAATTGTGAACTACAGAAATCCATTGATTAATTATTGTATAATTGGTTCGAGACTTGTAAACATTTTTGTGATTATGAAAGGTGAACACGGAGAGAAACGTGGTATTCAGTAGGTGCGGCGCGCGGGGCGCGGTGGTGAGCGGAGGGGCGCGCGGATATGGGTTATCAGAACGAAGGTTCTACCGCTCGCCCGCTGCCGCCGCCACCCGCCCGCTCCGCCACCCTTCGCTGAAATCTCTCGCCCTCGATTCACCCTCCACACCACTGACGCCTCACGCGAAATTTCTGATACGCACTGCGCAATCACAATGTTCCAACTGGACGAAATGTATCAACACACGACTTACGCAATAAGAAAATACAGTTATTAACAAAGACAAAACAATTGTATTGCTTTTCTCAGAATTAAAACGAAAATGGATATCAAACAGACAGGTCAGAAAGGTTGCGATAAGCGAGCCAACATTATACGCAAATCATTATGATAGGCATATTGTTGTGTGATTCAATTTGCTAATTAGACCGTTCACTAATGAACGAGACGATGTCTAAGGTCTCACAATGAGTGATAAAAATATTATCTATTTATTAGTCTTACCATAAAAAAACAAAATAATTTGATTCCGCTGTCGTTTCCAATTATTTACAACTAGCTTCCGCCGCGTTCCCGAGGGATCTTATGGTTTCCCGGGATAAAAAGTAGCCTATGTTATTCCAGGGAATATTCTATCTATCTGTCATGTTTTATCCAAATCCGTTCAGTGGTTTTTACGTGAAAGAGTAACAAAAATCCATACATCCAGACACTTTCGCGTTTATAATTTTATTATTAGTAGGATACTTTTGCGTATTGATGACAATTTGAAAGTAATATTTTTACCCACTGACCCAGAAAAATAATAGGTATCTACGTGTCGCAGCAAATCGAGCATGAATCATAATTTTATTGGATATTTTTAGGGTCCACGAAATTTTCATAATTCCATCTATTTAATTTTATTTTTGATGACTACAATGTCATAATTTTTTTTAGGCTCGTTGGTAACAAACAAAATAAAATAATGAAAAGACTTTTTCCCCTAGAGAAAAATATGCTATTTTATCCTCGCTCTAGTACGCTACAATGCTGGATTTTTGGAGCGAGAGGTGTGAATAGTAGATTATGCACCAAGGGGATAAATCAGTGTCTAATGTCACGCGTCACATATTGGATCCTTAGATGAGTAAAGGCCTTAGTGAAGTGAGGGGTTGAAGCCGCCCAAGACGAAGACAGGGTTTACTGGCACTCATAGGTAGAACACAAAAAAAGAAGAAAATAGGTAAAGAATGTGAAACAATAGATAGTGTTATGATTTGACTCCGCAGGTTTTTATTGTCTCGCAGTAGGTATGAAAAGTAGAGTATGCCCTCGAGGATAAAGAAATCCTGAAATTTATTGGCGAGAAGCCTGACTGACCGCTTCTGTGGCACTGGACCCGCTTGCATTGCTGCGGGTTTGGTGCACCAGATGGTGGACACAGGTTTTTAAATTATTTTTTAGTTTTAACGTTACTAACATAGTCTGTAAGTCTTATAACTAACCCATATGGACAATAATGTCTGATATAAATGAATAAATAAAAATAAAATCAAAAATCTGTCTTCGTCTTGGGCGAATTGAATCCTCGCTTCACTCAGGACTCTACATTATCTCTATAAAAAAAAATATCTACCATTTTCTTACGAGGTAGCCCCGACGCCGCACTGCCCGCCCGTCTACTTTATCTCTCCGCACACGGTAAATCACTTACAGTCACACCTTATAGGAAAGAGTATCGGCATTATTGTTTTACAGGAAAAGTAGATTTTACACTCTGTCTCCTCAGCCTGCACTAACTTCGAAGGAGTGCTTCAAAAAATGATACTCGCTTCAAAATCAAAAAATCAAAAACTCATTTATTCAGTTTAGGCCCTAATAAGGCACTTATAAACGTCAACATTACAGTTTTACAATAGACTCTACTACCGGTTCGGAATACACTTGAAGTGAGAAGACTCCGTAGACTTCGTAGCACGTTTCCAAAAAATGAAAACACATTAAAGATTAGTAGTAATATTTAAGATACCCATCATCATCAGCCTGAAAATATCAGTTGAATATAGGCCTGCCCTATTGTTTTTTTTTTTCGTTTATAACAAAGTCGGCAAAGAACCATACGGCTCGCTTGATGGTAAACGGTAACCGTTTCCTATGGACCCTAGCGATACCCGGGGCAGACAACTCCTACTAATACGCACAGGAACACAGCATAAAGTTATTTAGCTGCAGTATTCTGTAAGGTGGAAGTATTTCCCAGTTGAGCTCGAAAGCACTTCGAGCAAAAAAAATGCCGTGCTTTGCTTAACCTATACTCAAAACATCTTCAACTAGCAGGCTTAGGCCGCATGCATTCAACGGCTCCAAACATTTCTGATCGGTAGGTACACACCTACGTGTGTCATCCCATCCTAGGTACTCAACGTTTTCCGGTGTATGTATATGTTGAAAAACCTTAGTGAATTGATATGAAACTTGAGAAGTTCATTACACACAAACAATAGAACTTAGATTAATTGGTCTCCGATGCACTCCAACCAGGACCTACGCACTTCATACAACCGGACTGAGACTTCTAAACCGGTGGTAGAGTCAATTTTATCTTTCGACGTTCGTAAGTGCCTTATAAGGGCCAAAACTTAATTAATGAGTTTTAAGTATGAGCTTGATTTAATTACCTACGTTGTGATCACATGCACACGCAGCGACCAGAGAGGCCATTGGTCGATATTCGCTGCAATACTATCAAGAATACTGTTCGAAATCTACACGTTGGGCAAAGATAAATTCGCGGGAGGGTGTGACTGCGCCTACTTTACGTAGTAGTACGTGTTCTTTGTTCCAACTACGCCGGCACCGGTCCGATTTCGTACTCGAGTCAGCCAGTTTTGCAGCCCATCAAATGTGACGATGATGTCTGCGCGAAATCGGGTTGTCGCATTCAAGGAGCTATTCTTCTTAGCTAGAGCGGTATCTAATTGGAGTGCAAGTGAGACGAATAAACAATCTGTGTTAAATTGACATCCTGCTGCACTATATTTAGTGGACGCATTCAAGGAGCTTCAAGGAGCTTTTTAGGTAGTTCAGTACCTGTCTACCTACTTAGTTGGAACTCAGCAGAAACCAAACACTT
Source organism: Tethea ocularis (assembly GCA_963555595.1). Classification (NCBI taxonomy): domain Eukaryota; kingdom Metazoa; phylum Arthropoda; class Insecta; order Lepidoptera; family Drepanidae; genus Tethea; species Tethea ocularis. The sequence goes on along the minus strand of OY741963.1, from coordinate 5,343,623 downwards.
CTGTGTTCTGAATGGAAATAATTGTAGTATATTAGGAATAATTTTATATTGCAAAATGTATAAATAATAATAATATACTGGGACATTCCTCACACACGGTTATCTGATCCCAAATGTAATGTTTTGTAAATACATACTTATATAGATAATTACACCCAGATACAGGACAAACAGACATGTTCATGCACATAAATGTTTGTCCTGTATGGGAATCTAACCCATGACCAGCGGCGTGATAGGTGGTGTCTTAACCAACTGCGCCAACTGGCTTGTCATTAAATTAATATAATACAAAAATAAGTACGTGGCTTCGATGTAAAGAAACCAGACTCCGATCTTTAAACTAAGTAGGTACCTATCTACTCAATATGCGGAATATGAACGGAATAGACCAATCAATAGGCAAAAGTAAAGAATCTGTGATACTCCATAGACAAATACTCTAATTTGTCTACCTGGCTACAATCAGCCCTATTTAGCACGAACATGCATAATATAAATAAAGGAATATTTGCAAGTGAGTCATACAGTTGTTACTACTTCGTGAACTCACTGGTGAAGAGAATAATAAGATTACGGCTAAATCTCTTCGACTTCTAGATTCTATTTGCTTAGATTATGTAATCATTAGTATTATTTCACCAAATCATAAAAAAAAAAATTGCAACCAGTTTGAGCTCGCTTCATCATACTCGCTCGGTTTTTTGTTTGTCGTATAAACATATTACATCATGCATTTCATTAACATAATAATAAAGCGGCAAAACTCATATACGTAAGCCTTACATATTAATTATCAGTTCTCAAAAAATACCTACTTAACAGATTCATCTATGATTATTCCTATCAGAAGAGTCTCTCGACGAGAAACTCGTGACATAGGTACCTACCTACATCTACGTACCTATGATAACTACGTACCTACGAGTTTGTGTAGCAATAAAAAAGTGAAAAATAATAAAAAAATATCTTTGCACATAAAAACATTTGGTAGGTTCTGGAAAGGACCATTTCCAAGAACGAAGGATTTTGGTAAAGTAGCGTGCGTAGCAGTAGAAGGTTGGTGTCACTAAGTCGATGCCAGTGCCGGTAGCTGCTGTAGGATTAAGCAAGGGTGTGGGGCGGGGAGAGGTTTGTTATGGCGGCGGCAGGAAGCGCCGGTGGCACGACTGGCACGTGTAGGACCGGCCTTGAGACAGCAGGTCGTCGAACGCGACGCGCCGCCGCCGCGCCGCCCCGCCGGCAGACAGCGCCGCCGCCTGTCGCCCTCTGGCTGGCCAGCCGCGATACCATAGCCTTTTTCTCTATAGTTCTTCTTCGGAGTCCCGCTACCGACCACCAGATACCTCTATCGATCTATCTATCGCACAATGGTGCTATCGGGAGCTGTGTGCTGCTGCTGTGATAATATGCAATAATTTCGGATTCATTTAAAGTTCAATCGAGTTGCACAAAATATTACTGCCATTACCAAACATTCATATGAATTATGTATTTCGAATTTCGATTGAGTTCGTAGCCGAATCAGGTTTTTAAAGTATGTCGCCTCACGAGCTCCAAAAACAGGTAACCTCGCCCGCGCACCAAACGCTCCACGAATGCACCAAGAATTACCTATCTTACGTCATCGTTTACCACAACAATCGAACTGTATTGGGTCTACAGTGTGGACTCTACACTTGATTGGTTTTCATTTCCATAGTACAAGTTTCAAGTCTGATACCCATATGTGTAAAGAATGTCCCAACTCCCAAGATATTATTGATAAAGTAGCTATGTTGTCAAATGGTATCTGTAGATACCTAATTCTGTATTCGTTAGTAAATACCTATAGAAATGGCTCAATATTGAAATATTCAATTAATTATATTAGTGCTTTATCAAGAGTAGGTACTTGTGCACTTGTAACGCACTGGTGTAACGCGTCGCGGCGTGTGTGTATGATATCAGACGCAACTTCTTGTTATCGGAATAAAAGAGTAGGTATATACAAGCTCTCTCGCAGATGAGAGGACGGGGGGGAAATGTACCGGGCGGGGGCATGGGTGAGGGTGGAAGTGGGTCGCGGGGCCGTCGCCCTAGCACGGCCTCAGCCGACGACCTACGACCACATCTACCCCTGAAAGTATTCCGTATGATGCGATAATAATATCAAGACAAAAATCTTCGTTGATTGTATTATTGACTAGTGCCGATCGGGTTGCTATCGCACAAAACTAATTGATCACGTCACGTTTCTATTTGATATACATTATTGAAAAATTATATATAATGCAGTAAAATTAATCCTACCTATTGAGGCCTCTCGTGACAACAGGGCTGGCACATACTTTGCTCAAAGAATTGCCATTGCCATCCAGCTTGGCAATGCTGCCAGTCTTCTTGGCACACTTCCGCGGGGCAGCGATTTGGCACAATTTTTTTATTTATAGTTAGGTAGTTTTAATTTGATATAATATTTATGTACTTTATATTTAATTTTTATATTACTAATTATTATATATATCCTACCATAGTATTTTATAGATACCTTACCTATAGTCTATATAGGTAATAGTCGAGACAAGTTTCGATGACTAAAAATAAATCTTTATATTTCTAACAAAACTCGGGTTTGCTAGAAATATAAAGCGATAAATCTTTGATGGCTTATTATATATATCATGGTTATTTTTTTAATTATTCGAGAAATATTTCTTTCTACTGTTTCATAAATTAATGAGCTTGAAACATGCATATCCCCTATTTATTGGGCTAATTTAACATTACTAACGTTCTTATATCGTTTTTGCTAGAAAAAGTTATGGTATGACTAAATTGGTTTTGTTTGTAAACAACAGAACTGAAACAGCGGCGTCAATTCTTAGCCATGTAAATGTAACCTAATTTCCTTCCTATGAATGAGTGCTCTATGAGCGACGTTTTTAATTGTTTCGAGCAAATCTCTCTATATTATTCATATGCTTTAACTTCTAAATAAATCTAGCTACATCACAAAACTTCATCTGATACCGAATGTAGGTACCTACATAACAACTCATAACCCGAGTGAGGGCTTTAGGCAAGAGTAACAACAAAAACAACGTATCTTTACGCTGAAAATATAAATTAATGAGCATCGATCAAACATCAGAAATCAGTCGAATTGATAAGATCACTTTAATAGCTAGATACGAACGAGTAGTATATCTATATTAATGTAAAGGTGATATTTCTTTGTTGTTATTTTTCCTGTTTTCCTATTGTTTACTTACAATAAGTTTATATGTACGGCACGTCATTAATAAAAGTCATCCCTCATCGCCACTCCCAGGCTGCACAGCCCGTTTTTGAAGGGACTCAAAGGTGCTAGCCAGAGCTGGCTATGGCACCCGTACGCTGACTATAACTGTACAGCTCATGCCAGCATATTTACAGTTTTTATTCGGGATACATAATTGAACTGAAATCACCCTCTCTAGTACCTACTAATATATAATACTAGCTTTCGCCCAGCGGTTTCACCCGCATTAGAGTTCATGAACACCCCGTACTCAATTTAACCAACCAATTAATATGTAGGTCAATTTGTCCGTTAGTATTCTCATACCTTGAAAACCACAGTACAGATTATGAAGCGCTTTTCAAAGATAGGTATCCTCTTAGGTTCAGGTTCCTAGATGAAGGTTTTAGGCTATTTAATATCCAGGGACAGGTATAGTTCTGTGACGATTGAATGCTACTACATAAATATATTATGCATGTGGAGTTCAGTTTTCACGTCTAAATACTTGTCAAAAATTACAATCCATTATTAGTCATACATAAGTTTTTGTTACGTTAAAAAAAACAGTCAAAGGTTCAGAGCCATACAGCCTTCTTATTATTTTTTTATTTTTGTAGGTATATTGAATTTTTATGTTTGATATATTTTTTTATAAGTTTCGAATGGCATGCAATGCAGGAGATAAAAGTTTTTCTTTCTTCTTTCTTTCTAAACGTTCAAACAGTGTGTAATGAAAATTGGCAGAGAGGTAGACCCGTGAGATAAGAAGGTAGGTATTTTTATCCCAGAACTTGTGAGAAACTAAGGACAGCTTCTTAAATGATTGTCTCAATGATACAATACAGATTGATGCAAAATTGTCAAGAACTGCCAACATAAACCTATCTATAATTTATCTATACTAATAATAATCTATATATCTATCTATATAAACTATAACATAATCTCCTATAGGTAGTTTCAATAAATATACAATATTTACAATTATTTACAACAAATATACAAACTATATATAAAAAAATTCCTCGAGGCGGCCGCTGCTGCCAATCAACGGCAAGGTTCCCAGAAGGCTGACAGCGTTCCCTCTTTGTATGGCCAAGCTAACGCGTTGGCGGAAAAAGCTCCCCGCCCGCCGGTCCCCTGTGACCTCAATTAATTTTGAAGATAATGTTCGAGAAAATCGGCGAGCCTCGGACCCCCAAGGACCCATGGTCTCGACCGCAAAAGGCAAAAATAAATAATTTGGGCCAATAGAAGCGTATTTTTTGGATTTAGAATTTTCCGCACCAGCTGCAGCCGCTCCTGCAACTCTACATGTCGCTGGCAAGTGAGATGGCGCAAGTGTATCAACACATGTGGCATCCCACACCAACGACTTACCGACACTCCATGGGATCAAAGTCATACCATCCGGTCTCTTGCCATCGCCACGCATAATACCGACTGGTTCCAGTACAGAAGGCACATTGGCGACAACAAGAGCCCTGCGGATTATGTCATTGAGAGCCGAGTGACGAGAGATTCGGCCGGCACTTAGAGAGCACGACAACCCATGGTGGCCAAGCTCGCCGACGAAATCACCACAGCGGCAGCGATGAGGATGATTGATCCTGGAACCAAGACGAAGACAAATGCACAGGCTTAAAGTCATTCGATCTAACATAGTCCCGATATTTGTGGATGGAACGGCTTGCAACCAGTGACCTGAGTCCCTATCAGAGACAGCTAGCAAGCGTGTGCGATCTGAATCCGTAGAAAAATTTGTGAATAAATTTTGCCAAATTTTTTCGCAAAGGGGCTTGTCCCACGCTCTCTGAGAGCTACTCGAGGTCGGAATATTTGTGCCTGGACAAGCTGTCCGCCAAGCATCTCTGGCATCAGACAGATAAGAAACCTCAGCAGATCCAATAGAAGGGTTCAAAACAGATCTGACAAGGTCACCCACGCTGTATACCGAGGACAGAAACGCCGGTAATGATGTGCTCGAAATTTTCTGCACTCCTAGGCCGCCATAACGTATGGGAAGGGTGGCCTGAGACCAAACTTTGTTTTCATCAAAACTGCAATTTAGGATTTTAGAAAGAGAAATTCTGATCATATCATCCAAAGTATTTAAAATTTGATCAAATTTGAACAAGTGAGTACAACGGAGTAAGTAGGTAAACTTCGGCACAAAAAGACAAAGACGTACAATAAAAAATGCATAATGGGCATTAATCTCATAAAGACGATTGGAAGAGTCGTTAAAATTTTGAATCCTTTTCTCAAAGAAACCGGGAATGGATTCATCTAAGACAGGAGCCCCAAGAAGATGAAGAGAATCCTTTGAAAGTAATTTAATGTTAGGAGCCAAAACATCAAATTTATGAATAATTTCTGTTTGTTCTGATTCTGGAAGAGAATCTAAAACAAGGAGCTCGCATTTGGAGCAGTTAAATTCTAGCCCAATTTTTTTAAAATTTGCTGTTAGAGTTTCTAAATCACTTAATACAGAAATCGCGTCACCTCCCAGAGTACCATCGTCCAGATACCAAACATTAAATTTAGATTTTAAGCTGGATATAATCGGATGTATAGCCAAACTGAAGATTGCCGGACCGAGAGGGTCGCCCTGTTGACAGCCAACTGCGGAAACAAGTGAATGTTCCCTAAAAAAAAGTTTTGACTGGAACCCATAACATTGCCAAAGGTATGAATATATTTCTGGACAAATATCCTGTATTTGTGTTAACATAGCGGCCCTATCGACGGAGTTAAATGCATTTTTTATGTCGACCTTGAGCAAAACATCACCTCCGTTATTTAAAAGGAAAGTCCGAGCCGCATGAACAGCTGCCTCACATCCTCCCTTTGAGCCGAAACCAAGTTGAATTGGCTGAAATAATTCAGAAACTTTCGGGAGAATGTGACGGCAACAAATTTTAGAGGCCATACGACGGATAGTATTACCCACAGCGATGGGTCGTATACCACCGTCCTTTTTTGATAAGGCGCAAAGGTTGGCCCCATAAATTATCTCAGTGATGGGGCTCGGTACCTTTCCTGCCAACATTAGATTTATAAGAGAGGTTAATTTTGATAATAATTTGGTACCAGCGTCCCCGGCGGCACCACAGATAAGATCTTTGAAATGCTGTGGTGTGAAACCGTCGAGTCCGCCAGCAGAACCAGGTTTAAAAGATAAAATTACACTCAAAAGATCATGATCGTTACAATTTAGACAAGTTTGGTCGAAAGAAGGGGGGTCGGGGAGGCTAGCGTTTGGGAGCGAAGGTGGATGTTTTGATTCCAAAGCGGACAGAGTTTCAGGTGTGTCTAAAGCGACGACATCACTCGAAAATAACAGATGTGCTGCACCTTTGAAATCGCCGTCATTGGCTTTATTTTCAATTTTTCTAATGGTATTGGCCAAATCATTACTATTATTAATATAATTTTGACGATTAGGAAAATTTGGAAAATCCGAGTCAATAACTGAGTCTAAATGTAAACAATTATTTTTAATTTTTTGAGTGAGAGAGATCTCTTTGTTGTGGCTACTGGGGACATGCAACACTCTATATGAAAACATGAGCAAATCTTCCCAATCGCTTTCCAAATTTTTATTTAAAATTTTATCGATACATACACATAGAGCTGAAGCCACGCAGAAACGTGCTCCACGTGGAATCCGCCTGATCAAAGGTACATTATTTTTGAGAAAACTAATCTTTTGTGAAAACGAAAGGACAGAATTTGAATTTGAAACCGAAACACAAATATTGGGGTTTTGGACAACTTTGTGCACCTTGCCTATATGAATTTTTAAACCACGATTTCCGCGAAAAAAGCGAGGCTGAGAACATTGCTCACATTTTAATAAATTTTCCTGTGATGCGTCACTTACTTGACTGCTTAGTTGTGGGTCCGAACTGGTGCCAGGGTCAATGTTTATGGCCAAAAGTGGCATGTATACAGGTAATAATAAAAATAAACTATGCTATGCTTGGAACTTGATAGGAAGTGGACGGCTGCCCATGCCGAACGCGCAGGAAGAGTAGAAAGGTGAAGCGCTGGAGGCGGATCACCTCCCGGCAGGATAAGGGCAGCGTTCACCAACCACCACCTGAAACAAAACGAATAAATAAATATTAAATGAATTTAATTTATGTTGAAAAGAAAATTATAATGAAACTGAAGAGTTTTTGTTTGTTTGTATGAACGCGCTAATCTCTGGATCTACCAGTCGGATTTGGAAAAATCTTTTGCAATTGAAAACCTGAAAAAAAATATGTGAAGAATGTCCCAGGATATTTATTTATTTTTGTATAGCACGGGCGATGCGACCGGCGCCCGATGTAACCCGAGCAATACCGAAAAGAACCGAACTATGCACGACTTCACCGACATGAAGTCCTATACGTAATTTGTTTGATGATAATTGCTTTAACGTTGAATATTTTTAAGTTGAATTGTTGTAGATATTATATACGGATTTCATAGAAACAAATACTACATAAGAAGGTCCTAATTATTTCAAAATTGGTTTTGAGTTTATTTTTACTTACTTTGTTTTTTTTTATTTCTTGGGTGAAAACTTAATCTATCTATAGGTAGTAATAATAAAGCTGAAGAGTTTGTTTGAACGCGCTAATCTCCGGAGTTATTAGTCCGATTCGAAAAATTGTTTCACTAATGGGAAGCTACATTATCCCCGAAGGTTATAAGCTACTTATAAACCCGCGAACGAAACCGCGGGGAACAGCTAGTTATTTTATATAAACTAAATGCTAAGTATTATAATTCTAGATCACTTGTTTGAGATATTGTAGAAAATTTAAAGCTTTTTTACTTTATTTTGGCATGAAAGTTGAACAATACTGTGAGTGGAAGGGTTCTTAGTTTGCTATAAACAATGCATGCTATATGATAGCTTAAATTCATAAAATATGGTACTTATATGAATAGAGTAGCTTTATACAGTCTGATAAACTTTTTTAAAAATTCATATAAATATCTATGACTAAAATTTAGAATAATTTTGATTTCTATGTTGTTACATTTGTGTTAATTAGTCCATATTCAAAATTTTGGATCTTTTGCTCAAGTAATTGCAAAAATATTAAAGGGCAAAAATGAAATATTTCACCCTCTATAACATTGCATTGCTAAATAGTATTACAAAATGCATTAGGATTCTTATAGTGCTCGCTATGGGTAGCTTATAACCAGAAATTCGTGGTTCTGAAATCAATAGGAAAAGCGTTATACAGGTTGATAAAAAAAAATTAAAGAGGTCATAAAATTGTCTATGATCATATTTTTTTAAATTATTGATTTGCATGTTGTTACATTTATGTTACATGGTCTACATTTAAAATTTTGGAACCCTAGCTTAAGTAGTTGCAAAAATATTGAAAGTCAAAAATAAAATTTTCCACCCTCTATAACATTTCATTGCTAAGTATTATTGCAAAATGCTTTAGGATTCTTATAGTGCTTGCTATAGGTAGCTTATTTCCAAAAAATCATGCTGCTCAGTTGTATAGTACTTGCGTTATACAGGTTGATAGAAAATAATTTAAGGTGTCATAAAATTGACAACTATGAAAAATTTGAGAAACACTGGTTTGAATATTATTCCAATTGTATTGAATAGTTTATATTCTAAATTTAAGGTCCCTAGCTTGAGCCATTACAAAAATATTAAAGTGCAAAAATTGGATATTTCATCCTTTATAACTTTATGCCGCATGAAAAGTTTGAGAAATTTAACAATACATTTCGAAACAAATACTGTAGAAAGCTTAAATCCCAAAAATCAAGCTTCTGCTATGAATATTAACTGAGAAAAACAGGATGCTAAAAGTACATTTTCAACATTTTTACTATGTCTATGGGCAAAACTTTGAGAAACACCAAGTTGAAATTTGTAGTATTTGTATAGCACAACGCGTATACGAAATTTCATTTGCCTATCTTCAGCCGTTGCAGAGATATAAGAGTTTGAAAAATGCATAATTTCCATCGGTAATATCTTCCTCGAAGAAAAAAAGTTTGAGAAACGCCGAAAATACAATTTAGCAGTATTATTAAACTACCTACACTATAAATTTTGAGTTTGTAGCATTCAAACTCACAAAGTTATCAAGGTTTAACGGAAACAAAGCAAATCCTTTATTTTTCTTAATTTTCCTCCAATAGACAAAAGTTTGAGAAACGCTCGCACCCATATCTAATATTTTTTACTAAAAAAGCTACATTAAAAAATTCAGACTTCTAGATCCTAAGGTTCCAGACATATTAAGATACTCTATACTGGGATCGATCTATCATCACTGACAGGACTATTGTTGCCAATAGACCTGACATTGTATTGATAGATCGCCAAGAGCGCCGTGCAATGATTGTCGATGTTGCTGTCCCCCATGACGAGAACCTCGTGAAGTCGGAAAAAGATAAAGAAAGCAAGTATCTTGATCTGGCACACGAGGTTGTTGACATGAGGGATATTGACACGGCAACCATTGTACCAATAATCGTATCAGCCGATGGCCTTATGGCCAAGAGCCTCGACAAACACCTCAAGAGGCTCGCGTTAGGTAGCTGGCTCAAGGGCCTAATTCAGAAGGCAGTGCTCCTGGAGACGGCACGCATAGTCAGGAAGTTCCTCTGTCTGGAGCCTTAACCATCGGTATCTAGGACCCTGTTCCCGATGCCGGTTGGATTTTGTTTTTTATATTTTTAAATGTATTTTTTTTATAGATTATATTTAAAAATGTAATTTATAAGATATATATTTAATAAATGAGATAATAATAATAATAATATCAGCCCATGGCCTTATAGCCAAAAGCCTCGACAAACACCTCAAGAGGCTCGCGTTAGGTAGCTGGCTCAAGGGCCTAATTCAGAAGGCAGTGCTCCTGGAGACGGCACGCATAGTGAGGAAGTTCCTCTGTCTGGAGCCTTAACCATCGGTATCTAGGACCCTGTTCCCGATGCCGGTTGGATTCTGTTTTTTATATTTTTAAATATATTTTTTTTATAGATTATAATTAAAAATGTAATTTATAAGATATATATTTAATAAATGAGATAATAATATTATAAAGAGGAAAGATTTGATTATTTGTTTGTATGTTTGTTTGTTTGCATTGAATAGGCTCCGAAACTACTGAACCGATTTGAAAAATTCTTTCACTAATAGGAAGCTACATTATCCCCGAAGGTTATAGACTACTTTTTATCCCGGGAACGCGAGTGAAACTGCGCGGAACAGCTAGTATTTAATAAATAAAGAAAATTATATTCAACAAAAAGTATTTATTTAAATAAACTATTTATTTATTTAGTATTTAAATACAACAAGCAAAACTAGTTTTCATTTTAGGTACTGTGTACTATGCATGGGCCGATATTTTAATTACCATTGTCATAACGAGTTCTGTCTGTCCGTAATCAAATACTTTCTTAGCTAATTCTCATTTCAAAAACTTATAAAGAAATTATACACCATAACAATATTTAACTGTTATAATGAAATGAAACTGATAATGAAGATCGAATCTAGTGGTGATGATGAATGCTTCTGATGTAGATATGCGGGCAAAATTTAAGGTTTAAACAATTAAAATGTACCTACAGATTCTATGTTAGTAGGTATATCCTGTTTTTTACCTAGTGGTGGTTTGTGGACAGTATGACAGCGGTACGCGAGTGGCTTGCACCGCCGCGCCGTACGCGCCCGAAATAAACTGCGTAACACGACGAAAACAATTGAGACCGCGCTTGCGCCCTCACGCACGCGCAAAAATGACGGGAACTAAAATATGCACGCAACTACAGAGCTCTCTCGCCAAACGAACGGTGAAAGTGCCTCCATGCCATGCACGCACCACAGCTACTTTGTCTTCGCCTACACTAAACATACACGAATCCTATACTATCTTACTAATATCTATTTATTCTATGTTAATATCATATCCTACCAATATTATAAAAACGTAGGTACGTTTGTTTATATCTCTCCAGACCCCTCAACGGCAACCAATTGCGATGAAATTTGGCAGGCAGGTGGAATAACATAATATATAGGAATGGGCCACATTAGAACTCTATGGATCAATATGGTAACGCTTGTTAAAAAAATTGTAGGTATCGCGTTATATTGTAGGTCAAATCTATACATACTTTTATTTTTTTTGTTTTTTTAGTGTTTTATCTATGCCTAACCCTATTTAGGTATAACTTTATCATTCGGTGGTAGAGTCATGTGGCACTTCCTGGCAGGGCCACCATCACGGCTCTGAATTCCAAGTCTGTCGCTATTTTTTCCCTAATTTGTCAAATTTTGTCCCCGAAACCCAGATTTTGTCACACCCTGGTTCAAAAGTTATAAGGGTTTTAAGGTGGCCCTGCCAGGAAGCATGCTTACTGGCAGGGCCACCTCATATCTCAAGAACTAGAGCACCTAGCGAAGATCTGTTTGCTTCCAGAATTTGTCATTAATTTGTCAAATTTTGTCCTCGAATATCAGATTTTGTCGCGTCCTGGTTCAAAAGTTACAAGGGTTTTAAGGTGGCCCTGCCAGGAAGCATGCTTCCTAGCAGGGCCACCTCATATCTCAAGAACTAGAGCACCTAGCGAAGATCTGTTTGCTTCCAGAATTTGTCATTAATTTGTCAAATTTTGTCCCCGAATCCCAGATTTTGTCGCGCCCTTGTTCAAAAGTTATAACAAATTTGTTTTTTGTATGGAGTAGTCCGAGAGCTATGCTTTTTCTATACAAAAGTTAGACTAGTTAAATATTTTTCTATTATTTCATTGAAAAAGCAAGTTTTAATGATTTAATGTTCTATAAATATGGAAACAAGAAATAATTATAGACTACATTCGTGTTTCTCTGTATTATATCCTCGATTAGAATTATGTAAAAAGCCTTATAAGTATTCACGTTCACACTTAGACTATTCGATACTTAGGTGTACAATTGCGTACAAAAGTGTATCAGGGAATCATTTTTATTTGGGAAGAATAATAAAACTCACAAATTCGATCGTTGTAAACAAGATATATTTCTTTAATCTCTCTAATTGAGAATTTTAAACGATCAAATCATTCTTATTTTTAAACGACTTCAAAAAGGTGGAGGTTCTCAATTCGTCAATTTTTTTTCTTATGTATGTTCCCCTATTATTCGAAGACGACTGCACCGATTTGGAAAATTATTTTTTTGTTTGAAAGGGTATACTTTACAGGTGGTCCCATGGTCATCAGGTCTGATGATGAAATCCTGGAGAAATCGAGGGAACTCTTAAAATTTTATAGGCACTTATAATGTTTTTCATATACTTTTTTAAAGTTATTCAGATATTTGCATCTGGTAGTCATCATTTACCTTGCTGACCTGATGATGGAAGGTACAACTCCTTAACGATTAGGTGTTAGGGGATAATTCTTTAAATATTATAGGACCTTTTAGACCGTTAGTTATATCATTTGATGTGATGATGGAAGGTACAACGATAGCTTATACTAGGTCAGTGATAAAACATAAGAAACTAAAAATTAAAAGTAGTTTATGATACTGTTGCATAATAGGGGTTATTAAAGCACGAGTGTGAGTTTAAGTACCGAGCCGTAGGCGAGGTTCTTAATAGTATCACACGAGTCTTAAATACCTAATTATGTGCAGTATCATACAGTACTTTATCTAAACTCATCTAATAATGTAATTTAAAGGTAAAAAATCGATAATATTTTGTCATAGGTTTTCATTTTCATGACTTACGGGTATCGATTATTCGTCATTTCCATTGCCGCCTCCACAATTTCAGATCCAAGTTTATTTCACCTTAGTATCACTGCTATTTTTCTATCATTTTTGTACAAGATAAAATATGTATGCAAAAAAATCAATAAAATAAACAAACATTAATAATCATGGCGCCCAAATCCGTGTGGGGAAAAACTCCTAAGTTGAGATCTCTACCGCATACGCGACCACAGATAAGGTAAATTTGCATCTAAAATTGAATTCATACTGATTGATTCCTACAAGATTCATAATTGTTTAGTCCTGATGTCTGGCCACTTATAATGTTTTTTTTCTTTATTATTTCGTTTGACAAGTTGACTGACAGTAATTGAAGTATTAAAACCCAAAAAACATTATAAGTGGCCAGACATGTCCAAATACTTGTACTTTAATGAAAAAAAGTTAATTTATAGCATTATCTTGGGAAGAAAACTGTACTATAATATAATTTTTTAATTTCATTATACACGGGTGTGCATAAAGTGGGTCAGTAAAGTACTTTAATGACCCACTTTATGCATTACGAACATTACGATATGAGAGTAGATAAATACTTTTATCTACTCTCATATCGTAATGTTCTTATTATGAAATCAAAATCAGTACTTTAATGACCCACTTTATGCACACCCGTGTATAATGAAATTAAAAAATTATATTATAGCACAGTTTTCTTCCCAAGATAATGCTATAAAATAACTTTTTTTCATTAAAGTACAAGTATTTGGACATGTCTGGCCACTTATAATGTTTTTTGGGTTTTAATACTTCAATTACTGTCAGTCGACTTGTCAAACGAAATAATAAAGAAAAATACATTATAAGTGGCCAGACATGACTAAACAATTAAACGTAGTATTATATTCTCTTTGTAAACAATTAGGAATCAATCGGTATCAATTCAATTTTAGATGCAAATTTACTCTGTGGTCGCGTATGCGGTAGGAGTTTTTCCCAACACGGATTTGGGCGCCATGATGATTAATGTTTGTTTATTTAATTGATTTTTTTGCATACATATTTTATTTTGGCCAAAAATGATAGTAAAATAGCAGTGATACTAAAGTGAAATAAACTTGGATCTGAAATTGTGGAGGCGGCAATGGAAATGACGAATAATCGATACCCGTGAGTCATGAAAACCTATGACAAAATATTATTGATTTTTAACCTTTAAATTACATTATTGGATGAGTTTAGATAAAGTACTGTATGATACTGCACATAATTAGGTATTAAAAACTCGTGTGATACTATTAAGAACCTCGCCTACGGCTCGGTACTTAAACTCACACTCGTGTTTAATAACCCCTATTATGCAACAGTATCATAAACTACTATTACACAACAAATATAACCGACTTTTTAAACACTAAAAAGCATAAAATAACCATGTAGGAACTCTAATCAACCTGACTTTGTTATGAAGTCAGCGGTACCATGTACTAATTCTATTTTTTGTTAAAAGTTTTTATTGAAGATATTAAAAAACGATTTGTACCAGGCTATTTGTAAGGTAAAAAGACAACTAAACGATTAAAAAAAAACATTTAGCCATACATTTGTCTGTGAATATTATTAAAAAAAAAGGTAATTACTTTTATTTACTTTTCTAGGAACCTATTTTTTTATCCATTTTACTATAATACATACGTTTTCCAACTACGAATAGATTATTTTATTAGACAGTTCAAAGTTTTAAAGCAATTTAATAAAGATATCAAAAATATTTTCTACTCGCCTGTACAAGAGTATAGAGAATTTTAGATTCATTAACAACTTTTGAACCAGGGCGCGACAAAATCTGGGATTCGGGGAAAAAAATTGACAAATTAATGACAAATTCTGGAAGCAAACAGATCTTCGCTAGGTGCTCTAGTTCTTGAGATATGAGGTGGCTCTGCCAGAAAGCATGCTTCCTGGCAGGGCCACCTTGAAACCCTTATAACTTTTGAACCAGGGCGTGACAAAATCTGGGATTCGGGGACAAAATAGGACAAATTAATGACAAATTCTGGAAGCAAACAGATCTTCGCTAGGTGCTCTAGTTCTTGAGATATGAGGTGGCACTGCCAGGAAGCATGCTTCCTGGCAGGCAGTCTCGAGGACGAAAAAATTGTATTTTGGATATTTATTGTAAATCTATGAAATTAAATATTTTTTATTCAAATAGACCTTCACATGCACTTATGAATTGTCTTTAATATTGTAGGTAGCCTTCTGTATATACTAATATGCTCCTTAAAATTTTGTGAAGGCAAATTTAAAAGTGTAAGGCAGCCCTTCCATCAGTTATACTATGCAGCTACGATGCGAGGATGTGAAAGCTAAACTACGAAACTACGTTTCCGATTCCACTGATGCTAAGCTATGTAGGATATGCTATGAAGATGTGACTCCGCGAGCTAGCTGTGCAACGAAGATGCGCAGGTCGAGCTATGCGATGCAGCGACAGTACGGAAAGTAGGTACGGGGAGCGGCCATCCATAGCGCACATCCATAGCACGCATCCTTAGCCACCATCCGTACCATAGCTTAGTTAGTAGAACCCGTGCTATGTTATGTGGACCAATGAAAATGATTGGTGGATATCAAACGCATCCATAGCAACATAGCATAGCGCATCTCTTATGGAAAAGCACCAAGAGGGCTATTATTATAAAAGCGTGTACACAGACCTAAAAATATTATAAAGAGATAGAGTTTGGATAAGGAAATAGTCAAATTCTAATTATTTTTTCACTAATAGTACTGGTGCTAATAGACAGCTACAAGCGCTATACGCCAGTTGACAGCAGGTGTTACTATAAGGGACAGCTACTCATCTTACACCTATATACATAAAAATTTATTGCTGTTAGTTGTCGCGCTAAAACTCAAAAACGACTTGACCGATCTATAGTCGTTTTAGAGTGTTAAACTTTTTTACTTTAACCCGTGCTAAACATAATATTTTTAATTTCGAATATAAGGAAAGTAAAAAATAGTAAGAAACACTATTTTGGAAAATGAATGAATCATTGTATGTTTTTAAGTATCTTTCCTTTAAAATTTCTGGCAAATTATTTTCGATTACCTATGTAACTACTGTATATATATAAGGGTCAACATTTCAGAATCACTTGAACTCAATAATCTGTCTACATACACTTGAACTGAGAGAATCGAACATTATCGGCAATAGGTAATCGGCATAGTTAACAAACACAAATAAGGGTTACGTGTAGTAAAAAAAACTAATTATATGGTAGCACAAGAAGTCTGAACGGGCAGTTCAGTCGGTTTCAATGACAGAATATTTGAAATTTTTAAATAGGCATCCTTCACCACCAGGTATTTATTTATTTAATTAATTTAATTAAACAGGCTTATTTCGCTTTCAATAAAACAAGCACATTTAAAACAAATCTGACTGATAATTCTTAGGCTGAGATCTATAGAGCGTGCTTAGACTTTGCTCAGACTTTACTTAGGGTATAAACCTACGTAATAAAGTAAATATTTGTGTGTTTTAATTTGTAGCTATGGTTTTGGTAAGTCATCGATTAGGTGCACTTAGGCTTTGCTTAGCACAAACTCAGAGAGATTCGTAGATAAGTACCGACAATGTACGGTAAAGTCTGAGCAAAGTCAAAGTATGCTCTTAGATCTCAGCCTTAGTAATGTCGCAACTTGCGTAGGTGCTTAATATTATTGACGAGTACAACCAAAAACTTGTAGCGTAAAAAGTGTGTATTAGATAATGTACTCTCTGACAACAATGTTGTACGCTAAGGATGTTTTGTTGGAACTCTGAGACCGCGGGCCGCGGTCGGCGGTCGATAGAAATAAACTGTTATTTATCGCACTGAGGCCGAGCCGCGACTCGCGCCTTGCATTCAAGCTACAGAATATTAGCTGTACCCTAGGGGTTACTCGGAGATCGAACTTCGTCCATACTTAACCTTGCACAATCTAGGACTTGTATCGACAAATCATCCAAAGCCATCGAGCTTCGTGCATGAGGGCGTCACAGGTTAGATGGTCGCTAAGCTCTACCACTGTTACATAATTGCTCCACCGACACCTGGGACGACTGAATGGCTGTGTCGTCAGTTTGTCCCCTTATTAATTACAATATACCTAAGTACCAAAATTGGTTTAAGCTGGAGACGCTAGCCAGCCAAGTCTATGCTAAAACGAGTATAAGTAAAATGGTAAAGCTGTAGAAAAGAAGTTGTGACAGGCGAAGAGAAAGACGGTAGAGAAAATAAAGTTACAATTTTTATCCGTTGTGATTGACAAATGAAAAAAATGATGTGGCGAATGAATTTCGTGATTGAATATGGTGAGAATTTACCAATTCAGATTTTTGTTATGTAAAACATACACAGGTGTAAGCTATAAGTTCATACCATTACCTCTTTACCTATACAAGCAATTTTAATGTAGGTATTTCGAAATAGAAGATTAGTGTGCTTTATAATCTTATACCTAGGTACTGTTTATAAAAAAGTTAACAAAAACTATTTTTATTATCACAATTGATACAGGGGCACAGAGTACTTAATAGTACAGACAGAGGTAAGATACAAGTATGTACATAAAATCAATAACATCTAACAACCTAATAAATAATTTACTAGCAAAATATTTGATAATATTTGACACAAACAAGTGAAACTTAAACTTTGTGAAAAATCAATAGACACAATTCAAAAAGAAGAATCTACATAATCCGCTTAGTCTTAATTCTTTGTACGTTACGACGTTCATCCTATAAATGCATTTCCGTCCGAGGAAGATCGGCCGAGTGGCGATGTATTCACATGGACAATGGCAATTATTTGCGCCGAGTCGGCGTGCCGTGAGGCGTATATTTGCGCGATCTTACGAGTGATGACGCGGCGCGCAGCTCCATGTTATTTATTTATAGCTAGCGAGAGCCGGCGAGTCATATCGCTACCACTCGACGTTGACAAACAACTCGTATTAGCATCAACGGGGCGCGGGCTGCGCCGAGCCGAACCGAGCCGAGCCGCTCGTACGCTGCAACCTCCACCGGCCGCCCGGTCGCCGCCGCCGCCGTGCCCGACTGCCTAGCCTGAGGAACACGACCATTACTGCACGGTGACATCCTCTCATATTATGTCGACCTTCAAACTACTGTCATTTGCGAATGACAATGACACTGACGGTGGCACGTGTAGTTATATCTGCGTACTTACTTACGTTAGTATAGTATTGCCATAGTACGAGAATAATGTCCAACAGTCTTCTGTTACGGGGCAATTTGCTCAATTTATTGCTTGCTTCGCGAGGACCTCGCTAATCCCTACGAAACCGCTATAGGTCCATTTATGAAAATAATATAGGTATTTGTTCCCAGAAATCTATTGTAATGTCTATGAAACTAACTGTAACCGTCATAACCTAACCATAACGAGAAACAATGATAAAATTGTAACATAGATTTATAACCTAGATTTCAGGACTAAGATTACATACGAGTATAACATAGAGTAATTAATATACTATTTACAACTTATAATAAATTCAAAGAGTATAATTAAACAGAATTGATCGACAAGGATAGTTGTAGTAGCTTCTCTCTACACTTGCATCCCCCTGGCCAAGTGACAATTGTATGAAGTTTATGTACCCATCTATATTTAAAACAAACTGTAATTACATAGGTTCACAAGAGTTGTCTTACGAACCGGTGGTAGTAGAGTCATTTGTAACCGACGCGACGTTCCTTCTCAGGGCCTAAACTGAATAAATGATAATTGTTTTTTTTTTAGTTATAGCCTGTTGGGCGTCGGCCATCAGACAGCGGACGTCACTGATAGCTAGCTATTCCACATGAAATTTTCAAAATAAGTTCCCAGAAACAAAAGCGTTTAAATGCCAAATGCCGTCACACGGTTGTCCACTATAAAGGGAAATCTATTAAAGCTGTATTAAATGGTGGCGACGTACTATCAAAATCAATAACTCATTTATTCAGTTTAGGCCCTGATAAGGCACTTATGAACGTCGATAGTTACAATTATTACAATAGACTCTACCACCGGTTCGGAATACACTTGAACCATAGAATAAATAATATACTACTGAGAAGACTCCGGCAAGAAACTCAGCATATTTACATTCATTTATATTAATATCAAAACGCCTCTTTCTTTTTACAAGGTCTTTTTACAATGGTGTAACCAAATTTACAAATATATGAGCGACGCATTCTTAATTAAACTAAACAACCAGTATAACCAATATTATAAAAAGTGATACCCATATCAAAATCATCTACCTATTATAGAAAATGGCCCAATTGAAAATGGAACTAGGCCTAAATCAGTTTAAAACTTAAGGTGGTTGCATTTTGAATTTATTTTTTGCGTTTACATTATATAAATTTTAAGAAAGTTGAAAGGAATATTGTGATTAGCGCCTAGCGAATATCGCCATTGAGATTTTGAAACCATTAAAATTCATACATTTGTTCCTTAACAATAAACAACAGTAACTTGTAAGAAAATGAACCAATGTATAAGTTCTAAGGCTTACCTATTTTGAATGCAAAATGAATACATTTATAGCCATATCCTTGATGCGCTAATCACAAAATTTATTTTGTCAATTTCAAGCGCGAATTATTCCTTAAAATTCAAATAGCCGACCATTCACCATCATATTCTTGTCAAGGTCTATACCGAGACGATTTCAAGATAGGTGAAAAATAGGTAGAATCTGATTTCAAAACAAAGTCACTGAATCATTTCGGGGGCAGAGAGCGAGATATTTTCTATTATACCAAATAATATGCAACATACAGATTACAGATTCTCACAATGTTAGCATAAAAGCCACGGATCTCGAGCTCGATGGGCGAGTTTCCCGTGAGTCACGTTGATTATATCACCTAAAACGATAATTGTAAAGCAGTTTTATTGCAGTCAGATAATTGTATCAGTTAAACTGTGCTAACTATTACTATTAATTAGTTATGTGTGACGTATACCCAAGTGGAACGAGCGCCTAGGCTAGGCCGCTAGTCCAAGCCGCGCCTTTACTGCCTACGCGCTCACCTTCCTAATTACACTCCGTCTAGACGTCCCGCCAGCCTCCTCCCTCCCCTAGCCACCCCTTATCAAATACAGTTTGCCACCTAGTGTACTGTACCATCCAAATAAAAGCTTATCTATTACGTCGCTTATAAGTCAACGACCTAAAATTTACAAATAAAACTGTCTACTTAAATCACTATATCTATAAATGAACATGAACGAGGCGGCACACGTATGGTCTCCTCATTTACAAGTATAACATCTTCTAAATAAGTTAACAAGGCCGTTGTAACAGTTGAATAAAATATATAAATATAACTTACGAAAGGATAGCAGAGGTCACATTACTACACTGACATAGGCTAATTTTTATCCCACAAAATGCAAATAAATACGCGGGGCAGAAGCTAATTTGTAAGAAAATCAGAACAAGCTCTACTTTTTATAAAATCAGATGTACGTGTATGAGTTGAAAGATTTTATTATTATTAGGTCACAATAAAAAATAATTTGCAATGTAAAGTAGACATATAATGTAAATAGGATGTCTACATGTACGACAAGCTTGCTGCACAATAGCTATCTACTAATATAAAAAGATTGAAGGATTCTGTAGACAAACGATGGGTACAAAGACGACATATGGTCATTTCAGATTTTTTAGTTTACACAGGTGGTTGAGGTGGATTGCGCGGTGGAAGGAAGGAAGGAAGGTGCGCATTTTGTAATCACATGCATAATATAACACTCAATAGTTCAGGTAAAATTAAAGAACGTGGCACCCAGATTCAGATGAAATACCTACCTGTCAGGCTAAATAATCAAAGTAGAGATGTGACTTATTTATTTACATTAATGTAACTCAAGGTACCAAAAAATGCCATAAAAGTAATTATTTGGCTTGGGCTGCGAAAACTATCGATGATACATAAAATATTGTACTAAATGTTTACAGTACCTTCATCCCCATCATTAGGTACCTATTAAAAAATGTTGAAGGTCTAACTTTTATAGTTAATCACAATAACCGTTTTTTGTTAAAATTAGTCAATCAAAACACGAGTAGGGAAAATCGATTTATAAATGAATAAACTCAAAAACTACTGGAATGATTATAAAAATTATTTCACCTATAGAAAGCTATCACAGAGTAACATAGGCTATATTTTATTTTCAAAGAAATTAAGGGTCCTTACTAAAACTTCAATAACGTAATCGAAGGTATATAAAAATCCATATTAAGATTATAAATGCGAAAGTAACTCGGTGTGTCTGTTATCTTTTCACGCCTAGACCGCTGAACCGAAAATGCACAAATGTGGCATGCAGATAGTGTGCAGATAGCCTATAACATGGAAAAGGACATAGGATACTATTCATCTAAGGTACGCGGGTGATACCGTGGGGAACAGCTAGTCTCTTATATTGTTTAAAAAAATCTTGTATGGTAGGTAACCCTAATCCATCTAGATAAATTTAAGGACCACCGAATAAAATACGACTTATTGCTCAGTTTAACAATCGGTGTGCACCTGTAAACCCCTCATCCAGCACATTAATTTCTTACAAAAGTATTATATCTTTAAAAAGTATTCGAAAGATACGTATTTTGTATCTTGTATTTCAGATACCATTCCAGAAAGTATTTCATATCTGGTATCTTACTACTTAATTTAAAAGTATCCACCATTTTGTATTCCATAGGTATACTTTGTATAGGGTATCTTGCAAATACATTTAGTGGTGGAAACCGACTCTATACAAGGAATAACGGTAATCACCAATTTTGCCAACTTTATTAATGTGGTTATCAACAAATAAGATGTCGGTGCCATTGACATTTAAACATGTAGCACAACATTATGGTTTGATTGGAATTTCCTTGTCCCAAAAGTCAGTGATGTTAAACGGTAGTATGTACGTGGAAGTAGTTCCACACGTTATAAAGAGTCAAATGGACACTGGAACCCTATAAAAGATACTTGAAAGAGATCATGATGGAATACGATGGCCAATTTATTAGTTTAACAATAGAAGTATCGTATTCTTGGAAATAAAACAATAATATTGTACCTATTCTAATAAAACAGCATGAGAAACATTACATTTTCAAGTGATTCGTGCTACTTCGAGTGATTCGTTACAAAGATTTTCATATGACCTAACTAGAGATAAAGAAGGCGTGCCATTAGCGTGATTTGTTAATTCCTTAATTATCTACTAACTGTCACATTCGAGCTGATATCGAATAATATATGTGTATTATACTCTATTTCACGTAGGATGGTGCGTAGTAGGTAATTCCAGGTTTCTACACGTATCTTGTGTAATTTCACTTTGAAATGCTTACCTCACAACTGATTACTTTTAATAAACCTTATTTTCCCTCAAGCATCCAAATAAATTACTAACAAATAAGAAATCGGTCAAATATTATTACAGTTATTCAACGACATCAATTAATTGTAATTATTTAAATTATTATCCTATAAATTAATTAAATTGATAAATGTTATCTCAAAATGAATAGGTACTTCTACGAGTGTAATTACAAAATCACAATCGTCATTGGGTTAAAACTTGCTACAATAATTAACTATTATATAAGAATACACAACTTTGATTCATGATCGATAATTTAAACAAGATAAATATAATTCATACGCACCACATAAGTATCATCATCAAATTGTTAATGATACGATACTTCGTCTATGAGGATACTAATGATACTTCTTCCGATATGAAATATATCTTTGGGATTGTTACGGCGAAACTAACGAAGCCCGCGATAAAGTACTGACTCAGGGCAGGTAAAGGGCCACTCAGGAGCAGACTTGACGCCACGTGGCCAGGTACCGCCAGCTGGAGAAGCTATTTCGGTGATCGGCGGCAGGCCCCGGCAGACCGACACCAGACGACGCCGCCGCCCCCGCGCTCATCGCAACCTCTAAAAATAACCGCACTGTGCATTCTTGGGCGAACGATGTCGAATTTTTGTCGAGTACGCGCGACCACATGCCATTTGTTTTGGCCTCGATGGCAACCATTGAGCTCGCCATGGTATTCGTATAACACCCAATGTAGCATATAATACCATCGCTCATCTAAATATTAAACTTTTAATACAGTAACTTAAATATAGAGGATTTTGAGTAGTTGAATATCAACACCAGTGATTACGGTCACACGCAAATTAATTGCTTGGATATTCAAGGTAAAAGGTTTCGAAAATCTGTCGCTAACCATGTACCAGTGTTCGACTGCACTTGAGAGTCGGTTCCCTTTGTTTACTTAATCACCATTGTGTCATCATTTATCATTGTTTTCTTTAAAATCACCCCACACTGGCACCACATAACACCCGTATGACACCGAGTTGGGTTGCTAACTCGCTAGTTAGCGAGTACCTATATAAAACATCTGCATAATTTAAATTTGTGCAAAAATATTATCATGTTGAACTACCGTTTGATAGTCGAGTTTTATCATTCAATATTTATTTGCATCAACTACATATCTGAAATGGTAGGAAAGTTCACATGTATCTTTACACTACACGTTAACAATAAATACCACAATGCTACCTTAATTCTGTGTCATTATTAACTTATTTACAGAGTGCAAACGTCCAACATGGTTTTAGGTGTTTCGAGCGGCCGTTGAGAGAAATTCTGATTAAATTTTGCTAAAATTAACCAGACCACGCAAACAAACTCCTGTGCAAAAATAGATTCACATATAATGCACACGATCCATTTAGCAATTTTGATGCTTTTCACCTGAATAATAGTATGGATGTAGCTACTACCTTCTGTCATAGTCAATGTTTGTTGTGTGGTGCTAAATGGGAAAAACATACCATTTTTTGAATAAATTTTTGTCTATATGTGAAGATATGGACAAAAATGGATTCAAAATATGTCGCTATAACTATCATGTGTGCCCAAATTAAATTGGCTGTGCCTTACGGACGGACGGACGGACATAACGAAACTAAAGAAAACCTTGTGAGGAGGAAATCTACAATCATACTGTTCAAGAAAGAATATAGAAGAGATCTAGGAAATTATAGACCAGACTATAGTCTCATGTAAATTTTTTATAAAAAAAAAATCTACGGTCATATTAAATAGGATAACAAAGAGTCTAGATGAAAGCCAACCGCGTGAACAAGCAGGCTTCAATTATAGGCAATTTATTTATTTATTCTACAACATTTAATATCATTTATTATTAACGCAACTAATTGAAATAGAAAATTAAGGAATATGTGAAGACCTTATATAATATGTGAGGGGGGAAAACTTTGAGAAATACTGGAGTCAAGTCTCAGGAAATAACCGACTATATTAAACTACTTCACTCAATAGACTGTCATGTAAGGAGAATATAGAATGAGTCACCTTACCTTCACCATTAACGAAGAGGTTTTTTACGATTATTCAAAAACGGAGCCAAACCGCACAATCCGTCAAATTGTTCATCCATACACGTCTGTAATATTTTGCTTCCGCGTCTGTTTCTTAGTTCTTATGACCTGGAGACCAGTGCTCCATCGGTCAGCATCATTACCAACTTTTCTCAGTGAAAGGAATCTTCCAAACTCGTTATTGTACTTTATCAGTAAGCCTAAACGAACCTGAATAGAAAATTATTAACGTTCACATCAAATTCATTAGTTATCAAGTAGACATGGCTACGGCTACGGGAATTGCTACGCGAATTGCTACGAAACAGAATAGTTGAACGCCCGGAGTTAAAGAAAACATAAAAACCTCGAACTTTTGCGAGAGTGAATGAAATTTAAAATCAAAATATGGAATGTTTAGCTAAAAATATATATAAAAAGTCTATCTATTAAAAAAAGTGGACTTCATTTAAAAAAAACTATAACTGTAGAATATTTTTACATATCAAATATTATCATAACATTATTGTGTTGTTAATTTGCCAATTTACAAGTTACAGAGATTAATTAAGGAAAATTTAAAACATAATAAGAAAAATATTATTAATTTTTTATTCAAAGATTATCGATAAAAATAAGAAAAAAAAGGGAAATTGAAAACATACTAAGAAAATGATTATTAATTGTTTATTCAATGATTATCGATAAAAATAAGAAAAAAAAGGAAAATTGAAAACATACTAAGAAAATTATTATTAATTGTTTATTCAAAGATTTTACATTCACAGTCCATCCTACTTTCTACTAATATTATAAATACTAAAGTTTGTGAGTGTGTTTGTTACTTCTTCAAGCTAAGCAAAGAGCCCTTTGGAGATATGACAAATTATTTGATAAAAAACTAACAATAGACAAATGATTTCAGAGTGGTGGTGGGCGGGCGCATGCGTGGGCGCCGCAGTGTTATTGTGTGCGGCCGGGGGCGCACTGGCCCGCCCGCATCTTCGCCGCCGCCAGGCTGCCGCCGCAGCCGCCGCCGCCAACCCCGTAAGTCCTTTCAACAATAATGCATAACACATCTTGGTGAAGGGTTCCCCTTGCTCTTCTGAATATACCCCTAGTTATCACAACATTGATCCAAATCAGCTTGTAGCATATCAGAAATAAGCTCTTAGTAATTTTCAGCTTTTTTCATTGGCTTCTTCTCCTTCAGGTGTCATCTCCTGCCGGAGGTCGGCTATCATTAGGGCTATTTTGATTTTGGACACAACTGTGTAGAATAAGGATATGGTGCTCAAAAACTGAGTTCGGAGATTTTTGAGCCACGACGTACGCTTTACCTGGATTTTCTCCTGTAAAAGCAACTGGAGCAGTTCGTATTTGTCATTCCGCATTATATGAACCAAATACTGTAGTTTGCATCTTTTGACAGTATCTATTTAACAACTGCTTCTTGTTCTCTATTTGCAAAATTCTTTCATTGGTCACCTCTATCCGTCCATGATTCACTGTATATTTGAAAAAAAAATCCATTGAAAAACAGAATTTTTAGGTTCTTATTCGCAAATGTAGCTAAAAGAGTCGTTATTATCGTCGACGTTATTTTTACACTTTTTGGAAGTCATTTTTAGGTTCCGTACCCAAGGGGTGCCAACTTAATCCTATTACGGATTGTCCGTCCTTCCGCGCTGTGTCTCATATAAACCGTAATAAGTAGACTGTTGAAATTTTCAGTAAATCTGTTTTTCTGTTGCCATTATAACACATACCTAAATAGGTAATAAAAGCTTTTGCTCGACTATAATAGATAGACAATCGAAATTCACGCACATAACACGACTGCTTGTCACTCCCGCTCTAAACCTGTATTCTCTCACGCCACCACGCGCGCCGTTACTCCTATATATCTGCCAAAATCTTATACCCATGTTTTTTATAAGTAGGTATAATGTAAAAAAGCAAACTTTAAAGAATAAAGTCTCTGGTTACTTTTCGATGTACAACAGTCTGAAAATATTAATTAGATAATTAATATCAGCCCAAAAAAATCGGGAACTTAAGGGGGATCGGCCAAAAAGCCCGCGAAAATCAAATTTTATTCGTTTTTTTTCAAATTGCAGCTCAGTAAGAGGGTAGTTGACAGTGTCAAAAATAAATGACCAAACACTAACCAATGCATAAACCATCTAAAAACACGTGGAAACATCAAATATGTTGTACATTTAATGCATTTTATGATTTTTAATTACCAGTAGAACCACAAAGAGTAGATCATCTGATGCTGTGAAACTATGACGTCATAGTGTAATATTTCATACAAAATTCCATATAAACCAAATATAAACTATCGTTTTGACAGTTATTAAAAAGTTGCTGATTTGATAAGTCAGTCAACTACCCTATTGGTCATTTATTTGTCAAAATGTAATTCGCGACACTGAGATTGAACTGTACATTGGTTCCTAAGCGTTATTTATCGAAAAGGAACCAATGTAGAAATTTAAATAGTTTAAAAAGCATAATGTATACATACAGTAATCAATTGGCATATTTATGAGGCGCAAATCACATTTTGACAAATATACAACCTATCTATTACTGAGCTGCAATTTGAAAAAAACCTAAAAAAAATTGAATGAAAACCTAATGAAAATCGATTCACTATAAGAGATATCAAACATTCAAAACCGTATAACCGTAACCAAAGAGGATATAATACTACGTAACAATCGACAGCCGCCATAAAATAGATGGTCTCCGGCCGCTCTCACCTCACTCACTTCACCACTGTGTAGTGCCACGCCACAGCTGAGCCATATTTTTTTAAATCTATATTGCACCCGTGCGAAGCCGGGGAGGGTAGCTAGTATTCATTAACACTCAAAATACACGATTTTATGAAAATACTTTTTTTTTTGGCATCACACTTCATGTATTTTGCCAGTGTCAAGTTGAGCAATGTAGGTATTTTTATATTCTTCATGTATAAAATTCTCGTCAATCGTCAAGTTTCAAAGTTCAAGTCATGTTAAATCTTCTTCGAGTCATAGTCAGTCAGTATAGTTAGGTTTTAGTACAATGGTAGCAGTTCTACTAAAACTTTTCATGGACTTCTTGAGACAACTTGAAAAGCCACTATACACGTAATCATTTCATTTCACTTCACTGGTGCACTTATATTGATCTTTATTGGACAAAATACCACCGATAATATTCAATAAAACTCAAAATACACGATTTATGAAAATAAAACGAAAACGCAACGTCACTTCGTAAGTTCCCGCCAAAAAGTCCCGAAAATACTACTGAGTTGGCCCTTCAGACGTTGTCCTGCCCTGAAAACAAAAAAAGCTAGGACCTACCTACCCCTAGCTAACAATGTGACATTTCGATTCTACGAGTATTAGGTATTGTCTATGTCACTTCATGTATTTTGCCAGTGTCAAGTTGAGCAATGTAGGTATTTTTATATTCTTCATGTATAAAATTCTCATCAATCGTCAAGTTTCAAAGTTCAAGTCATGTTAAATCTTCTTCGAGTCATAGTCAGTCAGTATAGTTAGGTTTTAGTACAATGGTAGCAGTTCTACTAAAACTTTTCATGGACTTCTTGAGACAACTTGAAAAGCCACTATACACGTAATCATTTCATTTCACTTCACTGGTGCACTTATATTGATCTTTATTGGACAAAATACCACCGATAATATTCAATAAAACTCAAAATACACGATTTATGAAAATAAAACGAAAACGCAACGTCACTTCGCAAGTTCCCGCCAAAAAGTCCCGAAAATACTACTGAGTTGGCCCTTCAGACGTTGTCCTGCCCTGAAAACAAAAAAAGCTAGGACCTACCTACCCCTAGCTAACAATGTGACATTTCGATTCTACGAGTATTAGGTATTGTCTATGTATTTTGGGTCGATATATTATAATAAATAATAATTTCGTTAATTAAAGAAGAAAACGAAGTCGCAACGTCACTTCCAAGTTCCCGCCAAAAAGTCCTACAACAATAATCGTAGGTGAAAACAGGTCAATTAGTGTTTAGCCGTTTTAGTGAAATCGGTACAAACAACCCCATTATACTCAATATTTAATCGGGTATAATTGAGACAGTTGGCAAACCTTATGCTAAAGCCTATTCGCGAAATAAATTTGAGATATTTTGGTTGTTCATAAAAATAATCTATTCGATACTAACAGGAACACCATAACTTAAATACAATAGACAATTATAAAACTTTTACACCTCTATATTTTATTTAGGCTAGATCTTTACTCGGGAACTGCATAGGTACGTAATTAAATTCCATATGAAGTAACTAAGATATCTTTTAATAATTTCCAAGATTATGTTAAACAGACATTGATCCAGAAAGCCTACTATTATTTATTTATTATTATTAATTAAAAAATATATTTGTTCTCTGTATTTTTGTGTGTTATAATATTTTTCTTTCTTTCTATAAGGTGGCTCATTATATTGAAGACAAGAAAGAATAAATGATTGTATTAGCTTCTCTTTCCCCCTAGCATGTGACAATAGGCTAGTTGACAGTGTCAAAAACAAATGACCAAACACTAATCATACACACACAAAATACATTTAAAAACACATGTAATGCTTTTATTATGAGTAGATCATTTGATGCTGATATTTCATACCAAATTCCACATAAACTATCGTTTTGACATTTATTGAAAAGTATCTGATTTGATATGTCAGGAAACTACCCTCAGGCTACCCACTTCTGTATTTGACTCAGATTTTTACCGTGTTTTTCGGCATGAATGGAAAGCTGATTAAAATAACTGCTCAATGGTATGCAATTTGCGTGTGACTGGAGGAACATACGATTTTGAAATTTCGAAGTAGAACACAGTCATTTCTTGCCTCGGCAGCCGGACGAAGAAAAATAAGGAATACAATTTATTTCGATATCATATTGTCTAATATTTTTTGTGAAAACGTGAGCCGATTGGAAAAATACAAAATGATCCATATGATTCAGTTTTTACTTTTGTATTTTGCTGTAAAAATGTGAAATTACTTGAAATGAAGATTTGTAAGTAGGCGTTAGATAGTAGGCTAATTTAAGTAATATTATGAGAGCCTAAGGGTTAAATGAGTTTTTAGTTTGAGTTTGAAAATAGTCAAAGTTCTGAGTTCCAAGCACGGCAAGCAAGCAGTACAGTTTGTAGGTAAAATAAAAATAAATTAATCTCATAAAACCTGATAGAGGTTAAAAGGGATTTAAACCGGTAGAAGTTCTTCTATAAGTCTTATGTAAATTAAGTAATAATTAATGATAAAATTAGGTATCACTTCCAATTTAAGTTCTGTTCCATAAGTTTAGTACCTACCCACATATGGACCTATTTATTTCTTGTTCATCATCATCATATCAGCCGAAAGACGTCCACTGCTGGACAAAGGCCTCCCCCAAGGATCTCCACGATGGTTTGATTTCTTGTTACATAAAGAAAAAAAGGGCTTTTTTTGAAATGTAGTTTTTTTTACCTTATTATTTCTTTCTATCTAAAGTTAAGGTTCTACTTTGAAGCTCCGTTTTTTACGCTCATGCCGTTTACATGAAATAAATTAGTAGATAATTATAGTACCTACAAATTGATCTAAGGGGTTCAGGAATTATGGTAATACATTAAATAGATGCGTACCACTCTACAACTACAACTCGATCATTGAGCAATGCCAACCGTCTCGTCTCACGAGCCGACAAACGCGTCATCGCTCACTATTACAGTTATAGGTATATATAACGACGGTAGCAGCAATCGAGCTTCTCTTACATGTGTGTAACTTCATAATATGTACACATACGTTACGCTCACTAACATATTACTCACACTCACTTATACTAGCTACATCGTACGTACGTATCATCGCAGCACCTACCAAAGTAAAGTACCAATTGAGCACAAAGTTCTAGACAGATTGTTTATATGGGTGCGTAGACAGCGTTACACACACCAAAGTACGTTAGTGTGCGACAACATCGGGACAGCCGCCGCCGGTGCACCGCCCGCCCGCTTGCCCGTTCTCCCCGCTACGCGCGCGACTGCGACTGCGAGCGAACACCGCGCGCCGCGTCCGTCCGCGCGCGTCATTGAACAACAAGACCCGCTCAGTGGCAGGCGTCTCCCTGCCAATATGAAAAAAAGAGTTAAAAAACTCTATTACAAAATACGCGATAGTGGAATTTACGATAACCTTAATTTATAAAATAATTTTATCATTGAAGTGTTAAAGCGAAACATATTTTTATTTATTTAGTGAATGATAGTTAAAATTGTTGAAACGCTAATCTTCCTATTGTGCTCTGTGATTGTTTTGTTTAGAATATTGCAAAAATAAATGACAGTGTGGTGTTAATTTACCAATGTTTTCTATTAATGATCGATTTGTCTAGTACCTAGTGATTCGATTACGGTGTCATCGGATTGGGATTCAACCACATCACTAACTGACATTTTTAGGTGTAAAACCTACAAAAATTGTGGACGACACTAATTCAAATAGTGAGTAGAGTATTCAGCCAATTTTTTCATATCCATTAATTATAAAACAGTGCTTGTATATCGACATTCATTATTAATAACATGGTCGCAGGTATACAGATTTTGCAAAAATTATTAAGAAATGGAACAGTGAGTAAATTATACTGGCTGGGGTATGAGTGAAGTGGAAGAATGTTTGTACTGGACTTGGAGGCGAGTGAGGCCCGTGGCGAGTCGGATGGCCGCGAGACGGCGGGAGCGTGCCAAGTGATAAGAGGCGCGCCGATAGCAACGTCACACCCAGACGTTGTTTGTGTGAATTTAAATAAATTTTCATGACAGACAGTTCCGTAATCACCTCTCGCCGTATCATAGTCGTGACATGCCAACTCGATAATGTGCATATTGTGTGAATATTATGTTCTTCAAAAACAGTAGGTACCTACCTACCTATTGTATACAACTTTATACTCAGAGTACTTGTTACCAAAAAAATGACAATAATCATTTATCTTAGTTATCTATCTATCTACCCACCTATCTATTCATTTGCTAAATGCCATCTTGGTTGTAAATTATTTCATCTTTATGTAATTGATAAATTAGTCTCTCAATTAATACATAATGGTGCAGATTCTGTTTACAAATTTAATTAATATGTATTAGTCACATCAGCTCTCTTTCATGCAAACCTTATTGAAACAACAAATAACAAGTCAGATTAGTCCATGCCATAGTAATATATGGTTAAATTGTCGTGATGAATATTAGATCAAGCTTAAATTCATGTTGAAATAAGTGTTCAGACTAATCTGACAGGACTAAAATATCTTTCATCCCTTTCTTATATTTTTTGTTAGAAACAGATATAGTAAGATTAAATTTGTTTAGTTTGTATTCAACAGAATCGGGGCCACTGTGGTACATTTTGATTATTTAAACACAGAAAAACACTTAAATGTTAGCAAAATTTTATTTAAATTATTGTTTGTCCAAACATTATAATAATTTTATCAAACCGATGGGAAATTTAAATTGAATTAATTATTTGCTAACTTATCAGCTGATGGTGCTTACTGCTTATCAGAACTATACCTCCACCTTATAATCACTCTTAAAACTGTGTTGACTTCTATCTATTGTCTCTGATAAACTGAGTAAATAAAAAAGTTGTCATACTTGGCATTACTCTTCAATTTATTTAGAATGTCTTGAAATACTACCAAGAACCTATCTACATCAAATTTGTTTCATAAATACATAATTTAAATAAATTATATAAGTACAAACAGGCATTGTATAGGTATTTACCTATGTTAAAATTTTATCCACATAGTATACTTTCATTATAATAAATATTTATACAAAACATTATTCATAAATCCCGATAACTATTTGCTTATTTATTATGATTTTATTTAGAATATTTTTTTTTACATATAATTTATTTATAAACTACCAGTATGCTATGATAGCAGTTTTAACAACCCACCTATGGGTATAGTTATGCAATGTAAGTACCTACCTATGTCTCTTCTATTTACAAAAACTGACATAGCGAGATAAGGAGAGATACCATTCTATCAAAACAACCATCATAGCATGCCACTAGTTAAATTTATTGAACACACTTTGTTTGATACCTTACATAATATATGATGAATAACGTTAAAGCTGAAGAGTTTGTTTATTTGAACACTGTAATCTCTGAATTTACTGGTCTGATTAAAAACTCTCACTAATAGAAAGCTACATTATCTCCGAAGGTTATAGGCTACTTTTTATCCTGGGAATGTGTGATACCATGGGGCTGGTTATTAATAAAATCCATTAATATTTTATTTGCTACTTATAATATTTTAACATTATTTTGATGGTTCGTTATTTGTAAATTCACCAGTATTGCTTTATGGAGGAAAGTACTCTCCAATATTAATGGTTACTATAGGACTTATATGTCCTGGACCTAAATTAATTACAAAAATAACACCTAGGATAGTTTACAAAATAATACAAAATGAGCAATAAAGATATTATCGTACACAAAACAATGATCGTACACAAAATAATACTTACAGTAAAAAAAAAAATATGAAGTATCAATGTATCAATAATATGATGTTCTAAATATAACTATGGAAAAACAATGCAAAAATATTCAACTTCTCACTTACAAATCAGTAATTTGATGATTAAAATCAAATTAATAAATATTCAGAATGAGGAGGGTGTAAGGTACCAGAAAAAATCTTCACTATCACAAACCCTCTCCTTAGATAGGTATGCCACCACTTTCCCATTGTATTGTAGCTTGTATTGATAAAGTGCAACAGAGATCTTAATGAATTTTGGCAAAATTGGTTAAAGTTTATTTTAGTGTTACATATTTTAACACAATACCTAGATTCACTTCAAATGTGGTCACTGTCGTACGGTGTAGTACAGTGATATAATGCTAACGTGGAGGAGGACCACATAAGTGAGAGCAGTGTGTTGTGATTTGCAGATGCTCTCGGTACAAGTGCCGGGGTGCGCGGGCATGGAGCGGCTGGGCGCGCCGGGGGGACCGCGCCTACGGCACGATCACAGACATCACCATTCCACATTGTGAGTACTGCTTTTTTATATCAGAAGCTAGCCAACCTGGTGGGTGATCCTTGTGTTCCTATAGGGTTACCATTGCCTATAGACAATAATACTAGAAGGATTGCAATGTGTTGCCGAACTATTAGATCAATAACTGTACGGCAACTGGTTCTCAAATGCAACAACACACTGCTACCAGTGTGTTCTATAAAAAAGCTAATTTTCAACTGAGGAAAATATCATGAGGTTAACCATAGCATGGGGTAAATATCATGAGGTAACCATGGCCTTACCCAGCTCTTGGCCCAAGGCAGTCAGGAATTTCTTGTAATTTAGTTAAATGTCCATATCTACTTACGTAATTAATTCAGTATTCATTTCTGCATCAAAAGCAACCTTCATGGATATTCTGCTGCAGTGCTTAGCCAATCTTGAATAAGTAAAAGGTGGAAAAACAAGATCCTATCCTAAAACTGCATGGTAGTAAAATTATAGGTAAAATTGATAAATAAATAAGTAAAATTGCCTGCTAGTTAAGCATGCAGGCACACTTAGGATTAGACAATCCTAGATAGACATCTATATAGATTATATAGGCTATGGGTAACAGTGACTTACACCAGAATGGTTAACCTTACCACCAGATACATTTGTATCCATCCATTGTAATAGTTGTTTGTGATAATTGATTGTAGGGAATGGGAGAAGCAGCAGAGGCTGCAGGCGATGGTGGGGCGGCTGCAGGAGATGGTGGAGCAGGAGACGCGCGCGCGGTCCGCCGCCGCCGCCGAGCGCCTCGGCCTGCCGCCCAGCATACAGCTGCCGGACGGGGAGTACGGCCAGGACGCGCATCTACAGTTACGAGTCCCTTATCAGGTACATCGCTTTTTATTGTTCCCTATCTTAATTTTAAAGGAAAAAAGGAAACTATTAGATAAATCGATATCCGTCCGTCAGTCTGTCGCAAAGGTTTTTGTCGAAAACTTTTTAAATTTAAATTTTGCATATGAATTTTTTAAGTGCGCGTGGTAGGCTAAAGTATAAGGAATAGCGAAATATGCTAAAAGGAGTCTAGAAGCCAATTTTGATAAAAACTAAAACTGTATACTTGGATTATCAAAAAAATTATTTGCCTCACCGGGAATCGGAAGTCGTTGATTTGGAAATGAAAACAGTTATTAGTCCATCTCATAGTGTCGCTAGCATTAAATCGCTTAAATTTTTTGCCGACTGCGGCATGGCTAAAAATGGAGGGTTATTTGTTTGACCTGTCTCAATGATCCCTCGTACGTAACTACTAAACGGCTGAACCAATTTTGATGAATGATATGTCGTTATATTCATCATTCACAAAAAGCCAGGTTGCCTTTTTGTTTGTAAATGTATAATACAATACAACAAATCTTTATTGTTTACAGTAAACCATACATAAAAATAAAGTTTTTAGTAGGTATACCTACCTACCTATATGAGTATGTTAGTCTTAGCCATTTGTGCACATGATCCGAGAAAACTTTTAAATAAACCAAATGATCCACAACTCTTTGCAAGAGGTAAATCGCCTGCAAAGCCTTGCACAAGCTACTACACAATTTAAACTAAAAAGCTGAAAATAAAGAGTTATTAAATAAAACCGGACAAGGGCGAGTCTGACTCGCGCACCGAGGGTTCCTTAACATCCTATGGTACTTTAAATACTGTAGACTTCTTAAAGAACTATCATCTGTATTTATTTTCAAAATTATTGGCCCTGTATTATCGGAGATCAGGACGGGAATGGGTCAATTTTCGCCTATTTTCTTAAATAACTTCAAAACGATTTATCTTAAAATTATAAAAAATATATATTTGAGATCCTCACAACGAGCCCTTTCATTTGATTTGACACAATATAGTTTGCAAAACTTTATTTAAATTTTCTAATTTACTCCCCAAATGTAGCCCCCATGTTTCAAATTCATTTATTTACGTAACACGTCCATGTTTGGGTCACCGACTTACACATGTGTACCAAGTTCAACTCAACCCAGTCCAGTATTTTCGGACAGACGGACAGACGCACGAGTGATTCTAAAAGGGTTCCAGTTTTTTTTCTTTTGAATTTCGGAACCCTAAAAATCTAAAAAATCCGACTGCGGTTACTACTAAAGTTCAAAATTAATTTAGTAAACACTGAAAAGCAAGAAACAAGTAAGTAAATAATCTGAGACTAATCTAGAGAATTATAAAAACTTTGGTTGCGCTCGGGACCAAAACTTAAAAAGTAAAATTTCGTACAAATTCCAGACTTAGATGAAGTTGTTAGTTGTGTGAAACAGGTAAATATTTAAAGATAATATTTTTCTAACTTCCTTTGTGAAGTTGGATTATATAACTCCTTTATTTGCCATTATCCCATGTGGACCCGTTTTTAGATCTTAGAGTTATTAGCCATTAAACATTAAACCGTGTACTCAATATGTTCATAGTACCAAGTCAAAAGTCCCCTTGTAAGTCCGCATATTGTGACGAATAACTGCGGAACCCTACACTGCACGAGGTCCGACACGCACTTGACCGTTCTTTTTTAAATTGATTTCATCGTGTATAGTCGTATTGGTGGTATCTTAGTGTCGAACTGGCTCTCGAGTATAACTGCCGGAACACAAGTGCTTGCCCAAAGATTTCCAATTGCAAAATTAAGCCTTGCTTCTGGATTATTGGATATATTATTTAACATAATTTTTGACTTGTACATTTGATGAATACTTAGTGGTGCTGATTCTATTGCAAACCACAACGAAATATTTTTATTATAATAATAACCTTATTGAAATGAGATAAAAAATATTCTAAGCTGTCAGATTGGTTTAATGCCAATGATAAATGAAAACGGTGGTAAATTCAAGAAACAAGCATGAGATATAGTGAGATTATTGGCTATAAGATAAGTTGTATCTGTTAGCATATTTTTAAATTAAGAGCAGTAGTTTTGTTAATATTTTTTTAATACATAATATGGGCTTGCGTTTGGCCACAGACTCTCATTAATAAAATTAAATTAAAAGATGTAGTTTTGTAGCAACCCCTGTCAGCTATATAGTCTAAATACCGATGGATAGATGTCGCCACAATAATCTACACACAGCCTACATCGCGCTTGTGGAGTTTGTTCGCGCATTCGCATATATATTAAGGAAACTAGAATTAATCTATCAAGGACCCATTCTAATAGTTTTCTTTTAAAAAACAAATATCAAAATATATATTTTTACTTCAACAGTGTGTGCGTAACAAAGTTGAAAGAGAATGGTTGTTTGCTGGTCTTCATTTAAATATAAATAATATAGGTGCTATGAATGACATCTTGGCCAACTAAGAACTTGAAGAGGTTTGCTCATATGTATAAATAACTAGATTTAAGTGTGTTTCTTACCAATCTTTAACGATTTTTTGTATATACTATTTATTTTAACTTAGGTGTTGCATTACTTTCTCTCCTGGGAATGCGGCTGAAAGTATGGGGGACAGCTAGTCTAACGTCTATACTAATGTTTGCTAAATATTAATAATTAAATAATGAGCCATTTATTATCTTATCATATACATATGAATAGTTATCAATTCTAACAACATTCTGTATTACGCCATGTCACATACATGCCAGTAGCACAGCACAGCACAGCCCAGATTATCGACACGTGTTCCTATCGTATCACATATATCTGCCAAAGTTAAATATCTTTACAATTATTAGTGTAGCGAGCCTCCCAATTTTTATTATAAAGAAAGACCATTCCAGCAAACACAAGCAATCCCTAACATGTCATGTGATTAACATCGTTACTGTAAATTTCAGCAAGCCGAGCTGACGAGAAGCAGCTTCCAGCCTCCACCGAACAAGTGCGTGAGCGACGTGCCTGAGTGGGCGGGCGCGGCGGAGGCGGGGGCGCGGCGTGGGGCGGCGGCGGTGGCGGGTGCGGGCGCGGGCGTGGCGGCGGTGACGGCGGCGGGAGCGGGCGTCGGGGTGGGAGTGGGGGCGGGCGGCAAGAAAGACGGTCTGCTGCAGAAGGCGACGCGATGGTGGGTCCGCATGGGCGCGCGGCCCGCGCCGCCCTTCCTGCCGGCGAGCGTGCCGCCGCCGTGCGTGATGGTGCCGCGCCGCTCCACGCCGGCGCCGGCGCCTGCGCCCGCGCCCGCTCCCGCCCCGCCCGACGCGTGACGCCGCACGCCGTCGCGCCGCCCCACCCCTCTATCATATCACGCTTACATTCCATTATCGGGACGATCAGACTCGCCGGAGCCGGAGTGCACGCGCGTCCCGGAGTATTATAGACTTGGTATTTATTTATTTGGGAGTGGCGGGCCGTGGGGCGCGCACCCTGTGATATGTGCGGTAGGGGCGGCCGGCGCCGGTGGGCCGCGCACGGCTCGGCCGGGCCCCGGCCGCGGCCGCCCGCGCCGACTGAGACGCTCGACTCGACCGCTCGTGTTCGCCGTGTGACGTGTGTGTGACGTTGCGATGAATGTTCGTGTTCCTCGCACCGACTCCGAGTTCTGCGAAAACTAAGACTGAAATAAAATAAAAAAGATTTAACATTATAAAGTCTACATTGAAGTATGTCGTCTTAGGTAAAATTAATTCAAATAGAAACAATTAAAAGTATATAATATTTAATGAATCTTTCGATTGTAACCTTCGATGATATTGTATATTATGAAAAGGTCAGTCAATAGTAAGCTATAGTCTTGCAGTATATAGTTCATGTTTAAGTGAAATATTTTAAAGTCTTATTTCTATCCTGCAGCTATAAAACTGTTTAAACAACTTTTATATTTCATAAAGATTTGTATGTTAAAGAAAGCATATCAGCAGTAAACGCAAGGAATATTAATTTACGAAGCATAGTTACTATTTTATTGTAAATATTGTCTCTATTTTAATATTAGATTAATTATGGCTGAACGCCAAAATCCGAGGGTCTTTTCAATTGAGTGTTTGCTACATTCCATATTTATGTTGAAATATTCTCGATATTAGTCGGTGTAGAAGCATGCGAGCCAGCCGCCTCCCGCAGTCCTCCGAAATCATGCCCGCATCTACATTCTACATGCTGACAATAATTAACTAATTACTACTGACTGATATTAAAAATGCAGATGAATAGAAATCTCATTAGAAAATAGACATTGTTTTAAATGAGAGATAATAATTGGGTTAGTTTTAAATTAGCTATTTATTAAATGTTATGTTGTAAGCTCCGACCTTCGCATTCTGCATACATTATGACTGACTGTCAGTTTCAATGATTGCAGAATAGGGATGTCGGAAACAAAATAAAAGTGATAGGACTCAACATACGGATATAATATCCCGCGCCCGACTTATTATCAACAAAAAAAATCCATGACTATTGCGCCTAGCAAACTGTATATGGCTATGTTATAAAATATTAAAATGCTAAATTGTGACATTTGCAAAGTGAGCAATTTTATTCTAACGCAGATTTATAATAGGGTATATGCATGGCTTTTTTATCGAAAAAGATGTCAATAAGTTGCTAGAAAAAGATAAGAGAGAGATCTTTGATGGCTTATATCTTGGTTATTTCTATAGTAATTCGATTTTTTTTCTCCTGTTTCTTATACGAATGAGCTTTTATTAAAGCAAAATAATAAAGATGTATATTCCCTATTTGCTAGTCACAGTTAGCTAGGTGGTCTCCTCATTTACAAAATCAAGACAAAACCAGTTAAATAAGTTCATTCAGTAAGATATATTATGTTAAATAAGTTCATTCAGTAAGCTATGACCTTTCAGTTCTGCATATTTTTTTTTATTAAAGAGTGCAGTTATTTAAATATTTTTTCGTAAAAACCTAGAAAATTCTTTGTGATGTAATCTTGATCATACAAATATTATACGAGGATGTGCCCAAACACTTGCCATTTTACACCACTCGGGCTGTTATTGGTTTTTAATATAATTAGATAGAATAAACTATTTATCTGATACTTACATAAAAAATATTTAAAAAAATCTAATTCCAAATTAACTGCCAGATACCGCTTGTCAGCTCTTATACTATTTATCTGATGTATAATACATACATTTTATAAAAAGTTGTTTGTACCTGTATTCTATGTCACTTAAAAATAATATGGTAAGTCGTAATTTTATTAGTCCTCAACTAGACTGAAATATGCCATGTTAAAATAACAGTTTGTTAAAAATTAAACAAAAGGTAGTAAATGAAATGCAAATATGTTGAGGCCGCTATCACTATAGTCAATCAAATGCTTGAAAATATGTAAATAATAACTGTAAATTATTGTTATGTTTATCTTTGATATATTTAATTGGGCAGTTAAGATGTATTTAAATATAATTTGTATCGCTACTGTATGATTTTATTTATTTAATTGTAATAAGTCTAAGAAAATTATCACAATGTTATTTATATGTAGGCATATTGAAAATAAAATTAGCTCCTTTTGGCCTATATTTTGGGACCTGTATTATAACTGATATCGATTTCATGATTTCAGATTTCATGTCGTCGCCCAGCTTATGACAAAAAAATATATAATCAAATCGTATTTCAAAATACCTATGTGAAAATATACTAACTTGCTTATCTTTTTGTTAATGTGAAAGTGTCTGTTAGCACCTTAAGAAACAACTTAAATAGTCATTTAAAGATGTGGTAGTGAAGCAATTCTTGTACAATATGCTGATAAAATATAAAAGTTGTTTAAAATAGTTTCACAGAACAGATATTTAATCTAGATATCAAACAATATTCCATTTGTCATATTAATAAGTAAAAGCAGAATCAAAATGTTTAATGATAAAAGAAAACTGCATTAAATTATGACCTACCAATAATACCTAAATTATGTTTTTTTTTACCTATAATCTAATTATTTTTAATCATCTGATGTTGATAATTTTTTAACTTTAACCTCGACTTTCGGTAATTATTAATAATAATAGATAATTATTAATAATCATCAATTATTCACTCTTACCGTAACATATACATATAATAATACGTAGTAATATACCTAAGTGGTATTTGGCCGCCGGATAGTTTCCGGATATCTGTTTCATCTCTACTCTCTAGTACCTATTTAATAATGAAAATAAAGGTAATGAAATGAAAATAATGTTACGATGGTACACACGCCCACAGATCAAGCTACACATTTTTGTTGCAAAATAGCGCTTATTACAACCGCGTAAGGTGCCGCAGTGTGTAGTTTGATCTGTGGCCGTGTGTACGTAACTCTTCGTGTGCGAGTTCGATTCTCACTTGGACAATTTTTTACAAAATAAATATGGATGATTGACAAAGACAGAGATTGTTTTCACAATTCTCTCTAGAATACAATATTTTATAAAAGAATATCAGGGCCGCGCTGCCCCTATGTGCGAAGTGTGCGGCGCACACAGGCGCCAAGGCAGTAGACGCGCCTGATGAAATACCAGCGCCAATTATTGAAATAATTATTATATTTTTTTTTTTACTACTAGCCAAGCAAGCATACGGCCCACCTGATGGTAAGTGGTTACCGTCGCTAATCGCCATTTGCAATACCAGAGACATTGCCAATGTGTTGCTGACCTGGGGGGCTAAAACGGCCGCTCGAGCAATATTGCTACGCAAATCATATTTCGAATTTACAGCAGAGCCAAATGTTTTTTTAAATATTTTTTGGTGAAAATACAAATCATTTTAATCAATTAATATACAATTTAGACAAATTACACCATAATTTGCTGTAAATTCGAGATGTGAATTGTATAAGCAATATTGCTCGAGCGGCCGTTTTATCCCCCTGTTACAATATCGAGAAGGCAAACTGGCTCTCAAATGCAATTGGCGGAACACACAGGTATATAACATGTTGGTTACATAAGTTCAAAGTCGATTAAGAGCTAGCTGGATCGTTTGCAGGGAAAACTTTCAGCAAATGATTCATTGGATTGTCTGAAACTTGACGATTGACGAGAATTTAATACAATATTAAGATCATAAAAATACCTACATTGCACAAGTTGACACTGGCAAAATACACGAAGTTTTATGCCAAAAAGAAAAAAAAACTATATAGCATCTTTTTTTAGGGTAAAATGAATGTATACCGACATTCATTTTACCCAAAAAAAAGATGCTTCCTATGAAGTGAGGGGGTGAGCCGCCAAAATTCTCATCGTTCGTAACGTTTGTTTACGTATAGTTTAACTACATATAGTAAATAAAAGAATAGTAATAAGCGTTCATAGAACAACAATTTTATTGTTGTACTCACTTTATTGATAATAATGTAATCAATAATATTCGATTTATGAGTCTCGTAAATTGTATTTTAATAATGATTAAATGACGGGAACTTGCGAAGTGACGAGTATTTTAAATTCATGAAGAATTTATAATACATGATTTACTCCACTTGAAACTGGCAAAATACACATAGTGTGATGCCAAAATAAAAATAAAATTACCATGATTGAATTATGTAATCGCGACTAATGATGGGACTAAAATATATTTTACTACTACTATACTGACATATACGAGAATTTCATGAATTACTAATATACCTTGGAGGAATATTTTGATGATTTATTTTGTTATTAATTAGTAAATATACTACCATTATTATCGCAAATAACATTGTGATAACTTACGATCTATCTGAGCTGCAATTAGCAAAAATCTGTAACTTTTGCAGCAAAATTGTAACATTTCAGGAAATGAAACGTAACTTACGACTCAAGGGCCCTGGCAACATTGATAATATTATAGCACAGAATAAAGATGTGACTATAGTCTGTGATCCAATATAAAATTGTATAAAATATACTCTGTGCTGTGCTGTGATCTGTACCTAACCTAGTTTGTAAGTAAACAAAGTAATTCTATTATGAAACCTATGCAGTATTACGTTGTTAAACAATAGACCAGAGTATAGTAATTAACCCAAAGGAACAATGTAGACCATTAAACATTAGTAACATTACAATATTAAACATTAGTAATTTGTGATATTTAAAAAAAATATCTGTTTTAGTTTGGAGATGCCATAAAGGAAGGATTGGAGGAGATGCAGATTTATATCGCCTGGTAAGCTAACAGTCTGTATGTGTATTATATAGGTATTGTGGTTAAATAATCAATAAGAGAGCTTTTCTCTTGGAGGTTAGAAATTTATTTTCTTATACAAGTCAATAGGTGGCGTTGTCATAGATTAATAATTAGTACTAAGGCCCGTGAGATTTGGCAAGATATTCTTTGGTAAGATCAAAGAATAAATAATATAGTAAGATCAATCGTAGCTTAAACCACGACAGAGAGTTTAAGGGTAAACGTTCGGTTGGAGCGCGAAATTCCAATTTTATCACGTTTTTTGCAAATTGCAGCTCAGTTATAGGTCGTAAGTTATTAACATGTTATTTGCGAGAAGAGTGGTAGTATATTTACTGATTAATAACAAAAGTAATCATCAACATATTCCTCCTTCCTTAATCTCCAACCTTAATCTCCCGTCTCTGATTATTTCATAAGATCAACGGCAGTTGATCGATGAATGATAGTTTAAACCATCGATTAATTTAAACTATCCTTTTTGATGGTTTAAACTCCCGATAATGGATTAAACTATCATAATTTGACATTTCTCTCAAGATGTATGACCCTGACACTGGCAGAATTGTGTAAAAAACGTATCTAATGTCATTTAATCAAGAAGTGAAGTAAACTGTTACACAAATATCAATGTCAAATTTCACCATAAAAAAAATATATTATAAAGTACTGCCGCCGTATCTATGGGATTAATCGAAGTTTAACCGATCTGTCCATATTTGTCACTTGATCTTAGAACAATAGTTCAAACGTCGATCGATAAAACCCTCAGAACAATAACTAAAGCATGCTTTAGTTATTGTTCTGAGATAAAACCTTACGGCCTAATCTAATCTAAGGGCCGTAAGATTTTATTAGTAACATTTTCATGAAATAGTCGTATATGTCAGTAATATACCTTGGAGGAATATGTTGATGATTTCTTTTGTTATTAATCAGTAAATATACTACCATTCTTCTCGCAAATAACATGTGGATAACTTACGACCTATAATAACTGAGCTGAAATTTGCAAAAAACGTGATAAAATTTGAATTTCGCGCTCCAACCGAAGGTTCACCCTTAATTGCTCCGCTAATGGTGATTCGGTACGCGTTTTATAGCGCGCTCACATCGATAGTTATGGATATTAGCATGATTCGGAATGTAGCCTATGTATTAGCAGACATATTAAGAACCAAAGACTACTATTGTATACCGGAGAACTCGTAAACGGATCGTCACCCACCGTATCAACTCACTCGAGCCGTTTAGTATTATTTTTATGAAACTCCCTAGCCCCTACCAAGGAACATATATACTCTAGGTCCCTACTGCAACGCACACAGCAC
This sequence comes from Tethea ocularis, assembly GCA_963555595.1. NCBI lineage: Eukaryota > Metazoa > Arthropoda > Insecta > Lepidoptera > Drepanidae > Tethea > Tethea ocularis. Next base: position 5,299,526 of record OY741963.1, on the reverse strand, counting down.
ATTAATCTTCTCGCCTCGGAACAGTCAGTGGCGGATTTGCTCTAAGGCCCCATAGGCCCGGGCTAGGGCGGCCAGTTATTAAGAGTGGCCAATCATGACAAAAATAAAATGTTTGAAATATCCAAAAGTGCACGACGCAGCAAGAAACGACGCGAGCAAATATTGAAATAAAATTACACAATAAAAATGCCTTCCCAAACCTAAATGAAGGGAACTGAGAAAGGAGTGGCTGGTACTACACGGCCTAGGGCGGCCAAGACTGCAATCCACCACTACCTTGGGACAAGCTCACGAACGGCTTACAGCTAGGCGTCAACCAGCGGTCGGCGATCCGTAAGCGCGGCGTCGTCGCCTAGGCGTAACGTGAACTGAACTGCTTACGTTAGGTAGATTGACGTCTGGTTGACAGCGTGCCGAAAGGAGATACGGTGACAAAGAAATTAAAGTATCAGTGACGATCCCTTTCCGAGTTCATAGTCTGCTACGACCCAAAGAGGATATAAAGTTTTACTACGACCATTTTCACCAAGGTCACCGACATAGTCTCAGCACTAGCTGTATCGATATCGACAAACAAACATCTCTGTCATGCACAACACTAAACATAGCGTCAGTAGCGCCACACTCCGAAACGTGTTGAATATTCGTAAACATAGTAACTCTCACCAGGCGGGAACTTGCGAAGTGACGTTGCTTTTTCGTTTTATTTTCTTATAATCGTGTATTTTTTGAGTTTTATTGAATATTATCGGTGGTAATTTATCCAATAAAGATTAATACAAGTGCACCAGTGAGTGAAGTGAAATGAAATAATTACGTGTATAGTGGCTTTTCAAGCTGTCTCAAGAACTTAAACTGACGGACTATGACTTGAAGAAGATTTCAAAGAGCTTATAACCACTACGTTTATAACATGACTTGAACTTTGAAATTTGATGATTGACGAGAATTTAATACATGAAGAATATAAAAATAACTACATTCCTCAACTTGACACTGGCAAAATACACTAAGTGTGATGCCAAAAAGAAAGATTTAAAAAAAATATGTAAAATCGACTAAAAATATGTCTGGATGATCTAAAAAAGATGAATCTCTTCCTACATCTTCTCGAGTTCATTTAACTTGTTTGGATTAGTTATCAATGAATTAATTATAATTATTTAGGTTTTTATTTCATTTTAACAATTTTGTCCCGTATCAGTGCCGAGGCAACTCTATGTCACATACAATGTAGCATTGACATGACAAGGGATAAATATGTCAAAATAATGTCAATTTGTTTGACAGATTCACTATTCAAATCCTTACATGTAGACCTTTGCCTGCCTTTTGGCGAATTTAATAAACAACAACAACTTACATGTAGGTATACTACTTAAGTAGAGTGGAAAATCCTCCGCTATTTTGGTATAATTACTATACTATACTCTTTGCGCTACTTACGCTAGTAGTAGCACAGAATACATAATAGTACAAGTAGTAGTGGTAGTAGTAGTAAGTAAACAAGTGGTTATCCAGTATAATATTGTAGTCTTTGGTGGGCTCTTTGGTAGTAAAAGCCTATAAAAGTGAAGTGTTCTGTCTGTGCGAAAATCAGGCAAAGTTAGAGTTAGATAAATTTATATTACGATATTGTTTTCTTTCACATTTTTTTTTGTGTTACCTTGTAAAGTGGTAAACAAACACTTCTCATAAAAATATATTATTTTGGTAAGTTACGTTACACATACAAAGTAGTTTACATTAATTGTTTTTGGTGTACAGTTTATAGAAATAAATTTTCCGGTACCTCCCTAAATCTCTATTACGTTAATTACGTACGTATTTCTTTGTAGATATGGGACCACCAAAGAAATTCAAAAAGTATGATTCAAAATCTGGAAGTGATAGATCAGGTATGGTGTGATACATAAAAATGTTTGCTCATTTTTGTTTGTTTATTGTAAGGGTCAGTCTTATGTATTCTTCAATTATTTTAGGTAAGAAAAAGAAAGTTGAAGAGGATATGACAATAGACCTAGTTGATGATGATAATACAGACAATGTTGGTGTCCCGGGAGCGGCAATGCAAGATGCTGAAAAAAATGACCAAGTACCTGAAGATGAATTTGGGGCTAAAGATTATAGGTAATATATTTATTACTGCATTAGCAACAAATGAAGTCAAGTCAACTAGGGGTCAAAACTGGATGCTTACCGAGCTGTTGGTTCTTTGATTCTTTAGAATTTTTCTGACTTGTTAACACAATTAATTATGAAAAATCTCCTGACTCTTCAGACTTTGAGTACTTGTATCTTATACTATTGTTTTCTCTTTTATTCTATATCATTAAAGGAGTCAAATGGCCCTTAAGCCGGACAATGCCAGCCGTCCACTGTGGGTGGCACCCAATGGGCATATATTTCTGGAAGCATTCTCGCCTGTTTATAAACATGCACATGACTTCTTGATTGCTATTGCTGAACCAGTTTGTCGGTAAGTTTTTGGACAAAAATAAATATGCAATAATTTCTTCTAAAATACGAGAATAACAGTTTATCATTTTTACTGAAATAATGTTAAGACTAGTTGAGAATGTAACAATTTCTTAGAAGCCATGATCAAAGAATGAAATTATCTTTGATTCAAAGTATGCCTTCCCTTATCAGTGACATATAACAAAATTTCATATACAATATAAATACTATTACATCTCGGTTTTCCCCATTTTCCTGGGATAGATAGCACATGTTTCTCAATGCCATTGGCTACCTACAAGTAAAATTTTATCACAATTGGTTGTGCCATTGAGGAATCAACAGGAATCTAAAAAACAAAAAAAGCTAACTTTTGTTTTTTAATTCACATTAGTATGATGATACATTTTTCCAGACCCCAGCACATACATGAATACAAACTAACAGCATACAGTTTGTACGCAGCAGTGTCTGTGGGATTACAGACTGGGGATATTATTGAGTATTTGCAGCGACTGAGCAAGTGTGCTGTGCCTGCAGGCATCATAGAATTTATCACATTGTGTACACTATCATATGGAAAAGTTAAACTTGTTCTCAAACATAACAGGTTGGTACCTACTGTAGTTCTATCATTTTTATATTTTATTATATTGTTTTTAATTAAAATAAAATTGTGTCCTATTATGTTTTTTGAATTAAATGAACATGAGCCTACTACAAAAAACTATACCGGGTATAAGGGACAGCCGACCGAAAACTCTGGGAAAAGGTTACACTGAATGCATATAATAACACTATATGTATAAATCAATTTTGTCAGAAGTCAACGGTTACAGTTATCGTAATTTTTGAACGCGCAATGTAGGTACGTTATAACGCTATCACTATACCTACCCGACTCCTGCGAGAAATGACCTCACTTGTGAACTCATACAGCTGCTTGCGTCTTGCGTAGGTATACCTACGTATTGATTTTAATTTTGTGTTACATTGCAGTTTTATGTCTAAATTAGTAGTTACTGTTTATTTATTTTTAAATTAGGTTTAGTTAGACTTGTATAATGATTTTATAGTATAATCAATCCTAAAGTTCTGAAAAAATATTGTATAATTCATGAAAAGATCGACGAAAAATTCAAAGTCTGGGGGCTGCAGAATTATGATTTGAATTCATAGAATCAGTTTTCGGTCGGCTGTTCCTTACACCCGGTATAGGTACCTACAATACAAAATAGTTCACCATGATTGTGAAATTGTTAACTAATAAAATAAACTGACTAGACGTACCTTAATTTTGTCCAATTCTATTGGTTAATAAACTTCATGCCCTCTCGAGGCCTCAAATATATAAGATGGCTTTGACGTGTCTTTCTTCTGCCAACAACTGTTTGCAAACAAATATCAAGCCCCATAGCAAACAGACGCATGTAACATCCCAGGTATTACATACAAATGCGTTACTGACCCTTCCGACCGACTTTACTCACGCTCACGAATGTGATTTTGCTACCGTATTGGTTCATGAAACTTTTCCACTTTTCCCGATGATCTTTTTGACCCTAAAATTTCGTGCTCTCTGATCTCTCTCCTTAGGCAATAATTGATTTTATTTTCAACCGATTTCAAAAAAGCAGGAGGTTCTATGTTCGACTGTATGTATTTGTGTTTTTACGTATGTTCACCGGTCGATCGATTAAAAAAATATTTTTTCAGATATTTAGTAGAAAGTAAACACGTGGACGTTCTTCAAAAGTTGCTCCGCGACCCTGTCATTCAGCAGTGTCGTTTGCGTCGCGACGGCGACGATCAGTTCCTGTCCTCTGCGCTGCCGGACAAACCCGCCACCGCAGGCGTTGGTGCCGCCACTTCCAAACCAGGTTCCTATCTTTCATCATCTTTTATTTTTTTATGTTTTTATGTACACAAATTAATTGAAACACCAATGGTTTTTTCATGCCAAATTTTATAGATTTTTTGTACCAAATGAATGAATGTATTTTTGTGCAGTCAACAAGAACTGAAATATCCTAGATCTTAACATAATATAATAAATACATTTTAAGTACTTAAGTACAATTTCCAAAGCAGTTGAAGAGAAACCGGCAGTAAACGGCAACGTACCAGACGACATAAGTCAGTTCTATCAGCAGCTGGACAAGGACGATGACGACGATGAGACTGCCGACATCGCCACCAACACCGCAGTCGCGTTCGAAGTCGACCCCGATAAAATAGAGGTTGGTCATTGAACTCGAATTTTATGTACCTAGTCAGGTCACACAGGTATTGTCACACAGTAAAAACTTTTCTTTTAGAATGCTGGCCACAAAAAAGTTTATTGAATTCGAATTTCGAATTGTTCATGAAAATAAAAATGTATACTTTTTAGAATTTTACTCATTTTTAAATATCGAGTGGACGCTTAAAGAAGACCGTGTTGCAGTTATTGCGTTGCATCGTTGCGGTTACGCGCCAATTAAAATTTTTGACATACTGAAAAATTGACAGGTCAAGAAGTGGTCGCCCTCGGTCTGTTAGGACTCCAGCAGTGATAAAAGCTGTGAAGGCGCGAATTCAAAGAAATCCCAAACGTAAGCAGAAAATGTTGGCCCTTCAGATGGGGCTAAGCAGAACCACGGTGAAAAGGGTGTTAAATGAAGACTTAGGGCTTCGGGCATATCGAAGAAAAACAAGACATCGTTTGAATGCTCGTCTAATGGACCTGAGACTGAAGAGATGCCGCGCTTTGTTGAAGCGGTACACGGGAAAAAAATATCGGGAAATTCTTTTTTCGGATGAAAAATTTTTTACCGTAGAAGAGAGCTACAACAAACAAAATGATAAGGTGTACGCACACAGTAGTGAAGAAGCGAGCAACCGTATTCCGCGTGTCCAACGAGGTCATTTTCCATCCTCGCTCATGGTATGGTTGGGAGTTTCTTATTGGGGCTTAAGAGAGGTACATTTTTGTGAGAAAGGTGTAAAAACGAATGCAGTTGTGTATCAAAATACAGTCCTGACGAACCTTGTGGAACCTGTTTCTCATACCATGTTCAATAACAGGCACTGGGTATTCCAACAAGATTCGGCGCCAGCTCATAGAGCGAAGAGCACACAAGACTGGCTGGCGGCGCGTGAAATCGACTTCATCCGGCACGAAGACTGGCCCTCCTCCAGTCCAGATTTGAATCCGTTAGATTACAAGATATGGCAACACTTGGAGGAAAAGGCGTGCTCAAAGCCTCATTCCAATTTGGAGTCACTCAAGACATCCTTGATTAAGGCAGCCGCCGATATTGACATGGACCTCGTTCGTGCTGCGATAGACGACTGGCCGCGCAGATTGAAGGCCTGTATTCAAAATCACGGAGGTCATTTTGAATAAACTTTAGTGTCATAAGAATCTATGTTTTGTTAAGTTCATTTTGGTATATAAATGGTTACATAATGAATAAACTTGTTTCAATTATTTTATATTAAACTTGTGACAGAATTTATGACCTGACTAGGTATATGTTAACGGAAAAGTCTAGATCTATACATAAATATACCAGTGTCTTCATTTGCACTTCAGAGCTTGAGAGCCAGTTTCCTTCTAAACTTTGTGCCAGCTTCGACCACATATTCACTTGCCTCTGTGAGATTGTGGTTAAACATATGGTGGCTTATATAAAAAAAAAAAAATTTCTTTTCAGGTAATACAAAAACGTTGCATTGAGTTGGAACACCCGCTGCTGGCGGAGTACGACTTCCGTAACGACTCCGTCAATCCCGACATCAATATAGACCTGAAGCCCACCGCAGTGCTGCGCCCCTACCAGGAAAAAAGTCTCAGGAAAATGTTCGGAAACGGTCGAGCTAGGTATGTCCGCTCGAATCGATTAAATTAATCTTGGTTGAAAGCCAAGATGCTTATATATATATATATATATATATATATATACCTATAATCCTTTTAACATCCCATATACATTCAAGTGCCATAAATGGCCGGGCTACTAAACTGTTTTTACGTAACAAAATTTCAACTAATACGACTAACGTATTAAGATAAGGCGTATTCAGGTACTTCAGACGGAAATCAACCTTCAGTTCTATTCTGCTATATTGTCGTTGTTTAATTCAATCAGCAATATTTAATTCTAATGGAACGACATGTGAAATATTGGCTAGTCGCCGCGAATTCCGACACTATTGAGTTGTCGTTCTATCGAAGGGACATGAGAATTTTTGTTTTTAAGTGAGTTTCGATTGTTGGTTATTTACGAGTATTGGGGGTACCTACATACAGGTCGGGCGTGATAGTGTTACCGTGCGGCGCGGGCAAGTCGCTGGTGGGCGTGACGGCAGTGTGCACGGTGCGCAAGCGCGCGCTCGTGCTCTGCAACTCCGGCGTCTCCGTCGAGCAGTGGAAGCAGCAGTTCAAGTGCTGGTCCACCGCAGACGACAGCTGTATCTGCAGGTCACATACTCCCCAACTAACCAAACCAACACTAACACACACATGGACCTTACATTATCGAAACAGTCATATCTAGCTATTTAAGGATTTTTTTCCAATAATACCTGTTGGGTACAGATTCACATCAGAAGCGAAGGACAAGCCGATGGGCGCGGGCATCCTAATCACGACGTACTCTATGATCACGCATGGGCAACGGCGCTCGTGGGAGGCGGAGCAGACCATGAAGTGGCTGCAACAACAGGAGTGGGGGCTACTGGTGCTTGACGAGGTCCACACCATACCCGCCAAGATGTTCCGGCGAGTGCTCACCATCGTGCACTCGCACGCTAAACTGGGTTCATATATTTGTATCCCTTCACTCATGGCCATCATAGCTTGACTGTCATAACCAGAAAACTAACTGACAATCAATCTTGTTTGCTACATTAGAAGTACATTAAACTGTACTTCGTACTACACAAAAACAAACAGAAAGGTCTCAAGTTCTCAACCCCTACTAATCAGTCCTAAAACATATACAGTTTATTTTTTTTACAGTAAGTGTGCTTGTTTCACAATGACTGAATGAATCACCATTGTGTGATGCTGCGTGGTAAGCTCACAATGCTTTCAAGTTCAACTCATGTCATCACTTAAATAATTTTCGGTGAAATGTGGATGTTTACTGTATTAGTAACTACTGAGTACAGTACACTTCACTATAATAGGCATGAAGTGAGTTTTGAAATTTTCATGTCAATAAATATAATGTGTAAAGGTCTGACGGCGACTCTCCTGCGTGAGGACGACAAGATCGCGGACCTGAACTTCCTGATTGGCCCTAAGTTATATGAAGCCAATTGGCTGGAGCTGCAAGCCAACGGGTACATCGCGCGGGTGCAATGTGCCGAGGTCTGGTGCCCCATGACCCCCGAGTTCTATAGAGAATATCTCATACAGAAGTTAGTACCTAACATTGTGTTCTTACTCCCTTACTAATCATGGTGGACAAACACAGGCTTACTTTATTTTTATGACCGTCCACCCGATGGTAAGTGGTCACCACCGCCTATGGACATTTGCAATACCAGCAGGACTGCCGATGTGTTGCCGACCATAATACAAAAAAATATAGTATAATTGTTACGTAACGGTGAGCGTTGGTGTCTTTCTGCAGAAGTATATGTATATGTTACGTATACGTTTTCAATTATACCATATTTTATTTTTTGTACATATAATATATTGGTATCTTACAAATAAATAAGTAAATCCTCAATTACATTATTCTTACTTGGTGCATTGATTATATTAAACGTAATTTATTTGTTTATTTACAGAATAAACAAGAAGATGTTACTATATGTGATGAATCCATCAAAATTCCGCGCGTGCCAGTTCCTCATCCGCTACCACGAGAAACGCGGAGACAAGACCATTGTATTCTCCGATAATGTGTTTGCTCTACGACATTACGCAGTTAAAATGAACAAACCTTACATTTACGGTCCGACGTCGCAAAGCGAGCGGATTCAAATCCTCCAGAACTTCAAGTTCAACCCTAAAGTGAATACGATATTTGTGAGTAAAGTCGCCGATACCAGTTTCGATTTGCCAGAAGCTAACGTTCTGATACAAATATCTTCGCACGGCGGGTCTCGAAGACAGGAAGCTCAGAGATTGGGTCAGTAATTCTTTTAACCTCTATGATATACTACCGAGGAAAAGGGGATCCCTATGATTTATTTCATTAAATGTATGCTGATGCTGTGGTAGAAACTTCATGCGATCGTATACATAGTATACCTGGTTTCATGAAAGCATAAATTGTTAATTTCAGGCCGTATTTTAAGAGCAAAGAAAGGTGCGCTAGCGGAGGAATACAACGCCTTCTTCTACACCCTGGTGTCACAGGACACGTTGGAGATGGCGTATAGTAGGAAGCGACAGCGGTTCCTTGTCAATCAGGGTTACAGTTATAAGGTCAGATCATTTTGTACAAATATTTTAAGGTTGAGCTCATATTTGCTATTCGTAGGCAGAATTTGTTCAGCTATAAGCGCTGTAAAACAGGTTTTACCGACGTTTAGCCAAATAACCCTAACAATCTGAGAAATTCCCTTTTGACGATTGTAATTACCGTAAATAATATTTTGCAGGTTATTACAGAGTTAAAAGGAATGGATCAAGAGCCAGATCTGTTTTACGGTACACGGGAAGAACAAGGCATGTTGTTACAGCAAGTGAGTAAAAAAATTACAGTAATAAAATTAAGTCAAACAATTATGTTATATAATTTTAGGGAAGCTTATGGCCAACAGGAGAAGGGGTACACAAAGTGGTTCGCACAGTAAATTGAAACATAATGCCCAAACAAACCATTTATCAAACTGAACAGCTTTAAATTAACTTATCCATTATACAGTCGCGAAGAAATAAAATCCAATTATTTTAGTGCAGCTTGTATATGATGATATGAAGTACCCCCTTCGACTACTGAGATTTCTTTATAGTGACTACCGATCGATACCGATCCGGTATTAAGGGCAGCACAATATTCCTGACAACCCCCTTACGAAGGGCCAGGGACCATCAGCAGTAAGTCTTGCCGCCAGAGCATACACTCCGTATTCTTAGGTGAATAATCACTCATATGTCCAGAATGGTACCGGAGCTGTTTAGTCGCTCAAAACTGGCACACACAACGTATGCTAATGGTTCAATCCCCGCTGTAGACGTCAGAGACGCCGACTCCCATTTTTCCAGAATGCTACCAGAGCTGTAACCACGCTCACCTCCCAATGTGCATCTACGTACTAAGGGACTTAGACCGATGCCAACTGACACTAGTTGCGCACGGGCAGAGGGCACAAGCATACCGAGTAGACGAACGAACCTCCACCCTGCAACCGATAGCCACCACGAGACCGTGTGGCCTTTCCTGGCAGGGCCACCATCACGTATCTGAATTCTGTCTGTCGCTATTTTGTTTAAGGGACTATAGAGAATTTTAGATTCATCAATAACTTTTGACAACAGAAAATCTGGGATTCGGGGACAAAATTTGACAAATTAGGGACACATTCTGGAAGCAAACAGATCTTCGCTAGGTGCTCTAGTTCTTGATATATGAGGTAGCCCTGCCAGGAAGCATACTTCCTGGCAGAGCTACCTTAAATACCTTATAACTTTTGAACCAGGGTGCGACAAAATCTGATATTCGAGGACAAATAAAGGATAGGATAAATTAGGGACAAAAAAAGACAACAGATTTGGAATTCAGACCAGTGATGGTAGCCCTGCCAGGAAGTATCACACCACGAGACCGACTCCAAGCAGAGAATTCGTGGTACCCAAGGGCTTGCCCTATCGGATCGGGTCGGGTGCTGTGCTGTAGCTAGGATGGGATGTAATGTTGATGTGATGTGTGGTGGATGACGCAGGTGCTTGCGGCGTCGGAGACGGAGTGCGAGGAGGAGCGCGAGGGCGGCGCAGGCGCGGCGGGCGGCGTGGCGCGCCGCGGCGGGGCGCTCTCCTCGCTCGCCGGCGCCGATGACGCGCTGTACCTCGACCACCGCCGCACGCAAATACACAACAAACACCCGCTCTTCAAGAAGTTCCGATACTAACCGTAACATAACATCACATGCCCCTCTGCAGATCTACAATAAAACGTATTCGAAAATATATTTGTTTTTACTTGGCCATTTTCTCGATTCTGCTGCGACCCTCGCCTTAATTTATCGTCGTCGGTCCTCCAGTTAATTTTCTTTTTGCAGTGATGTGGAAAATGACGGCGTGCCAGAATGGGCGATTGTGGAGTTACAAGGTCTAGTTGAGACTAAGAATGAGGATGGCGGTGGCGGCGTCGTAGTAGGCGACCTGCACTACTCCGCGCGCACCAGACACCCCGTGCTCGTTCTGGGACACCACGTGCTCAGCGGCAAGGAAACTAAACTCGAGCACCCGATGGCGGTGTTAGAGAAAGTCACCCTCGACGATAAGACTACCTACAGAGTCAAGGCCATTGTTAAGAAGAAATTGTTATTCAAATCTCGACCTAAACCTATAATCTCAAATGTTGCAGAGAAAGTATGATGAGTTAAATATATAACTACGGAAATTATTTTTTGTTTGTTTTGTGTGAATGGTTTGTATTGTGGAATGATAACTTTGATCATTGATAAAAGAAAGATACATAATTATTTATAGTACAATCTTATTATTTAATAACATATTCACATAGTGTGATATGACATAATTCTGTGTCTTATAACTACACTCAAAAACGTTAAAAATTACAAGTTTATTGTTTGGTGATAAATCCTTAAAATAAAACAATAGAACTGAAAAACCCAATATTCTCTTTGTCTGAGGATTATTATGGCGCATTATGATGCTATTTTGATAATAGCAATTGTATTATAGTTTGAGCTAAATGTTATCTTAACATTAAACCTAATCAACGGCGCCTGGAAATAAATTAACTCAATATTTTTATTAGTTAACATAGAAATACAAAGTAATTAGTTACCTCTTATTATTATTATTATCAACTACCTAACGAATATAACTATATTCAAAATTATAATAAAATAGTGCCACAATCTGTTTCCTATGTGGAGGCGAGAAGATTAGCAAAAAATAGTGCTAGAATATCATGGTTTATAATCCTATCACATAACGTGATTACAAACATAAAATTTTAATAATAATAATCTAACCAGTTGATTTTTCCTACATATTCTGAGGCAAACGTAACAGAGTAGGCTTGTAATGTAAATTGAAGTATCAGTAGGTACTTTTGAGGAGGTATTTGATACATTTTATCGATAGTAATACTCATATTTATCTACTTGTTAATTTAAAAATTATAACATTCTATTTAGAAGTGATTATTGCAGTGCAGTTCGCATTTAATTAAATCAGTCCATATCGGGCCACTATTTGACTGGATTTGACTTCAGGGTCTGTTGGTATTTTGTCACCAAATATCGAATTTTATTTCCCTGGTTCAAAGGATAAGTGGCTCTGCGGGTTTATAACTTTTTAAATCGGGGAACGAAAATTACTAAGTTATTGACATCGATAAAAATCTATAGAATACCTACCCAATAGTATCTTTAGTCGAATTACACCGCCTGTGAGAATAATAGTACCAAATTGCAAAGATTGCATGCAACCCTGCGAACATGGATGCATCTATAAAGAAAATCGATTAGATTTATATTCGAGACACGATAGTTTAAAATATTATTTTGGTGGTCACTAAAGCCACGAAAGTTGAATTAAACAAAGAGCAAAATATTTTTAAAGCACATTTTTAACAGACTTCAAAAAAGGAAGTTCTATGTTTGACTATCTTTGGATCAGTTAATTAAATTATTTCTTGGATTTCCATGTTCCTAGCACATGTAATTAAATTACTCATAATATCTCCAATTTAGTGTAAACAGACCGACTGAATATTTAATGCAACAATAAAAATATCACATTAAATATATTTTCTCGTCCAGTCTCGTCAAAATATTTATTTTAATTAGGTATCTATTCGTTCGCCGAAGCCAAGAATCCACACAGCAATTAATTTGTACATGGTAAATCGAAAATATCATAGTATTGGCTACTTTTTCTGCCAAGAACGCGGGTGAAAGCGCGGGAAACAACTAGTAATGAATCTTTGCGAATATATTTCATTTAGGTTGAATTACGACATTAACAGTGGATATTCCATCAAGAGTAAGGTACCTATGCATGATAGTATAAATATTTTAGTTTTGGTTTTAATTATAATTTCAGACAGACCAATCAACTACACCTATATGGATGTAATATTAATTTGATGATGTTTATCTATATTTTGATTAGCAATAATAATTATATAGAATATATCATGAAAGGCACTTTATTTTAAACATAAGGGAAATATTTCATGTCTATACTTATGACGTAAATAACTTAAATATAATGTTATGATACAAGAAATATACTAAACAAAATTTAATTTTCATTAGAATAGGAATGAATAGATGTTTTTATATAAGCATTTTGTGTCAACGTGGTTCTAATATTTGCAACATTTACTTATGTAGAAAACAAGGATTATCCAATATCCATAATTATCAACATTCTACAAAAAAAATAGAACAAAAGTTCATTTCAAATAATGCTATACGGATAGCTTTCAATGCTTAGTTGGGCATAGAATATAATGTTTTATCCTAAAACTATAAACTCATAACATCTAAAACAAATACATAAACAATTTCATCTATAACGTAACATAATGATGTTTAACTAAATAGGTACTAACAAAAACATCTAGCTATCATCGAAACCGGTGTAATCACCTGCTCATATACATTCACCTCGACATAACAAGATACGCCATCCCTTTACCTTTTTTCATGCTCGGTGGAGTGATGCATAGTATATTTTTCACTGATTTAGATTTTATAATCGTCTTAATCAGAAATGTTTAAAGACTATCACATTGCCATGCACATCGGACGGAGCGCTGCGAAATATACGCTGCGCTGCTATGTAGACCATCTTACGAGAAAATCTTAAAACATTTTTGCACCAAGCAATTAAATATATACTAATCACTTGATAAATGCACTCATTGAAATGGTTTAAGGAATAAAAGTCATTGACATATTATAACTGTTCTAGCAATGGTAGTTTAACTACTTTAGATGAGAAATGAGAAACAAATAAAAACTGTGCTCTTTACAAAATGTACTCATGCATAAGGTCGTAAATAAATTTAAATAAATGTATGTTTTCATAAAATATCAATGGCTTTTATTTCTAAAACTATCAACACTTCAGCCAGTATAAAATAAAGCAGTCTTTACATAAATCATCCTCACGCAATGTGTGTATTTTTAAGGGCGTAAATAATATTTTATATAGGTATCAGTCTGTCAAAATATTTAATAAGGCCAATAATAAAAAAATGGCCTTATTTTCCTCTTTAAAAAAACAATTTTGTTCCTACATTCTGGTTAACTTTCAATCAACAATAGATCTAAAATTTTGCTTATTTGTAAAAAATAAATAAAACAAAATTCTTACATTAAAGTCGTATTTAAATATTCCTAAGAAATTGATAAAGGGGTTCGAACATTTTTGTTTGGGAGCTGGCATATCGAGCCCCGCCATTTTAATTTTTTTTCAAAGTTTCCGCGCACAATGTAAGTAGTATATATGGGTAGGGGACACTTTTACAAACAAAAAATGTCTAGTAACATGATACCCTAAAGTGTCACGTTCCTGAAATATTTGGAGGTAAAAACCGCCATATGAGAACAGTTACTTTATTAAAAATACAGTAATTACGTATGTATATGCAATATCCATTGTTTTCATATAATTGTTCCATGTTCATTTTCCCTCTAACCATTTGACTGCCTGCGCTTTATATAACAGCTACCTAACTATCACATTTTTATAATAAGTACATATAGTATTATTTTGCCACGATATTCGCATATAAACAAATAGGTTTGAACTTAGTTCAATTATTATATCATTGCTTAATTAAATTTTTGCTATTTTCTTATGTCTTCTAATAATTAGTAGGTAAAATTAACCAATACTATGAAGTATTATTTGAAAACAATGGAATGCGTATACATACGTAATTACTGTATCTATATATATAATTAAAAAAGAACAGCTGAACTGATTTGGATGAAAATTGGTGGGGAGGTAGCTTAGAACCAGGAGAAGGATAGGTAGGGGTAGGTAGTTAGGTAGGGGTAGGTAGTTAGGTAGGGACAGGTAGATAGGTAGGGGTAGGTGGAGGTAGGTAGGAGTAGGCAGGGCAGGACTACGTCTGCTGGGCCAACTAGTTTTTATTAAAGTAACTGTTCTCATATGGCGGTTTTTACCTCCAAATATTTCGGGAACGTGACACTTTAGGGTATCATGTTACTAGACATTTTTTGTTTGTATAGGTGTCCCCTACCCATATATACTACTTTCATAGTGCGCGGAATCTTTGAAAAAAAATCAAAATGGCGGGGGGTCGATATGCCACAAAGGTTCTATCCCCTTTCATAGATTGATGGTTATATTTTAAATTACTTTGATTGAATATTTCCGATTGATTGTAATAAAGTAAAATGCTCCCAAAATGTTAGTTCACTCATGTTCCTATCATTATTTTATGCTAAATTAATAATAATAGTCTTAATATTGCACATCTTACACTTTTGCCTTGTTACAATCAAATACTAGTTACATAATTGTAGTAGGTATTAACAAGCACTTTTCTGTGTACCTATATCTTCGTATTATAAGTGATTTAATGGTAAAGAAAACATATTGGAAGCAAAAGTAACCACCTTCTGAGAGCACTTTAAAAGACAAAAGCCATTTCCTTCTTCTTATTGTCTTGTGTGTGACACAACAGAAAAATATTATATTTAATTATTCATTCAGTTACAAGTCAATTACCAAAATAAGATACAATCTTCCTATATATCGTTTGCAATAGATTTATTGTAAAAAATACATTTTCACTTGATCATGTAATAAACATTTATTAGTTACAAATATAGTCAGTTAATTTACCGACTTTCTATCCATGCAATGTTTGCCTGTTTATTTTAAATATGAGTTCAATGTACAGTGCTATGATGCATCAGTTATTTGTCGGGAGTGTATGCACGCTGAAGTATTACCTGCCCTTCTTCAGAGGTCCAGTAATTAACTAACATGTCCCGCTCCCTTTCCAGACAAGACAGGAAGGAGGCGTCAGATACAGGTTTCGTTAAATTCAAAAGTTTCTTCTTCATTAATACATTCTGTAAACAAGAAAAATATTTGTAATTTGTGTTGATATAGTTTTTTATTATATTTTATTTAATAATTACAAAATTTAATGTTTGTTACTAAGATTCCATACACTAAAATCGTCACGGTTGCCACCCCGTATAGACTTAACATCGGCATTAGGCATATCTGAGTTGGTTATGCCAATCAAATAATTAAAAAAATTAATTAAAATAAATAAAACCAACAACGAGGGTAAGTAAAACCCTTATCCAATCAGTGGGGCCAGTAGGGTTGGTGGCTAGTTTTAGGTTATTTTCTTTACTTTCACCAAATAGCCAGAAGAACATAAATTTTAATTACAATGTACTATACACTAAAGTGTAATTAATAAACGCTCACTATCTTACGTTAGGGAAGAAATCTATATTTATAAAACAACTAGTCTGTGAGATATTTATTAAAGGTGTCCCACACAGAGTGCTCCAGAGAAAACATTGGAATAGGTTATGACCTCTTCAATAATAGGTTTTTTTACTATGTATAGGCCTGTTTGCAACATAATCTTGTGCACTTCTAAATTTTGATTACCTCCTAATCTAATACATAAATAAAATTGATCTCTTTAATATATCAGTGCAGACAGCGCAGTGTTAGTTAGGATTATTGTAAACACTATGTACTTATGTTACTTTGGGCCAAATACTGAAACGCGTCATTTCGAGAAAAACTTAATGAAGACGCTCCTAAATTTTTAGTTGTGTTTCAGTGTTTGGGCAGTATGAGAGTAGACAAATAATTGCAAGTGATCATTCGTAAAGAAGTTTATCAGAAAAGTTCACAATATAATTTCAACTAAATATAATATGTACCCCTTTACAAGGTTATCTTATCGATAAAATAAATGTAGGTTGCGACCTATTAACGAAGCTCAGTCGGAGTTTGTATGTATTGCATTACGTGTTCGTTACTCATGTGGACCTACAACATAGTGTTGCTAGTTACTTTACTTTTATATGCTTATGTTATCGGAAGCGGAGAAGACGAAGAGCCTGTGTTATATTACTATGGGATAGTGAGTTAATAACCAATATAAGTTTCGTTCTTTTGAGTTCTGGTACCCTAATAATACGATAAATGATTTAGGAGGAGAGTGAGCGAAGTCTGCCGCTGTGTGAAGGGCGGCAGGCGTGCTCGGCGCTGTTTCAGCGGTACTGGCGCGCGCCGGCGCTGGTGCGTCTGTGTCGCTGTGCGCGCCGGCCGCGCGGCCGCCAGCGCTGCGACGCCGCTCCCGCTTCCGCATCCGACAGCCTCATACCACTCAACAACCGCGCACATTTACTGGTAAATCTATCATATGAAATTAAGAATGGGCCTTCGACTTACAGCGAGTAATACCTAGCTGGATAAGATGAACATGGTAGAGGAGGCCTATGCTAGACAAAAAGGACACTGGACTTGGGAGATATTAAACAACACTGATATAATATGTAAATGAAAATAAATGGGCTCATTGATTGATTGATTGATACGATATTCCAATTGAAAAAGTTGATAATTGAGTACCTGGTGACGACCATCACCTATTAGCAAAACGAAAAGGGTTCTGAATGTGTTACAATTTGTAACTTACAAAGCCTAGACCGCTTGAACTTTGTAGGATTAGGTGGTAGAATTTGTAGGTGCCCGGCGCCAGATTTTCAGTTTTGCTGTAGCCAGCAACAGGTGGCTAATACAAAGCACAATAACACTGAGCTATAGTTCAACGCAATGTTTCCTATCAATGTAAGCCTAAGATCGTGGTAAGATTCAAGCTATCATTGCTTATGTTGAATTTAACATTTTGGCATTAGTTTACATTTGAAAATATCGGCACTAATCCAGAAAATATATTTTTAGTTTTGCCAGCCCATAAACACCTGGCCGGTATGTACCATCGATGATAACTCGCCACTCACCGTCGAAACCACATATGAACGAATTAATCCCGATGAACTCGAAATGTTGCATCACAGGAGCGTACAGCTCGTCCCGCCGAAGATAACGTTTCAGTGTCGGTGCCGAAATCCCAACTATTGGAAGTTGCATTCTAAGATGGATCCTAACATTAAAATATATCAATGCGCTTCCCTTCCACTGTGCAGAACCGGTGAATATTGCGGCAACGTAAACTACGATCTGAACGCTTTGTATCAGAGTTGTTTGTGTCCCAAACATCACATATGCGTCCACAACGGTGGGGTCACTCACACATACATTTCTGAGTTACTGTACAGAGGAAGAGGGTGGAAAGCTTACTGTCAGCGCGCGCACGTAGATCGAAGTTATGACAGCTACGAAGAATACTGACTGAGTAATGCACTCACATGAGTCGGTTGAGCGGCGAGGTCTGCGGCAATGGAGCGCACTTGTTCGTGGAACGTGTGCGGCCACAGCGCGCGCGTCGCCAGCCCGAACCGCACCGCCTCCGCGGCGGACAGGCGACGCCCCAACAACAACAAATCATTCAGCTGTAAATTAAATATATTTCATACTTATTTTTTTTTTATTTCCAACTAGCTTCTGCCCTGCGGTGTTACCCTTTCCCGAGGTATTATTTTCCGAAAATTAAGTGTGTCCAGGTTTTTTCTAAATCTGTTCAGCAGTTATAAAACTCACAGTGGTAAAGCACACACACCGACAGACAAGCAATAGTGATTAGAAACAATAGCTGAGCCGCTTTTTCAGCTTGCGGTTGTATTGTAATTCATATATTATTATAATAGGGTAGTTGACTGACATATCAAATCAGCTACTTTTTAATAAATGTCAAAACGACAGTTTATAAGGAATTTTGTATGAAATATTACATTATGACGTCATAGTTTCACAGCATCAAATCATCTACTCTTAGTGGTTACACAGGTAATTAAAAATCATAAAAAGCATTAAATGTACAACATATTTGATATTTCCACGTGTTTTTAGATGTTTTATGCATTGGTTAGTGTTTGGTCATTTTTGACATTATGATTATTTTTGTCAGTGTCAACTACCCTATTTGACCGGGTAGCTCCGCATCGCAGATTCCTTTCTTCCTACCTAACTACTGACAGTCACAAACAAAACATTGTTTGCCATTTATATTGGCTATTTATATTGAATCTACTATTCTGATGGTTTATACTTGCAAATGAAGAAGGCAAGAGCCAAAATCTTGCCACCTGCGCGGTCATGTGACGACACGAATATCAGAAACAAAACAAACAATACGACACGGATATTCCGCTGATTCTGAAGCTGTTATTTGCAACAATCCTGTATCAAAATACATCACATAACATATATATAATTGAATATATAATATATTCAACTACCTGCCCGCCGCGGTTTCACCCGTGTTCCCGGGATACAAAAAATAGCCTATATGTTATTCCAGAGTCTGTTCTATCTATGTGCCAAGTTTCATCCAAATCCGTTCGATAGTTTTTGCGTGAAAGAGCAACAAACATAAATACATACATACAAACTTTCACGTTTATAATATTAGTATGATTTTCTACCTATTTTCCATTGGGTAAATTTATATATTATGTAATGTAATGGGTCAATTATAATAGAATGACTTCATGATTTATACTCACCAAAGGCATTGATAGGAATTGTTTAGTCAGTGCCACGATGCCAGGCACTATAGGCGCGGAGCCAGTGGCAGCCGCGCCAGACACGACGTTAGTTTCCAGTGCGAATGTGGCGTATTCAGAGGCAAATGAAACATCGCTCAGCGCCACCAAGCCCAGAGAGAGTCCAGTACAGCTGCCACTCACACCCACACATAATAACTTACTGTGTTGCTTCATTGTCCACATAAGAGATCTGGCAAAAAATAACAACAAGTAGGTATATAAAACAATACCTAATGAAAAGTAAAAAAAAATAAGAACAAGCTTTTTTTATTCAGCTCCATCATCAGACGGATTTACATATTGTGCACAAAATCACAGGTCAATTGAACACCGGGAAATGAGTCAAACAAAATAGATTTACAAGATTCAAACCTAAATATACTAACACGCCAAGTTTAATAAAAACATAGAAAATAACGGCACGTCCTCATTAAGCTCACAGTTAGCGGCAGACTGTTTGCTTCCCTATAATTTTTAAATAATGGAGTGTCCATACAGCGCGTAGTGTACGCCGCTTGCTTGCAGACTCATTCAGTGAGCGGCTGATTTACAGTGAATAATGTGGGGGATACATTGAGTTAGCGACCGATACACCGGTGCCGCCGCTCAGAGTCAGTCAGCGGATAGTTTGCCGCTAACTTTGAGTCTAATGAAGACGCACCCTAGCCGGTATACAGGTCAGTGTACAAAAAAATTCCTAATAAAAATTATACACACTTGATTACCTCACAGATTCTGCAAGCTCCTGTGCATTATGCATCTGTTTTTCTGAGTTCTCAACTAGTAAAGGGGTCAAATCTAAATCTGCATTTGATGTACCATCTTCAAATGACATCAGTGTCACAGATATATCTTTCTTCAAGTTAATATATGACAGAATATTTTCCAATTCTTTTATTACCTGTAAATTAAATCAAGAATTATCAATTCTCAGAACAATAGATAAGATGCAGTTAGTTACCCACATCATATCCAGTTAGTTACTCACCACTACATTATATTTGGACCTGGTATTTCGAATACATATTTCAGCCAATTTTTTACCTATTTTGACCACCACATGCTTGAGATCAACTATGTCTCCTATCAATACAGATTTTTCATCTATGTTGCTAATTTTTTTTTGCTTTGATGGTTTCTCTATTTTGTTAGCTTCTCTCTTTCTTTTTTTATTCAATGCAAGTGACAACTTTGAATTCAATTTCTCTTTGATTGACAAGCAATCATCTTTATTGATAATTTCACTGCATATAGCACTAGTAGCATCGGACATAAACTTTTCATTGACTTTAGGGTCAACACTATCTTCAACATGTGCTGGAGTGCCAGAATGTTGCCTGGATGACCTAGGAGCGCATTGACCTGCACCTCCTTCCACATCACTCAGTCTACGTGGACTCATGCATGAACTGGAGTATGAGCTTGATGAATGCCTTCTGTATATAATAGAGTCATCAGCACTATGAGCTTCAAAATCTTCACAAACTGAAGGAGATTTAACTGAACTGCTCAAGGAAGACCTTTGTTTACCCCCCAAGATCTTTTTTGCTTCACTTTCTTCACATCTAGATTCTTTTTTTCTTTCCCTGAACTTCATTTCCTTAGAATCAGGTGTGGAACTTTGAATTTTTTTTATAAATTCTGCTTTAGTTTTCATATTTTTTTTTCCTTTTGGGGCTTCAGGTGTGAGTTGGTATATCATATTAACTGCACCTTCATCCATCAGTAATTTGTCAATCTCAGTAAGTCTCTTATACTGTTTATTATTCTTAAGTGATGGTTTCTTCCATTGCATTTTAGACACAGGAGATTTAGATTTTGCCCTCTGCATAATCTGGTTTACTTTGTTTTTTTTTGATGAATGTTGTTCCTTATCTCCTTGAATCTCTTTGTTTTTATTAGCAGATTTATTTTTTGTAAAAGTATCAGGATTGTCAGGATCATAAATGATTTTCTTCTTAATAACTCTACCCAGTCTTTTTAGAGGTTGACCATCATCACCACTCTTATTTAAATTTGAGGACTGGCCTTCACTTGTTGAGGAATCAATTGATGTTCTTATCATTGATTCTTCTGGTTTGGTAATATTTTCCTGTTGCACAGAAGTTTCAAGTAATTTCTTACCCTCCTCTGGTAAATCACTTGAATGCTCTTCATCCAAAATCTCTTCATCATCCCAATCCTTTACAAGATCATTGACAATGCTTTCCTCTTTTATTGATGGAAAACCATCAACCATAGGGTCAGCAGTTGAAGTATTAATGGTGGAAGTATCTGTAGCAGCAGCATTTTGTATTGAAGCATCTTTTGATGAAGCAATTACAATAGCTGAAGAAGCAGCTGTGGTATCATCAATTTCCTGTATCACGTTCTTCTCATTCTTCTTGCCCCTTGAAACTTTTTCAACATTACGTTTGAATTTTCTTCTAGTTCCTTTCAGTCTTGAGAGTTGTTCTAAGGCTAACTGAGCTTCCAAAAGCTTGGAAGTATGTTTCACATTTCGAATTTTTTCAGTTGTAATTGATGTTTCAACATCATTGCCTTCCAAAATATCTAAAAGTTCTTCCTTGTTGAACATTTCTTGATGAATACCACAGTTGTTATTTTCTACATTTTCTGTCACATCAGATGATCGCAGTGCTTCACTCATCTCAATATTATGGTCCAACTCACTCAGTAAATTATTTGTAGTAACATGTTCTTCAATTTTTGACTCAGTTTCGTTGTTGTCATTATCATTTGTTTCCACCAAAATTTCAGTCTCAAAAGTTACTCTTTCATTCAATAACTCAATACCCTCTGTAACAACAGTAACTGTTGTTTCGTCTATTTGAATGTTGCCATGTTGAACAGTTTTATCAACTTCTGTTACTTTTTCAGATGTTTCATATTTTGACGGTTTTGGATTATCAGACTTGTTACCCTCTACTATAAGTTTTGCTGTTTCTATGGTTGTTTCTATTTCTGATAGAGGAATACCAAACGCCTCGTTTTTGCTTGTCTGTATCTCAGGTGTATCAATAATTTTTACATCATCAATTTCAGACGCAGATTTATCTGTTTCTTTTGAAGCGATTTCTGTATCCGTTCTAGTTACAGGAAATTCAGAGGGGCCAGTGTCGGCCGTTTCAGCGACACCGTTTGATTTGTGACATACATCCATATTTACCACCAAGGTGCTATTATCTATTGTATCGCACACAATATTCGCCTTTACATCATCAACCGCAGAATTACTTATTGGAGGCTCTTTAGAAGCGTCCATTTTACAATAAGAAACAAATTAGTTTATAGGTATTTCCACTTCGTAAAGGTTAACCTAAATGTAAAATTGACAATTGCAAATAAAGTTAAGACACTATACGGTTTTACGATAACATTTTGTACATTTGCTTACATCGCCGTCACAATAAAGTTAATATAATTTATTAAACACAGACAGTTCAAAAACTACACTGAAAGAAAAGACTCAAGCCAAAGTTTTCTTTGCGTTGCATCCGTCCATTACACAAAATAGTGTTGTGCGCGCGCTTCGTTCAATCGATCAAACGAATTACGATGCGAAGCAAAACTCGACTATATATAGTTACGACTATTAAGCTGGTTCCTTCGGTTGAACCGCGAAATTAAAAAATTATTACATTGCTTATCAACGTGTGATTTGGGACAAGAATGGTAGTATATTTACTGATTAATTACAAAAGAAATTATTCCTCCAAGATATATTAGTGGCATAAACGACTATTTCATGAAAACGTTCCTTTTTACAACAAATGTAACTCCGTGACATATGTTATGATATCTTTTGTTATTAATCAGTAAATATACCTTTTTTTGACAGTTTACAATTTCGCGATATACATATATTATAAACTAACGGTGGCATTGAAAATGGTAAAAAAAAATCCCAAAAAAAAATACAATATATATTATATATGTTACGCTCAAAGACCGAAAACGCTCATTGAGCGAAAAAATAGCTCACAACGGGTTGTGGTCATAGTAAAACTGTGTGTCGTAATCAAATATGGTTCCATACGAGTCATGGCTTTTCTCCATTGCCACAACGCGTTGTGTCGAAAAGCATGTCATCCACGTCATGAATTTCGCTATATGGTCGTGAGCGTTTTCGTTAGAGCCATAACACGAATTTCGCGATGTGGATGTTTTACTATGACAACAACGCGTTGTGAGCTATTTTTTCGCTCAATGAGCGTTTTCGGTCTTTGAGCGTAACATATATAATATATATTGTATTTTTTTTTGGGATTTTTTTTACTTGAGCTTTAGGGGTAAAATTTTTTGGGAGTTGGAAACCCTGATATCATGTGTGAATAAAAATCTGGGACTGGTACACACCATAGATGAATATTATTCTGGACAAAAATAATATAATCACAGAGTACCTACTTTACACATACGTAGTATCTCTAAGTAGTCTGTGCTTTACACTTGAAAAATTTAGTCTGTGTTGTGTTCTATGAATTTTAGACACGAGTTGATTGAAATCACATTGAAATAAACATAATTTTATTCATCATAACTTACTACCTTTCATTATGAATATTTTACCAAAGAAAAGGTAACTCCAAATTTTTATATTACCTAGACCTATAGGTTAGTACTACGTGTACGAGGATATCTTGTATTGTTTTTATTATTTTACTGTCATTGTAGCATGGATGGACGTAAGCATATTCGTAATACTCGTAATCTAGACTGATAGCTTTAGCGGTGGGCATTGGTGGCAAAGATACTCGTTTACGTTGCTTTTGAAATAATTTTGCATTTGAGAAGTTTTGGTCTTGGAGACTTGATTGTAGAATTGATACAGAATGGCACTCTTGCAAAACACCAACTTTGCAGGATGATTAATGTTTTCTGCATTGCATACATATAATTCTGGAATAATATTTTTGTGTTGTGTTAGATCTGAAAGCAGATGGATTAAAATAATACAGAAATTAATCTGTACACTTATTTGTTTTTTTATTAGATGGCATGTAAGAACAAAAGAAAATATTGCAAGAGTACGAAAAGATGAAGCAGAAGCTGCTGAAAAAGAAAGGCAAGAGAAATCCAGGATTGAGACAGCAGATCGTGAAGCACGCATTAACTTATTGAAACAAAAAAGCAAACAAAAACTTCATGATTTGGGAGCTGTGGAAGCTGATCCTGTTACAACTACCAATCACATTAATCTATTTGCAGACTTAGATAATGCTATCAAAACAACAAATAAAGAACATGATAAAGATATAAAGGAAAAAAAGGAAGATTATGAGAAAAAAATTGGTTATTTAACATATCTTGGGCAAGATACAAATGAAGCTCTAAAGAAAAAAAACTGGTATGAAGTAGCACCAGAAAGTACGAGATTTACTAGATCTAATGAAATTAAAGACACATATGACAAATTAGTACTCAGGGATGAGGATGGTAAACCAAAAGAAAAAAAAAATGATGAAAGAAATGGAGAAATCTGCTGGAAACAAAAACAAAACCTTGACCCTATTAATGTATTCAAAAAGTATTGTCATGGTAGTGATAAATCCAATTATAATTTAGAAGATAAATTTGATAATAAAATTAATCAAAAGGGAAACCACAATATCAGACATAAAAATATTATAAATAAAGAACCCAAAAAAATTTGTAACAAAGAAAAAATTTTTAAATTGAGAGAAGCTCGCCTGAAAAGGGAAAGAGAAGAAAAATATAAAACTGAAATGTTTCTAAGTGGACTCAATGGGTCGAGTACTATAATAAGTAATGAAGAAGACCAAGGCAAAGTCAAAGCAAAATACAATTCACAGTTCAACCCAGAACTTGCAAGGCAAAATTATAAATAACTAGCTGGCCCCTACGTTGTTCTGCCCTAAGAACTAAATAACTGGGACCTACCTACCTACCTACACTTAACTACCAACACTTGCCATCGTTTTTTTTTATATTGTCATAGTTATGCTATTCAAGAGCTTTCAAATGCAATACGTCAACTTGAAAATAAAAAAGCCCCTGGATTTGACCTCATTACTGGCGAGGTCTTGAAACAGATCCCTAGAAAAATTATTGTCTACTTAACAATGCTTTTTAACGCTATCCTTAGAATTAACTATTATCCAAAACTATGGAAAATATCACAGATATGCATGATAGCAAAGCCTGGAAAACCTCCAATAGAACCAAGCTCTTACAGACCCATAAGTCTCCTGCCAACAATGTCAAAATTGTTTGAAAAACTACTTTTGCGCAGACTCAAACCTGTACTAGATGAAGCAAAGATAATACCCGATCACCAATTTGGCTTCCGTGAAAATCATGGTACAGTGGAGCAAATACATCGAGTGGTCCATACAATTAGAGAATCTTTAGAAAAAAAGGAGTACTGCCAGGCAGTGTTCTTGGATATCCAACAAGCGTTTGACAGGGTCTGGCATAAAGGACTACTTTATAAACTTAAAACTCTTTTGCCTAACTCATTTTATATGTTATTAAAATCATATTTACACAAGAGAAAATTCCAAGTAAAATATGAGGATGAATTCTCAAAACTATGGGACATCACTGCCTCTGTTCCACAAGGATCAGTGCTTGGCCCCGTGCTCTACTCCATATATACGGCAGATCTGCCTGGTACTGAAGACGTAGTAACTGCAACATACGCAGACGACACTGCATGCCTTGCTAGTGATAAAGATCCAGAGAAAGCTTCAAAAAAACTGCAAGTGCAGTTAAATAAAATAGACTTATGGCTCCAAAAATGGAGAATAAAACCAAGCGTAACGAAATCGACGCAGGTTACATTTACCCTCCGAAAAGGTGAATGTGCTCCTGTGTATCTGGAGGGCAAACCATTGCCAAGCAACAACTGTGTCAAATATCTAGGCTTACACCTTGACAAAAGACTATCTTGGGCCAACCACATCAAAGCTAAGAAAAAAGAAGCATCAATGCATCTTAGGAGTCTATCTTGGTTGATCGGACGCCAATCTCAGTTGTCACTCGTTAACAAACTCCTTGTATATAAAGCCATAATAAAACCGATCTGGACTTATGGAATAGAACTCTGGGGTTCTGCTAGTAATTCAAATATAGAAATACTTCAGCGCTTCCAGAATGTAACACTCAGAACAATAGCAAACGCCCACTGGTTTGTGAGAAACAATGAAATACATGAACACCTGGAGATACCGACAGTTAAGGAAGAAATTAATAACATAAGCAAACAATACTTAAAAAGACTGAAGGAACACAGAAATGATTTGGCTAGGGACCTGCTAAGTGGGCAAGGGAATATAACACGCTTAAAAAGATGGCACATACTGAACCTGGATCAGAGAACTTAAACCGAATAAGACGGTTTAGAACCGGGCTGGATGATGATCACTGGATCATCACCACTACAAAACTCTACCCAGATCTCATCTGATGAAAGCTGGAAAAGCTGATTGCAGATTAAAAAGGAGAAAAAAAAAAATAATGGTGTAAACAACCAGACTTTCTTTTTAATTAAGATTATTTATTAAAAACATATTTCTTAAACTCAATTATTTTTACTATCTGATTGCGATTTAAGTGATAAAGTGGTTGAATGTGGATTCTAAAAAAGAAAACACTTTAATATAAAGCACTATTATCCAAAAAACTAGGTAAAAAAAACCAAGGGGAAACTACTAAAAATAAATAAGAAATTAACTCATTCAGACATCCGTCTACTAGCCATTCTCTTTAGCTTTGTAGGTATATTTACTATTTTCTGTTCAGTAGTGTCTGTAAATGCCTCACACTTAACTGGCTAAATTTTGATTAAAAATAAATTAATATTTCCTTGAAATCCATGTCTCTTATTATTTACTCGCACACTGGAAAAAGCACAGTAAGGATTATAATACGGTGATTAGATAATAGGTACATTATATCTACAGGTCGCATAAGTCACGAAGTTATTTTGCAATTATTATTTAACTTAATATCATCAGACAATTAATCCTAACTATTATGGAGATATTTTCGTGTTTGGTTTTTAATGACCTCAATTTTCATTCTCACAATAATTTAATAATATGATCATCTCCATGCCATTCCCAATCATTCTTGGTCCTACAGACATTGTAGGTACTTCTACGTATGTACCCTTCATCCATTCAGCACTAAGTCCGTTTACAATACAATAATAAGGTGGTGTCATTGGGCTGATGATGGAGATGAATAAAAAACAGCTTGCCCTTAAATTTGTTTTCATGATATTTAAACTTATTTTCTCGCAAGTGCGTTGAGAAAAAGGGCGTATGAAACGCGTGTGCATTTGATACAATTTGATAATAGCTCACTCGGCTCGCTTATTGGTGTGTTCCGACAATAGGGAATAATGCATGACATATTTTTTTGCTTTAATATAAGCTCATCTATAATCCATACAGTAATATCCGAAATAAATATTTCGGATAACTATAAAAATAATCAAAGATATATTATATTCCTGTCTTTCTAGCAAAACATTATTTAGCATGGAGTTGAAACGGCCATTTATAATGGCCGTCATAGTATTATGACGTCACATCTTATGGCCGATCTCGCTGTCTAAATCTTCCGTGTTTCTTAGCCAATTTTAATTTCACTTTTTGACATCTTTTTTACCATATTTTCATATTTTGTTAAGAAATGCGATTAAAAAAATTCATGCACATTCCCTATTGCACTTGAGTTGAGAGCTAGTTGCCTTCTTAGCATTGTAACAGACATGCTTTGCAGACGGTACCTACACAGCATTTTCAATTTTTATTACAATAAGTTATTTACTTGCACATTTGCCATTATCGAATATCTAATAAGTTACATTTTAATGAATAAGAAGTGGATATAAGACTTAACTCTAAAACAAAGATGATAAATTATTAAGATAAATAGTCATCGCGTCGTATGTGTGTGCGTGTATTTGT
Organism: Tethea ocularis; assembly: GCA_963555595.1. Lineage (NCBI taxonomy): Eukaryota > Metazoa > Arthropoda > Insecta > Lepidoptera > Drepanidae > Tethea > Tethea ocularis. The sequence goes on along the minus strand of OY741963.1, from coordinate 5,271,228 downwards.
ATAAAAACATATTTTGTTGTATTTATTTTTAATTAATAATTTTGTATTTATTTACTATAATAAAATTGTGCTCTTGCGTTTTGCCTTTCATGTTTTTAGTTCAACGGGAAGGAGTCTTTACATTCTATACCTACATTTCGTGGTTATTTTTTTTATGTTATAAAAAAGTATTTTTGCATTGTTTTGAGAATCAAAGTCCAATACACAATTAGTCCGTATGCGTACTGGGAACAAGATATATTTACCTACATCAATCACTACATAAGTATACCCGAGTATTTGCGTAATGCTTTTGTATGGATTGGAAGAACTTAGTAAAAAAAAGTTATTTCCAATATATACGCGAGCATGGCTGTGTTCTGTCCTTAGATATAATGGAAAGATTCAACGGGTTTTAATTTACTGGCAAAGCATCATAATATGCGACATAAGTAAACAGCTGGAGGCTCGCGCGGGTAGAGATGAATATCTATGAAAAATCTCACCAAAATGTCATCATTCGACATCGAAATCTCTACTGCTCCGGACCATTCGTTGCATCTCGAACGAAAGGGATTCGACATTTTTCTAGCCTGACATCCCGAGAATACGAAAAATGTATTATGGCGGCTCCAGATTAGTGCCGTGAATTCACGCGCGAATTCTCGCCATGAATTCACGGTACAAGTCGTGCCCTCCACATTCATGGGATGCTCACAGTCGTCGTGAAACCCGCCGTGAAATAGACGTAGAAGCAGCGTCCGTACGCCTTTGGTAGTTAGGAGTGAAATGGCACGGGCCGTGAATGTGGATGTGTACGCGTGAACGCCGCGCGAAGCAGGCGCGAACTCTTTGTCGCGGGACAAAATACCGACTCTGATCGGGGAACAGACGTGAACGCGCGTGAACCCCGCGAAAATCGTCCACATTCTCGTTCACGCCTGTTTACGGAGCTTCACGGCACTAGTGTGGAACCGCCATTAGAGATTCGCCATTTTGTTTCATCATATCTCGAATTAGAGGTGATCTCTACCCGCGCGAGAATTGGGCTCCAGGATTCTTAAGCTTTGTGTGTTTATCGCCACGCTATGGTATCGGCCATACAAGTCGGTGGAACGATATCTCAAGTGATTAAAGTATTATAGTACTGTTTATTTACTCATGTGATTATAGTCTCTATTTCAATGGCAAAGAGTTTTAATTGTAATGACAAAAAATAGGTAATTTGACGTTTGTCAAGCGGATAAGCGTTCCTTGAATTTGTTCATCTGTGTTTATCGCCTTCGGTCGGCTACATCATCACTGACCATGATGAGTTTGCGGTCAAACAGGCCTATACATAGGCAAAAAAAATACTGTACGTTACTGTAATTATTTTTTATAATTTTAAATATATAAGTAATATCAATTTATTTAGGCAGGGTATGTGTCAGCAATACTAATGGTAGTTTATCTTGAAGTTTATCGAAAGAATAATCAAATGTTTCACAAAATAATTCGAGGATCCTCACTAAGTAAGCTCCATCATTTGGTAGCTCCGGGTACTTTGCTCTGGAAATAAAAAATCAATAAATTGCATACACCTCTAGATCATAATTTTTAAGGTAGGTAGGTACGTAATTAGTTGAAAAGGTGTGTAGTGTATACCTTTTTATGGAAATATTAATAAAAAAAACCCGGACAAGTGAATCGCGCACCGAGGGTTCCGTAATATTTTTTTTATGTTACTTAAAGTAACCATACCATTGACTTTTTATACGTTCTCCTGTTGTAATACTTGTAATCTATAGGTAAAGAACTATTTCATGTAGGTATTTTGTTTTCAAAATTTTAGGCCCAGTAGTTTCGATTAGGGGGGAGGGGGCTGAATGGTCCATATTCGCCTATTTTCTTGTCACAGACAACCCTTAGGTACATTTGATATGTCACAAAATATATTTCCCAAATTAAAAAAAAACAAATTTACCCCCTAAAAGTGGCCCACATTCTACAATGAGCTTGAGCTTTTGGTGAAGGAAAACATCGTGAGGAAACTATAGCACGGTGGTAGGGTACTTTGTAGTACCCGCCTGGCCGGCTACCACCACCCTCAAGTTGAAAATCTGTCGCCAAGCACCTTTCGGTGTGTTCCGACAGCTGCACTTGAGAGCCAGTTCCTTTCTGGGCTTTGTGTGCTTACCATCATCGACCACATCATCACTGACCACGGTGAGATTGTGGTCACTGACAAACATTACATGTATCAAATTTCAAATCAATCGGTCCAGTAGTTTCGGAGCATATTGGCTGTGACAAACGGACGGACAGATAGACACACGACTGATCCTTTCTAATAGGGGTCCATTTTTTCTTTTGAGGTACGGAACCCTAAAAACGGAAAAGTGCGAGTTTAATTCGCGCACTGGGTCCGTACATAAAAGTAAATTTATCGTCCAGCTGATTTTATTGTGGTAATTTTGTCATCTATTGTTTGAACCTATCCGAAATAGCCAGTTTAGGGTAAACGTTCCGTTGGAGCGCGAAATTCAAATTTTATCACGTCTTTTGCAAATTGCAGTTCAGTTATAGGTCGTAAGTTATCAACATGTTGATGATTTCTTTTGTTATTAATCAGTAAATATACTACTTTTCTTCTCGCAAATAACATGTTGATAACTTAAGTTACGACCGACTGAGCTGCAATTTGCAAAAAACGTGATAAAATTTGATTTTCGCGCTCCAACCGAAGCCTCCACCTTACATAAAACCAACCCACCTCGTATAGCTGCATAAGAAATCAACAAATTTTTCAATATTCTCAGTATTTGTTTGATGTAGTAATGAATAAATGCCTACTATCAGTGGGTAACCATCAATATTTTCTCCTGCTTTTTTTGCCATAAGGTCACCTGAAATAGCATTTTACTAGTATTTTACATGAATATTTTACGGCATAGTGAGAGATGTGTGGCAGTTCCTGAATTAAGATGAAGTAAGTAACAATTAATAAAATTAAATGCTTTCTTTTTTTAATTTAATTAAAGACTGACACATAACGGAACATGACACAAAAAAAATCCTTGTAGCCATATTGAAAACAGATAAGAAGAATATAATAATGTAATCGATTGTATTATATATCTATCTTTGCACTATTTATTTTATTAATCTGTCATTTGTGGTCTTTCATCATCATGTCAGCTGAAAGACGTCCACTGTTGGACAAAAGCCTCCCCCAAGGATCTCCACGATAGCCGGTCTTGCGCTACCTGCTGTGGTCTTTGCTGTCAGATAAATATAAAATAAACAAATTGGTGCCAATATGAAAGAATTGAAGTGAAAAATACCTAACAAATTTTAATATTGTATTCGATATATTATTTTCTCGCATCGTAGTGAAAAGTATAGTGTAACACACCGCACACAGCGCTAAAAACCCATTACAACTTTCTATTTACTCCCTCGCAAAAAATCGGGAGTAAAACTACCTCGTATCGTATGCAATAGATTTTTAGCCCCTTGTATAACAAAGTATTATTTATTCTTATTCCGTTAGTTGTATTCTTTGATGTGATGATGGTATAGTCAGCGTCAAAAATATATTGACACTTTAGTACCCTTTCATAGTAAATCTGTTGACATTATTTTGATAAGTTTATTTAAAAACTGTGAATTACAAATTTGACAAGGTTCTTAACTGTTCAGATATTTTTGACGCTGGCTGTACAACACTAAGTCAGTGACAGAACATAAAAAACTGAAAATTGAAAAATAATAAACTTTTAACAAAACAAAAAATAAAACCGCCCCAAAAACCATAAAATATTTTTTTTTTTACAAAAAATAGAACCGATTTTTTTTTAATGACTTCAAAACTGTCAGATTAGAGTTCCTATATCCAAGATAAATAATGTTTTTTAGTGATTTTAAAGGCGGTTCTTTTATTGAAGTCGGTTAAAAATAAATATAATAACGTTTTTTAAGAGGATCACTAACGCCTAACGCCAATGCCCTTGACGATTTGTCCATACAAATAAATACTGAAAGCTCAGGCGCCCGCGGTTGAGTTGAGCCATGGGTTTATGCTTGATTTTTATTATTACTTTAAAATGATTTTAACTAATACTAATAGTGTGTAGTCCACCCAGTGAAAATTGTTTGTAGTGTAGTCTGCGGTGTTTTTTGTGAGCTAGTCAGGAAAAAATCATGTAAAGAACAAGAGTTAAGTACCTGTAGTATTGCAAATTTGAAGTTTGGGCAATTGCGCAATTAGAACTACTGCTAATATACGACTCATGTCTGCATTTAAAAGTTCGTTAGCATTTTTAATATATAATTTATTGAAAGGCTCATTAATTCCACATCTGACTAAATATTCTTCTAGATTTCGTAAAAACGAAGGTGAAACACTTGGTTTTTTGTCTGATGTTGACGCTATTTTCAATTCATTTAATATTGCACTGAAAGTAAATTTAATAAAATTAAAATACATCATTTGTATTTTTTTATGATTGCGTGTTTGAGTAGGGTAAGGCTACTCTCAGACCGGGTACCTACTTATTCATGGTTCTCAACGAGGCCTCCAAGTGAGCTGAATCAAATTTGCAAGTGGTGTTCAATTGATAGGCAATATGTTTTCTAATTAACTGCAAAGATCCTATCAGAACAAGAACATCTAATAGTTGTTGGATTGTTTTGTGTCCTTTGATGATGATTTGCTCAATTTCCTTCACTTCCATACTTATGTTCCCTGTAAGAATCTTATCCTGACTAGTTCTAAATATTTCTTGAATGTTCTGTATTTGATTTTTAATCATGAATGCATACAAAGTGTCCAGGCCGTGAAGGCCCACAACTCCAACTGCATCATTTAGCTTTGCAAATGTTTTAGTATTTACAATTTCATTTTGATTCTTTACATCAAACCAAGCAGTACAAATGCTAATATAAGTGCAAGTCCTGGAAAAATACAATGATTTTAATTATACTTAAATAACAAATCAGCACAGCAATAGCATGCATACCTTACCTTGCATCAATCAACTGCACAATTTGCCTGGCCAAACTGCCCATGAACCCTGCTGAAGGGCTGTATAATATTACTCCCTTTCTATGACTTATCTCTTTGAGAACATTCTCATTTATAATAGCCGATACCTAAGTTCAACATAAGATTATTGCATGCTAAACATAATTTAATTTAGTACATGTACCTATATCAAATCAAATGAAAAACTCATTTATTCAGTTTAGGCCCTGGTAAGGCACTTATGAACGTCGATAGTTACAACTTACAATCATTACAATAGACTCTACCAGTCTACCACCGGTTCGGAATACACTTGAACTGAGAAGACTTTCTATAACAAAATATGTTAATTTGGCAGATCGTCTAGTCTAAATCTGAACGCTTCTCCAATGTTTTTACGCTCAGCTCATACAAAGCAAATAAATACACGCAATACACACAAATTAGTCATCGTCAGGTCATCGTCATTGATCGTTGAAGGATCGGTCATTGACATGCATGGCCCTAACAGCAGCGACGAAGCGGACGAGTCATTCCATGCAAAATTGCGCGCTCCCTGCCTGTACCTGGATTGATCGCACGATTAGTTGATCTCGGAGTAAGCAACGAGTACAAGTTCACCGCACGCAACAAGTGTTGCTATGAATATTGCAACATCTCTTAATACATCGAAGCAATCAAGTTGGATGGGCGTTCATTTTAAAGATTGTACGATCTTTACCTGTTTTTGCCAAATCCTTAATCCATGAATATTAATATAATCCTGAATGTATTCCAAAGATCTTTTATAACCATCCATACTCTCAGCTAATTTTTGTAATCTATTGAGTAAATTATTTGCTGACAATTGCTGTTTTTTCCCTTGGGGTTCTAAAAATTCTGTAAACTTTTTACTTATATGTCTATCTAGTTCTTTCAATAAACCTTTTTCTAATAACTCAGCAGGATCTACTCTTATAACGCCAACTAAAGTAGATCTCATATCCAAAATCCCTGAAATTAAAGAATATCAAAGGTTACATTATTTACAAAAAAATAGACATATCTCGGCCTCTGGGGATCTGAAAGCCAGTGATTTTTTTGGGAACCATGCCAAATTTTGAATTAAATATTTTTTGTGTTTGTAGTTATTTAGACTTTATTTATTAAGTTAAGTTTGTAGCTTGCATTAAGTATTTGTACCTGGATGACCGAGTTTTGCTCGTTTTTTTTTTGGTAAATCACGTTTTCTAAAACTGCATGCTAAATTTCATAAAAAGTCGTTGGAGCCGTTTCCGAGATTCAATTATATATACAAGAATGGCTCGTTTAAAGGAATTAGACATTATGCCATCGTCGCCAAAACCAGTGATTCAATAAATATTCTATTCTATTATGAAAGTTTAGTTTATTATGTATTGAGCAAAGTTATTCAGAATATTACTATTTTTAAATAAAAAATCTAAAAAATAATCAAGTATTCAGGCTAGGTACATATACCAACCTGTAGTGAATGTCGATGCAGAATGAGTTAGCTTTGCGACTTCCATTCTGTGTTCAAGTTGGGCATAGTCCCTTAACTTTTCTTTCTCTAATCTTGTAGGTATTTCTTTGATTGTCCATGTCTGAAGATCGATAATTTTTTCAACAATATTAAATACCATCTCAGGTATAATTTGCAATACCTTTTGAATGTATTTTATCAATTCATTACTGTAGTACTGGGATACAGACACTAAGTCGTCACTGTGAGCCTGATTTATCCTCAATAGCGGTATTTCCATGGCACTTGCCAGTTTAAGAAACAGTGCTCTTAGCCTACTTGTAACTGCTGGATTCTCTTTGATACTATCTTGCATAAACTTGGTATACGAATCAATAATGCACCAAGCATAGCTAACATCAGCTACTGTTTCCAAAGTTACTAAGGAGTCTTCTTTTAAGGATGCAGTTCTCAGTAGGTTTTTAAGAGCTTCTTTACTATCAGATAAAAATTGCAAAATTGTTGAAGTGCTTTTAATACCATGAAATTCCTCTACCTCATCTAAGGCTTGAAGAAGTTGTGTTATTTTTTTTATTGATTTGCTTGTTATAGGTTCGCCTAAAGATGCGACTTGTTTAGCAATATTATCAAACCAAAGTTTTAATTGCTCATTTTCTTGTATTTTAGTAACAGGTTTTGCACCAGAAAAAAGTTCAGATAAGCTATTAATAGCTTCAATGGCAAGTGATTTATTCATATTCCATGATTCATTTCTACTTTCAAGGAGTTTGTTTAATATTTCTCTGACTTTCAATTCTAATTCTGCCGTGCTTATTATAAGTTCCAGTAATGTCAAAGGGTTATAGTTAGATTCTTTCGAAACTAAATCTTTTAGCTGTTTACTCTTTTTGTTAATATCATAAAAAATTACTTCACTGTTGTGTAATAATAACCATCTCAAAACTAAATTTGAAATTAACATTAAGTTAATTATCTTGTTTATATTATCAAGAACAAAATCATCTGTCAACATACCTTCCTTCAACAGAAGATGAATTTTATTTATCAACATTTGGACTGAACTACCTCTCTTAGCAAACGTTTCTCTTATAATTTTATTATTACATGTATTGCTAAGCGCCATTTTAGCAGCTTTAAAATTTTCCCAGTAATCAATAATGTTCATTGTAACTCCCATGTAAATAGGTATAACCCAATTACTTGGAAAGAATTTATCTGCTATTTCTCTCATTTTAGTTGTATCGTTATGTAAGTAATTTGGTAGGAAGAAGAGGCACACTACTAGCATACTAGCTTGTGTAGCGAGAGCTGATGCCTGGTGCTCTGGTATGGTGTAAACTGCCAGTTGATTATAAATATCTTCTGATCTTAATTTTCCCACAACTTTTTCAACAAATTCCGGATGAATATGAACACGACTAGGATAAAAAACAACGTCACAAATTATATACGAAGGTATCATGGTTCCCAACCATTCAGCCAATGTGATACATACCTAAAATACTCAACAGGGTAATCAGCTGGTCTTTTGCAGTGGACTTGGTCATAGCCAGTATCTCTCAGGAGCTTACATACATCATCAATATTTGTTTGTGACTGGCTGGTGCTATAGCGATAAAATGCAACAAGTAATCTTTCTCTCATGGGCCCAGGAATAAAAATATCGCATAGTAAAAGCATTGCACCAAACAGGTATAGAGATTCGCACTATAAAAATAATTAAAGTAATTAATAAAAGAACTAGAAAAAAAATATTTTATAGAAATCATCAAAATAATTAATTATTTACTAAGATTCAAATATACACTTTTTGCCATGTAGGTATATGTATATACAGCAGTAACTACTTATATCAATACAAATTTCCAAGACTATCCTGTCGACCAATATTTATTTTCCTCTGGGAAAATTATTTCAGCCGTATTTTCACACGTCCGAAAACGGGTACTCTGGCTTGCGCAAGCCACGTCCACTTCGGGCACTTTAACAATAAAATGTATTCTAACGATGAACTAATTTATTGATATCTTTCGTTTGTATAGAAATATTTTAATATTGTTTTCCACTCTTAACCGTGTGTGAAGAATGTCCAATTATTATTATGGATATTTATTATTAAGAGAACGCTTGCATATAAACGCGATTAACTAAGATTTTGAGCGACTAGTTTACCTATTTAGGGCAAATATTCTTACTATTGAATTTATTACAAAAATAGTTCAATCTATCGTATTGAACAATCAACATTTTCAAATAGTCCTTAATTTTTTTTGTAGTGTTCAATCTCCCACATCTAGTTTTACTAAAAACACGTATAGAGTCAACTTTCGACTGCTGTATCTTACATAAAAATTCAAATAAATGACTGAAAAAAATATGCGTACACATTAGTCATATACGGAAATTGTACTTTAATGTTCCAGAATATAGATTATTAATCACATTAATTGTAAAAAATAAAATACGCTCGCCTATTTTTACAAAATATCTCGGCAGTTTGACGCAATTTTTTGTATTTATAAAACATAATTTCAAACAAAAATTTATGTCCAAATAATATACGTACATTAACAAATTCAATTCAGTTTTTTTTTTAATAATCCCTTTATTTGTTAAGCCATAATTAAATATATAAAACGACTCTAAATTGCAATAAATTGATCAGAACGGGCGCCGCGAGCGCCCGTCGAGGTAGGACCTATGTCAGTTTTTTCCGCGCCACCATGTAGGCACAAGAAATTATACTGCTACCGTACCGTATTTGATACTGTGATATTATTTTTCGCCAGAACGTAAATTGTACATTTAATTTGCAAACTTTTTACTTATTTATTATTTAAGTAGGTAGTAAGAAGTTTTATTTTTTATTTTTATGTACATAGTTAATGTTAGTTTAGATTATATAGTTTTAATTCCATTATTTTTAGAGTTTTCATTGTAAATATATTAATGTAACTAAAAAATTTGCAAACTAATTCAAACTATTTTTCAAACATGCTTGCTTGATATCCACATTATGTTGAGGGTCTGAAGACGGAGCCGGATGATTGTCACTAGAAATCCCTGATGGAAACTGTTGAGTTTGGGCTTTTTAGTTTTGTTTTCATGAGTACTTACCATTACACATGATGATGAGGGTCTGAAGATAAGCTGGAATATTACTACTGGAACTCCCTGATGGAAGCTGCTAAGATAGTCAAGTTTGAGCTCAATTGTTTTGTTCTCACGAGTACTTACCATTACACATGATGATGAGGGTCTGAGGATGAAGCTGGAAGATTGTCACTGGAAGCTGGAATATTACCACTGGAACTCCCTGATGTAAACTGCTAAGATAGTCGAGTTTGAGCTCGTTTGTTTTGTTCTCACGAGTACTTACTATTACATATGATGATGAGGGTCTGAAGATGAAGTCGGAAGATTGTCACTGGAACACCCTGATGGAAACTGCTAAGATAGTAGAGTTTGAGCTCGTTTGTTTTGTTCTCACGAGTACATACCATAACACATGATGATGAGGGTCTGAAGATGAAGCCGGAAGATTGTCACTGGAATACCCTGATGGAAACTGCTAAGATAGTTGAGTTTGGGCTTGTTAGTTTTGTTTTCACGAGTACTTTCCATTACACATGATGATGAGGGTCTGAAGATGAAGCTGGAATATTACCACTGGAACTCCCTGATGGAAACTGCTAAGATAGTCGAGTTTGAGCTCGTTCGGATTGTTCTCACGAGTACTTACCATTACACATGATGACGAGGGTCTGAAGTTTAAGCTGGAATATCCTATCTTATGTCCTTCTCCTGGTTCTAAGCTACCTCCCCACCAATTTTCCGCCAAATCAGTTCAGCCGATCTTGAGTTATAAATAGTGTAACTAACACGACTTTCTTTTATATATATAGAAGAAGATAGAAGAAGAAGAAGATAGATGATAGTTGTTACCCATTCTTCGGTCTGCCCCTCAGCCCGCAAACGATAACGTGCTATAAAAAACTCCATTCTAATAAATGTAATTAAAAATATTGGTAACTCTTTTACTAAATATAAATGATCATTTATTAGCTACCGCCCCGCGGTTTCACCGGCGTTCCCGAGGGATCTTATGTTTTCCCGGGATAAAAAGTAGCGTATATAGTATTCCAGGGCATGATCTACCTATGCGCCAAGTTTCATCCAAATCCGTTCAGTAGTTTTTTCATGAAAGAGTAACAAACATACATTCACACATCCATACTCACAAACTTTCGCATTTATTTAAGTAGGATAAAACATTTTCCCGAAATTAATTCTTAATTAATTATTTCTTCAAATATAATCACCGGTATCCATTAACAATACATAATATAATTGATAAGAAATTAATTATTCAAAGCAAGTATCAAGAAAAAATTACTTGAGAGTCGCGCTATTTCCGTCCACGTCGAGTCTCGCTCTCTGTGGCTCTAGCTATGTTGCGCTGGTTTTTACCTAAACTTGCATAGCGGTGATGAAAGCCGCAACGTACACGCCCTCTCGTATACTCCGTATCCTTAGACCAAGGCAAGCCCTCAGCGAGCCGGATGACCCCATAACATTAGCTCAGATCGAAGCTGACGAAGCCCGTAAAAGTACACAACACACTACACAAAACCGATTACGCTACCGTCCTCGACGGCGAGGACCGCCGCGACGTCCCACTCAGTCTCGTCCCGTTCAAGCGGCCCGAGCTGCCATTAGTAATCCGACCGCCCCCAATTAGTCGTAACTCGTACAAAGTCCTCCCCTTCCCCCGGTAACGCCCTGAGCCGAGGTTCGTACCCCACTCGGGGGTGCCCTCAGGCGTGGTTACCTAAATGTTACCCGGCTGAGAGCTCTTTGCGCTCGCCGATTGTCCGGTAAGGTTGGAGCAGCCATCAGAGGCTACCAAATTACCAATTGCATAGCGTGATAATGTGTACTGGCTCTTAATATTTACTCTAAAATATTTTTTTCACTTTAAACTTTACTTAATCCAATCTTTGAAATGATTCCCATTGTCTGAACTAGTCGGTGGCCAATCGTATAATTCGCCAAATCATTATATTCTTAACCTAACCTATATCATGATTTGACGAATTATACAGGCTGATTTTTAAATGGTATAGTAGGCCGAAATGGCATTGATGTATACCTTATACAGATCATGAAAAATCAATTTTAGAGTATATATAATAAATAATAATAATAATGAATATCCTGGGACATTCTTCACACACGGTTAAGAGTGGAAAACGATTCCGATTTTAAGTTTTTTTTTGAGATGTTGCGTTTGGAAACTTCCCTGCTTGACATTTGTATCAAAACTGAACATGATATTTTTGTAAGAAATATGTTATTTATTTTAAATATTATTTCGTATCCTTAAAAAGGCAATAGTAAAATTCATAAACTTCAATTTTAACAAATAACACACAAAATGTTGTGCCTATGTGTTAAATCGCTAGGCTAAAATGATTATCTGATCAAACCATCGTCCATTTTATTATAGACGATATTTTACGGTAGATGGTGCTTGTGCTCCAAAAGGCGGTGTTCGTTCAAATCACTTTTCCTCACGATCGCAGCAAAATAGCTTTTTTTGTTTTTACACGTCAAAAGTTATTTTTTCGTGCGAGAGAGGTGAAAATGTTTTTTACACTTTCAAAAATATAAGGGATGATACGCTACCGCGAGATGCCTAGAACGGTACATTCTTCATTTACCGATACTAAATAAAACATCATATCAATTATTACTAGCTTTGCGGGAAACGAGTTAGTAGGATAGTTCAGTTAGCTCTCCTACTATAACCAAAATTAAGTGTGCATGCTAATTAATATAAAATTATTATATGTAAGATCTAGTACCTACTGGTTACCGTGGTCATCTAAATAACATGTAGTACGCGGACAGTGGCAATCCACCCATTTCTCTGTTAAAATGATGACGCAAATGTGTGAGTAAAATATGTCAATGTGTGTAGTCTATGATAAATTCCAACGCTTAGAGACTAGCCTCTTAACAAAATTTGAAAATACCGTAAAAAAAGATGTCAAAAAGGGAAATTAAAATCGGCCAAGAAACACGGAAGATATAAGCATATTATTAAACTACTAATTAGTCAGAGAGATCGGACATAGGATGTGACGTCTTAAAACTATGACGGCCATAAAAACTCCATGCTAAATTCTGTTTTGCTAGAAAGAGATAGGAATAAATCTTTGATGGCTTGTATCTTGGTTATTTTTTTAGTTATCCGAAATATTTTTTTTTCTTACTGTTTCTTAAATGAATGAGCTTTTATTAAAGCAACAAAAAAATATAATGCATATTCCCCATTATGTGTACCAAATCTCACCTCAAACGGTTCAGTATTTTCTGTGGAAATTGGCAGTAACGGAACCCTAAAAATTAAACGCTGTTCGTTGATAAGCGTATCACTTGAAAACTATATTTTATTTTAAAATGTCCGTAATAGTCCGAAATAGATTTTTATTCGTGCTGCGATAGACGACTGGCCGCGCAGATTGAAGGCCTGTATTCAAAATCACGGAGGTCATTTTGAATAAACTTTAGTGTCATAAGAATCTATGTTTTGTTAAGTTCATTTTGGTATTTATAAATGGTTACATAATGAATAAACTTGTTTCAATTATTTTATATTAAACATGTGACAGAATTTATGACCTGACTAGGTATATATCCATGAATTGCAGGTTTAAAGGTATTAGATAGACTTCTCATAGGTTTTCCTGTAATCTTTAGGTAAAGAACTATTATCTGATTTTTTTTCAAAATGTTTGGCCCAGTAGTTTCGGAAATAAGGGGGGGGAATGGTCAATTTTTCGCCTATTTTCTTAAATAACTTCAAAACTATTTATATTAAAATTCTAAAAAAAATATATTTGACATCCTGATAAAAAGCCCTTTCATTTGATATGTTACACAATATTGTCTGCAAAACTTTTTTTTTAATTTTCTAATTTACCCTCCAAAATTAGCCCCCATGTTTGAAATTCATTTATTTACGTAACACGTCCATGTTTGGGTCATCGACTTACATATGTGTACCAACTTTCAACTCAATCTAGTCCAATATTTTCGGACAGACAGACAGACGCACGAGTGATCCTATAAGGGTTCCGTTTTTTTTTTCGGAACCCTAAAAATGTGTAAAATTCTAAAAAGTATACATTTTTATTTTCATGAACAATTCGAAATTCGAATTCAATAAACTTTTTTGTGGCCAGCATTCTAAACGAAAAGTTTTTACTGTGTGACAATACTTATGACCTGACTAGGTATATAATCTGAATCTCGGAAACGGCTCCAACGATTTTCATGAAATTTGGTATGCAGGGGGTTTCCTGGGCGATAAATCGATGTAAACACGATTTCCAAAAAAATAAAAAAAAAATATAATTACCATCAACAAATTTGGGTCAGATTTATAAATATTTATGGAACTTAGTTAAACATGTACGGAACCCACTCTCCACGCGAGTTCAACTCGCATTTGTCCGATTTATTTGTGCTAAAATGACTGGATTAAAATCTTATACTCGACATTTATTATTTAGAGCGCGAAATTCAAATTTTATCATGTTTTTTGCAAATTGCAGCTCAGTTATAAGTCGTAAGTTATCAATATCTTATTTGCGACAAGAATGGTACAATATTTACTGATTAATAACAAAAGATCATCAACATATTCCTCCAAGGTATATTACTGACATATACGACTATTTCATGAAAATGTTACTAATATATCGACCTATAACTGAGCTGCAATTTGCAAAAAACATGATATAATTTGAATTTCGCGCTCCAACCGAAGGTTTCACCTTAAGTAATAGATTTTAATGTAGGTGGACCAAATCTACAGATTTAAGTATAGATTGTACATACCAAAAGTTGTTTTCCTTCAATATCTTTCATAACAGTTTCAATATTTTGTTGAATAAATGCATCATCTTTCAACTGGTCAATAAATGAATTCAGATCAACTATATATTGGTAAATATTTTCAAATAACAAGTAGAATCGAGATATTATTTCTAAATATCTTTCTTTTAATTCATCATCCAAATCCTGTGTTTTCTAAAATTATAATAAATTTCAATCAAACACTTTTAATTTATAAATGAAACAAGCATATATAGGCCCACCTGGTGGTAAGTAATGCTTGCAACACTGAAAGTATCACAAACTATTATAGAGATCAAACAATCCACAAAGGAATAAATCATTGCTGAAGTTCTTGCCGGAGTCTTCTCAGTTTAAGTATATTATTACTAACTGGAGGTAGATAGTCAATTGTAACTTTCCACTTCAATGCTCATTCAAAGTGCCTTATCAAGTTCTAAACTGAATAAATGCTTTTCGAGATTAGTTATTTTATACATTTTACATACCATATTCATGCTGACTTTTTTCTCATGAGAATCAGATACTTTAAAATAACTGAAGTCCATAATAACATCTTGATACTTTTGTTGAAGTTCTTTGCTATCCATCCTGAAATGAAGTTTTATATTAACATTTCAACACTAAATGAGTGTCGGAGAGCAGCCTTAAGGGCATGTTGTTGGAGTTGGATAGGGGATGTACATTTAATTTTATTTACTGAATCACAGCAGCAACATTAACAGTTTTGCATTCAAATTCAAATTGTATTTTTTTTATGTCAGAAGTTTGACAAGCATGCAGGTGGTCCACCAGATGGTAAGTACTTGTTGTGCGCAAGCCGTGCCTACATTGAGAGTGTTCTCACTCTTGAACACCATGCTCACTCAACACCCTAATATTGATATATTTTACAATACGCCCCATTGTATATATGAAACAATTTATTTCTTTCAAACTAGCATGTAAGTAGCATGTAGTAACTTGGAAACTGTAAAATTACATGTAATAGAATAAATAACTGCAATATCAGTGGTATTGCTAATGTGTTGCCAACCTGTTACAATGCCAAGAAGGCAACTGGCTCTCAAGTGTAATTGCCGGAACAAATATATTTGTTAAAATAGGTTGAACAGGTGTTAAAAACTTTCATTTCAAATTCCTGTGATTGTGGGAACATACATAAAGATCTTTAAAAAAAAGTAAAGAACAATCATTATCTATCCTTTTGCATGCAAGGTACATGGTAGTTTTTATTATATTCAAGTTAATTACAATATTCCATTGAAGCGTTGCTGTCAAATAAAATGGAAAAAACATAAGATTGAAAATCAAGGAAAATCACATAGAATAAGAGTCTAATTTATATATAGAAAATTCAAGTATAGTTTGATCAAAACTAGCCTCGAGACTTTTCAGCATTTTTCGCTATATCCTATACTTTAGGATTAGGCCTACCACACCCACTTGAAAAAATTATCCTGTATTATAGAAGGTTATATTGTTTATCGATACATTAGGTACTTACAAATAAATGGGAGGTTTATGGTCCTTCAATCTCAGGATTTCAGCAATTATAGCATTCCCGTGAGATACTAGCTTCAGCAAATTTTGAGCACAAAGGTTATCTTCTGCCATGAATACCTTCATCTTGGCTGTGATCTTGGTAATGTATTTGTATTATTTTGACCTCGGATTTGAGCACTAATTTTCAGTTTGCACGCTATATCATGGCTTTAAGTTATGAAGTAAATAATGCAATTAAGATGGCATTATCAATATAATACTAACTTGTAGTGATTACCTATACTCTTTTTTTTTTTTTTTTTTTGTCATCACACTTCGTGTATTTTGCCAGTGTCAAGTTGAGCAATGTAGGTATTTTTATATTCTTCATGTATTAAATTCTCGTCAATCGTCAAGTTTCAAAGTTCAAGTCATGTTAAATCTTCTTCGAGTCATAGTCAGTCAGTTTAGTTAAATTCAAATTCAAAAGTGTCTTTATTAAATGAATACTCCTTGCAAGTATTTTTAATCGTCAAAAGGTTAGGTTTTAGTACAATTGTAGCCGTTCTACTAAAACATTTCATGGACTTCTTGAGACAACTTGAAAAGCCACTATACACGTAATCATTTCATTTCACTTCACTGGTGCACTTGTATTGATCTTTATTGGACAAAATACCACCGATAATATTAAAAAAAACTCAAAAAATACACTATTTTATGAAAATAAAATGAAAACGCATCGTCACTTCACAAGTTCCCGCCAAAAAGTCCACCTTTACTCTTTAAGGGGGAACGTTCGGTTGGAGCGCGAAATTCAAATTTTATCACGTTTTTTGCAAATTGCAGCTCAGTTATACGTCGCAAAAAACGTGATAAAATTTGAATTTCGCGCTCCAACCGAACGTTTAGCCTTAAAGAATATGAACTCTTTAAAGAGTATAGGTATACTCTTTATAAAAATCTGTGGAGTAAACACTTTCCAATGAAATTCTCTGAAATTATTTTTCAAAGAGGCCACAAACCCACACAAACTACCAAGAGAACTTTCAAATAAATAACAAACTTAACGAAGTACCTGTGAGAACTAAAGAGACAAAGTATTGGTAAAAAGAGTTATTGTACCAATAATGTACAAACAAACAAACAATTCTCTAGTTTGTGGATTGGATAAACCAAGATAAACTAGGAAGGAACGTACCTAGGAAAAAACGTAGTGCTCACGGGTGTCGGATACAGGGTGAACAATGTTAGTACTTTAGAAACGGGTATGAAATCTATTGCAAAGACACTAAATTAAGAATGTCATGAAAACGTTCTATGTTAAGCGATATTTACTTACTTTTTAATTTAATGGTACTGGAATCATGTATATCTTACTTATATGCATAGATGACGCTGTTGCGGGCTTTAACAACTATATTGCAATTTGATTCTTAATTGTTCCGACAGATGTCGCTTTACTCAGTAAGTGAGTGAATGAGTCTCACTTCCAACTACTAACTAGATATTCGAAAAGATATATAATACTTTATTACTAATATTTATATAATATTTTATTACTAAAATATACCTTAATTAAATAAAATAAATAATAAGAAAAGGCAAATATTATTTATTATTTTGAATTTTCTGACAGTCATGCTCATGCATGACATGGCAACAAATAACAATATGTCCGCCCGCTCGCGTGTCTTGTCTTGTGATAGATAGATATTTATTTAAATAATTTAACCTAGTTTCCTTTTGCGAAAATACTGTTGCGTTGAATTGAGATATCGCTCCTCCGGTTAACTTCGTTTATGTGCTTTACAGTCCTTTATTAATTTTAGTGAGATAGGACTCCAGTACCTACCTTGCCACTCTTGTGTATTTTTTCTGTTCTTGGTGATTTAATTGTTGAGATCATCATGTCGGACAAGAAGTATTGTGTTCCGGGATGTAAAGAAAGAGGTAAGCATGCAAATTTGTGTTGGCTAAATTCTTTTCTTTGGTTAACCGTAGTTATACATTTCAAGGTTACCGACCTTGTACCGGTTATTTGTGTTCGACAATTTAAAATATTATACCTATATTTTTAAGATTTAGATATTTTCTAGATATCCCAGTCCTAGAGGATATAATTAAACTAGTTTAACATTTTGTCTGATCTACCTACACTTAAATTGCATTGATCCCAATACAACTTAGTTCTTGACAGTAAGCACTTCATCCATACTAATTAATGTAAATTCAAAAGTAACTCTGTTTGTTTGTTACCTTTTCACGCCTAAACCACTGAACCGATCGCGATGAAATTTGGCACACAAATTGTCTGTTATGGAGAAGGACATAGGCTACTTTTTATCCCGGGTATAGAATAGAATATTATTGACAGTTTAAAATATGTACATACAAAGTAATAATGATAAACAAAAGCATAAAATGATTAAATAACTAAACTAAAATAAAATAGTATTGCCAAAAAGAGACTGACTCAGCATACATAGTGACGTTATGTGGTTGAAACCACGGGGAACAGCTATCCATACTAATATTATAAATGCGAAATTAGTTACTGTTTATAAACCTTTTCACACCTAAACCGCTGAACTGGCTGAACCGATCACAGTGTGCAATTTGGCATACAGATGGCCTATGATATGGAGAAGGTCAACGGCTAGCAAAAATGCAAAGAAAAACAATCTAAAATCATCATTTGTATTGTCGGCTTAATAAGGAAAGTTCCATGATATAAGTAAAATAGGTAAAAATTAAAATATAATTGCGTAATTATCCCTACATAGTATTAATATTGTTAATTTAGGCTAAAAAAAGCTACTCCAGTGCAGATAAAGCTATGTTCCTTATTATTAGCTAGAAGTTTCATAAGGTGAAAATAGTATGATAATCAGTTGAAGTTACAAGCACCCTGCATTTAATTATTAATAATATAGTGTCGTAATGACCTGAGGCATCATTTAAAAAGGTTTGTTTTGTCTATAATCAATCATATACATTGTACAGTTCACTGAGGACACTTTTTTCGTGACTTTTGTATTAGACCATGAATCCATAATATATCAATGGTTATCAGGGTACTTGATGACATATCAAATCAGCAATATGAAATTTAATATGGAGTTTTGTATGAAATACTTGCATGTGATGTCATATTTTTTAGCATATCTTATAGGTTCAACTGGTAATTAAAAATCATTCAATACAAAATGTACATTATATCTTCATATTATGTTTCTGTGGGTTTTTGCACTAAAACAACTACACGGTTTAGTTTTAGTTGCACTAACTAGTCGTTGTTATTTTTTTTTATATTGTCTAATAGCTTATGGAACATTCAGTATCTTTTACACCATTAAACATCACAATACAAGTTGGTAATCTTTTTATTTCAGGGTCACCAAAAATTTTGCATCAATTTCCTAATCCATATACTGAAATTGAGCGCTTTAAAGACTGGACTACTAGCATAGGCGGTGAAATTACAGGCTTGAATAAAAAGTTTATTCACAAGTATCGCTGTGTGTGTCATGATCATTTTGATACAAAATACCTATGCCGGTTTAACCGAATTATCAAGTCTGCTGTGCCTACATGAAATATGCCAGGTGAGCTAATACAAGATAATAATAAATATTTGTTATGTAATATAAATTATTTGAAAAAATATTTTTTTAATAATGCTAATCATTCATTTTTTATTACAATTTCTATCACGAACCCAAACTAAGACAAATGAGCAATCTGATAATTTTAAAAAGTTCTTATTCGTCCTATTATTATGAATATTACATGGAACATATGTCAGGTTTTTGCACCTACTGGATTACCATAACTGGGTAGCTGATTAAATTGTTTGTAATAATATGTTATGTCTTTAATATAATAAGCATTTTCTTATCATACTACGGGTACATACGGGGTTTTTAATTACATTCATTGTTTATTAGTTCTCTTTTTTCTTCAATAAAGGCTTTCAAAATTATAATTTAAACTCATGCAAACCTCAACTGTCATACAAAATAAGTAAATGTAGTACGAGTATACATTTATGTATTGTATTTTATTACAGATATTTTATCAAAATTAACAGTAGTTGTAAGAGAGCCTTTGAGTTAAATGCCCATGTATTTGGAAACTTTACATTCAACCTCAAAAGGTAAGCTTTTAATTTTTCGAATTATATATGTTGATATTGATATCTATCTATATATATAAAAGGTTATGTCCCGATTGATCATCATATATATCATCGCAAAGCCTAAACTGCTTGATGGTTTGGGCTAAAATTTGGCATACAGATAGTTATTATGATATAGGTATCTAATAAGAAAAGATTTTTGAATATTTTCCTACATTAAGAATTACTTCAGCTGTCACCCATGGAACCAATGCAAAATTTGCCAGAATCTGTACCATCAACCTCAAAAGGTAATTAAAAAAATCTTCTAAATAGAAAACCTGATTGATTGTCGTAAACATTTACAAGCATGTACATTTCATCCCTGGAATTCAAAATCTGTGTAACTGAAGCACAATATAATATTTATAGTTCATTTCAAAATTGAAGAGCGCAGAGGGCTCTCAGCCGGATAGCAACATTTAAGTAAGCACGTCTGAGTGCACCCCCGAATGAAGTACGAACCTCGACTCAGGGCGTTACCGGGGGAGGGGAGGGCTTAGTACGAGTTACGACTAATTGGGGGCGGTAGGATTACTAATGGCAGCTCGAGCCGCTTGAACGGGACAAGACTAAGTGGGACACCAGTCAGTCATTAAATCTGAGTTTCTACTAAAACCAGAGTAGTGTACTATTTTGAAAAACATTGTAATGTGCTTATATTTTTTTTCATTTCATGTTTCAGATTTGCATTCAGTTTCTTGGACAAATAAAGATGTATCAATGAAAAAAATTTGTAAGTATTTATTATTTCTATATCTTATCTATATAATTATATACAAGATTCCAATTATATACAAGATTCCGCCCCGCGGTTTCACCGGCATTCCTGAGGGATCTTAGATAAGATAAGATATTTATTTGCCAGAAACATGGTTAAAACAGATGTTCACAATAAATATTAGATCCGATGTTTTGCCATAGGTATTGGCGTGCAAATAATACATCAACTACACAACGCTTAGAATTAAAAAAATATAAGAATTACATGTTTATTATGTTATTTTTTCCCGGGATAAAAAGTATCCTATGTGTTAATCAAGGTTATAAACTATCCGTGTTCTAAATTTCATCCAAATCCGTTCTGTTTTTGCGTGAGAGTTACAAACATTCATCCATCCATCCATACTCATAAACTTTCGCATTTATAATATTAGTAGGATTAACAACCACCAAACTAGGTTAACTCACTAATAGGAAGGTACATTATGCCTGAGTTGAACATGAATGAAACCGGATAGCTAGTATATATACAGTGTGTCTGGTGGGCTAAAACTGCTGCTCGAGCAATATTGCTATGCAATTCATATCTCGAATTTACAGCACATTATGGTGTAATCTGTCTAAATTGTAAATTAATTGTTTATTTTTTTTTTTTATACTACTAAGGTAGCAAACAAGCATACGGCCCACCTGATGGTAAGTGGTTACCGTTACCTATCGCCATTGGCAACACCAGAGATATTGCCAATGTGTTGCTAACCTGTTACAATGCCAAGAAGGCAAACTGGCTCTCAAGTGCAATTGCCGGAACACACCGGTAGGTGCTTGGCGACAAATTTTCAATTTGAGGGTGATAGCCAGTCAGGCGGGTACTACAAAGTACCCTACCACCGTGCTATGGTTTCCTTACGATGTTTTCCTTCACTGAAAGCTCAAGCTCATTATAGGATTCGAACCCACGACCTTCGTCGCGGCATCCGACGTCACTACCACTGAGCTATCATTGCCTTAAATCGATTAAAATGATTTGCATTTTCACCATAAAAAATTAAAAAAAAACATTTGGTTCTGCTGTAAATTCGTGATATGAATTGCATAGCAATATTGCTCAAGCAGCCGTTTAAGCCCCCCTGGTCTGACTTACATAGCTACAAAGTCTATAAATCTTATAAATCTGAAACGTATTCTACTGTAGATCTTATATGAATGTATGATTACACCCAGACTCAGTACAAACAGACATGTTCATGCACACAAATGTTTGTCGTGGGTTTACCACGCCTGTGGCATTAAAGGTGATATATTAACAATCAACGCAAACTGGATAGTCGAGTGTATATCATTTTGCTAATCATTTACATAATATGTTACAGATAAAGGTATCCTACCTATAGAATGCAAGGAGACTGCAGATCAAATTTTATTCTTTGACGAACTCGCTGAATGGCAGTAATAAGAAGAAAGAAAAAATTACCAAAAAGT
This sequence comes from Tethea ocularis, assembly GCA_963555595.1. NCBI lineage: Eukaryota > Metazoa > Arthropoda > Insecta > Lepidoptera > Drepanidae > Tethea > Tethea ocularis. The sequence continues at coordinate 5,248,962 of OY741963.1, read as the reverse complement.
CTGAACATAAACTTTTGGAATGAAGTTATTTTTTTTTAAAAGATATGAAATTTATTAATTCTACAAAAGGGAATGCAGAAGTTGTACCTACTTTAAATAATTGGGCATGGATACTAGACGGCATTCAAGTATTGTTAAAAACAATGGAAATTAATTATAACATTAATCCAATATGGATGAAGCACCTAAATCAAGACCCCATTGAAATTATTTTTAGGGCAATTAGATGCCATGATTGCCGCAATACCAACCCAATACGGCAAAAGTTTGAAGGCCTTTCACAACCATTTTGATTAATAGCATGTCTAGTGTCTATGCTTCTGGAAGAGGAAATTGTAAAAAAAGATATACATTGGTGCCGATTCTGTTGTTTACGAACTTAACTAATATTAGACAAGTCACCTCTCTTTCATTTTAACCTTATTGAAAAAAGATAGAACATTTTTAATGCTGTCAGTTTAATCCATACCGTCGTAATGTACGGGTAAATAGTCGTGACCAATAAAGATCGCGCTTAAATTCACGTTGAATGTATGATCGGATTAAACTGACAGGACTAAAATATCTTGCATCCTTTTCTTATATTTACTATTAGAAAGAGATATAGTGAGATTAAATTTATTTTAGTTCGTAAACAACAGAAACGGCACCACTATTAGATTTTAAAGAATCATGTACGTACATACAAAAAAAAATTAAAAACAATAATAATAATGCTGATTGATTTCGAATTTATCCCTTGTGAAAACCATAAAAATGAATAAATTTATCATGTTAATAGTTTATTCACCATTGTTGTAAAAATTTAAATAAAATATTAAGCGGTAAAAAAGATGAGGACGTTTTCCAATTAAATGCCAAAAAACAATTTAACAAATGATACAAAAAAAAGTAGTCTAATTAATAATTTATAAGAAAATAAATTTATTTACAATTCAATTAGGTATTTGTTATTGGAATAAAAAGTGACGTTATGCCAAAACTCCATTCATATATTGGTTTTCACAAGTGATAAATTCGAAATCAATCGCAATATTTTTTAAGTGAAAAAAAATACAACTTCAAAACTTGTCGCTGTAAGCTTGAAATTTTAATACGATTTAGTTAATTTATTGTAAAGTTAAAACACAGGTGATTTCGGTGTGTACTTTTTTCTTTTAAGAGGAGGAAATCAGTCGTGAACAGTCAGATGATGGTGAAGAAGGTAGTACTAACTAAAGTGTCGTATGATGACTTAGAAAAATAATTTAACTTATGTATATTGATTTTCATCTCCATTTCCACCATTGAGCTCATTTTACGCCTTCCGCTCGTACTCTCTTATCATTTTTCCTTCCTAGCACTTCTGATTCGCTTACTCAATTATGTATTATTATTACTCATGTAAATTTCAAATATACAAAACAAAATTACTCAAATACCTACCACCATTGACGGGCCAGTTGGCGCAGTTGGTTAAGACACCTCCTATTGCGCCGCAGGTCGTGGGTTCGATTCCCATCCAGGACAAACATTTGTGTGCATGAACATGTCTGTTTGTCCTGAGTCTGGGTGTATTTATCTATATAAGTATGTATTTACAAAAAAAAAAGTAATATATGTAGTGTATCAGTTATCTGGTTTCCATAGTAAAAGCTCTGCTTAGTTTGGGATCAGATAACCGTGTGTGAAAAATGTACCAGGATATTTATTATTGTTTTATTATTATTATTACCATCATCTGACTCTTCACGACTGATTTCCTTCTCTGAAAAGAAAAAGTAATTTAATAAAAAAATTGCCTTCGAAAAGAAATAAACTCAAATTACAAAAAATAAATTACAATTTTTTTTGAGGTCGGTGCCAGCTAAGCCAAATCGAATATAAAACTTTATCAAAATAAAAACAATATCCAATAAATAACCTATTTACTTAACAACCTTATTTTGGATATACGTGCTTTACTGTCACCGACGTACAAAAAAATTGTGATGTAGGTACATATAAAATTATTATTTAATAATTTTGAGTTTATTTCTTTTTGGAGTCGATTTATTTTACTTCAAATTACTTTTTTATTTTGTAATTTTTAGTTTACGTAACAGTTTTTAAATAAACGTTTTTTTTGCTACGTGCAAGCCGATAAAAAAAAAGAATGGTCAAAATTCGATCAATAGATTCGAAGAAACGCGTGGACAAATATACATACAATACAACTTTGTATGTACAATATAAAATTGTGTATATTTGTTTGGAAGCCGTAATAGATTATCATATTATGATGTGAATATATTGCACTTCCAATAATATTACATACATATGTGTCGAATGGATATCCTTCCTTTTTTTAAGTCTTTTAAAAAGTTTACATTGAAATCACGTCAATTTATTATTACTTTACAATTAATGAATTAAATCGCAAGTTTACAGCGACTAGCTCTTTTTTTAGACTTAAAAAAAATAACAGCTGGTGATGCGCAGGGCTGATAATCGTGATCACCGTACTTATCATACTAAGACACATTACTGAAAGAATTTCTAGCTGTAAGGCCTGTAAAGGAAGACCGTTACTCAGAGTGTTCACGAGCTCTGTCTAGTACTTGTATAAAAAATTACGTTGTTTTTTATTGTTGGATAAGTGCCAGTTGTAAAATGTTAGCAATTTATTAGCAATCACCATGTAAATTGATTGTTATTGGAATATGCTTTATTATAAAGGCTATTAAATAATTAACAATGTAAACAAGGTTATATATATTTTGATTTATAACTAAATTTTCTTTTCCAAAAACTGTTTTATTAACACATGGTGTCATAAAAGAAGTGAAGTGAAAACTTGTGAGAATACACTTTCCCCGTATTAAGAATATTTATTTTTTGTGTCAATAATGTATAACACTACATAAGAAATAAATAACCTTGTAAAGGCTCTGTACATTTTTGATCCCTATAAAAACTGATATTTATAGCCTATAATTTTATTATAATTTGTCTAAATGCTCAATTAGTTATTAAATTCTTGGAAGTACTATTTTCAATCGGAGAAGAAATAAATGATCATATTTATTGTATTTGCTTTGTTTTATTAATTGGTAGAGAAATGAGTTTAATTTAAATATTTATAAACTCGTTTTTCTACTTTTTTAATTCTACTCATTATAGAATATAAATAATCTACCTACCATACATTACCTATATATATATACATGCACGAATATTATGGTTATATATTTAGTGCAAAAGTTTCCAACATTAAATTCCAGGTGGAGCCACATGTTGTTATACAATGTTGCCAATATTAGGCGTTGAGTTAACACTCTATTTCAAATATATAATAAAGTACTCTGTGGTCGGATAGTAATGTTCTTGGTGGAAACAGACCACAGATTAGTAAGTAGTATGCACTAGACACACGAAACGTCATAGCAAAATGATACATGACGTTTTACCACCCCCCGCGTCTTCCCTTCACCTCTTATATCCACCATTTTGTTATTCTCTTTGGTTCCAACTCCGTCATTGGTTGGTGTCAATATACGTAGTATCTCTACTTAGTTTGTGGTCAATGCTGTGCTGTCATGTCAATCATGTCAAGCAAGATAAAACTTTATTTTATTGAGTGAAGTAGATATTTCTGTTCCACATCTATAGTAATTGCATGTATTCTTTGCTAATCAAGATGTATTACAAGTGCTGTTACGTGCTGTGTGAGTTTGCGACAGGACGCTAAATTATCTAGTGACCGAAAAGATTGAATCGCGATTCTTTGCGAAAGAAAAATGTGAATGAGCTATTATTAGATGCAAGTGTGTCACAAGCCACAAACATTTAGAGGCACGTTTCGTGACTAAAAAGTCTCTTCTTCTGAGCATTGCATATCCCAGTTTCTACCATCGAAAAATTTAAAATGTAAATAAAATAAATTACCTAACTGTCGCGACGGACAGTCGCGAGATTCCATAAATGTAAATATATTAATTATAACTAGCAACACTGAAAGGACGCTTGGCGCCATTTTATCTGTCACAAAGAAAAGTTTACTTCTGAATTTGCTATGCACTTTAATCTTAACTAAACCTGAACTAGCAAGAAATAATGTGCAGTCCTTCCTGCAGTCAGCTACGTGGCTGTTGCCACAGCGAGCGAGGTTCTAGGACTGATAAGTATTCAAAGCTAAGTATTCAAGGATAAGTATTCTAGACAATGTATTGTAGATTGTAGCTAATCAATCTTGTAGACTTGTAGTCTAATTCAGTAACTAGAATGATCACATATTATCTTAGATTTGTTGGTACCAACTAGGCCCTGGCCTGCGCTGACGTAGCGGGCCGGGTCTATAATTTGGACAAGGTCTCTGTGCTTAGATTTCACTGTCTCGACTGGACAGGGTCTTTGTACTTAGGACTTTGTCGTCAGGAATAAGGCTTCGGCTATGGACAAGGTCTCTGTGCTTAGATTTCGCTGTCTCGACTGGACAGGGTCTTTGTACTTATGACTTTGTCGTCAGGAATAAGGCTTCGGCTATGGACAAGGTCTCTGTGCTTAGATTTCGCTGTCTCGACTGGACAGGGTCTTTGTACTTATGACTTTGTCGTCAGAAATAAGGCTTCGGCTATGGACAAGGTCTCTGTGCTTAGATTTCGCTGTCTCGACTGGACAGGGTCTTTGTACTTATGACTTTGTCGTCAGGAATAAGGCTTCGGCTATGGACAGGGTCTTTACACTTAGGACTTTGCTGTCATATAAATAGTTCCCTGAGAACTTTACAAGTATCTACATAATAGCGTCATTAGACAGAAACTAGTATGTTATCAAAGTCACAAAGTAATGAGTATAATCAATAGTTTAATATCTTGCTGAATATATAAGTTCATATAAAATATGATGAGTGTCTAGAATACCTACTTAGTGGCATAAGGCTAATGAGTACTTAATATTACAGGAAGGAGCAGAGATAAGGCAACTCGGATAGAGAGAGACTAGATACAAGTAACTACAACATACAGAGAAGAGGATCAGGGATAGAGGAGCACTCAGGTAGTGTTCCATTTGTATTTCGTCCTGTCGTGGTGTTCAGTTGCGAAGCAGATTAATTTAATTCAGACACTAAGGTTGAGTCACAAGAGAATAAGTTTCTTAAATCTCCATAGTAATTGTTAACTGGTAATCTATACTACATAGAATACATTATATACACTACACGGCGACAGCGGCGACACTAACCTTTTATTATCTCTATGAAATTCGAAGTATTTTATTCCTTATTATTAGATGTTCAAAATTGGATTGTTTGTTTGTTGTTACAACTGCTGAACCAATCATGATGAAATTTGGTATGCAGATAAATAACCTGCATTATAGATTTTCAACTCAACCTTATTTACTGTGAAACAAGAGTATAATTTAAGAGCATTTTGAGGACTTTATGATTAAATCTAAAAAATTTACTGGTTTTTCAGATATGATGCCATCTTCACCTGAGGGTAACATTAGTGTAATGCATAACTCTTCTTTTATCAAGCTTAATAAACATGAACAACCTTTGACGACTTTTATCATATTAGATTACTCGTTTATTTCATTTTCATAACCATTCCTATCCAAACAAAGCAAACTTTTACTTTTTTACCAGATAGCTGATATGCTTACTAATGTACATTAGAAATATATACTTATTTAGATACATATACCATTATTATATTTTGATTTATTTTGACCGGCAGCAGAGGCCGCTTTAAGGATTTTTTTTATATGAAATTTGTATATTTGTTGTAAATGTTGTTATAAGTAGGTATTATTTTAAATATATATGAAATATAACTGAAATGTACAAATATAGTTTTTAAATGAACAGTAACAAACAGTCTCAAACGTCAAGTCTGGTAGAGTGTTAGCTACATTAATCATAATCATCCTACTCGTGGTACTTTAGTATAATTCTCTTTATTTTCACTATGTACATTTACCAAGATTTTAACCTAAGTGGTTTAAATATAATAATAAATTATTTTTTCAGCACATTATTCAGATGGAAGACCAGTGAGCAAAACATTGGAAAATACAGCTGAAGTGGTTTCGTTTATCGAAGATTTGTGTGACAGCGTTAATGGAACTTCATTAGTTTATAAAAATAAATGCTAAGTGCTAGAAATGTTTTAGTTTTATTTTGCTATATTAAATTAAAAAATATATAAATAAAAAATATAATACTGGTTCAATCCAAGAGGCATAACATTGATAAGCCTTAGCCTGACGAAGAAACGACAATCGTTTAAAAAAAAAGTAAAGTGATATCACTGTGCTACAACCAATCACGAGGCAGAGCCCGTGTCTAGCGACGACATAAGGGTATACCTTCGGTTGGAGCGCGAAATTAAAATTTTATCAAGTTTTTTGCTAATTGTAGCTCAGTTATAGGTCGTAAGTTATCAACATGTTATTTGCGAGAAGAATGGTAGTATATTTACTGATTAATAATTAAATAAATCGTCAACATATTCCTCCAAGGTATATTACTGACATATACGACTATTTCATGAAAATTTTACTAATATACCTTGGAGGAATATGTTGATCATTTCTTTTGTTATTAATCAGTAAATCTACTACCATTTTCATGAAATAGTCGTATATGTCAGTAATATACCTTGGAGGAATATATATGATTTATTTTGCCATTTATCAGTAAATATACTACCATTTATCTCGCAAATAACATTTTGATAATTTACGACCTATAACTGAGCTGCAATTAGCAAAAAACTTGATAAAAATTATATTTCATAAAAATGTTACTAATATACCTTGGAGGAATATGTTGATGATTTCTTTTGTTATTAATGTTATTAATCAATAAATATACTACCATTCTTGTCGCAAACAAGATGTTGGTAATTTACGACCTATAACTGAGCTGCAATTTGAAAAAAACCTAATAAAATTTGAAATTCGCGGGCTTTTTGACCGATCCCCCTTAAATTATTTAACATTTCAAACATAATTTTATTTTCTTCTGATGATTCTTGAGAAGTTGTTGAAGAAGATAAAAATAGATAATAATTGACACTAACACTATTGCAAACTTAGTGTTTTGCCAGTGTCAAGTTGAGCAATGTGTGATGCCAAAAAAAAAGAAATGACAAATGCCAAAATCTTTGGCCAAAATCACATCACAGCAGAAATTAGTGCCAAAGAGCTTTTAACCACTTTTAAAACGTAGTATTAAATTCTCTTTGACCACTATTTTAGTGCTAAATGTTATATATACAGAGTACTTTGATGTTAATTTTATTTTACATTTTACTGCTTTGTTAGTTCTTTCTCCTTTTATTAAAGGCAGTTACCTGAAACTGTCTTAGAGTCATATATAATATGGTTCCTTCGTTATTTAGCTATGAAACCCTTGTTCATGCTATGGCTGGGGCAACGGTATGGTTTACAATTTTAATGCTCATCTTAATTTACTGATCATTAGTTTTTATAGCTTTACTAAACATTTTTTATAATATAACCATGTACTTATGTATAATCCATCTGTAATAAATTGTTTCAGGGCAGTGTAGTAGGCATGGCTGTTTTTTATCCATTGGATACTTTACGATCAAGAATACAGGGTGCGTTATAATTATTACTAATATTTAAAGCAGGAATTGCCAAACTATTTTCGACAAGAGACCCCTTTTGCAAATGAACTGATACCATAGAACCCCATAGCAAAATTAAAAATCCTATTTTAATCCTATTATTTCTAGTTTTGTTCCTATTGATACAAATTACTTAACCAATTAAAAAATTGCAGTTGGTTTTGTGAGTAAACTTGTCATCATTTTCTCATCAAAATTTAACAAAATATAGACATAAAATTTTGTAAATATCAAGTGTAATTAATAATTAATTAATGCTAATTACGTAAAATTACTGATAAAAGTAGGGAAAAAATCTATAAAACAAAGTAAATCAACTTAAAACAGTATCTTGAAAGTTTCAAATTAGAACTTGTGTTGATTTTTAGACCTTGTCCACCCCCAAAATCAGTTTTAGTGGTAGATATCAACCACTTTGGGATTCCCTGATTTAAAGCTAACAGATATAACACGCTAATATCAATCTGATTTGCTTATTTTTTATGATAATTTTAGTATGGGTTAGTGAGGAACTCTGAAAACTTTTTAATTTAAAATTTATTGCATTTTTATGGTACAGTATGACACAACTTAGATATAGCATAGGCAAAATTCGTAAAATCAATCATTAGTTGTGTAAATCGGAAATGAAGTGAAGATATACAATTTGCCAATGCTACATCTAAGTTGTGTCATACTGTATCATAAAAAGTTGTGTCATACTGTAATGCTTAAATTTTGCAGTTACAAAACCTAATTCACAATATTTTATAATAATTGATTTGTATGGAGTTGCATCTTATAGTCTGTCTGTAGGAATAATATGAATTGGGGCAACTGCAGGCAGGCACCATTTACCATTAAATTACGTGTATGTCACTGGCTGTCATCATAATTATATACATAAATGTGTGCCAGTTACTTAAGTTTCTTTTCAATACATTTATTGATTGTGTTTATGTGTGTACTGTGCAGTTTCAAAGATGGGCCCTGCTGCCTGCCTGTCAACCTGTTGACAGAATCAATTTCCATGTAACTAACCATTTCTATTTTGCTTCACAGTTGAAGATTCAAATAAACTGCAAGGATCGTCATTGGAGATTCTCTTGAAACTGGCAAATGAAGAGGGACTTGAATCTTTGTACCGTGGCTTGTCTCCTGTACTGCAGTCGCTTTCAGTTTCCAATTTTGTATATTTTTATAGTTTCCATGCTTTACGGAGATTAGCTTTAAATGAAACCTCTGCTCTAAAGGATTTGATGTTTGGTATTATAGCTGGTAGTATAAATGTTCTAATTACATCCCCTTTGTGGGTTGTAAATACTAGAATGAAGTTGGAAAAATCATCATACAAAAACATTCTGGAAGGTCTCCTCGATCTCTCTAAGAAGGAAGGTGCTAAAGGTTTGTGGTCAGGTGTACTACCCTCATTACTTTTGGTATCAAACCCAGCAATTCAATTTATGGTTTATGAATCTATTAAGAGACAGTTACTTTTCAAGGGTCGCTTTGACACTGCCACTGCATTCTTAATTGGAGCATTAGCCAAAGCTGTAGCCACAACTTTGACATATCCTTTGCAACTAATACAATCAAGACTTCGTGCTGGCACCAGTTTAAAACCTCTTTTCAAGGAAATGAAATCTAGACCATTTGTTATGTTTCGTGGATTAGAGGCTAAACTCTTGCAGACAGTGATGACAGCTGCCTTGATGTTTTTGATTTATGAAAAACTTGTTCGATTGGTATTAACTATAATGAGAGTGAGATTAAGGAAACATTAAAAGTAATGGTACATGTGATTATTTTGCTACAGTTTTTCCCATTTAATTAATATTCCACAAAATGTCATGTCAGAATTCAGTTACTATAGTAATCAAATAGGAAATATTTTCGCGATTGGACCCATGGCCATGTTCCATCCAGCCGCTCTGCTTAATTTGGAAGTCGTTATAAAAATCTATTTTAGTTTTATGGAAATCATGACATGTGTTCTGATTTTCTCTTAAAAGTAGCTGTCGGCTCGGACACATTACCAAGGCGCGGCGCCGCGTGCATCTGAACGGAACGTGCGTCATCTTAATAAATCAACATCGATGTTATCAGCCATCTTTTGTTGCACAGCGAATCATCAACTGTCGTAAGTGTCCGCCGTGAGTCGGCGTGGCGCAACGTACATGGCACTGAACGACATCGTGCCGTGGTTTCACGGTGACGGCGCCGCGCCGTGATGATGTATCCGAGCCCTATGTTAATATTTTTGCTGACAATTACTACATATTCCTAGTATCTATTTGAGAAACTACCGTAGGGGCCCCCAGCGTGATTTAGACAGGTGATGTTACCCTGTGCTTACGAGTGAAAATAAGTGTCGGTATTTTTCGAGACAAATGCTGGCAGTTGTCCCACCGCGCCGGCGTTGGTGAGGAAGCGCCTAACGGCAATTTTCTCGCTTAAGAAACGTATATATTCAGTGTAAACAAGAGATGCATGCATATATTAATAGTCGATCGCAGACAGTTTACACTTTTTTATCTTATTTTAATTTTCGTGACGTTGTAATGAGTGACATTACCTAAGTTATTTGTCAAATGTAGTAATATAACCATAATAAGTATTACTGCCTATGCTAGACACTCATTAACTTGCGGTTATACAAGAAACCATTATTATGTATTCTATCTATATTATCGTTTGATAATAATTATAGGGAAACATTCTTATTGCTCATTATGTTATTGTTATTGTGATATTTTTAAAATCATATTATTATGAAAAACCATGACAACATGAATTGATATTTATTTACTTATTATTCTACATTACTATATGTTTACGTATATTAGGAATCTAATGTCCACATTATTACAATGGTAATTTTATACTTGGGTTAAAGGACAACTTGTTACTTAGTTATAAATAGTACCTGTTTAGCTTAGCATTATAATAATATTAAATTATTATCATGATTGAAAGTTAAAGGTAACTTTTTTATTGGTTAATAATGATTATGGTGAGCTTACCTAAGATTCATTTTCTGACAAAGATTTAGTTTGTAGCATGGTTTAGGAATAAAGATAGGGTTGATAGTATATCATTCCAAAGTGTTTTATTATTTATGAGTTATGAGTTATTAAATAATGGTGTTTGAATCAAAAAATGTTTTATTTTATAATCAAACAAATTAATTTACAGTTGCATATTTGGTGTGAGCCAATTTCATATCTTCAGAAATTCTTGTAACAACCTTTGTATATTCCTGTACGAGCGAATCCAGTTCCTCGTATATCTGATAAGATAAAAGAAACTATTATTATTTTCCCTTCACTTCTTATTTTCTTGGCATTAGATGTGTTCATCGTACACAATATGGGAATATGCATGATATTTTTTTAGCTTTCATAAAAGCTCATTCATTTAAGAAACGGTAGGAAAAAATATCGGATAACTATAAAAATAACCAAAATATAAGCCATCAAAGATTTATTCCCATCTCTTTCTAGCAAAACAGAATTTAGCATGGAGTTTATATGGCCGTTATAGTATTATGACGTCACATCTTATGTCCGATCTCGTGTCTAATCGCTGTCTAATTAGTAGTTTAAAATGCTTATATCTTCCTTATTTCTTAGCCGATTTTAATTTTTATTTCACTTATTGAAATCTTTTTTACGGTATTTTCATATTTTGTTAAGAAATATGCATATTCCTTATTCTGTCGGTATACTTATTTTGGTGGTAGAGTACCTGACAATTTTGAAAATTCGTAGGCTTATCAGATCAATTGGTGATATATAGGATGATACGTAGATCAGTGTCTTAATTTTCTTACAAAACATCTATGTTCGGTCAAAATGTATCCATAATAAAAGTTGTTCATAATGATGAGTACCTACAATAATCCCTGAAAATTATAATACTGATCTACAAATCATCCTGTTTAAATTTGTCTTAGATCAATGATTGACTGCGCTCCAACTAGATACCTCCGTGTGGCACTTCCTGGCAGAGCCACTATCACGGATCTGAATTCGAAGTCTGTCGTTATTTGGTCCCTAATTTGTCCTATTTTGTCTTCGAATATCAAATTTTGCCGCACCCTGGCTCAAAAGTTATAAAACATTTGTTTTTTGTATGGAGTACTCCAAGAGCTATGTAGCTTTTTCTATACAAAAGTTAGACTAGTTAAATATTTTTCTTTTATTTAATTGAAAAAGCAAGTTTTAATGATTTAATGTTCTATAAATGTGGAAACAAGAAATAATCATACACTAAATTCGTCACCACCTAAAAACACTTATAACTTATGAACCAGGGTGTGACAAAATCTGATATTTGAGGACAAAATTGGACAAATTAATGACAAATTCTGGAAGCAAACAGATCTTCGCTAGGTGCTCTAGTTCTTGAGATATGACCCTTATAACTTTTGAACCAGGGCGCGACAAAATCTGATATTCGAGGGCAAATTAGGGACAAAATAGCGACAGACTTGGAATTCAGATCCGTGATGGTGGCTCTGCCAGGAAGTGCCACACGATACCTCCGGCGAATTATGAAAACGGCAATAAATAATAACCACGCCTTTATGGGCCCAGGATCATGTACCGAATCGTTATCAGTTTCGGTTAGGATATGTTACACTTTGTATAAGTGTAGCGAAGGGAGTGTATAGTGAGATGATAGGTATATTAGTACCTGTTGAATGTAGGGGTGTTGGTTGTGTTGCGCGAGCTCGAGGAGCAGCATATCGGCGAGCGCGAGAGGCGCGTGCTGCGGTACGGCGGCCGACAGCGGCAGCGCGCGGCGCAGCGCCGTCCGCAGCGCGCCGCAGCACGCCGCGCCCGCCTCCGCCGCGCGCCCGCCCGACAGCAGCGCGCGGATGCACCCGCCGCCCTCCACCTCCTGACGACATTACATTACATTACGTATCACCAAGCCGCTAAAATTATCAATAATAACAATTCGCATGCATGCAATACATTTTTACAATGAGGATTGCGACCATATATATACACCACAAAAATGAAGTATTTTGATTATTTACTACAGCTCAAATCTATGAAATAGAATCAAGGTATAAATATCTTCCAAAAGACAATATTTTGTTTACCCTAAGATAAAAAAGAATCGTTTCTGTAATTTTTTCGAGAAAAATAAATAAATATTACACCACCAAAATGTTTAAATGTTTGTGTGTGTGTAGCCTGACTAATTATAAATCGCTTAAGTCTATCTCGAACCAAAGGAATTAAAAAGCCTTCATAGGCAAAATATAATGTTGTCAAATACACGTACGACGTCATTCTATGTTGCTCAACGAAAAGTTACATCGTTATGGATTCACAGGATCTTGATTTTGATTTCTATTATTGGTATTTTATAAACCCCCAAGCCACATGATCAAAATCAGATCAATTGTTTACAAATCAGGTTCAGATTTAAGATATACTACAAGAAAACCCAGCTTCGCTCGGGTGAAATATGACTCTTAATACACAATATGTAGGTACAAAATGTTGATAGATATTTCTGTAGTTATTGGTTCTCAAGGAATATTAAAGGCAAAGCAAGGCATAGATTGGTATAGCATCGTTCATTGTGTTTAATTAATAAATACTATTTTCCGCATATAAAAAGTACTCTGTGATCACTATGCAAAACTAAATGAACACTGAAAAATGTACATTTCTTTCGACTTTCGTTTTGGCATCGCACTTTGTGTATTTTGCCAGTGTCAAGTTGAGCATTTTATTTTATATTCTTCATGTATTTTATTTCTGGTCAAGTTAAATTAATGATAATAAATAATTTTCAAGTCATAGTCAGTCACGTAGTTAGTCAGTTTATGTTAGGTCTCATTAGGTGTTAGGGTTTTAGTACAATGGTGGTCGCTCTACTAAAATTTTTGACGGACTTTTTAAGACAACTTGAAAAGCCTACTTACGTTATACACGTAATCATTTCATTCACTGGTGCACTTGTATTGATTTTTATTGGACAAAATACTACCGATAATATTCAATAAAACCCAAAATACACGATTTTATGAAAATAAAATGAAAAAACGTCACTTCGCAAGTTCCCACCAAAAAGTCCAAAATTTACATTAAAATTTTATTACGAAAAGATGGCCGGTATTATTTTTAAATGTCATCCGGTGTCAGTGACGTTTCACTAGGATGGTCAATATGGAGACTGTAATTTGTCTGTCAGCAGTCAGAACCATTAGAATTTAACAAAATACTCGACAATCCGAATTTTGCGGATTTATGTTGTCGACTCGAAATCTTAATAATTTTTATGTTTTATTATTCAGGTAAGGTTTCGATCGCGTCTGCCGTACTCCTGCACGAAATTATTAATATAGATAAGCGGCTTCTATTATTGCTATGGGCTTCGAGTTCCACCCAAATGTTCATTACCAAGAGGATGCAGGAAGTGAGGGGGTGGACGAGTGTCATACCATATATCTCTCAAGAAACCAGCGCGGTAGAAACTGTCCCGTGCTAATAGCTCTCTTCGTTACTGCCAGCAGCATCTCCGGATCGGCTTCCTTTAGGTGCGGATATAGGATATAGAAATCTATGTTGTCACTCTCTGAAAATAAATAGATGAATGATTAAAGCTTATATAGCGCGTTGTAACACTTAGTAATAATATAGTATATTATTTTCTCTGTGGTAATAATATTAGATACTCACTGAGTAACGCCCGCCGTACTGGATCCATAGAATCAGGGTCCTCTTCGCGCAGTTCAGCAGCTAATTCTTCTGGGCCTATGACCTACCAAATATTTTATAAAATAATGTGAGTAGTTAGACCACTATAAACAGATCTATTTGATATTTCTCCTGGAACTGCTGACATAGAATAATATATATATACTAATAATAAAGCTGAATAAATTGTTTGATTGTTAGTTTGAACGCGCTAATCTCTGGAGTTACTGGTCCGATTTGAAAATTTCTTTCACTTCATAATCATAGCTCTCGTAATCTAATATATAAAATTCTCTTGTCACAGTGTTTGTCACCAAACTCTTCCGAAATGGCTTGACCGATTTTTATGAAATTTGTGGTGTATAAGGTTTGAGAATAGGTCGTAAACTATTTTTTTTTATCCCGGGAACGCGAGAGAAACCGCAACTAATCTCGACGGTAACTACTTACCATCAGGTGGACCGCCTACCTGTTTGTCAACCCTCTGACATAAAAATTAATAATAAGAAAATTTATGGAATCGATTTGGAACAAACCAAAGGGTCATCGCTTCTGACAAGCCAGTTGGCGTAGTTGGTTAAGACACCACCTATCACGCCGCTGGTCATGGGTTCGATTCCCATCCAGGACAAACATTTGTGTGCATGAACATGTCTGTTTGTCCTGTGTCTGGGTGTAATTATCTATATAAGTATGTATTTCCAAAAAAAAAAGTAGTATATCAGTTATCTTGGTTTCCATAGTACAAGCTCTGCTTAGTTTGGGATCAGATAACCGTGTGTGAAGATTGTCCCAGGATATTTATTATTTGTTCTCTTGGGAGCTAGTTCCTCGGTAGGGTAGGGTAGGGTAGGGTATTTTTTTTTTTTTTTTGAAAGGACTAAAGTTGGTAGCCTCTGATGGCTGCTCCAACCTTACCGGGCAATCGGCGAGCGCAGACAGCTCTCAGCCGGGTAACATTTAGGTAACCACGCCTGAGGGCACCCCCGAGTGGGGTACGAACCTCGGCTCAGGGCGTTACCGGGGGAAGGGGAGGACTTTGTACGAGTTACGACTAATTGGGGGCGGTCGGATTACTAATGGCAGCTCGGGCCGCTTGAACGGGACGAGACTGACTGGGACGTCGCGGCGGTCCTCGCCGTCGAGGACGGTAGCGTAATCGGTTTTGTGTAGTGTGTTGTGTACTTTTACGGGCTTCGTCAGCTTCGATCTGAGCTAATGTTATGGGGTCATCCGGCTCGCTGAGGGCTTGCCTTGGTCTAAGGATACGGAGTATACGGGAGGGCGTGTACGTTGCGGCTTTCACTATAAGAGGGTTGCGGTGATTAACGGCGGTATTGAAAAATCTGCGTGAGGCGCGTTTTATAAATTGTTTTAACGTGGGGAGACCTAAATCAATGTGGAGATTTTCATTACGCATGTACCACGGAGCGCCCGTGGCTTTGCGCATGAAACGGTTTTGAATCACCTGAAGGCTATGGATCCGTGCAGGAGCTGCATGTGCGAACACAGTACTAGCATAGGTCATAATGGGGCGGATACACGTGGTATATAGTCTAACCTTGCTTTTGAGGGCAAGTTTAGACTTATGATTCAATAAAAAGTGGAGGCGCCCTAACACAAAGGCGGCGCGCGCGCGGACCGCTTTAATGTGGGCATCAAAGGTCAAACGATCATCGAGAATTACTCCGAGATATTTGGCTTGCCTTTCCCAGGGGATTGGTTCACCGAATAGAGTAACTGCCTTTGGAGGGTGAATAGAGTAACTGCCTTTGGAGGGAGGGTAGGGTAGGGTAGGGTAGGGTAGGGTAGGGTAGGTAGTGTAGTGTACCTGTAAGTTGCGCGGAGAGTTGTGTGTGTGGTGGTGGTGTGTGAGGTTGTGGTTCAGGTTGGAGTGCAGTGCCCGCGGCGGAGGGGCCGGCGCGGGCGTGGCGAGGAAGGCGTGGTGCGGCGCGGCGAGGCGCAGGCAGGTGAGCGCGGCGGCGAGGCAGCGCGCGCGCGTGCGCCGCCCCCCCGCCGTGCGCTCGCCCGCGCACCGGGCCGCGCGCTCGTACATCACCGCACCACCTGACATAACGTATAACATAACATTACACGGTGGCGGCACTAGGCGTCGGCGGCCTCGCGCCTGAGGGGGCCTCGCTAAAGTTACCTATTTATTTTCGTTTCGCCAATCATCCTGACTTAGGTAGCCGACCCCGAATAATTCGGTAAAAAAGCTAAGCAATGATAATGACTTTTATTATTTTCGAACACGTGCGTGATGAAAGTGAGTAAAAGAGAGCGAATTAAAGAGGCTTCGCGAACTAGATATTAGGATCGAGAGATGAATTTAAGAAACATTGCTACAAATAAAATTCGCCTAGCATGTTGCAAGAAGGCGTTTTTGTGAAAAATATCAGGCCTGTCTCACTCCGCGTGTAGGTATCGAAAACGTAAGTACTAGCGGCGGCCGCGTTGCCGCGGCTAGTCCAGAAGGGACTCACGATCGAGCAGTGACGCACGCCGCACGAGTTTTGTTCGTCAC
Organism: Tethea ocularis; assembly: GCA_963555595.1. Taxonomy (NCBI): domain Eukaryota; kingdom Metazoa; phylum Arthropoda; class Insecta; order Lepidoptera; family Drepanidae; genus Tethea; species Tethea ocularis. The sequence goes on along the minus strand of OY741963.1, from coordinate 5,232,112 downwards.
GACTACTTCGCGATCGCGATCCTAACTATCGTTGTTTTAAATATGGAGAGTTGTAAAAAAAAGGCAAAAAGATACTGTGCCGTGTTTAACTGTTTACGTCGTATGTAATTCTGATTTGATACGCACTTATCTACCTACATAAACAAGATATTTAGTTTCATAAGCAAGTTAGTTATAGGTACACACTAACGTACGCCGTGTGGATAAAAAAAATGGTTTTCTGTTCTACCTACTACTTCCACAGAATAGGTACATAAATAGTATACTACTAGGTTTATTTTAAGTATATAGCTTCGGTAGTAATTGGTAGTTAAATATCCGGATTAAATTATTTTTATTTGAAGACAACCCTAACGTCGTCAGAAAAGGTAAGCGATACGCGATAGAAAGAGACGCGACTTGTAGGTGAATATAACAGTAGGTTATTAAGCGCTGTGCGATCTGAAGTGCACTTTATTTTAACGTAGCAAGAGTTCCTATTTCTTTGATTGATTTTGGGGAGTGAATCTTCTGTACTTGTACTATTAAGTATTCTGAGAAAATATTAAGATCCGTCTAAAAAGTGTTGCTTAACGTCACCAGATCAATTTGGTATAGCGGTTAGTCTAATACGAGTAACCTATTGGTATCAGTGAGCACAAACTAGACAAACCTTTTCGATAGTGGTGCCGCGAGATATGCAGCGCATACAGGAAGTCATAGTAGGGGTTGTGTTTGTGCGCGTCGTGCAGTTTAGCGCGCGAGGCCGCCGCTCGCTCCGCCTCCACGCTCAGTGCGCCGCTACCCACTAGAGCACTCAGTTCATGCCTCGATGCTGTATTATAGATACATTTCTAGATATTTATAAAATACAGACTTTTAAGAACAGTAAGTTGGTGATGTAAAATAAATCTCAGACTATCTTCACGTCTACGTCATTTTATCTACTCACATATCGTAATGTTCTAATTATGAAATCAAAAAAAGTACTATAGTGATACACTTTATGCAAGCCTCCTGTATAGTGAAATTAAAAATAGTGGTTTATCAAATGATTTAATTCAAAAACAGTATTACAATGACACACTGTGTGCACGCTCGAGTATAATGAAGTTAAAAAGTTAATCATAGGACAGTTTTCTCAACAATAGGTATAATACTATAAAATAAGTTTTAGACAAAAATTAAATTTTTTGGTACAAGCTTTTATTGCCAACTGTACTTTTTTTGCACAGTCTTAAACTACTCGTTAGACGGTTCCAATGATTGTAGTAGATTTATTATTCAACACAATTATAAATGGAAGTAAATGTTAGGTGCCTCTAGGGGAACCGATAGGTGCTTGGTGATAGATTATTATATTGAAAGTATTCTCATGCATTTTCCCTATTAGAATTTTGCATCAAGAGCTCATTTCAGTAATTATTGCAACATCAACTAATATTCTCTCTACCAAACAAGGTCTTTGTTCAATTATTTTTTTTTTTTTTGAAAGGACTAAGTTGGTAGCCTCACATGGCTGCAACAACCTTACCGGACAAATCGGCGAGCGCAGAGGGCTCTCAGCCGGGTAATATTTAGGTAACAACGCCTGAGGGCACCCCCGAATGGGGTACGAACCTCGGCTCAGGGCGTTACCGGGGGAGGGGGAGGACTTTGTACGAGTTACGACTAATTGGGGGCGGTCGGATTACTGTAGGCAGCTCGGGCCGCTTGAACGGGACGAGACTGAGTGGGACGTCGCGGCGGTCCTCGCCGTCGAGGACGGTAGCGTGATCGGTTGTGTGTAGTTGTTGCTCGTAAAAGTCTTACAAGTTTCGTCAGCTTCGATCTGAGCTAATGTAATAGGGTCATCCGGCTCGCTGAGGGCTTGCCTTGGTCTATGGATACGGAGTATACGGGAGGGCGTGTAGGTTGCGGCTTTCACTATAAGAGGGTTGCGGTGATTAACGGCGGTATTGAAAAATCTGCGTGAGGTGCGTTTTATAAATTGTTTTATCGTGGGGAGACCTAAGTCAATGTGCAGATTTTCATTACGCATGTACCACGGGGCACCTTGTTCAAAGCTTGGTGCAAACATCGAACTGCGTTCCTCATCCAATTACCTCTTGCAACTAAATTGGCGTTTCGTCTAACGTGAGAGAAGCCGGAATCACGATTGCCTATGCTAGCCAAACATCCTAACATATTACTTTTCGAATGTTTCCCTACACGGTAAGTTCAAGGTCTTTGAAGACTGAATGTAGCTAATAAAAGCGTTATATTTTGTTAATTCAGTTATTGTAAATATAGAGAAATTTGTGAAATAATAATAAATATTTTTTCCAATAAAAGCGTGAAACGAAATATTTTGTTATTCAAATAAGTAGTGGTAGTGGTAGTAATGTTAGTGTAGTGGTAATGTGTGGCGTGGTACCGAGGGTGGTGAGCAGCGCGGCGGCGGCGGAGGCTCGCGCGGAGGGCGCGGGGTTGGCGGCGGCGGCGCTCAGCGCGCGCTCCGTCCTGCCGCCCGCCAGGTGCCACTTGAACACCACCCACTGGAACATCGCCTGACAAACCAACCAAAACACACAACTAAATATAACCATCACATCACATCACATCACATCACATACCTCTGCCTCCCTACACCCTACTCAACAGTTACCAATATTTTTTTTAAACTCAAAACCAAAAAAATCATTTATTCAATTTAGGCCCTGAGACTTATGAACGTCGAATGTTACAATAATTATTCGCTCTATCACCCACCGGTTCGGAATACACTTTTGGAACGCAATCAAAAGATACGTCCACTTATGTTCCTTATATGCTTCTTACAACTCGGTTTAAACCAGGACTAAAAGGTCCGGGTTTGTTACGGTACTAACGTTGGTACATAGATTAAAACTCGATCTTATTATAAAACCCAGATCAATCGTGGACCTGTTAGTACCGTAGATAGCCCTTCGTCTAAGTAAAATCAACAGATTATTCTATCTATCCACGATGATAAAAATGTTAATGTTGATTTCTTAAAAGTTTTAACTAAAATAACTCATTTAACAGCTAAGCTGTCATACGTAATATGAAACTGTAAACAAGGTTATGTAAACAAAAAAGTACTCGTGGCAGGTACTGTTATCGACTTGTGATTATAGTATGTGCGTGGCTCTGTAGTATAGTGACTAGTGTATATTCAAACCCCAAATAAATCGGATTTACGTGGGTAATGAAGAGGTGTTGGAAATTGTACTGCCGAAGAGAATATATAAAATAATAGCGAGTATTCGCGGCATCTCTAAAATAACAAACGTCATGGGTACCAAAGTGTTATTTAATTTATATAAAATACGTAGTAATAAAATTATCTTAAATAATAATGACTAAAAAATAATAAAATTATGAATACTCACCAAATTAGGATCATCCTTGTCGGCGATGCTGATGGCAGTTTCAGCGAGACGCACCACGCATGCGCCTGCATCATGTATTTCGAATAGTTTTATCACCTGCCAAATATTTATTATTATTATTTTTTTTTTAAACTGTGCCCCACGGTTCTGCTTGTGTTCCTAGGATATTGGTTCCTATATTCATAGTCGTAATCCACTATCCCTATGTCAAGTTTAATCAAAATTGGCTCTGGAAAGTATGCCAACGGGTGACAATACCAAAGAGATAATGAAAATGAGGCTTATGTCTTTACAATAAAATTAAGTTTATCTATTTAATCTATGATTTTGTATATGTAGATACAGATGAACCTTATTACAATGTCCTATGGTTCATTTTCTTATCTCTCTGGCTGCACTATGTTGCAGCTTGATGCGAGTGACAACCAAGCTACAACGTTAATAGTGTAGCTTCATGGCTATTTTACAGCAACAAGGGAGCAAAGTTTTTATAGCATACATATGTTCCAAGTTTCAAATCAGTCCAACCGCTACGGAGCTGTATTAATAAGTAGATTAACACTAGTGTAAACATGATAAATACCTTCATATAATAAAGAACAAGTGCCTGGTGCTGTGTGAGTCGTGCCTCAGCCGTGGCTACTAGCTGTCGCAAGAACGGTTCGGTACTGACACCCTTTGCAGCTTTACAAAAAGCTGTATAAGCCCCTTCTGCGTCTTCCAAGTCTAGTAGTGATAATCCCAGTATGAACTGACCTATAAGTAAGATTTATTTTGATGTTTTGTAAGTAACGTCGAAAGAAGAACCAGGGCTAGAAGACTAATAAATTAAAAAATTATAATTATTTATTCCCTATCCGGGAAAGTTACACTGGAATATACCTAGTATTAAAAATAAATACTAATTTTAATATCAAAAATAAATTATGAGGACTGATACATATTTTTTTTAGTGGGGTAGATTTTCCACATTATTAAATGGGGAATATGAATGGTACGAACGTGAGCAGGCGTTCCACTCGCACCACGGCTCGAGCATGGTGACGTAGTTCTGCACGAGGCGCGGCTGATTGATGCTCGCCAGCCACCAACCGAATTCAAAGCCGCCGCTCACTGCCCAACTGTACACCTCGCTCAGGAAATATAATAGCTTTCGCATTAGAGTTCATGCACGCACACCCCAAAACAGTCAGATTTGAGTTCCTACATAGTTATTTTATAATCGTACTTTTTAATGCCTTTGAAGACGGTTCTATTTTGTGTTAAAAGTTTTTTATTTTTCAATTTTTAGTTTCTTATGTTTCATCTTTGACCTAGATTAAGCATATTAGCGTTGTACCTTCCATCACCACATCAAAGAATACAACTAACGGTCTAAACGGTCCTATAATATTTAAAGAATTATCCCCTAACTCCTAACCGTTCATAAGACGATGACTACCGGACGCAAATATCTGAATAGCTTTGCTTTAGAAAGTATATAAAAAACATTGTGCCTATAACATTTGAAGAGTTGCCTCATTTTCTCCAGGATGCCATGATCAGATCCTGACTTGGTGACCATATATAAGAAATCTATCATATTTAAAGTAACATAGGAAATTACGGAACCCTTTGTGCGCGAGTCAGACTCACAGGAGGAAGGAGGAGGGAAGGAGGTTAAAAAACTTCATATATTTTATTATTAAAATAGACCAGATCCAGTTTTGTATTGTATAAGGATACAGTTGGTGTGCGAGATGATATGTGAGGAGCGGCAACGCTTGATGCCAGAGTGTGGGAGCAGCGGCGGCAGCGAGGTGCGAGCGAGCGCGCCGCCCGCCCGCGCCCGCCGCGTACGCGCCCGCCAACCCGCACGATACCGCACCGCTGCCGCCGCCGCTGCCCGCCACACTCTCACTCTCCGTGCCTAGAGCGCTCAGCTTCAGACGAAACGCCTCCGTTGAACTTGCCGACCTGTGTGTGCACATATTCATTTGATAGCTTTATTTATATATCTCCTATCTATTTTCAATAATGTTAGTAAGAATATGTTATGCTTGCTAACATTATTAATTTTTGGTAATTGCAGGTCAGTTATAGGTTGTAAATTTGTCAACAAGTGATTTGCGAATGGTAGTATATTTACTGAGCTGCAATTAGCCAAAAAATGCAAAAAAAAAAAAGAATTTGGCGGCAACTCGCCCGTGCTGCGCCACAGCGCCAGTGGTACGGTAGTTAGTGTGTTGTTATGTACATACTGTAGAGTGTGTTGCGTATGCAGGTGCGCGGCCCTGAGCCACAGCAGCGCGCGGTAGGCCTGCCAGTGCACGGCGCAGTGGCCGGCACCCGGCACGTCGCCCGCGCCGCGCCACAGCGCCAGTGGTACGGTAGTTAGTGTGTTGTTATGTACATACTGTAGAGTGTGTTGCGTATGCAGGTGCGCGGCCCTGAGCCACAGCAGCGCGCGGTAGGCCTGCCAGTGCACGGCGCAGTGGCCGGCACCCGGCACGTCGCCCGCGCCGCGCCACAGCGCCAGTGGTACGGTAGTTAGTGTGTTGTTATGTACATACTGTAGAGTGTGTTGCGTATGCAGGTGCGCGGCCCTGAGCCACAGCAGCGCGCGGTAGGCCTGCCAGTGCACGGCGCAGTGGCCGGCACCCGGCACGTCGCCCGCGCCGCGCCACAGCGCCAGCGCCACTAGCGCGCCGCGGACCACGCGGGACCTACACATACATTACATTTATTATGTATCTAATACCTTTAAACGAGCAATTCTTGTATATATCTGAATCTCGGAAACGGCTCCAACGATTTTCATGAAATTTAGTATGCAGGGGGTTTCGGGGGCGATAAATAGATCTAGCTAGGTTTCATTTTTTTAAAAACGAGCAAAGCTCGTTTCTCCATCCAGGTATTGTATCCTAACGAGTCACAACTGTCAGGTAGTTAAACAACATAGGTCGCAGAATTTAAAACAAGTTTCCGTTCCGAGCTTTTACGCGCGATCCAGGGATATAAAGGTCGGGCCCGTAAGTAACCTAACTCTATGACAAAAATCACGTCGTTCCGTTGCTTCATTGCTACGTGAAAGGAAGACAAACTAACAAACGCAATTAATAAAAATTAATTACAGGAAGCTTTCCTAAGGCCGCGTTTCCACGAGCTTCTTAGCAAGATATTTATTGCAGAAAAAAATGCTTTTCCTGTCGCAATTCGTCTGACCCGATTCAAGGAGAATGTCAATAAAATTATATTTAACAAAAATGGACTTTACCTAATCATAGTAGATTTATGAATTTGGAGTCTAAACTTACCTCATCTCTGCCATTTGACGTATGGCTTCAGTGATAACCGATACCCCCAAATCACTAGCGAACAACGTATCATATTCACTGGTATCCTCTTCGTCATCTGAAAAATATTATTACCATTATGACACAGTACTCAAAACAGCATGATTCCATAATCAATAATGTCGTTACTTACTCTTAGATATATCGATCTCTGGTACATCCAATCTGAGGGCATCATTTAACTCAAGAACAGCATTTTGTAAATCTTTAATAGGCTCCAATACAGAAGTTATTTCCTCTATTTGCTGTGGTGATAAAGTCTGGAACATTTTTCGCCGTGGCAGTTATTCATATTGATGTGTATCAATAAAAAAAAACAATTAATACAAAACATTAAATTAATAGTTGTTAAAATTGACAAGTCATCATTGTACATGAACTATAAACATCTGCAGTGATCTTGATCTGTCACACCACCAATACACACATTAAATCAGAGACACGTGTGTAATGTATAGCAAAGGATATAGATATAGGATAGGTGTGTTATATACCGGTGCGGGCGGCGCCGGCGAACTAAGGAGGTGAAGCAGGCGCGGCAGCAGGCGGTGCTGCGGGGCGGCGTGCGCGAACACCCGGCGCTCCAAGTCCGGCGCGCCAGACACCCGCTCCCACCGCGCCCCGGCCGCCACCACGCGCCGGGCGCCCCACGACAACTCGCCCTCACCCTCGCCCTCGCCCTCGCCCTCACGCTCACGTGACTCCCCACCTCCACCTATTTAATCAATAATACACATATATACAGATTAAGAAATTCTAATTTTGTCTCAGATAAGGTTTCTGTGAGAATTTCTTCTGTTACACACTGTATAATCTATTAAACTTTCCAATTGCAGGGTTGCTGGAAAAAAATCTATTATATATAATAGGAATAAGCAGTCCCTTGGTGCCTTTGTATCTGTTTTCTCTTTATTTGTGTTTGTGTGTATATAAATAAATTAATAAAGTTTATTTTTTGGTACAGAAGTACGAAACACGAAGTTGATTATAAACAAACATTTTTAACTTTTATTATTGATATTTTTACGATAAGTTGCGGAGTGAAACCTCATACCCATTCCTGAATTAAGCAGTGAGGTCTCAGGCGAGAGCATCATTCTCTCGAGCGGCTCCAACTCGCACACGAGAGAGATGCCGGCGCGACGGACTACTGCGCACCACGAACCGCTGTCACACTCCGAACCCTTACAAAAACATAAATACACATAATATCAACTGTGCCAATTTGACAAGCCAGTTGGCGCAGTTGGTTAAGACACCACCTATCACGCCGCTGGTATTGGGTTCGATTCCCATCCAGGACAAACATTTGTGTGCATGAACATGTCTGTTTGTCCTGTGTCTGGGTGTAATTATCTATATAAGTATGTATTTACAAAAAAAAAGTAGTATATGTAGTATATCAGTTATCTGGTTTCCATAGTACAAGCTCTGCTTAGTTTGGGATCAGATAACCGTGTGTGAATAATGTCCCAGGATATTTATTTATTATTATTTACTGTCTAGTGTCTACCTATTACGGTTCATGAGATACAGCGATTGTTAAGGTACAGACGGAGGGGCGGACGGACAGCGGAGTCTTAGGTCGATATTCACCCACTAGAAAACGGTCAGATAAGTTATAATCGGGCGTTTACGATGACATGTTCCTACAAGAATTCATAGTAAACGCCCAATCATAAATTATCGGAGCCTTAGTAATAGGGTTTCGTATTGTACCCTTTGGGTAAGGAACCCCAAAAATCGATAATTTCAACCCGTTTCTAATAAAATGCAACATAGATCCGAGTTTAAATTTGGAATTATACAACTTACTTGCTGCGAAACCATCAGGCCGAGTGGCTTTTGCAATCCCTCCATATATTGCATACACCAACTGTATAGGTCTGACCAGCACCTGAGAATATGAAATTGCATTATAGTAGGGGTAAGCCCAAGAGGATCCTGACTTGCTGACCATTTCCAAACATGCGCCAGAAGCTTGCACCACATCTAAAACGTCAGTCTTTTGAATGGGCGCTTCGTTAGGTCAATCACCTAATATCCCCTGTGAATTTGTGACGCGCTCGAGTATAATTTTTTTTTAACCGATGTAGGGTGTGTTCCTACACGAAAAACTGTACTGGATGCGATGTGGTAATGAAACGCGTGTATCCAGATCGAATGCCTTTAATGCACTGAAAACACATAAATGAGGCGCGAACGCAGTCGCGCTGTGTCAGATATTACACAATATGTACGGTTGCCCGTACAACCGACTTAAAAAAAGGATGAGGTTCTCAACTTTGTTGTATTTTTGTCTGTTCACGCATTTTTTTTGCTTATGAACCGATTTTAATAATTCTTTCTGCGTTTTGGGTGGTAGCCAGCCAGATGTGTACTTTAATTAAAGTACCCTAGTAGTAACGTATAGTACAGTACGATGGTACTAGGTATTTTATGGCCAAGTGAGTTAAATCTTCGGTCTCGTCATAACTCATTCTGGTTTCACACAATGACCAAACGCAAGCCCATTTTACATTTATAAAATAAGGGTATAATTATTTTTCGGCCTATAATGGTGTAAACTAGTGTTAATGATGTAAACACTTGTAGGTACTAATGGTATTAACTAACTTGTGCATCAAATGTGCATGATCAGGTGAGGCGGTGCGAGCTGTGAGGTGCCTCAGCCTCGCTTGAACCGCGTTCACTGCTGCCTCGCCTAAATCACCGTCCGTGCCTGTTTCATTACCGCCCCAAGTGCGGTTGTAGATCTAAAACATACATGACTGGTTAACTAATGTATTTATCTCTCACCTTGTTACACCTCCCCAAAACATCCAAAAGGTTTCAAATTTGATGCTGCTAAAAAATATTATTTGGCTATATTATTATTTTTTTTATACTACCAAGGTAGCAAACAAACATACGAACCACCTGATGGGAAGTGTAAAGTATGCTTCGCTCTATTAAGCACACCAAGCTTTTTAGATGCCAGCTTTACATTGTCTTCCAAGTGCCTATGGAACTGAACGTCACTAGAAATGTCGACACAAAGGATCTCGATGCTCTTTGTGATGTTGAGGCACGTGTTTTGGAATTTTGGGGCTATAGCAAATGGGATTTTCTTAGCGGTGAATGCGCAGGCTTGTGTCTTGGAGGGGTTAAGGTGGACTATGTTTAGTCGTCCCCATTCGGAGACACTGATCAATGTTCTCTCGATTTCAGACACAAGTTGTTCGCGGTTTTCCTACATCACGGTACGAGGAGGTTTACTCGGCCTGTATAATAAGTGTCGACAGTACTGACGTCCACATAACGATGAATGCTGTTAATAGACAAAATATAATTAATATGTTAAGTTGCAGGAACAGTATTGGGGACAGCACAGAGCGGGACGCCAGCATTTATAACCATGCTGTCGGACAAACTACCGTCAACGACGGCTCCTATGTATCTGCCGAACAAAAAGCTGGCGACTCATTTGCTTTGGAAGCTCGCGAAGCCCGTAAGCTGATAGCCGTAGATAATTCTTAATGTGTTAAAGTGATCGATCATTGAACAGTGTAGGCATAGTGTGTATGTAATGTAATTTAATGTACCACAAGCGCCTTCTTGATGAGAGTGGGCGGGAAGAGTGCGGGCGCGAGGAGCCTGTCCCGGTACTGGTGGTGGTGGGACAGCTGCGGCAGCGCGGGCGCCGCCTCGCGCCGCGCCGTCGCACGCCACGACGCCTCTGCGCCTGCTGAACTACCTTCAACAAACAAACAAACATTTATTACCATGCATTACACTACAGCTAACTAGTATAGAGAGCAACATCATCGTCTGTCAGCGGGCTGTATCTCATGAACCGCAATAGGTAGACAATTGATTTTTTACAAAATATGCCGCTATAACAACAAATAATAATGATAATAAAATTAAAGGTATCAAAAAACATGTTTTTTTACTCGACCTTTAAAAAACAATGTATCTCATGAACCGTAATAGGTACACTTGAAATTTTCACAGAATGTGTATTTCTGTTGTCGCTATAACAACAAATAATGAAAATATAATAATGTTACGATGGTACGTAACCCTTCGTGTTCCGAGTCCAATTCTCACTTGGCCAATTTTTACAATATAAATATGGATTATACGGACAATGACAGAGATTGTTTTCACAATTCTCTCTAGACTACAATATTTTATAAAAGAATATTGCTCTGTGAATGATTTCAAAAATAATTAAATGAAAAAAAAAAAAAGAGTCGTAAAATAAAAGGCGCCCATGTATTTTGATAGATGATTAGACCCTCGCCACAGTGCTGCCACCTGGTACAGCTTACTATAGAAAACCCTCATTCGTTATTATTTTACGACGAGTACTAATCAGTCAACAATAACATTGGGTGACAACAATATGATAAACAAAAAAAATATTGACATTTAAATTTTTTCATGGAAATTGGTTTGGTGGAGTTATAACTTCGCCGATTATTCACTTAATAACTTTCTTTTAGTACAGTCACAAGCATTAATATACACAGTATAATTTAAATAAACGTTTCAGGATTAATAATCACTGCGATATGTCATATTGTACCCATAGGTGATGAGGCGACTATATTCTTAGATATATTACTTTACCTATGCAGGTACTTTAAGGTGATTCCTTCAGTTGGGGCGCGAAGTTCAAATTTTATTACGTTTTTTGCTAATTGCAGCTCAGTTATCGTTAGTTGTGCACATGTTATTTGCGACAAAAATGGTAGTATATGTATTTACTGATTAATAACAAAAGAAATCATCAGTTAATTGCTAACACGGGCGACCCCAGAGCGAGTCGATAGTAACGTAAATATTGAATAAAGGACACTTACTAGTCACAACAGTATCACCATCTGGTTGACTCCACAAAGCCCAAATAACATTACTACCATCTCCATAACTTATTGTATAATCCAAGAGATCCAGCTGAAATAAAATATTAGCTGTATTTATTTAATGTATATGTGTATTTTACATTTTGTTTGATCTATTATATACCTGAGGGCCAAAAATACGGCTAATATGTGAAAATTTCACAGCTCCAGCACCACCATTATGCATTTTCATGACCACAAACTCACATTCATTAGGGAATGACAAGTACGCAACCAGTATCACACTTCCGTCAGACCCTACTGTCTTCTGTAACATGTGACCATGTGCTGAAATAGATTGATTGATTCATAATTATTACTTACTAGTACAAATAAATTGAACAGAATGGATTGTTATAGGGTTAATTCAACTAAATAAGCCTAATGAGGGAAATTAATTAAGAAATTTTCTGAAGTTTGCACCATTTTATAACACTAACTAGCTGTCCCCCGCGGTTTATTATTGAATGAATGTTATGAATAGGATTAATAGTTCCTTTATAATATCAATAGTATAGATAACTCACGAGGTGGTTTGGGCCTGACTAATGCCTGCGATAGCGGCGTGGACACCGCGGCCGGAACTCCACCTTCGTCGAGCGGCCACGCGCGCAGGCACGAGTCGCCACACACTGCTACCGCTAGCCCATTTGCGAGTATTACACCATATGTTTCTACACCATCAGTGCTGCTTTTACCTCTGTCAATAAATTCATTATATTTATATATATAGTAGGTATGTATTAGCATCTGATACAGAGCATAACATCCATCGGTAATATTATTTTTGAACTGTCCGTTAAATATATCCATAAACAGCGTTTATAAGACGTACCTAAGACGTAAATACGTTGAAATTAAGAGCTTACCTAATACAAATTACTATGGCGTTAATTCACGTTGAATTAAACAATTGGACTAATTTGACAGGATTTCTTTTATCCTTTTATGTATTGTTAGAAAGAGATAATGAGAGCAATTATCAGCTTTAAATTCACTCATAATAATAAATATGTCCAACCTCAGTGCACCAGTAATGCCTGATAAGAACCTCGGGACAGTAGATTCCCTCTTCAACTGAACTGTGACAGCTGTTCCACTAACTGGGAGCTTCACTAATAACAGTCCACCTTCACCTCCATGTCCAAATGCGAGCGCAAACACTGCCTCGCCATTATCGCGTAATAGTGACGCACATGTGTGTGCCACACCTGTGGCTGGGGAATAAACATAAAAATTGCTCTAAGATATGGAATTTCATATAATGTTATGTTTAATAGTAAGATACATGTAGGGGACATGTTTTAATCATTTGAATTGCTTTATCATAATCTTTATCAAGCAGTAGTAGTCTTATCTATGTCAGTTTAGTCACTATTTTATTGATTGCTTTTAAACATTACATCAACTTTTAAATGGAAAGTTTGATATTATTAAATTTTAGATTTATATCATTAATGATCTATATAATCTATGCAATGAGTAAAATAGCCCTGACAGTTAATTAGACATAACATGCCATAATCGCTCATAATCACACTCACATCTAAAATTAGCATTCCAATACAAATATCACATATATGAGAGGCGAGAACTGTCAAGGATTTGGAATGTTTGTTAACATGCTGACAGTATTTAGAACTAATACTAATACATTTGAAAAAGAGATTAAATAATGAATGATCTATGTGTTGGGACTACATAACTTAAATTATTGGACTCACTAACATGAATACTCTGTATTTTTATTTATTATCTCATAAAATCTTATTATCGTTTTTATAACAAAAACACAGTGCAAGTGTCTCTTTTGACAGCCACGCTCACAGCAATAGCCCTAGGTTCTTGTAATCGCAATATTGTAATTGGTAGCCTCTGATGGCTGCGACAACCTTACCGGACAAATCGGCGAGTGCAGAGCTCTCAGCCGGGTAATATTTAGGCAACAACGCCTGAGGGCACCCCCGAATGGAGTACGAACCTCGGCTCAGGGCGTTACCGCGGGAGGGGGAGGACTTTGTACGAGTTACGACTAATTGGGGGCGGTCGGATTACTAATGGCAGCTCGGGCCGCTTGAACGGGACGAGACTGAGTGGGACGTCGCTGCGGTGTAATGACTCAAACAATCATCCAATATTATATGGACTGCAGCCTTTATTATTGAGTGTAATGAAGTGTCAATACAGTTTTAAAACTTACATGCATTTGAATACTGATTAAGGATGTAATAATTGTTTGGGTTGTTAATAGCACTTGTGTCGTGAAGTATTGATGGTGAGGAACTACTCAGTGACCCAAATGTAGACTGAAACCAAAAACAATATACATTAGTTTAGTTACCAGTACATTAATCTAAATCAATATACAAAACATCAAAATATGCACAAAAAAAATATATAATTGGTTCACAGATGGGATGACTTGAAATTACAATTCCAGGCACTGCTACTGAAGAGAGTGATTAACATGGTTCTCTATTAATGAGCAGATTAAAAGCTAACAATTAAATGAATGGATGAATTTCTGCAGGATAGAAAACATTTCAGTGAAAAATATATTACTTATATATTTTATAATATTTATATTATTACCTACATTAGTTTAGTTTTGAGATACTGAAAACTCCTTACCTTTTTATCTAGTGTTACTGGATGAGGAAAACTTAACCTATGTACTGAAGACACTGTAGCAGCTAAAATTACAACATCTTGAAAGGCAGCCCTTTCATAAACAGTAATGTTGTTCAAAGGAGGGGTGCCAGGTGCAACCTTGCATCTCAAATATGCTCCTGACAAATTTACATCTAAGGAGGCTTCAGAAAGTTCAATTGCATCTGGTGTTGTTTGCCTGTATATTATTAATTTCATGAATGATTAATAAAATAAAGAATCAAATAAAAATCTCTAAAGAAGTTTTGAAAAGACTCCAACCAATATGTATATTCTTACCAGTATATAAACCTATTTCTGGAATAAATCTTTTTTGAATCTTTGTACCAATATCCACCCGCTTTTTGAGGCAATTTGATATCTTGCAAAGTGCTGTGTGTGCCACCTACAAATCAAATGGAAAGGTAATTTACAACTTAATCATACATTTTCGCTGATGAACAAAATATCAGAAATATACCTGTATTCAATACTACTTCCTTCCATTTCTCTGGAATATTATAATTTGGAGTAATTTCTTTGAATAAAACAGGCATAGCATCTAAGAACTCCATTACTTAAAATATTCAAATAAAATATACGGTAAAATGTCGTCACAAATAAATTATGTATCGTATTTTTGGAGCTTGACGTATTCTAATATGATGCTTGATATTGAATTCTTCTAGAATTTTTGTATTTGGTATAGGAAATAAAATTGGCGGTTTTAAAATAAGTTCATTAATCATCAAAGTAAACCAAAGAGAGGTTATCAACCCACAGATCTCTTTGCCACAGACTCGACTCGCAACGAACGAATAAATTGGCGGCGATTCATTCATTCGATGGCCACCGGCTAGACATCGCGCAGCTGTCGATTGTTTACTTTATCTACGGGCGGCGACCTCAATATTATATTTAAAATACTGAGTTTATAAATATATAACAGAATAGGAAATTTAAAATTTTGTATATATTTGATATTTTTTAGTTAACAGTTTATTATTTTAGTCTAATTAATTTTTTAATTGTAAATCGGCCGAAAAGCCCGCGAAATTCAAATTTTATTAGGTTTTTTTCAAATTGCATCTCAGTACCTAATAGGTCGTATATATTTGGTCAAAATGTGATTTGCACCTTAAAATATGCCCATTTAATTACCTAAACTATTTAAATCCAAACATTGGTTCCTTTTCGATAAATAAGGCGCAAGAACCAATGTACAGTTCTATAATATTTTGAATGCAAAATGAATACCTAAATAGATCTATAACCATATTTTAATACCGCGAATAACATTTTGGCAAATAAATAACCTATTATTAAGCTGCAATTTGAAAAAAACGTAATAAAATTTGAATTTCGCGAGCTTTTAGGCCGATCCCCCTTAAGGTGGAGGCTTCTGCTGAAAATGTTACTAATATACCTTGGAGGAATATGTTGATGATTTCTTTTGTTATTAATCAGTAAATATACTACCATTCTTGTCACAAATAACATGTTGATAGCTTACGACCTATAACTGAGCTGCAATTTGCAAAAAACATGATAAAATTTGAATTTCGCGCTCCAAACGAAGCCTCCACCTTAAATAGATTGTTTTATAGTAACAATAATCGCCCATGGCTAGTCTGTGGCCAGTCTCAAAGAGAAGAGAATATAATCAAAGAGGATACAAATTATAGAGAAAGTATTAAGTAGAGAAGGAAGACATTAATATTTTTTACTGGGAGGAAATGAGATGTTATACTACTAATGGCCGTAAGTGCAAGAGAGACACTATCTGAAGTTTTTGACTCGTTCGGCTATGGGGTAAGGATTGTCAAATGTTAGTTTAGCTACGCATTTGTAGATCAAACAAAAAACAGTGAAAATTATGGTAACCAAATTTAGGCTATACAAGTCCTTTTTTAATCGTGATTAAAGTCTTTTTAGTTGTGTAAAACATTAATAAGGTGATGCATGATAGTGCATTGTTATATTATTAGCTGTAAAAGCGACAATGTACGGAAAGAGGAAAACATAACCTTTCAGCGGTAAGTGAAGTATTTTGTTGATATTAGGAGTTTATTTAATGTATTATTCAATTTTTCGACAATATTTTCACACAATGTATGGTTTTAAGAACTTTTTAGCGTCTAATTAGTAATATATAATATCGTTACAGGTATACCAGTAAATAAAAAAAAGTTTACCTGTATTTGTTCGTATTTATTTTTCTTGAGGTATCTTACTCTATTTATTATATTTATTTTCTTTTAGAATTTACAAGTTACAGACATTTCATCATCTGTGTGTCATACCAAAAACTTCAGATAGTGTCTCTCTTGCACAAAAAAATGATAATTTTTCTAATAATAATTGTTTATTTTAATCGATTTAAATACAAAGAAAATTAATCGATTATTTAAAAATCTAACGTTTATGTTGAAGGTCACATCCCTAGCCAACGGCACCTACGCGTATCTGTTCACGACACTTTGAAGACCATTGGTTTAGGCGAACTAAAAATGGTAACTTATCTTATTCCTGGTGCAGTTCCAAAACTTTTTGTTTGGGTTGGTCATTTTATTTTTAATATTACATTGTTAATTTAAAAAAAAATTCTTTCTTTCTTGCATAATATAGTTTTAGAGTTCCGATTTTTTTTTTTTTAAAGGACAAAGGTGCTAGCCAGAGGTGGCTACGGCACCCGTACGCGGACAAATCGGCGAGCGCAGATGGCTCTCAAGGAGTTTTTTTTTTTTTTTTTTGAAAGGACATGAAGGTTTTAGCCAGCGGGCCTAGCATGACCATGCGTCGTAGATATACGATAAAAGATATCGTATCATATCAATACCAATATATTTACCGATTTCGCGAGCATGACCGATGTAGCGACACGATATCATAAATAACATCCTAACATTTTTTTTCACTTAGACAACAATCATAAAAGCATGTTAATTCTTATCTTTTCACAATAATCATAAATGTTTAATTGAACTCTCGTTGAACACCACAATAATATTATAATATCAATTGAAGAACAATTATGAGAACAATGGACGATTGGACGACCTATCTTTCACATGTAATCCCTACGTAACGTACTACGGTGCTTGCTTGACGATAATTTTCAAGCGTATACACGGTATCCACGCATATCACGCACTCTAAACCTCGTCGATAAAATATCACGACTAAATGTCAAAAATCTATACTTTTATCGTTTTATATCTACAAATAATTGGTCATGCTCGACTTTTCGATAAATAACTGACTGTCGTGCTCGCTCTTCTTTCTATCGTAACGTATCATAACTCGATGACGTCACTGGCACGGTTATGCTCGCTGTTTCGATCAAAATTCAACATGGCGGCGATATTTATCATATTTTGACAGTTAGCGTCGATAAATCGCTATATCATATCGTGTTTTGGTGGGCATGCTAGCCCCGCAGAGGTGGCTATATATATTATATATATATATATAACACCCTTACGCGGACAACAAAGTCCACAAGGTTTACTTTTATAGTTTCCCCATGTCCGTCTGTATGTCACAGTAGTGTTGTCGGACAATCGATAGTATCGATACTATCTGACATGATTGTCATTAAAATCTTTGAGTTTTAAAACTATTTACCTACACTTACTGCCTAGCTACCTATACACCTACCTAGTTACCTACCTACCAACCTACTACCTAGCTACCTATCTAAAAATTACAGGAAAACCTACAAGAAGTATTTAAAGTAACATACGAAATTATCTTTACAGAACCCGCGGTGCGCGAGTCAGACTCGCATATATCCATTTTTTTTTATTTGTTTAGATATTCAAACTCTTATAAATATGCCGTGAATTCCAACGAAATTAGGGAAACGGTAATAGGTTGGTAGCCCCGTTATTAAAGTATCGCTATTTCAGTTGTATACGATGCATGTCCTGTCTAGTCTAATACTC
Source organism: Tethea ocularis (assembly GCA_963555595.1). Lineage (NCBI taxonomy): Eukaryota > Metazoa > Arthropoda > Insecta > Lepidoptera > Drepanidae > Tethea > Tethea ocularis. The sequence continues at coordinate 5,213,915 of OY741963.1, read as the reverse complement.
GGTCTACGATACAAATACTATTATGAATGCCATTCAACGCATCCAAATTTATTCACTCCATATCACACTCAGAATGGCTCTGAATGGAAAGCGCCACGACAAAATGAAACGTATCCTAGATATATTAAAACTTGATTTAGCTTGAGCGGTTGCGCGCACGTTTCCTACTTGCCGAGTTGCCGTCGTTCGCGGTTTCGTTCGTAGCTACAGAAATGCCTGATTGTGATTTGTTTTGTTTCGTTGCGTTATCGTTTGTTGTCATACAAGTTATTATTTGTTGTCGCACAAGTTATTGTTGGTTTTCGTACAACAAAAAATACTATAATGTAACTTTTGCAGCAAAATTGTAACATTTCAGGAAACCCAACGTCACTTACGACTCAAAGGCCCTGGCAACACTGGTTAGTGAGTCTGTGCTGTGACAAGGAACATATATATCTGTGAGCTGATTTTTATCTTTTTTTCTGCATTTATTTTCAATTAAAATTAAAAGCGCCTATTAAAAATCAAGCCAATAGGTGAATTTCTGAATGAAAAAAAACCTGTATCATTAACAAGTGTTTCCAAAGAATAATGATATTTTTACTTCTAGAAAAATAATTAAAGGTGTGTAATAATCTCATTTCATTCATTGATTTTTGTTTATTTTTCACATTCTTATGTTATTAAGAAATATGAAATTCTCGGGAACATGGACAGTTGGTGCTTAGACGAATTAAAACCGTTTTTCTGTCTATATATACAGTTTCTTAATATTATCACCACTTAGGTCTTAGTTAGGTCAAAGTAAATATTTTTCATTTTCGTTCAGTCGCATTTACTTCTGTAAAATTAGCTTGTAATTTCGTAACTGGATATGTGAAATTTTATTTTCAGTTTGTTATCCGTTAAAAGAACGTTTTAATCTAGGTATTCATGTGTTGACTTAGGTAAAGATAATGTTTATAGGAAAGAGCATGTAATTACAGTGTTATGTAAGTAAGTATCAGCTATCTGGTTTCCATAGTACAAACTGCTTACTTTGTAACTGGCTACATGAACATGACCCAGTCACCCTGTATATTTTATTATCCTGGGACATTGTAGGAACACTACTTTATACATTTGAAAGTGTTAGCACAATTACTTTTAAAAATAAATAATTTTATTACTTATGGATAATGGCACATTTTAGGTATATTATCTTTGTCATAACTGTTATTTACAACACTATTGTGGGATTCAAATCAAATCAAAACTCATTTATTCAGTTTAGGCCCTAATAAGGCACTTATGATGTTCTACAAAAGTTACAATTTTACAATAGACTCTACTACCGGGTCGGAATACACTTGAACTGAGAAGACTCCGGCAAGAAACTCAGCAAGGCTTCTTTTTTGGTGGATCTTTTTTTTTTTAATTTATGTCATTACAGTTTTAAAATATACATAAACTTCATACAATTATCACTTGGCCAGGGGGCTGCAAGTGCAGAGAGAAGCTACTACAACCATGTATTCTTATCTTCTATGTAATGAGCCACTTTATAATAGGCCTTGTCAACGATCAACTTATGTTTAACATAACTCTTTGAATTTATTATAAGACTCATAATAACTTATTAATTTAGCACTTTTGAGAAATATTTTTAGCGCTTGGGAAAAGTCACAGAATGTTATTGGAGTCTTCTGTGATTTATCTAAAGCTTTTGATTGCGTTGATCACCGGACGCTCATACGTAAACTGGATTATTATGGAGTTAAGGGTGCAGCACTTGATCTGATGATATCCTATCTTGGGAATAGAACTCAAAGTGTTGATGTTAATAGAGTTAAATCATCTGGTTCTCCTGTGCATATGGGTGTGCCGCAAGGATCTATTTTAGGTCCTTTCCTATTTTTAATTTATATAAATGACCTTCCTTTTTATGTTAAAAATACCTGTGGAATTGTACTGTTTGCTGATGATACCTCACTGATTTTTAGTGTTGATAGACAGAAATCTAATTTTGACGATGTAAATGGTGCATTAGCCCAGGTGTTAAACTGGTTTACTGTAAATAATCTAGTTTTAAATGCTAAGAAAACTAAATGTATTAAATTTGCACTACCCAATGTAAAAAAAGTTGACTGTAACTTAATGATAAATAATGAGTCTCTTGGTCTTGTTGAGTCAACAATATTCTTAGGGATTACTTTAGACTCAAAACTTCAATGGGGCACCCATATATCATGTCTTGCGGGGAAGCTCAGTTCAGCTGCTTATGCAGTTCGGAAAATTAGGCAGCTAACAGATGTAGATACAGCTCGATTAGTTTATTTTAGCTATTTTCATAGTATTATGTCTTATGGTATTTTACTGTGGGGTAAGGCAGCTGACATAGAAACTATTTTTATTTTACAGAAAAGAGCAGTGCGAGCTATTTACAATTTGAATTCTCGGGCTTCCCTCAGAGATAAATTTAAGCAAATCGGTATCCTCACTGTAGCGTCACAGTATATTTATGCAAACATATTATTTGTTCATCAAAATATTGGTCTCTTTGTAAAAAAAAGCGACGTGCATTGTATCAATACTAGAAATAAACATAAACTTGTAAATTCTGCTTATAGACTCCAAAAAGTGCATGGTTCGTTTTTAGGTCTGTGTACACGCTTTTATAATATGATACCTCTTTCACTTTTAAATTTGCCTTCACATAAATTTAAGGAACATATTAAGACCGTTTTAGTAAAAAAGGCTTATTACAATATTAACGAATATTTAAATGACAAAAAGGCTTGGGTGTAGCGCTCGCTTTTGCAGGATATATTTTATGTACCTAAATTATGAAGTTTATTTTTTTGAAAAGAGTAATTGCTGAGTTTATTGCCGGCTCTTCTCAGCAAAAGCTACCTTCCGAACCGTGCATTAGAGTCTGACTATTCATAAGTGCCTGTGAAGGTCTATTTGAATAAATAATATTTCATTTCATTTCAATTAAATTGTTATTTAAGCACTATACTGTGATAAATAGTTTCTGTTGTTATTAATTGGCAGTAGCGCAGTGGCGGGTTGTGAAAACGGGGCGGGCGGCGCGGGAGCAGGCGCGGGATCCGGGAGCACGGGTGGCCGACCGGCAGACACCATTCGCCGCGTCAAGGTGAAGATGTCTTCAGTGTCAGCGCAGGGCGTGGTGGAACGCGCTTCAGCTGAGCTGTCACGCCGCATCACCGGGCTGGGTCTGCGCGGCCGGAAGCGCTCACCCGGCGTCGTGGAGCGCGTCGCGAATGCGCTCTGCGGGCCTGCCACTGCCACCGCCGCGCCCCGCGTTCCACGCCGCCGACGACCCTCACCTAGACCGCTTGTGTGGAATCAATTCATCTTAGAAGAGAGATTTCTCGAAAAATTCTTTTTATATTTCAATGCAAGTGACAGGCGATCACTCGCGCAAGTATGCACACGATGGCGCGACGTGCTGTATTCGTCGCCGCGGTGGTGGACGGGCATTGTAGCGGTGCTGGACTGCCGTGACCTGCGTGTTGCGACCGGCTGCTGCATGCAGCGATTTTATAACTCATTAATCAGGAGAGGTATCCGTGGAGTGGTACTTGTTTCTGCGTCAGACGATGACATTAATGAATTTATAAGACAATTTCCTCTGTCGGCTCATCATGTTCATGCAATTGGCTTAAAGGGATGCACTATAACAGATAGAGGCTTGGAAGCTATTTTGGATCACTTGCAGGTTAGTTTCACACACACAGAATGACATAAATTCTTCTAAGATACCATTATGTATGTAACATGACTTATATATTATTTTTAGGTACTATTTGAACTAGAACTAACAGGCTGCAATGAAATAACTGAAGCTGGTTTGTGGGCATGTCTAACACCACGAATTGTCTCACTCATGCTTACTGACTGCATTAACATTGCTGATGAAGCTGTAAGTATGCACATATCAACTGTGTAATATTATTTTAATTATTAATTTGTATTTACTATAAACTATGTCACATAGGTGGGTGCTGTGGCGCAGTTGTTACCGTCACTGTATGAGTTCTCGTTACAAGCATACCATGTGACGGATGCAGCGCTTGGCTACTTCTCGCCCAAACAGAGTGCTTCTCTCAGCGTATTGCGTCTACACAGTTGCTGGGAGCTCACCAACCATGGCGTCGTTAATATTGGTGAGCTATTTATACAAAAAAAAATATGAAACTGAGTGTCGCTCGTCTAAGCAAACAATAGATGGAACTTAAAGATTTGCAATGAAAAAATAAATAAGTAAACACCTTGTTTTTAAATCAGATTTAAAGTAAAAAAAAAGCATATAATATAATAAGGTTCACCTGTACCGTCATAATTCAACCATAGATTTTAGGCATATGAGACTACAGAGGACAGACTATAATTTAATGTCATTACTACTCATTACATTACAAAATACAAAAATATTTATTGCAACATACACAGGTTTTAAAAATAATAAGTAGGTACTAGTTAGCTGGCTGATTCCTCGGAGCTCGCGCTCGGCCTGTACATAGGTACATTTAAAAACTATCCTATCTCTCAATTTGATTCCAACTGCACACAGTTTACAAAATTTCATTAAATTCGGTTCAGTAGTTTTGGAACTGGTTGAAATGAGGTTGCAAATTTAACTGGCTATGTAATCCAATAAAAAAAAGGATTTCGTTGTGACATTCTCGTGTTCTCTAAAAGTGTGGTCTTATTTAATAAATTATATTATTCAGATTAACTGAGTACCCTGCGAAAGAACGTTAGTGAAGTTTTTTGTAAATGCATGGCATGCAGGCATGATTAACTATTCATTAAATCTATTCGGATTTGAATAAATTTTACGAAACACTTATCTATACAGAATATATATTATGCACGAAGTATGTTCACAGAAATCTTGAGGCTATTATTATTTTGTCGCAGTGCACTCGCTGCCAAATTTGACAGTGCTGTCACTGAGTGGATGTAGCAAAGTGACGGACGAAGGGGTAGAGTTGCTCGCGGAGAACCTGCCGCGGCTGAGGAGTCTCGACCTCAGCTGGTGCCCGCGCGTCACTGACAACGCGCTCGAGTACATCGCCTGCGATCTCAACCATCTGGAGGAGTTGACGCTTGACCGGTACTCAATATTGAGTTTATTTTAACACACACGTTGCCCTGAACAAATTTCAATTTCCATAGAAAACTTCCACTTTCAGTTATTTTTGATATTTCTGTGCTATTTTTGGAACGGAGGAATCAGATAACCGTGTGTGAAGAATGTCCCAGGATATTTATTTATTTATCATAATCACAGTTCCACTGACGCAGAGCTGGGTGTAGTGGAGCGTAGCGGAACGTGAATTGGCCAATCACAGTGCTTGAAATCCCTACTCCGCATCAGTGGAAAAGTGTGATTGGGCGACGGTCCGCTCACCTCTGCCTTTGACTGCGTCAGTGGAAACGCACCTTTTTAGTCCTTCAAAAAAAAGATTGTGTTTGTTAATCATCTGCATGTTATATCTCACCTAAGTCAATAGTGATGCGGAAATCGATTATTTAAGAATTTTCTCCCTAAGAATTTATACATGAGCACTGTTACAGTAAAAAGCTAGATCTCAGATATTTAGTAGATTAGATACAATAAAAAGTTATAATATGACATTCCACTCATTTCAACTGGTGATTTCAATGTAAATTTTGCTAAAGAGAGGTCCCTGCCATTGTCACAATTCCTATTTTTCTTCTATAATTGTTATTTGAGTTCGATTTGAGGATTAATAATGATCCAATTCAATCAATAACGAAGTAGAATACTATAAATAAATTAATATCCTGGGTGGGACATTCTTCACACACGGTTATCTGATCCCAAACTAAGCAGAGCTTGTACTATGGAAACCAGATAACTGATATACTATTTTTATTTTTACAAATACATACTTAAGTAGATAATTACACCCAGACACAGGACAAACAGACATGTTCATGCACATAAATGTTTGTCCTGGATGGGAATCCATGACCAGCGGCGTGATAGGTGGTGTCTTAACCAACTGCGCTAACTGGCTTGTCTTGTTGTTGTATAAGTACCATTAATGCTGTTTTTAGGGTTCCGGAACTCAAAAGAAAAAAACGCTTATCGTTGGTAAGCGAATCCCATGAGAACAAGGGAATTACGAAATTTATGTTCATCGGCTACTACTGATATGAGAAGAACAAAAAAAATTGCTTATACTTTGCTATTATGCTTTGTACTACAATGTTATAGCCAGTTGTACTATCGAATATTATTGCGAGCTGTCTGAAAAACTATACCGCAAGCTTGACTGCAGGCAGGCATATAAAAAGTAAAGTATTGTATTATTGTTGTTAACAGGTGTGTTCACATAACGGACATAGGGGTAGGGTACATCAGCACGATGCAGTCTCTTGTGGCGCTATTCCTGCGTTGGTGCTCACAGCTGCGCGACTTTGGCGTGCAGCATCTCTGCGGCATGCGCTCTCTCCACCACTTATCATTAGCTGGTGTGTATTTCATTTTATACATAATTATTTTTGGTTTGCTATTGAAAAAGATGTAGTTATATTATTATCAAGTACCCGGTTGACCGAGCTTTGCTCGTTTTTTTTTTAAATGACATTTTCATAAAATGAAACCTAGCTAGATCGATTTATCTCCCCCGAAACCCCTTGCATGCTAAATTTAATGAATTGAAAGATAATTAAAGATAATGAAATCCAATTTATCAGTGTTGCCAAAATCATCAATTACTGATGGTTGCTATTTATTTTTTAAATTATAATTATTTAAAAATAATATTACAATAGAAGTGTGCTTTCAAAAAAATTAAGAAAAATATACAATGGCTCCTTCATTTATGCACTTTCATCAAAATATAATCTCTTCTCGGTGCATAGCAGTTTCGAATAAAAGCCTAGCCCCCATACTAAAATAGTACATGTCCTTTAATGACACATCTACTGCCATACCTTACCATTCTGCCCTATTATAGCGGGAGGATATTAGGTATACAATGGTATATATTTTTGAAACCTATGTTGGGTTGGTCTGGTTATGCTGAACAATTTTTATCATGGGACCAACTTTAAAATCTTGATTATATTGTATAGTATATTAGTGTATTTCTAATAGTGTAGGTATATTGTATTTCTTTTACATTTAGAATTTAGATTGAGCAAGGTTCATTGTACTTTTTCTTTTGGTTTTCAGAGTTGTTTCCTTAGTAAAATTTGTTCAGCATAACAAACCCATTATGGGTTTAGGAAATTTGCCATCTCGAAGTATTCACCCAGATTCATTAACAACTGCAAAAACGTGTGTATTTTTTGTGTGTAGGGTGTCCATTATTAACGTCCGGTGGCCTATCGAGCCTCATACAACTAAGACAGCTGCGCGAGCTGGAGTTGACGAACTGTCCCGGTGCCTCGCCTGAGCTCTTCGACTACCTCCGCGAACATTTACCGAGATGCCTCATCATAGAGTAAAGTATCTATAGATACGTATTGGTGGCATACATATTCTGTCCTTATACCTAGCAATAACAGAGTGAAAAATATTCATCAAACCACACTTTGAATTAGTAAGTTGCTGCTAGAATTACGTTTGTATAATTTTTAATTTATTGACTGTCCTCTACTTTATTGATTCTTCCTTGACATAAACAATGTTTGGTTTTTTGAAACCCAAGGTTTGCATACCAAATGGGATTATTTTAATTGCATGTTTACGTATTTACGATACGCATTATGGCACGGTTAAATATCTCTGTTACTTCTGAAATCTGTAGGCACTTGCATTCTAATTATGTTTTTCAACTTGAGGGTGGTAGCCAGCCAGGTGAAATACCCTACCTCGGTCCTAAGATTTCATCACTATACAATATGTGTATGACATAGGTATAAAGATTCCAACACATGAACTACGCCGCTGAATTTGCTGCATCGAAGTTGAGTGAAATCATAAATCTTTAAAGAATTTCTTTTATCTCCGGGTCCAATTTGCATTTATATTCTTTTCAGTATTCCCAAAATGATACTATTCCTAAATATTTGCTCAAATTGTTTAATATGTCGTATCGGGAACTGTGTTAAGGTCTTAAAAGTTTGTATATTATATGTCCGAGCCACATAATGTAATTCATGTTGGGTATGCTGATCTTTATGTAAAATAGCGAACGTCACCACGCTACCCTTATTTGTATCTAATTTTATGTTAGTATTGTACATTTCGCTATCAACTACTATTCAGTTTTTCTGTCAATCTTTTTATGACAATATGTGGTTTTGGCTTATAAAAAAAATAATATTCGTAATAAATATTGTATTATTTATTAGTTGTGTAAATTTATTCACAGTTTGATGTGCACAGTAATGTTGTTGGTCTCTATCAAACACAAGGGTAGGTACGCTTATGCTGTCGGATTTAACATACCTATTATTGATTTAATATCGTGGAGAAACGAGAAACGCTTGGGACAGCACGTCAATATCTTTTTTTTGTAGATATTAGGATAGTACACATCGCTCGTAGAACCGACGGCCGCTGGGGCAGAAAGGTTCTCGAGTGGCGACCACGAACTGTAAGACCTAGCAGTGGACGTCTTTCGGCTGATATGATGAGGATAGTACAAGCTCAACGAAACTGTGAATAATGTTACACACCACATTGTGAGAAAAAATATTTATTAGCTATAATTTGTGTGGATTTATGTATAAAGTTAGTGTAAATGTTTCGTGTTAAATTAGTGTTTATTGATAATTTATTTCTAAATAAACCATTACTAAATGGTTCGAGTGTGTCCATTAATTAAATGTAATTTATATAGTAACTAATATTCGACATTTGCACACGGCATTCGACACAGGGTTCGAAACTTATAAATAGGCATATTCGTTTTTTTAAATTAAAATAAGATTAATATCTATATGAATGTGGGATGATCATGTTTTATTGGGTCTAATGAAAATGTGTTACTTTCATGTTGCTTACTCACCCAATAAGGTGGACACAATAATTCAGGGTGACTGGTGAGTCACCAACGATATTTAAGGAGAATACTCGGTACTCGATCCTCGTTCTAATTATGTAATAAAATTAGGTACTTAATTTTTGGTCAAATTTCCCTATAAATAAATGAAGTGCGGCTACATTCCCGACACTCATGCTTTTTGTCTGTTACCCCGTTAGCCCGCGGCGAGATCTTGTGTTCCGTAGTATGCGTCCGCGCGGTGACCATGCGTTGCGTAATAAATTACTTAACTTTCGGTTAAGTTTACTAAGTAGTCAATTAACATTTATTTTTAATGTTATTTTTTTTCTTCTTGTATGATCGTCAAATATCACGTCCTCAATAATCGAAGGTGACTCACCAGTTAGCCTGTATAATAGCAGACACAATCGTTAAGAAATATACTCCTATTGTATTTCCACATTATAATAAGATAAACCCTGCTTGAAGTGGGCTCGGGTCGGAATTTTCAGTCAGCTTTGTTGTTGAATACCATGCAAGCAACATTGGGCTTACTATATTTTTTCTTAATTACATCATCTTTACGACTGATATGATATTAATTTTACATCTTTGTAGATCTCACATTACATTTTATCCTGTTTTAGATAGATATATTCTAGTCAATTTGGACGCTTCATTTTATATTTATTTACCTTTTTATTACGCCGTAATTTGTAATATTTTGTTGTTATTTAATCTTGATTAAGTACTTATTTATTACTGCAGAGACAGAACTATGTCTTATTAGATCCTAAAATAATGCCATGTAGGATACGATCGCATTAGCAGCTCCCTAATATGTAGTCAACATCGATGTTAGTCCCTTTTCTAGAATTTACTTCCATTCCATCCTACCTACTATCAATCAATATATAAGTAATTACAATATTTGGGATCATTTTATTGGTTATTATGCCTTCCACAGTCGTGACCGCGAGAATCGGTACCTATATGTTAAGACACTGTAATTATCAAGGTTGGGTGGATATAATGATTAACTTTACGTTCAAATTAGAAACTCTGATAATATTTTGTATTCCAAAAGGTGCGAGTATTTGAGTGATGTTTTCCTACATTCACATAATTAGGAAACAGCTTAGAACGCAGATATTAGCTTCGATTAGAATTTTAAGAAATGGTAAAGTATTTTATGTACGATTGACAGCTCGTTTTATCGATTTTACATTTGCCCTTCTTGATATCCTTTATTAGAAACCTAGATAGATACAGTCGGTGCGGGCGGGCGTGCGCCGCCCTGTGTAATGAAGTAAAGTAACATTGTGCGTTATTTGCATGTCTATTTTATCTCTAAGCGCTCCCCCCCCCTTCTATTTGATTTTAGGTAAACCTTTTGGAAATAGTAGGTAATGCTATTCTTATAATGTTGGTATTAAATTATTGGTGGGTTGTACTTACTTGTAGCGACTTAGATACATTGACGTGCTAGTAAATGTTAAAGATGACGTTATCAATATTAAATCCCGTGTTGTTTCTAGAATTGTCCGTTTTTTCTCTCTATTAAGCTAATAAACAATCATGGTGCGATCCATACATTGATTTGTACAAAAATATATTAATAAGAGGGTTTTAAAGTCTTCCAATGTTAAAATACGTTACTAGCACGATATTCATAATACAAATATTTTTGAACCCTACTTATTGAATATATCCCTCGATGAAAAATTGTTTGTGTGTATTTTACTCCCGAAAAATATTTATATACAATTTGCTATATTTGTTCCGGGAACCTTAAAATATTGTTATTCCATAGGCACCAAAGATCACTATTCCAACTACGTCCAAAACAAACCACGAATCTTTCTACAGATACTTACGCTAATAGAACGAATATCATCAATAAAAATTTTTTTTTTAGATAAAATAACAATGTTGTATAAAGATATTTAATGTTGCCTTTTAAGTACTTCTAAGAATAATTATTGTATCATCTATAGCGATCATACTTATAAATTACATGCTAGGGTCCGAAATAGTCATACCTATAACACCGTGTTGTGGAATACTATTACCCGGTTACTATGGTTTTGCTTGATAATGGGGCCGATTTTGTTGTTTACAAACTAGATTAATGTCACTATATCGCTTTCTGTCAAAGAACACAAGAAAGGGATAGAAGTAATTTAGGCGCCGATCTTCAACGCAGTCATGTGTCACGCGTGATAAAAAGATAACGGAAATAACGAAAATCGCAGGCGAATCTCGCATTTATTGACTATAAAACGTTATTATTATCTTATTCTTTCCTATCAAAGTTTAATTTTACGTAACTTTCTAAAAAAATCGGAAACTGCGTCCGCTTGTACGGTATTAGGTACCTATCACCTAGGTTACCTACTCATTGTTCATGAAATTCGACGCACCAAGCTTATTTTTACAGACCTGCAAAACTGATTGTGTATCTTGATTCCGATTACGATGGCTCTCGTAATCATCTTATAATTTTGGTATTGTGTCTATCTTAGGTGCAGTGCCGGATCTACCATATGGCTTTTTGGGCTTCAGCCCAGGGCCCCGTGGATTCAAGGGGCCTCCAGCTAAGTCAAGCCAAAGTCAAAAATAGACTATAATGCGAAAGAATCCATAATTTTATTAAATTAAACAGATCGTATGGTTTGTAGCCCTGCGAATTAATCAAACCCATTTAATTCAAGTCTACGTTCACTTCGAACTGAGTTGGTACTAGCCTAGGGCCCCCTAAACGGTCCGGCCCTGCTTAGGTGAACAACAACTAAACTGCGATAAAAAAGATAGACAATGCCAAAAATAAAAGATGATTACGAGAGACATCGTTATCGGAATCCGATTACGAGACAGTTACACAATCGCACTGCGGGTACCGCGCGTCGAGCGGTTCGTGACACGCTTGTAGTTGTAGTGTTTACAAAATGGTGTAAACTAATTCGATAGTTATAAATATTTTCTATCTTTTTTCAATGATGTTTGTAAGAAAGATATGTATGTGATTTTAATACTAGCTAACTTTGTCAGCGTAGAGATAATATTGAATATTACCTATGGCATGAAAAGCTTTTACTTGTTTTATTTTGACATAATAATTTGTATCTTATTCTCCGTTGCACACAAAATCAATTACATATATTTTATTATTTTTTAAATTATAAGCCACCCAAACGTTTTATAAAATATCTAAATTGCTATATCAAAATTTTTTGAAACTATCATTGGCTTTAAGTGTCAGATATCAAACCGACAATCAAACTACTATTTGAAACAAAAAATATGAATAATTAATTAATTAATAGTAGGTACATTACAGATACAAGTGTGCTATGTTGGTCATCCATCACATACGGTATTATTCGGATAAGGGAATCGAGTGTGTAATGATCAATGCACACGAATTTCATACGACGTATTTCAACACACTTGCAAGGCTTAAATTTATGGCTTTATGGGTTGATTATGGAAAATGGCGCGCTAGTTTGGTTTTACCGCGCGCCGCGCCGCGCTGGTGATGACGCACACCTTTGACGCACACAGGACGCAGGTGTAATTAAAGGCACTGGCAAAACTGCTAAACGTAAACAGCCTATATAAAAATATTATAAACACTTAATAATGTTTTGATTACGCAAATTAAGATTATTATGAAGTGAAAAATATTTAATTTGATGAATTGATGATAATTTTGATGATTGATTTATCATTATGTAACCTAAAATTTATTTATTCACAAAAATATTCATTGCGTTTAGAAATAAAACTCTGCGAAGATTGAAAAGATTGAAACAACTAGAAACCGGGCTAGCTTTTGAGCAAACTACATTGCGCACTAGTGGTTAATATAAATTATGAAGCATGGATGGTATAAGAAATCTGCTTTTGTATAGATATAATTAAGGAAAGGTAATAAGTCTATTACTATATTTAAAAAAAATATTGTTGAAGAGTTATACTTCTCCATTACTTCATAAAATGGTTGTATAAAAATATTATATGTACAAGCAATAGAAGTAAGATATGTAAACAGCAATTATTTTTAACATTGTTGTAACTGAGTTTTATACTTATTTATTGTTATCGTGAAAAATCTTGTGTCTCTGTAATTCTTCAATAGGACTGAAAAGTAATTATTTGTATGTGAGATATATTCCATAACCGGCCATTCTATGTGTTACTTACGTCGCAATTGTATTTTTATACAGCTTCAACTTTATCTATTCAATGGTAAATCAATATTTATTTTTTATGTGGTTCTTGTAATTACCTTCATATTAGGATCTTATTTATTTACTTAAGATGCGTGTTATTTAGTTTGTTTGTCGAATGCACCTAATAATAGTAATTTGATTGGCATCACATATTTAATGTTTATCTTTTAGGTGTGGCACTTTCTTGCAGGGCCATCATCACGGATTTGATTCTGAGTCTGTTGGTACTTTGTTGACAAATATTTTAAATTCATGTTGGTCCCAGGTTCCATAGTTATTTTAAGAACTAATTTCTTAAATTTATAGTTGAAACGATCTAATGTTCTAGAAATATGCAACAGAATACCAATATATGAACTGATGATGGAAGATACATCTCCTTAACGGTTAGGGGGATAGTTCTTTAAAAATTATAAGTGCGTTACATTTCGTATATTTCTTATGCTTTTTTTATTTTATCAAGTCGTATAAAGTTATAACTGGCAAGTAATTTTGATAGAATATGGGTTTTGATCTAGTACTTGATATACCTCAAGTACCTGAGACTGAAAAAAATATATATTTGGCAACAGCGACAGGACTTGGAATTCAAATGATAAGAGCGCGTCACTCCTAGGCTCACAGTTAGTGGCAGAATATCAACCGACTGACTCTGAGCGGTGTCAGCGGCGTATCGGTCGCTGACTCGTATCGCGCTGTGAATCAGCCGCTCACTGGAAGAGTCCTCAAGCGAAACGTCGCAAACTGCGTACACTACGCGCGGTATGGACACTCCATTTATAGGGAGGCAAAATGGAAGCAAACTAGTCTACCGTTAACAGCGAGCCTGATGGGGACGCGCCCTAAGTGTCACACGTATTTTTAGTAATAGTTCGTAATGAATGACACGATTTGTACAATACTAAGTGAGATGTTATAGTGCAATATAGATGTACTGTTTAAGAACTTCTTTCATTTTCTATATCCTCACCCCGTATCATCTACTAATAAGGAGCTGGCATCTCCAGTTAGCTTCAGTGGACTTAGTTTAGGCGGAGAGTAGAAATGGTTCATATTTGTTTGGCGCAACCAAAGCGGAAACGGCGTTGTAGATCAAATTCTCGAAGCCAACAGTACGCTTACCGTGAAATTACTACGTTTGTCGCTAGGGATTACGGTGAAAGACCTTGTATAAAATACTGTAATTCCACATCGGTACACTAGAGGCGGTGCTCGGATCTTCATACAATATGAAGGGACCTACAGGGAAAAATGAGTGAAAATCTTACCATTTTTGAAGAAAACTAGGTTCTTACCCAGGTAAACCTGAAACTATTATTTTCTTCACTACAAATCACAAGAGTAAATAAATAGATTAAATGGGAAATCTGAAATTGACTTAGATATCTACGTTATGTTCTTAGACTCATAGTCTCTTTTAAACTACCATCCATCATTTTTCCCCTGTACCACCCTGTACCCTTCATATGATAGTACTCGCTAGCGACCAAAGATAATGACGTAATCACTACGGTTAGCGACTATCGATTACGTTGCAGCGATGCCGTAGTAAACTCTTGGGAGAGGTATGTTTGCTTGGTATCTATACCTACTCTGATTTTTGAACCAGCATCTATCGAAGATCTGTTTGCTTCCGGAATTTGTCCAATTTTGTTCCCGAATCCCAGATTTTGTCGCGCCGTGGTTCAAAATGTATTGATGAATCTAAAAATCTCTATACTCTGGTACACACGGCCACAGATCAAGCTACACATTTTTGTTGCTACTATTACAACCGCATAAGGTGCCGCAGTGTGTAGCTTCATCTGTAGCCGTGTGTACAGGTTATCTATTAAATTGCTATAAAACTTTGAACTGTCTAAATATTAAATGATTCTAAATAATATATTCGTAGTTGGAAAATATATGTATTTTATAAAATATATGTACCATGAGTACAATGGATAAAAGACAGGTTCCTAGAAAAGTAAATAAAAAGAATTACCATTTTTAGGGTTCCGAAAAAAAAAGGAACCCTTGTAGCAAAGAATAAATCATATCTCGTGCTCTGTCTGTCCGAAATTATTGGACTGGATTCAGTTGAAAGTTGGTACAAATATGTAAGTCGGTGACCCAAACATTGACGTTTACGTAAATAAATTAATTTCAAACATGGGGGGTAAATTAGAAAATTAAAAAAAAAAAAAAAGTTTTTCTGACAATATTGTGTAACATATCAAATGAAAGGGCTTGTTGTGAGGATCTCAAATATATTCTTTTTAGAATTTAAATATAATTATAGTATAGTTAAAATCTCGCTGCAGACTTGGTCATAAATCATAATCGGAGTAGGGATGTGCGCTAGTTGCGCGCGCTCAAGGCCATTATCGATGACAGAATCATTAAGGTTATCACGTAAACATACTGCATACATAAAACTATCGATATCACTCATCGACTGCAGTAATGCACAGGACTACGTGTGGGCGTGGCCTGCCCATAAGGCCCGTGAGTAGGAAAGAGAGCGAAACACTCGAATGATTTATGACCGAGTCTGCAGCGAGATTTTAAATATAGTATGTTTTTGAAGTTATTTAAGAAAATAGGCGAAAAATTGTTATCTTATCTCCGAAACTAATGAGCCAAACATTTTGAAAAAAATCAGATAATAGTTCTTTACCTATAGATTATAGGAAAACCTATAAGAAGTCTATCTAATACCTTTAAACCTGCAATTCATGGATATATATATATATAATCTGAATCTCGGAAACGGCTCCAACGATTTTCATGAAATTTGGTATGCAGGGGGTTTCGGGGGCGATAAATCGATCTAGCTAGGTTTCATTTTTAGAAAACACGATTTCCAAAAAAAAACTTTTTAGTTATCATCAACAAATTTAAAAATATTTATGGAACTTAGTTAAACCCTCTCCAAGCGAGTTTAACTCGCATTTGTCCGATTATTTTAATAAAACTCACAGACAAATGTATGAGGCTAGATGAATTTTTTTATTAATTAAATTTAAATTATTTTTACCTTACAAGTAGCCTGGTACTCATCGTTTTTTAATATCTTCAAAAATGAGAATGATTGGAATTCAAATCCGTGATGGTGGCCCTGCCAGGAATTTCTAATGAGAAATAAAGATAGGCTAAGCTATTATTGCTCTAACAACATATAGTAAAGGTATTGTTGTTTTTGGAAATAAAAGAATAGCATAGTTTGTACGATTTATTGTGATAACACAGTCTTACAAAACAAATCAGTGGTGACAACATGAGACACTGATGGTAACTTTGAATTATTATAACGCACACATCACATAATTTTGACTAAACTTGCTTATCAACAGAAATAATTTTATTTCCCATACTGCAAGTTAACATTCTTAAATGTATTGCTAGGTATCGAAATGCTTAGTGATAATGAAGATATAGTTACAATAGTGCCCGTAAAATGTATACCAAGATTTTAAACCTACCAATTGAAAAGAAAACAAAAATGCATTCAGCACCAATTCATTAAACAACATAATTATTTAACATAAATTAAAACAATATTTATACACATTTACACAAAATAATAATGTTTTAATAGAGGCCAATGCTACAATATGGCTCCTTGAAGAAAGAAATCACAATGTTTATAATAGCTAACATCCATCAATGATGTATTTTCAAGTTATAGGATTTATTACATAAATGAAGGCCAAATATAGTACCATGGTTATTTCAAAACTTTGGTGGTATGTAAACGCTTCACTTTTTTGTGTTTTGACAAAGACCCTTGTGTTTTTTCTATAACAAATGATCAAAGCTGGTTGTAACCGAATGTTACATTCTGTTCCCTAGCAGCAAGGCAAATAACAAGGCTGATGACATTATGACTTGTGCTATTTATAAAATAATTACATATTATGTTTAAATGTCGAAAGTTTTATAGCAGCGATTGTTTTTTCAGCTTGATTTAAGAGATTTCTCTAGAGCATTCAGATCAATATTAGACTTGCAATGGAGCAGGTTAGTCAGTTATTCCATAATATATTATACATAGTTGATGTATAAAATAGAATGTTTCCGAAAATTAATAATGCTAGTCGCTAGTTATATCAACTTTGATTGAAACATAACTCCAGATTTCGTTTGTAGTTTCAGTCTTGTGTCGATTGGTCCTGAAATGAAAGCATTTAATTATTAAGATAACATATAACATGGTTGAGTCTCACATTTTGCGACTTTCAAGCGACATCCTTAAATAAAACTGTATACTTTTCGACCAAATGTAATGTAAAAAGAAAACGGACAAGTGCGAGTCTGCTTCGCGCACTGACGTGCCGTAATTTCCTATGTTACTCTAAATACCTTCATCACTATTTATCGCTAAATAATTAAATTAATTTTTAATATTTATTTGAGATCCTTACAACGAGCCCATTCATTTGAAATGTCACACAATATAGTGTGCAAAACTTTTTTTAAAATTTTCTAATTTACCCCCCAAATCTGGCACCCTGTTTGAAATTCATTTATAAATATACGTTACACGTCCATGTTTGGGTCACCGACTTGCATATGTGTACCAAATTTCAACTCAATCCAGTCCAGTATTTTGGGACAGACACACCTATGTGTTCCTATAAGGATTCCGTTTTTTTTTCTTTTGAATTCTGGAGCCCTAATAAGTAAGTACGTACATGTGTGTGTGTGTGTGTGGGGTCGGGTTGGGTTGGGTTGGGTTGGGTTGGTATTCAGGTCAGTGGTACGGCTGCAGGTAGGCAGTGGTGGAGGCGAGGTCGCGGCGCAGCCAGGCGGCGTTGAGGCGCACAGTCTCCAGCGCCTGCTGCACGGACCGCTCGGTGCCCGGGGACTGGTGCGCTGCGAAGAACTGCTCGATCTCCACGGCGCATGCCTCCGACGCAAAGTTCTCCGTCGTCGACTTTACCAGCCGAGCCAGTAGGAAACCACCCTGATATCGAGCATACACGGTTATTTATAATTCACCTCCATTGCTCTATGGAAATCTTAACATTATTATTAAAGTTTTCTCAGTTAAAAAACGTATACACGGTTATATTTAATGCAGGTGCATTGCTTTAGGAGGATGGAAGTACTTATCGATATGAAATTATTTTGTTACTGAACCAACTCTGAAATGATTTCAAATTTTCTTTCTATAACATTCATACAAAAGTGAAGTCAAGTAATAACCTGGTATCGATCCATAAACTCCTGCCAGTGGTCTTTGAAGAACTGCCACGCTAGATCGCGACCATTCCTGCTCACCGCCACTGATACTATAACAAACACGGTGTCCTGTGCGCGGACTTCATCCTGCAATGTTTTTTATTTTTATTATTAATATTAAAGTAGGTATCTCAAAATATGCGTCTTAGATAAAACTATAATAGGAACATCCGTAACAATAAGATCCGAATTATGGAACAAAGACTCTTTAAATTGTGTGTATTTTATTATTGCCATCTCGTTTGCGCTTCAGTCAAAATACACCTTGCTTTCTCTGTTACGTCTCAATATACTAAAATGTTGGGTCAGCTGTGCAGGTGTCTATGAAGATACGGTATCTTCATTTTGGCTGTTATCTACGGTTTTAGGTATTTTAATTAATTTTACTGAAAAACATTAAAAATCATATTCTTGAATTTTTTATTACTTTTTTTTCAAATCTATACAATGTGCGACAAATAAGAGTAGGTATGGTTTACCGATATGGCGAAGTCTAAGACACGATTGAGCAGGGCGGGGTCCCTGACGGCGCCGAGTGCGCGACTGATGCGGTCCTTCTCCTCGTGCAGGTCGGCGGCGCGGTACAGCTGCAGGAAGCGTTGGAACGTGCCCGCGTCCGCGTCCGCCAGCACGGCGCGGTAGCACGCCGACCGCAGGTCCGCCGGCAGCGGGCACGCGCCAGATATGTGCGCCTCGAAACTAAACAACACAATACAATACAATACTTTATACAACACACACACACTATATTGGTCACGACCATTTCGTCACCCGTTTATTACGACGGCATAGACTAATCTGACAGCATTAAAAATGTTCTATCTTTTTTCAATAAGGTTAACATGAAAGAGAGGTGACGTGACTAATATTAGTTAAGTTTGTAAACAACACAATCGGCACTAATGTCAGACTTTTCTTTTTATCTAATACAGACTAATCCAAGTGCATTGAAGTGAATGTGTCTATCGTGTCTTTTTCAAGTTTTCTAAAACAATTCATGAAAGTTTTAGGAGAACTACCACTTAACTATAACACAAAAGAAACAATGAAAATCGATAACTCGCTTGCTAAGTTCGGGAATCGAACCGGCTATAGTCCAAAAAATAACATCCTGTACTTGTGTTGGTAAAATTTAGACGGTGATTAAAAAATCATTCCATATAAATTCTAATTTTATTACGTTTTTAGGGTTCCGAAAAAAATAAATAAAACGGAACCCTTATAGGATCACTCGTGCGTCTGTCTGTCTATCTGTCCGAAAATATTGGACTGGATTGAGTTGAAAGTTGGTACACATATGTAAGTCGGTGACCCAAACATGGACGTGTTACGTAAATTAATGAATTTCAAACATGGGGGCTAATTTTGGGGGGTAAATTAGAAAATTAAAAAAAACGTTATGCAGACAATATTGTGTAACATATCAAATGAAAGGGCTTGTCATGAGGATGTCAAATATATTTTTTTTAGAATTTTAATATACATAGTTTTGAAGTTGTTTAAGAAAATAGGCGAAAACTTGGCGAAAATTGAACATTCCCCCCCCCCATCCCTTATTTCCGAAACTACAGAGCCAAACATTTTGAAAAAAAATCAGATAATAGTTCTTTACCTTAAGATTACAGGAAAACCTATAAGAAGTCTATCTAATACCTTTAAGATATACAGGATGATTTTTTTAAGTGGGCGTGGTAGACCAAATCCTGAAGTATAAGGAATAGCGAAAAATGCTGAAAGGAGTCTCCGGACCGATTTTGATAAAAACTAAAACTGTATACTTGGATTAAAAAAAAAAATATTTGCCTTGCCGCAATCGAACTCATTGATTTTGAAAACAAAAACACAGCCTGTATTATTGCTCCATCTTATAGTGTCGCTTATAATGATCAATTTCTGGGAAGTAATGTTATATATGGAAAATGTATGTAAAAATATATTATTTTTATTGATTAAACTTTACTAATCAAATGTTCGAAATGATGTCCATTGTTTTCAATACATAAGCAGACTCGACGCCTCAAACATTTAGTGCGTTCATCATCATAAGGTTATGTATTTTATCTACTCTCATATCGTAATGTGCTAATTATGAAATCAAAAACAGTACTTTAATGACCCACTTTATGCACACTCGTCTATAATGAAATTAAAAAATTATATTATAGTACAGTTTTCTTCCCAAGATAATGCTATAAAATAACTTTTTTTTCATTAAAGTACAAGTATTTGGACATGTCTGGCCACTTATGATGTTTTAATACCTTTATCTACTCTCATATCGTAATGTTCTTATTATGAAATCAAAATCAGTACTTTAATGACCCACTTTAGGCACCACCGTGTATAATGATTCATTATAGTACAGTTGTGTTCCCAAGATAATGCTATAAAATAACTTTTTTTCTATTAAAGTACACTTTGGACCTATCAATAGTATAATCAATCAGTATCAATTCAATTTGACGATAACAATGTGACAAATTTTTGACTTGAACTTTAGAGGTAAGAATTTTTGGGAGTTGGCAACACGGATTTGGTTAGGTATATGATTACTGTGTCTGTTTATTTTATTGTTTTTGCCTACATATCATTTTGAACAAAAATGACACAAAAATAGCAATTTTTTTTAAACTTCGTAGAAAAATACTATTTTTTTTTTATATGAGGTTAGATAAAGTACTGTATGATACTGCACATAATTAGGTATTAAAGGTAAGAATTTATGTATTTAATAACCCCTATTATGCAACAGTATCATAAACTACTATTATCTACTCTCATATCGTAATGTTCTTATTATGAAATCAAAATCAGTACTTTAATGAGCCACTTTAGGCACACCCGTGTATAATGATTCATTATAGTACAGTTGTTGTTCCCAAGATAATGCTATAAAATAACTTTTTTTCTATTTAAGTACACTTTGGACCTATCAATAGTATAATCAATCAGTATCAATTCAATTTGACGATGACAATGTCACTAATTTTGTAACTTGAACTTTAGAGGTATGAATTTTTGGGAGTTGGCAACACGGATTTGATTAAGTATATGATTATATTTTATTGTTTTTGTCTACACATATCATTTTGACCAAAAATGTTTTTTTTTTTTTTTTTTGCAAATTTGGTAGAAAATATTTTTTTTTAAATGACATTATTTATATGAGTTTAGATAAAGTACTGTATGATACTGCACATTATTAGGTATTAAAAACTCGTGTGATACTATTAAGAACCTCGCCTACGGCTCGGTACTTAAACTCACACTCGTATTTAATAACCCCTATTATGCAACAGTATCATAAACTACTATTAAAATTTTTAAATAATTGGTGTCATTTTGAAAAATTGGTACGAGTATATACCTACTTCTTTAAAAGTAAACAGTATTTTCTTAAAAAAATTACCTTTCCTTTATTTTGTAATATAACATTACTTCGCAGAAATTGATCATTTTAAGCGACACTATGAGATGGAGCAATAATACAGGCTGTGTTTTTTTTTTCAAAATCATTGAGTTCGATTCCCGGCAAGATAAATATTTTTTTTCAAAATCCAAGTATACAGTTTTAGTTTTTATCAAAATCGGCCCCGAGACTCCTTTCAGCATTTTTCGCTATTCCCTATACTTTAGGATTTGGCCTACCACGCCCACTTAAAAAATTCATCCTGTATATAATCTGAATCTCGGAAACGGCTCCAACGTTTGTCATGAAATTTAGTATGCAGGGGGTTTCGGGGGCGATAAATCGATGTAGCTAGGTTTCATTTTTAGAAAACACGATTTCCAAAAAAAAAAAACTTTTTATAGTTACCATCAACAAATTTGGGTCAGATTTAAAAATATTTATGGAACTTAGTTAAACATGTACGGAACCCTCTCCACGCGAGTTTAACTCGCATTTGTCCGATTTTCTAATTGCAGCTTAGTAAATAACAAGTGATAAATTTTGCCATTGCCCTCTAATTGAACGTGCCTCTAGTGTATAATATTTGGGGTTTATAATGGACCAAACTCTGTCATTTAAAGATCACATACACAATCTTTCTGGTAAAATTAGGAAAATTATATACAGGGTATATTCCAATAGAGAGAAGAGAGATTTGTTAAAAATGTACTACAAATATGATTGTAACAAAAGAGCCGATTGTAAGGCGATGATAGCTCAGTGGTAGTGACGTCGGATGCCGAGACGAAGGTCCCGGGTTCGAATCCTACAATGAGCTTGAGCTTTCGGTGAAGGAAAACATCGTGAGGAAACCATAGCACGGTGGTAGGGTACTTTGTAGTACCCGCCTGGCTAGCTACCACCCTCAAGTTGAAAATCTGTCGCCAAGCACCTTTCGGTGTGTTCCGACAGCTGCACTTGAGAGCCAGTTCCCTTCTAGGCTTTGTGAGCTTACCATCATCGGCCACATCATCACTGACCACGGTGAGATTGTGGTCAAACACAGGCCTATACAGAGAAAAAAAAAAAAAAAAAGCCGCAATTATCGCCTACAGAGGAGAGTACCCAGATAGAGAAGCCCCTTCTGGAACGTACTTACGTAAGCTAGATAACAATTTGATGAATAATAAATCCTTTAACAAAAAAAAAATGAGTGGTTTTAAGCTCCGGAAAATTTGCAAATATTATTCAATTAAAAGATAGTTTACTTTGTAAGGTTAATAAACAGTTTCCCTTAATAGCAGTACTAAGCTAAAATAACCTTTTATAATAAGGAAACTGAAACCTTTCTTTCTACTAATCTCATACTAAATGTATGGGAGTGTTTAATGTCAAAATTTTGGATACTTCTCGTTTGATTTTCAAAATATTATTGCTGGTATTTTACTGATTAGGTAACGTACTTTCGATATCAGTTTTTTTTTTATATACCTGTAATAGTTACGGAATAATCGCCTGGACACACTTAACGATTACACCCTGTATATCATGAAGGCACTTCGAAATAGCGCGGGACTAATATTACTAAAACGAATATATTTGATGCTATGTCAATCTCTTGTGTTATTGTATAACGACCTGGGGTGGCGCTGGAATAACAGTTGTCATACAGTTGGAACCTGCCCAGAGATCAGTCCAAGTTTGTACGGAACCCTCGGTGCGCGAGTCTGCCTCGCACTTGTCCGATTATTTTACATTCGTATGTCTGAAGTGATGAAAAATTGTAAAATCAAGGATCTTCCATTAAGTAAAATTAAGTTTGCCGTGGGAAATTACCTCTTAAGCCTTACCTATGAACAAGCAGAAAATATTTTAACGGTTAAAACGTCATAATACTAGTGAGGAGCTCATAATATATTGTTGATTAACGCATTCTAATTCGCAATCATATTGTGACATATACATACAATAAAATTAATAATAGATGTCCGTATCAGGCGCAAATCACATTTTGGCACACAGACGACGTATTATTGAGCTGCAATTAGCAAAAAACTTAACATGAAATTCGCTGCTTTTTTTGAACATTTACCTTAAACACAGCCACCGCTTACGCCGCGCGCACGAACACGCGAGGTGTAGCATGCTTACCCTCAACATATCTATTCACTCGAATCTTATAGTAACATGCAATTCGAATCTATTAATTACTTATATTTTATAGTTTTTAGAGATTGGATTGTATTTTTTTATTTACCGGCTTTTAGCTTCCTTAATTGTGTCGGGATCCTCGAAACTAATCATTTTATTGAGCACTAAGCTCCTGAGCAAAGTATCAAGATGGCTCTCTTTCTCTTCAGCATCCCATCCCAGCCGCCGGGTCACATTGGAAAACAGCTTGCGTCCATAATTCTTTAAAGGTTTATCGAGAGCTGTGTGAGAAAACAATGCGCTCAGTTTTGACAAACAGTTGGATATTGACGACCATACCGTAAAGTTAGTCTCGTTGCTGAAAGCTTCTATGAGTTTTAAAGTCTGAAAAGAAATAAATTTGTTTATTTTCATTTCATTATGTTGGCATATTGAATTAGATATACAGGGTTATTTGTAAAACAATTGCAGTGCTTTCAGGGATGGAAGTACTCGAGATTTCAGAGTTGATCCCATAATCCCAAGAATACTATCAAAAATAAACATTAAGTATACCTCAGCAGTGTGTGTGTGGCCAGCTTGCACTAGAGCGAAACAATCGTCGAGAAGACCGAGGCGGTCGAGCGGCGGCAGAGACCCGTCGCGAATAGCCGTCACCAGCTGCGCCAGCATTGAGGCTGGGTAACGCGTGCGGTAGTACCCCACCTATACATGTATATGTGTTAAATATTTCTCAATTTTAATGTTTTTTTTTTATGATTAATAATTGCAGTATGATCAATGTAATAATACTAGATGAAAACCTACCATGTGAAATATAACTCTTAATACACATGTAGGTACAAAATGTTGGTAGATAAGTATCGGTTCTCAAGGAATCTTAAAATTCGTATAGCATCGTTAATTGTGTTTAATAATAGTAGTTTATGATACTGTTACATAATAGGGGTTATTAACTACGAGTGTGAGTTTAAGTACCGAGCCGTAGGCGAGGTTCTTAATAGTATCACACGAGTTTTTAATACCTAATTATGAGCAGTATCATACAGTACTTTATCTAAAGTCATATAAATAATGTCATTTAAAAAAATTGAATTTCTATCAACTTTGCAAAAAAAAAAAAAATTGCTATTTTTGTGACATTTTTGGTCAAAATGATATGTGTAGGCAAAAACAATAAAATATAATCATATACTTAATCAAATCCGTGTTGCCAACTCCCAAAAATTCTCTTACCTCTAAAGTTCAAGTTACAAAATTTGTGACATTGTCATCGTCAAATTGAATTGATACTGATTGATTATACTATTGATAGGTCCAAAGTGTACTTTAATAGAAAAAAAGTTATTTTATAGCATTATCTTGGGAACAACAACTGTACTATAATGAATCATTATACACGGGTGTGCCTAAAGTGGCTCATTAAAGTACTGATTTTGATTTCATAATAAGAACATTACGATATGAGAGTAGATAAATACTATTTTCCGTATATAAATAGTACTCTGTTTCTGTAATCACTATGCAGTGGCAAAACTAAATAAACACTGAATAAGAAAAACCGGCCAAGTGCGTGTCAGGCCACGCATAGAAAAGGGTTCCGTAGTCACCCATAGTAGCACGTGGACATAGAATATCGTGTCCGATAGATAATAATTGTAATGATTTTATTTTACATGTTTACTTATTATTTCGTTATTATTGTACGAAGATTTCCTCTAGTTAGGCCTCTATAACTCCTGAACAATTCACTTGTGCAAAATACTACGTATAATCTATACTTCTATACTAATACTAATTACTAATATATGATATAATATAATAATAATATTATAAAGAGGAAAGATTTGATGGTTTGTTTGTATGTTTGCATTGAATAGGCTCCGAAACTACTGAACTGATTTGAAAAATTCTTTCACTAATAGGAAGCTACATTATTCCCGAAGGTTATAGGTTACTTTTTATCCCGGGAACGCGAGTGAAACCGCGCGGAACAGCTAGTATTCAATAAAACTCAAAATACACGATTTAATGAAAATAAAATAAAAACGCAACGTCACTTCGCAAGTTCCTACCAAAAAGTCCAAAATGTACATTTTATAATTTTATTACGAAAAGAACTTCAAAATGTCATCCGGTATCAGTGACGTTTCGCTAGAATTGTCAATATGGCGATTGTATTTATCTGTCAGCAGTCAGCACAATTAGAATTTAACAAAATACTCGACGATCCGAATTTTGCGGATATATGTTGTCAACTCGAAATCTTTATTTTTTTATGTTTTATTATTCAGGTAAGGTTTCGATCGAGTCTACCGTACCCCTTCACGAAATCATTTTATACCTAGTCAGGTCATAAGTATTGTCACACAGTAAAAACTTTTCTTTTAGAATGCTGGCAACAAAAAAGTTTATTGAATTCAAATTTCGAATTGTTCATGAAAATAAAAATGTATACTTTTTAGAATTTTACTCATTTTAAAATATGGAGTGGACGCTTATTTACAAAGAGCTTATTTATGTGGACAGTTATTGCGTTGCATCGTTGCGGTTACGCGCCAATTCAAATTTTTGACATACTGAAAAATTTGAATATAACCAAAAGATTCGTTTATCGTACCATCAAACGATACAATGAAGACTCTAGTGTAGATGACAGGTCAAGAAGTGGTCGCCCTCGGTCTGTTAGGACTCCAGCAGTGATAAAAGCTGTGAAGGTGCGAATTCAAAGAAATCCCAAACGTAAGCAGAAACTGTTGGCCCTTCAGGTGGGGTTAAGCAGAACCACGGTGAAAAGGGTGTAAATGAAGACTTTGGGCTTCGGCATATCGAAGAAAAACAGGACATCGTTTGAATGCTCGTCTAATGGACCTGAGACTGAAGAGATGCCGCGCTTTGTTGAAGCGGTACGCGGGAAAAAAATATCGGGAAATTCTTTTTTCGGATGAAAAAAAATATACCGTAGAAGAGAGCTACAACAAACAAAATGATAAGGTGTACGCACACAGTAGCGAAGAAGCGAGCAACCGTATTCCGCGTGTCCAACGAGGTCATTTTCCATCCTTGCTCATGGTATGGTTGGGAGTTTCTTTTTGGGGCTTAACAGAGGTACATTTTTGTGAGAAAGGTGTAAAAACGAATGCAGTTGTGTATCAAAATACAGTCCTGACGAACCTTGTGGCACTGGGTATTCCAACAAGATTCGGCGCCAGCTCATAGAGCGAAGAGCACACAAAACTGGCTGGCGGCGCGCGAAATCGACTTCATCCGGCACGAAGACTGGCCCTCCTCCAGTCCAGATTTGAATCCGTTAGATTACAAGATATGGCAACACTTGGAGGAAAAGGCGTGCTCAAAGCCTCATCCCAATTTGGAGTCACTCAAGACATCCTTGATTAAGGCAGCCGCCGATATTGACATGGACCTCGTTCGTGCTGCGATAGACGACTGGCCGCGCAGATTGAAGGCCTGTATTCAAAATCACGGAGGTCATTTTTAATAAACTTTAGTGTCATAAGAATCTATGTTTTGTTAAGTTCATTTTTGTATACATAATGAATTAACTTGTTTCAATTATTTTATATTAAACATAAGACAGAATTTATGACCTGACTAGGTATTATTTTGTTAAATTCTAATTGTGCTGACAGACAAATTAGTCGCCATATTGACGACTCTAGCGAAAAGTCATTGACACATTTTGAAGTTCTTTTCGTAATAAAATGTAGGTACATTTTGGACTTTTTGGTGGGAACTTGCGAAGTGACGTTGGGTTTTCATTTTAAAATCGCGTATTTTGAGTTTTATTGAATATTATAGTAGTATTTTGTCTAATAAAGATCAATACAAGTGCACCAGTGAAGTGGAACGAAATTATTACGTGTATGTATAGTAAGTAGGCTTTTCAAGTTGTCTTAAAAAGTCCGTGAAAATTTTTAGTAGAGCGACTACCATTGTACTAAAACCCTACACCTAATGAAACCTAACATAAACTGACTAACTACGTGACTGACTATGACTTGAAAATGATTTATTAACATGAATTCAACTTTACTTGACAAGAAATAAAAATACATGAAGAATATAAAATACAATGCTCAACTTGACACTGGCAAAATACACAAAGTGTGATGCCAAAACGAAAGTCGAAAGAAAAGTAAATTTTTCAGTGTTCATTTTGTTTTGCATAGTGATCACAGAGTACTTTTTATATACGGTAAATATTATTTGTTACACAATGAACGATGCTATACGAATCTGCCTTGCTTTGCCTTTAATATTCCTTGAGAACCGATAACTACAGAAATATCTGTCAACATTTTGTCCCTACATGTGAATTAAGAGTCATATTTCAACCGAGCGAAGCCGGGTTTTCATCTAGTAGATAAATAAAATGGGACAACATTCTGAAATGTGTGCGGATAAAGAATGGGATTAGAATTGGCGGCTCAAAGAGCCCGTACCACCACACGTAAAAAATGCTTCATCTAAGGCCATACGGGCCGTCAGCATACTACTAACGTTAGTACGGTATAAAATAACGCATACTAGTACGGTATAAAATAACGTAACGATATCTTTCGCTAATAATAATAACGTTATAACGGTACACTTAAATATATTTTTTTTAATAGGAATAACGTTATTTTATTAGAATACTAATTTTATATGTTATCTACGAAAATTTCTAGAGTTGTAAAAAAATATACAAGATAATCATAATATTGCTAAAAGTGACAGAGCGGCAACATGAATATCGTTACTTTTTTTGCGGTCCATACCGGCACGTGAGTACAGGCAGCGATATTGTGCGAGCGAGAAGTAAAGCGGTGGTGCCTTCGTTGTTGCAAACTCTGGCTTTTTTATAATCGCTCCCATTCATACAGTTTTAATAAATTCTTTGACTAAGTTCTAAATTTAAAGCATCACTCCCATCAGGTTAGGTGGCCTTGGTATCGGTACCGCATCAAGTGTCGCTCTTCCAGCCTTTCTATCTTCCATTCACAGCACCCTGGCACTCATCACTAACACCTTTAACTGATTTTTGTGTCAGTGGCCAGGCGGAGGCTATGTCTTGCTGGATTTCCACAAATCCTGAAGAAGTCATTCTAGCAGACCCAAGGTCGCAGAAGGAATGGGTTACCCATCAACTTAACTCATCTTCTGCTTGCCTCCACACATGTCTGTTTCCTGAGTCTGGGTGTAATTATCTATACATATAATTATGTATTTATAAAAAAAGTAGTATATGTAGTATATCAGTTACCTGGTTTCCATAGTACAAGCTCCTCTTAATTCAGGGAACAGATAACCGTGTGTGAAAAAAGTCCCACGATATTTATTTAAAAATTGGTAAAGGTAAAGAAACTTACTGTGCCAGGATTGAGTTTAACCCAGGAACTCTCAGCAACATCCTTTAGTACCACCTCTTGTGTTCGCTTTTCTAATACGGTACTGAGAGCAACCTGAAGAGAAGTTATCTTATTAGTTCCAACCAATATGACAGTCTACACATAAACCCAAACATAAATAGAAAATTACAAATTGTGTAGATCTACTTCTAAAGATAAATGAAATTGTTTTTACATAGGTATTCTCCTTCTGAGCTTCGATAACGTTAGGGGAAGTAGTTAACTTCCTAATAACACGACAATCACAATCTTCTTTTGCACATTGCTCATCTGATAATTTTTGATGTAACTGTTCCAGCAACAAAAGATTGATTTGTTAGTGAAAATACAATATTGATTGATATTATCATCAATATTAAGGAAATGTTATAGAAATTGGGTCAAAGTCAATCATATCTCTAAATGCAACGGAAGGTTGATTAGATAGCTGTTACAAGAAAATTATTGATACCTATTTGAATATTGATAATAATATTTTTAATACCCTTGTATAATTATGTGTAATTAAATACCTTTGAAGGCTGTTCCTGTGTAGAGATAGTAATAGGCACCATCCAAAGCGTATCACCGCCCTGACTCCCATCTGCACAAAACTTTTGCTGAGTCAACTTGAGAAGTCGATCAGGGCCTTTTTGTTCTGAGCTGACCTAGAATTTTTTTTGTTGCTCATTATGATGTGTAATAGACATGTCAATATAGAAAATAATCTTGATGAAAAATGGTGTAGACAAACTATCAAACTTCTTTACTCCTAGTCCTCAACAGGGTCTGCTGTTCCGCGGACAAGTGCGACACGATCGCTCTTATATGTATAATGTTCTTTTTACAGATATTTTTATATCACAAAGTCAGCAAAAACCATACGTAGCTTCGAAAGTAACCGGTTTTCTATGGAGGCTATCAATTCCCGAGGTGTCTCATACCAATAACTAAAAGTATTATTTAAGTGTTCTGAGAAGGGTCGGTAAGGCCGCCAGACGAGCCTTCACATTTATAGCTCACAAAATGTGTGATGTGATTATTTTTTTGTGAAGATTCTAAGATACATAATGTATTCTACCTACATACGTCATTGGTTTAAAAAGACAAATAGAGGCAATATTTGATACCCATGCAATAAGTTCATATCATAAAACAGTTTAAAGTAACATAATGTAGGTATTCTGTTTTTTACAAACTACACAAAAATCTAATTTTATCTCTTTCCAACTAAAAAAAAAAAGATACAAGTATTAGTATGAGATGCGGCCGCAAAAATCTGCAGCTATTGTTTTTTTGATAAAACTTATTTATTATGAAAGATTATAAATATATTGTTGTTTGCCTATTGTTTATAAATCTATGACATGTAGGTACAAAATGTTGATATATTTCTGTAGTTATCGGTTCTCAAGGAATATTAAAGGCAAAGCAAGGCATAGTTTTGAATAAATACTATTTTCCGTATATAAAAAGTACTCTGTGATCACTATGCAAAACTAAATGAACATGAAAAATGTACATTTCTTTCGACTTTCGTTTTGACATCACACTTTGTGTATTTTGCCAGTGTCAAGTTGAGCATTGTATTTTATATTCTTCATGTATTTTTATTTCTTGTCAAGTTGAATTAAAGTTAATAAATCATTTTCAAGTCATAGTCAGTCACGTAGTTAGTCAGTTTATGTTAGGTCTCATTAGGTGTTAGGGTTTTAGTACAATGGTGGTCGCTCTACTAAAAAAATTCACGGACTTTTTGAGACAACTTGAAAAGCCTAATCATTTCGTTTCACTTCACTTTATTGGACAAAATACTACCGATAATATTCAATAAAACCCAAAATACACAATTTCATGAAAATAAAATGAAAACGTAACGTCCCTTCGCAAGTTCCCACCAAAAAGTCCAAAATAGGTTAGGTACATATATTATTTTTAAATCTCATCCGGTGTCAGTGACGTTTCTCTAGAATGGTCAATATGGAGACTGTAATTTGTCTATCAGAAGTCAGCACCATTAGAAATTAACAAAATACTCCACGACTTTTTCGCGGGAACTTGCGAAGTGACGTTGCGTTTTCGTTTTATTTTCATAAAATCGTGTATTTTGAGTTTTATTGAATATAATCGGTGGTATTTTGTCCAATAAAGATCAATACAAGTGCACCAGTGAAGTGAAATGAAATGATTACGTGTATAGTGGCTGTTCAAGTTGTCTCAAGAAGTCCATGAAAAGTTTTAGTAGAACGGCTACCATTGTACTAAAACCTAACTAAACTGACTGACTCTGACTCGAAAGGGATTTGACATGACTTGGACTTTGAAACTTGACGAGAATTTAATACATGAAGAATATAAAAATGCCTGCATTGCTCAACTTGACACTGGCAAAATACACGAAGTGTGATGCCAAAATTAAAAAAAAAAAAATACTCCACAATCCGAATTTTGCGGATATATGTTATCGACTCGAAACCTTTATTTTTTTATGTTTTGTTACTCAGGTAAGGTTTCGATCGAGTCTACCGTACCCCTTCACGAGATTTTTAATATAGATTTAAAGTTATTGTTTCTACACTATAACATTATGGTTGCTTGTAAAATAATCGCCGCAAGTGGAGGTTGCCATCATATCAGGTTATATCTCCTATACTTTTTTCAATAATGTTAGTAAAAAAAGAGATGTAATATGATTAAAATTATGAAGTTTAGATTGTAAATAACACAATCAAAATATAATAAAAAATATTAAATACAATTTAGAATGCACTGCACGTCAAAAGGATCATGTTTTTTTAGGGTACTGGAACTCAAAAGAAGAAACGGAACCCTTATAAATTCAAAAGTGTCTTTATTAAATGAACTAATTGCAAGTATTTTTAAGCGTCAAATATGTAAATATAAAAAATATGTATATAAAAAAACTATAATAGTAGTTTATGATACTGTTGCATAATAGGGGTTATTAACTACGAGTGTGAGTTTAAGTACCGAGCCGTAGGCGAAGTTCTTAATAGTATCACACGAGTTTTTAATACCTAATTATGTGCAGTATCATACAGTACTTTATCTAAAGTCATATAAATAATGTCATTTAAAAAAAATGAATTTCTACCAAATTTGCAAAAAAAAAAAAAAACTTTTATTGTGACACTTTTGGTCAAAATGATATATGTAAGCAAAAACAATAAAATAAACAGACACAATAATCATTTACCTAATCAAATCCGTGTTGCCCACTCCCAAAAATTCTTACCTCTAAATTTCAAGTCAACAAATTAGTCACATTGTCATCGTCAAATTGAATTGATACTGATAGATTATACTATTGATAGGTCCAAAGTGTACTTTAATAGAAAAAAAGTTATTTTATAGCATTATCTTGGGAACACAACTGTACTATAATGAATCATTATACACGGGTGTGCCTAAAGTGGGTCATTAAAGTACTGATTTTGATTTCATAATAAGAACATTACGATATGAGAGTAGATAAAAAATAAAATATAACAATATGATAATAATAATAACAACATTTATAATAATAGTAAACAGCATGTGAAGCGAGCAACTCATAGAAATGCGTTCTTGTCCTCTATAAAATCAGAAACTTTATCTTTAATTAGCTTTTTAAATTTTAACACGGACAATTCTTGAATTTCTTTGGGTACTTTGTTAAAGAAGCGTATACATTACCCCTTAAAAGAATCCCTAACTTTGCTCAAACGAGTTAAAGGTATAGCAAGTTTATCCCTATTTCTAGTGTTTAAACTATGAGTGTCGCTATTTTTGGGAAAGTTATGAATGTTTTTCCGAACATAAATTAAGTTTTCATATATGTACTGTGACGACACTGTCATTATATTTATAGTTTTAAATTTATTTCTTAGGGAGTCTCTGGGACTTAAATTATATATAGCGCGAATAGCCCTCTTCTGCAGAATAAAGATTCTATTGATGTCGGCACCGCTACCCCAAAGGAGGATGCCGTAAGACATCAAACTATGAAAGTAACTGAAGTATACTAATTTTGCCGTTAGTTCATCAGTGAGAGAACTTTTATAGGATCACTTGCTTGTCTCTCTGTCTGTCCCAAAAAAACTGGACTAGATTGAGTTGAAATTTGGTACCCTACGCGCTACTACAAGTAAGAAGTAATGCAGTTGGCTGCAATATTGTAACCATTTTATTAAATCTATTGTTTTTGTATTTTGTAGCTGTTTTATGTCCCTAAATAAATAAAGAAATGATCATAGATGCGAATCTCGACGAGAAGGCAGAAGTATAATTATTTGTTTACCTACTTAAAATTAAAATATATTATTTATAATTAATTTCATTGTGACTTGATTAATATTTAAAAACCATGATATTTTCCAACCCTGGCGTTAATACAATATCTCAATTAAATTCAATTCAGTAGTCAAATAATTGTAACATACAAACCTCTACAACTGGAAAACCCATTTGCTTTGTCCAAGTAGACATAACAGCCCCCACAGGCTTATTAGATGCTTCTTCTAATGCTGCCCATAAGTCTTCTGTGAATGTATTTTTATACTGGAATATAAATAATGACAAATATAAAACATATTCTTACTTAAATTTATTATATACAGTAGAAAATTTATTATATACAGTAGAACGTCGATTATCCGAACTAATTGGGGGACTAGAGTGTTCGGAAATCCGGTATTTTCGGATAATCGAACTGTACCGGAAATTTGACGGCCCTCCAAGTTTTTCGTTAAGTTGAACTGCTTTTTCACACAGAATTGGGCCAGAAATAGGTTCTCACACCAACTTGCTATTCATTAGATAACTTGGTTGCTGATTAGCCTTCCTCTAACCGTTTATTAATCTCGTATTTATCTATCATAGAAAGGACAACACGTTTACGTTTAGGCATTGTTTACTTTCACGCGGCAAAATTTCGTTTAACGACTAGCGGTTACGACGAGTTACCGAATGAACAAGTGTACGAGTTGACTGCGGGCGTTACTACGGTTCGGATAAGCGGTCGTTCGGTTGAGCGACGATCGGATAATCGACGTTCCACTTTATTATTAATACAATTAGAACCTTGAAATGATATACAATATGTATAATATACCTGATGCCTGGTGAGGTAAATGTTCATGCCTTTACGGAAATCATCATCACCAATGTATTTATGTAACATGCGTATCACAGATGCACCCTTATTGTAAGATATATCATCAAATATCTCATCTATCTCAGAAGGGTGACCAACTGGCACTTCTATAGGATGAGAATTCTTCAAGCAATCCAATTCTAGTGCCCTAAAAATATACGATTTCATTACCAACACATATTGTAGAAAAATGATTAGTCATGATTGCAAATTGCATGAAGGAATGCATATAATGGAATGGTATTGTTTACCTATGTTGTCGGTGAATGACCTTCATGTGCTTAGCTGGCAACATGCCACATAAATATATTTTTTATTTGCAAAGTCATTGAATTAACTCTTTTGAAAAAGATACTTTGTTTAAGATTTATAAGCAAATAATGTAGGTATTCAAATTCAAATGTGAAAGTTGGCTTAGATGTTGTGATGTAGATTTAGGAAGGGATTTTTTCCGAATTGTAATTGTAATGTCAGCAGCGGTGGAAATGGGTCCTTTGTGCGATTTTAATAATCTTTATGTCTCAAGAACAGTTAGGCCTAGATGTCTGAATTTTTACTTTGCTTTGTTTCTGATAAACTATAACTTTGTGATTTTAAATACTAAAAACTAAAAATGTATAGTGTGGGTAGTTCAATATATTGCTAAAATGCAATCTCAGGAACCCTATTACTGAGACTCCGCTGGCTGTCCATCTGTCCTAATCAATCACTCTATCTCATGAACCGTAATAGGTAGACAGTTGAATTTTTCACAGAATATGTATTACTGTTACCGCTATAACAACAAAATTATTAAAAATAAAGTAAAAAAATTAAAGGTGGATTTTTATATGGGGTGAGGGCATACAAAAATCGAGATTATTTAAACTTTATTTCCTCGATTTTAATAATAAAATACATAGTGTTTAACCTTGTACGTTGGTATGGAACCCTTCATGTGCAAGTCTTACTCATACTAGGCAGATTTTTTTTAAATGTAACTTCCAGTAGTTAGATGTTAAAACTAAACAGGGCTCCATTGCATTAGCATATAAGCCGGAACAACAATACATGCCCTTGGATATTTATATGAATCCTCTGAATTTAGAAGCACTTTTCAAAGATAGGTATCCACCTATCTTTGAAAAGTGCTTCTAAATCTGTACTCTAGTTATGAGAATACTAACAGACCAATTAAACTACTTAATTGGTTAGTTAAATAAACAAAAGGGTTTTCATGAACTCTAATGCGGGTGAAATGCCAGGCGAAAGCTGTTGTTATATAAAATATATTAAATAAACATACCTGATATAGTTCTCAGTTACAAATTGTGTCCAAATATCATATTCTGGGAACAAATGGTTGACACAAAGAAACTCCACAAATGATGCATAGCCCTCATTTAACCAAAGGTGGGTCCACCACTCCATGGTAACAAGGTTCCCAAACCACTGGTGTGCAAGTTCATGGCCCACTACTAACGCTATCCATTGCCTCCTCACTGCTGAAGTATGCTCTTCATCTACTAAGAGACAAGTTTCTCTATATGTGACTAGTCCCCAATTTTCCATAGCTCCAGCAGAGAAATCAGCAATAGCAATCAAGTCAATCTTTGGTAATGGATAAGCTATATCAAAGTATTCTTTGTAGTATGGCAGGACTCGTGCAGCTACCTCTAAAGCAAATAATCCTTGTTTACTCTTTCCTACAGGTGTATAGACACGGACTAATACACCATCACGGGATTTTTTCTCCACATAGTCATATTCCCCCACAACCACAGCCACTAAGTATGTAGACATTACAGGAGTTGTATGAAACCTCAATATTTTTTTACTTTCATTAAGTTTTTCCTCTTTAACTGGCATATTGGATAGAGCAACTCGGTCCGCTGGAACCTCCAGCGTGATATCAAATGTGGCCTTTATAGCAGGTTCGTCCCAGCATGGGAAACAACGACGAGCATCTGTCGCTTCAAACTGGGTGACAGCAGCGTAGCGCTCATCTCCGGCGGGAGTCAAGTACTTGCTGCGATAGAGCCCTTTCATCTTGTCGTTGATCTCCCCAGTGAACTCGCATAGCAGAGTCGCTTCACCCTCTGGGAGCAGCTCCTCAAACGTGATGGTCACTGTCTCGTCCGCCACGTTCAGTCTCACCTCCTTTGGATTTAATATCGAATCCGATCCTCCATCCTTGTACCGAAGTTTTACACTCGTCAAGTCGAGATCTAGACTGTTCAAAACTATTTCTTTAGTAGAATTCACGATCTGAAAGGTAAGTTTATCCAGTAAAATGCGGCACATGGAAACGAATTATTAGCAAAAGCGATGATGAAATATCCTCTTACCGATACTTTCACTGCTGTTCTTCCCGTGAATGTAAATTTGTCGAGATTAGGAACCAATTCAAGATCGTAGTGTTTAGGTACGATATTTTTGGGAAGTCGCTGAAACGGTTTGTTTTCTGGCATTGTCACTTTTTCTTTCAAGAACGCGAATGTAGGACGCACTGCAGAGAAATACCGTAATGACCGAGTGACAGAGTGAACTCGCACTCCAACAGCGCTACTGATACGTACCCCCCTCGCACCTCTCAGTCCCCACTCCGTTGTCGCCGTATAACGGTATTCGCTACGTAAGGACTTGCAATGGCGACCGCAATTTGAATAATGTTCAAATGAATTACGTATAACGCGAAGCAGTTGTAGCGTCATGGAAAACAGTTAACTCTGACGGGTGGTCCTCTGTTTGTCTGGTCAGACGCTAGCAAAAAGTGAAAGTTGCAGTTTTGTTTTACTTTCCATTAGCGTGACCACTTTATTTCTGCGAATCTACTAAAAACATCGACAAATTCTACTAATAAAATTTTTAATTCTACTAAATATCTGCCCTCCGTCCGTACGTTGTAACGACTGTATACTTTTGAACTGGGAGGAAATGAGATGTCAAGACAGACTATCTGTAGTTTTTGTCTCGTTCAGAATACGGGGTAAGGATTGTCAAATATTTGTCATGCTCCTAATTTGGAGATAAACAAAAAACAGAGAATTTGTGCTAACTGAATTTAGGCCATACAAGTCCTTTTTTCATTGTGATTAAAGAGTATTTGCGTAAAACATTGATAAGGTAATACATGATGGTGCATTGTTATATTAAGGGGGATGTTCCAAAAAGCCCACGAAATTCAAATTTTATTAGGTTTTTTCAAATTGCAGCTCAGTAATAGGTCATATTTTATTTGTCAAAATGTGATTCGCGACCGAAAACAGAGTATAGAACTTTCCTTTATGTTCGCGACATTTAAATATGGCTATAGATCTATCAATGTATTCATTTTGCATTCAAAATATTATAGAACTGTACATTGGTAGGAACCAATGTATGGATTTAAATAGTTTAAAAAGCATATTGTATACATACAGTAATAAATTGGCATATTTATTAGGCGCATAAAACATTTTGACAAATATACGACCTATTGAAATTCAAATTTTATCACGTTTTTTGCTAATTGTAGCTCTGTAAGTTATCAACATGTTATTTGCGAGAAGAATGTTAGTATATTTACTGATTAATAACAAAAGAAAGTCAGCCACGACAGCTGATCCTCTTATAACAAGGAACGATTTTAAAAGAGGATCAGCTGTCGTGGCCGACTTGAGTTAGAGAATGAGCTATATATACCCCTATACATATACGAAAGTAGTTTTACCATACAAAAAGTTTTACTCGATATTTGGCAAATTATTGTTCTAAGAAAAACCTAATTTTACATAATTAGAAACTATAGTAGAATTATAAGTATTTTCACATCCAGAATTATGAATAATTTTACTCTATTAATTTATTTTTGTTTCGTAGTTTTTTGTATCCAACATTTGTTTACATAAACTAAATGACAAAAAAAAAACATGTTATTAGTATAACAATAAGTTGGTTTCATATTATAGTTTTTTTTATCAATGATAAATTATAATTTCAAAAGTTATGATTACATTAATTTATTACAAAAATAAGTACGTGGGTCGCTTCCCATCCAAAACATTCACTTGTGTGCACGAACATGTTAGTTTGTGCTAAGTCTGGATGTAATAATAATCTATACATAAGTATAAGGATGTATTTACAATAAAAGTAGTATAATCAGTTATTTAGTCTACATAGTATAAGCTCTACTTAGTATGGGATAAATCGTCGAATGCCGAGATGAAGGTCGCGGGTTTGAATCCTACCCTGAACTTGAGCTTTCACTGAAGAAAAACATAGCCAGGAAACCATAGCATGGTAGTAGGGTACTTTTTAATACCCGCCTTGCTGGCTGCCACATTCAAATTGAAAATTTGTCGCCAAGTACTTTCTGGTGTGTTCCGACAGCTGCACTTGAGATTCAGTTCCCTTCTGGCTTCATTTGCTTACTACCATCGGCCACATCATCACTGACCACGGTGCGATTTTTTTTCAATACCGCCGTTAATCACCGCATCCCTCTTATAGTGAAAGCCGCAACGTACACGCCCTCCCGTATACTCCGTATCCTTAGACCAAGGCAAGCCCTCAGCGAGCCGAATGACCCCATAACATTAGCTCAGATCGAAGCTGACGAAGCCCGTAAAAGTACACAACCCACTACACAAAACCGATTACGCTACCGTCCTCGACGGCGAGGACCGCCGCGACGTCCCACTCAGTCTCGTCCCGTTCAAGCGGCCCGAGCTGCCATTAGTAATCCGACCGCCCCCAATTAGTCGTAACTCGTACAAAGTCCTCTTCTTCCCCCGGTAACGCCCTGAGCCGAGGTTCGTACCCAGAAAAAAGAAATTTGATTATTTATTGTAAATTTTATATTGTACTAATACAATATATTTAAGTACTAATAATATGTATTATTTAATTACTACCTAAGGTATACGTGTAGGCACTCATTTTAAGCTGCAAATATAAATAATATGAAAATTAATTTCTTGAATAAATAAATGATAATTGATTTAAATTTCATTTTTAATAATTCTCATTTAATAAATCGCATTTATTAATCATCTAATGAACGAAATGACCTTGAAATGTCATTATTTGCTTCGCGCAACGACGCGCAACCTTGAAAAAACCGACACTCGATGCGAAACAAAAAATGGTAGCGCTCTGTCTCGTTTCTTTTTATTTTATTTTTTTATTTATTAGGAACAACAAACAATTATACTTAAAAAATACTATTAAAGGCTGCATTCCGAATGATGATGATATCGATAATTATCGATGTGAGCGCGCTAAAACGCGTACCGAATCACTTTTAGCGCGATAACGAAGCCTCGCGAAACGTCATCGGTGACGTCATTACATGCGCCCTATTGCGATTACGACGACCATGGTCCAAACGTTATCGCCGTGAGCGTGGCTGTCAAAAGTGACACTTGTGTTGTGTTTTTGTTTTGACAAAGGTTTTTATGTGAGAATAACAAATAAAAATACACTGTATTCAAGTTAGGGAGTCTAATAATTGAAGTTAGGGAGTACCAACGCGTTGATCATCAATTTTGTAATCCCTTTTTCGAATGTTTTTGTTCTAAATACTGTCAGCGCGTTCACAAGCGTTCCGAATCATTGACAGTTCACAGCTCTTCTAGATGTGATATTCGTATCGGAACGCAAATTATCGATGTGAGCGCTAAGATCGATTATGGCATGTTTCGGAATGTACCCTAAGTCTAAACAGTCTTATTTCTATAAGTATAATCAGCCCCGTTGTCCACGTATTGGATACTTTCTTGTCGTGTATCCACAATAAGCTTTTCTCATTCTTGTGTGAGTGAGTCCGAAGATATCCCAATGTCTATTCTATACTCTGTCTACGTCTTTTAAAATCTTTCCTATATGTCCTTAGAATTTATGTCGGATAGTGAATGCTCTGTCAAAACCATCCAATCCATAGACTTATGACATTTGTCAAAGTCAACAAAAAATTGCTTGCTAACCTTCTTTCTTTCTCTTTGAATGAAAAATTGTGGATTTATTAGGGAAATAGTGCATCTTCTAATTGAATTCTAGTAATTGTATGTTTTATTGCAGGAATCGAAAATATTTATTGCGTAGTTTATGCTGGCACATTAAAACCTCAACGAAGTACTTTTTTCAGAAGATTGTGCGCGCCGGTGAAACTGTAATCATGGCGAATCCGTCATCAGGCGTTGGTAAGATTATTTTTATCTGATTTTGAGATCTAGTCTAAAACAGGAAAGTATTGAAAAATATGTGTTATAAATACGTGGTGTCAATTAATCCTTTTTATAACATTTAAGTGGTGCCTCGGAACTTTCGTCTCCTAGAAGAACTTGAGCAAGGCCAAAAGGGAGTGGGCGATGGAACGATCTCTTGGGGGCTTGAGAGTGATGATGACATGACCCTCACACACTGGACTGGCATGATTATTGGCCCACCTAGGGTATTTATACTTTAAAATTGGATTTATTTTATTCTATTATTGAGTGCATAAACCTCATATTATAATTTTTTGCAGACTCCATATGAAAATAGGATGTATTCACTTAAAATTGAGTGTGGCACTCGATACCCTGATGATCCTCCTACTGCTCGGTTTATATCTAGAATCAATATGAACTGTGTCAACAGTCAGACAGGACTTGTGAGTATACTATAAACTCTGTTGAAGAACACTTAATTATAGTCAAGTCCTTATCAACTCATGTTTTGCAAAATATGTATAGGTGGACAATAGGCAAGTCCCAATCCTCGCTAGATGGCAACGTGACTACACTATCAAGACAGTCCTCCAAGAGCTGAGACGTCTTATGACCCTCAAGGAGAACATGAAGCTTTCACAGCCTCCAGAGGGAAGCACTTTCTAGTTCTGCTCTCATTATAAAATGTCTCAATAGACCCAATCTACTCTGATCCACTTTTCAATGCTGCACTTCATTTTAATAAGAATATATCTGTAACTTAATTTTTGTACATGGTGAAAGACTACATAAGCACATATTATTTTTCTTCTTTACTTAACTAAGTAATGATATGCTTACGTGTGTTTTAGACTTGTGTAAGCATTTATTTAACTGCAAGTCAATTTTATCTGTTTGCAAGAATACATTTTGATTTCATGGTAGATTGGGCAGTTAAGTAAAAATCCTTTTAAAATGGCTCTTAATTACCCACTTAGGGGGTAACACCCATTTATTTATCATATTACCTAAATTATTGTGGCCTTTTTAAAAAGTTAAACTTGCTTTTGGTATTATTAAGGCTAGTTTACTGACATCTTGATTTTAGGTAAGTCATTTATATGCCTTGCCTTACAAATAACTAGCATTTGTGAGCAGTTCAAAGCTTGTTAACACTATCTAGGTGTAGTTGTTTATAAGTAAAGGCATATTGTATTTTGTAAACTATATCTCAAACTACATCTGATCTGTAAGGGTTAAATTCTTTTTCTATGATCTTGATCTTAGTACTCAATTCGACGTGACAGAAAATTGATTAATATTTCTTATAATGTGTAAAATAAATAAAATGTTGTTTCTTAGTCACATAAGAAAAAGTCCTACTGGTTCATTTTTAAGCTTTGCATCATATTTAAATATTTGAGATGAATGCATTTAATGCAATATTAGCACGGCTACACTCTTGTTATGTAGCCATTTGATTTGGAATATATACATACACAACATTAGCTCCCATGTATACACTACGCATGAATTTAATCTTAAAAACCAAATGCTAAGTCAAATTGTTTTATAACAATTAAATACTTTACTTTTACCAATGTATAACTAGCAAAGGTAAATAAATCAAATAATACTGTCATAAAATTTTATTTGTTTTCTTTCGAAACATGCTAATAAAGTATCCACGTTCCACTCCCTTCCTTCTTGGGTTTTACCGGCAGTGTTGATGATTTATAATTATCCTATTTTATTTAAAGCAAATAATGGTATAACCTGGGCATCATATTCATAATTTTGATGTGTGGCCCTTCCTGGCAGTGCCAATTCAAAAGTAATAAGTGTTTTTAGTGTGGCAGGGCCACCTCATATCTCAAGAACTAGAGCACTTAGCGAAGATCTGTTTGCTTCCAGGATTATTCCCTAATTTGTCCAATTTTGTCACCAAATCCCAGATTTTCGATTTCGAATCTGATATTCGAGGACAAAATTGAACAAATTAATGACAAATTCTGGAAGCAAACAGATCTTCGCTAGGTGTTCTAGATCTTGAGATATGATACTAAACACCCTTATAAACTTTTGAACCAGGGCGTGATAAAATCTGATATTCGAGGACAAAATTAATGACAAATTCAGGAAGCAAACAGATCT
The DNA here is from genome assembly GCA_963555595.1 of Tethea ocularis. Classification (NCBI taxonomy): domain Eukaryota; kingdom Metazoa; phylum Arthropoda; class Insecta; order Lepidoptera; family Drepanidae; genus Tethea; species Tethea ocularis. The sequence goes on along the minus strand of OY741963.1, from coordinate 5,171,101 downwards.
TCGCTAGGTGCTCTAGTTCTTCAAATACGAGGTGGCTAAAAACCCTTATAACTCTTGAACCAGGACGCGACAAAATCTGATATTCGAGGACAAAATAGCGACAGATTTGGAATTCAGATCCGTGATGGTGGCTCTGCCAGGAAGTGTCACACACCCTATGCGAGCTTCTATAACTGCGCCCTTTTTGTTTTTTAGATAATATAGGTGCCCTAGCTAGAACAATGCTATTGGTTGGAGAGCGCACTGTAGTAAACCCTACCTCATTAGGTAACAACATGGGACTAGTTTCTGGTGGTGTATAGTAAAAAAATACTCTTAAAAAAACAGGGTTGCGTGGGCGCAACCTGGAGGGTTTCGAGGAATGGGCAGTTAAGAGGTCCCTTTTTTTGGTGCATTTTACCTCATCGAGTAACAACTTGAGACCTAGCCCGTTCGATAGAAGTCATCGAAAAACGTATAAAAAAAGTTGGTTGCCTCATCCTATCCTGGCACTTTCTGAAATCGGCCAGATTTTAGGGTGCTGAAAAATGACCGATTTAACCTCATCGAGTAACAAGATGCCACTAATGCCATTCGATAGCTTAGATAAGCCCGATGATAAAAATATAAGGTTGCGTGACCTCAGCCTGGAGGATTTCCTAGTCGGCCAGGTTTTATGTCGGATTTACGAAGGCAAAATTTAAGGAAATCGTCTATAAAACAATGAATTTGACATAATTTCAATGTTTTAACTGTATGAGATGGCTATGATACATATTTGAGTTCATACAAAATCGGTCAAGTGTGTGTCGGACCACGCATCCCATAAAATTTCATATTTTACAGATTTTTTAATGCTTTAAAATTAGCGACCCTACCTCTTCGAGTTACAAGATGTCAATAATGCCATCCGATAGCTTAGATAACCCCCATTATAAAAATATAACGTTGTCTGCCCTCATCCTGAAGGATTTCCTAGTCGGCCAGGTTTTATGTCGGATTTACTAAGGCAAAATATATGGAAGAAAAGGAATTAATTTCACATTATTTCAATGGTTTAAATTAATGACGATTGTTTTGATACTTATTTGAGTTTATAAAAATGCTGTCAAGTGTGTGTCGGACCACGCATCCCATAAAATTTCATATTTTACAGATTTTTGAATGCTTTAAAATGAGCGATCCTACCTCTTCGAGTTACAAGATGTCAATAATGCCATCCGATAGCTTAGATAACCGCGATTATAAAAATATAACGTTGTCTGCCCTCACCCTGAAGGATTTCCTAGTCAGCCAGGTTTATGTTGGATTTACTAAGGCAAAATATATGATGCAATGCAATTAATTTCACATTATTTTAATGGTTTAACTTAATGACGATTGTTTTGATACTTATTTGAGTTTACAAAAATGCTGTCAAGTGTGTGTCGGACCACGCATCCCATAAAATTTCATATTTTACAGATTTTTGAATACTTTAAAATGAGCGATCCTACCTCTTCAAGTTACAAGATGTCAATAATGCCATCCGATAGCTTAGATAACCCCGATTATAAAAATATAACGTTGTCTGCCCTCACCCTGAAGGATTTCCTAGTCAGCCAGGTTTTATGTTGGATTTACTAAGGCAAAATATATGATGCAATGCAATTAATTTCACATTATTTTAATGGTTTAACTTAATGACGATTGTTTTGATACTTATTTGAGTTTATAAAAATGCTGTCAAGTGTGTGTCGGACCACGCATCCCATAAAATTTCATATTTTACAGATTTTTGAATACTTTAAAATGAGCGATACTACCTCTTCGAGTTACAAGATGTCAATAATGCCATCCGATAGCTTAGATAACCCCGATTATAAAAATATAACGTTGTCTACCCTCACCCTGAAGGATTTCCTAGTCGGTCAGGTTTTATGTTGGATTTACTAAGGCAAAATATATGATGCAATGCAATTAATTTCACATTATTTTAATGGTTTAACTTAATGACGATTGTTTTGATACTTATTTGAGTTTATAAAAATGCTGTCAAGTGTGTGTCGGACCACGCATCCCATAAAACTATATATTTTACAGATTTTTGAATGCTTTAAAATGAGCGATCCTACCTCTTCGAGTTACAAGATGTCAATAATGCCATCCGATAGCTTAGATAACCCCGATTATAAAAATATAACGTTGTCTGCCCTCACTCTGAAGGATTTCCTAGTCAGCCAGGTTTTATGTTGGATTTACTAAGGCAAAATATATGATGAATTGCAATTAATTTCACATTATTTTAATGGTTTAACTTAATGACGATTGTTTTGATACTTATTTGAGTTTATAAAAATGCTGTCAAGTGTGTGTCCGACCACGCATCCCATAAAATTTCATATTTTACAGATTTTTGAATACTTTAAAATGAGCGATCCTACCTCTTCGAGTTACAAGATGTCAATAATGCCATCCGATAGCTTAGATAACCCCGATTATAAAAATATAACGTTGTCTGCCCTCACCCTGAAGGATTTCCTAGTCAGCCAGGTTTTATGTTGGATTTACTAAGGAAAAATATATGATGCAATGCAATTAATTTCACATTATTTTAATGGTTTAACTTAATGACGATTGTTTTGATACTTATTTGAGTTTATAAAAATGCTGTCAAGTGTGTGTCGGACCACGCATCCCATAAAATTTCATATTTTACAGATTTTTGGTCGAAGTAGAATAATCGTACTATTTTCAGTTTCATCAATAGCCACATCCAAGTTAAATGATTGATGATTATTTTTCATGTTTATTCCGAGAATAACTAAATACAACTGTAAATATTATTAAATTTACAACGTTTAATTCTAGATGATAGTATTCTGGCTGAAAATAAACTTTTTCATTATCCGTCACATTCAATAACTATACTTCCAAAATCTTCGAAATATTGTAGATTGTAGAGTTCTCGGCCAAGCATAGCATAGAGTTTAGTATTTTAATCACAGTTTATTTACCCAATATAGTTTAAATTAAAGTCCCTAAATTTACAAATTTGTCCGGTGAGGATGAAGCAGCCATCAGACGCTATCTATAATATATAACTTTAGTCCTTTCCAAAAAAAAATCCTTACAAACGTTTATATCTACATATCTTCTGACTAACTGATTTATTAACGGAGAGCCTAAACCACTGGGGCTATAAACTTGCGGCTTTTTATTCGTAAAAAAGTTACCAAACGTTGATTAGTTAAAATTCCGTAGTCTTTATCTTTGTAGGATATTTATCTGACAAGTGACGTATGGTGATCGAAAGAGTGAGATGGAGGACACTATAACACTGATTTAGTTAAACAGCGTTTATGAATAAGAGGGCTAAAGTTTATCTCCCCATTCACTATGAACTTGAAGTTTTGTGATATTTTTTTTATACCAAATGTCACCACAGTATGATATTTTTGTTCCAGTAGTTTCAGAGAGAAGGGGGGATTCGCTTATTTTCTTAAATAACATAAAACTATTCGTCTTAAAATTGTAAAAGAAATATTATATTTGAGATCCTCACAACGAGCCCTTTTATTTGATATAGCTGTTCCGCGCGGTTTCATTCGCGTTCCCGGGGTAATAAGTAGCCTATAATAATGTAGCTTCCTATTAGTGAAAGAATTTTTCAAATCGGTCCAGTAGTTTCGGAGCCTATTCAATGCAAACAAACAATCAAAAAATATTAGTATAGAAGTATAAATGTCACAGAAAATAGTTTGCAAAACTTTGGTCTCACTTCGCCAGTAGGAACAATACAAGCAAGCTGTCTGAAAATAATCAAAACCCACAATAAGAAATATAAATAAACGCATTTAGGGTTAGCCCTCAAGTTAGGCATTATTGCAGTTTGAACAATTTTGTCCCCTCCCCATACATAGAGATAAGTCGTGGTCATCGCGGTAACTACCAAACATTTTAAGGTTTTCTGAATTTTTCTGTTACCTGTGCTGCAAGTTATGCTTCTTACCAAATTTCAAAATTCTATGTCAACGGTAAGTAGCCGTTAGATTTTGATTCCTTTGCAAGTAGTTGCAAAATATGCGGTTTAAATGGTTGTACCTTTGCGTTTTGCGTTGACTAACTTAGTGTTGATTAGTTTTTTTTTCACAGCTTAATGGCAATTACACCTAAGTATTTGATATGCATGAGGAAACGGTTATAATTATTTAAAAAAAAAAATTATGTTATGTAACTAAAATTTAAGGTTTTCGTTTTTTTCCTTTTTGTGCTATAAAACGTTGCTTCATGCCAAATTTCAAGACTCTAGGTCGACTGAAAGTATTCTTCAGGTTTTAATTCCCTTGCGAGTAGTTGCGAGTTTCAACATATGCGGCTTAAATTGCTGTTTCTTTTGATTGCGTTGACATAGAAGTTTTATTTTATTACAGCTTAAAAGTATAATAGACCTGAGTATTTGATATGAATTTAAAATTAATACCTCTACATGAGGAAAGGGGTAGTAAGTTTAATATTATTAAAAATATTTTGATTACATGATGTAACAAAAAAAAATATGCTTTTCGTAATTTTTTCCTTTATCTATGCTATAAAACGTTGCGTCGTACCAAATTTCATGATTCTGAGTTCACGGGAAGTACCCTGTAAGTTTTGATTCCCTAGCGAGTGTCGAAAATTTGCAACACTATATTGAATAACGTGTGTCTACTAAGCAAGCTGTTCATTAGTACATAATATACTGGATGAGAAACGTTAATATACATGCATGCTGCATTTTACATATGATTTAGCTCAACTATATAAGGAAGTAATAATTTTATATAATACTAGCTGTTCCCTGCGGTCACTCGCGATCCCAGGATAAAAAGTAGCCTATAACCTTCGGGGATAATGTAGCTTCCTATGAAATAATTTTTCGAATCGGACCAGTACCAGCACGTTCCAACAAACAAACTCTTCAGATTTATTATTAGTATAGATTCAACGTTAGTAAAGTTTTAGTAGATGATTGATCATTATAGAAATATTTCTAGGGATATCTCTAGCAATCGTTTTTTAAAATGCTTAAAAAATATTAGGATCCCTGTTTAAAAAAGTAAGTTTAATCATATTTACGTTTTACATATGTTTTAAATCATGTAGCGATCAATGCATAAATTAACCGTAATATATAGCATAGCATGTACAAATGACGACTACAAACAGGTAAAGATTTATAATAATAATAAGGTTTGCATAAGACTTCTGAAACAAGTTCCCCTCTATGGAATTCTTGATTAAAACTATAATGTGTAAATTAGTTTGGGTAAAAAATATTGATACATGAACAAATATGTATCAAAACAATGATCATAAAGTTAAACCATTGAAATAATGTACATTTTGCCTTAGTAAAAACGAGTTCAAACCTGGCTGAATGGGAAATTCTCCAAGCTGAGGGTAGGCGACCTTATATTTTTATTATTGAAGTAATCTAACTAAACTATCGAATGGTATTATTGACATCTTGTTACTCGAAGCAACGCTAAAATAAGATAAATAAAATGCTTTAAAATAAGCAACCCTACCTGGGTTAAAAGATCTGTAAAATATTAATTTCTATGGGATGCGTGGTCCGACACACACTTGACAGCATTTTTATAAACTCAAATAAGTATCAAAACAATCGTCATTAATTTAAACCATTGAAATAATGTGAAATTAATTCCTTTTCTTCCATATATTTTGCCTTTTTGCTTAGTAAATCCGACATAAAACCTGGCCGACTAGGAAATCCTTCAGGGTGAGGGCAGACAACGTAATATTTTTATAATGGGGGTTATCTAAGCTATCGGATGGCATTATAGACATCTTGTAACTCGAAGAGGTAGGGTCGCTAATTTTAAAGCATTAAAAAATCTGTAAAATATGAAATTTTATGGGATGCGTGGTCCGACACACACTTGACCGATTTTGTTTGAACTCAAATATGTATCATAGCCATATCATACAGTTAAACCATTGAAATTATGTCAAATTCATTGTTTTATAGACGATTTCCTTAATTTTTCCTTAAACTGCCCATTCCTCAAAACCCTCCAGGTTGCGCCCACGCAACCCTGTTTTTTTAAGAGTATTTTTTTACTATCCTAAAGAGGTAGGGTTTACTACAGTGCGCTCTCCAACCATATGTATAGGCCTACTTTATTTCATTCAGGGTGATAAAATAAAGCAAAAAAAATGAGTGCGATGTTTTGTCTAATTTTTAACCGACTTCAAAAAAAGGAGGACGTTCTCAATTCGTCTGTATGTATATTGTTTTTTTTTTATGTATAACTAGCTGTTCCACGCGGTTTACCTCGCGTTCCCGGGATAAAAAGTAGCCTATAACCTTCGGGGACAATGTAGTTTCCTATTAGTGAAAGAATTTTTCAAATCGGTTCAGTAGTTTCGGAGCCTATTCAATGCAAACAAATAAACAAACAATCAAATCTTTCCTCTTTATAATATTAGTATAGAAGATAATTCCGTCAATTATAGACGGATTTAAAAAAATAACTTTTGTTGGATAGAGTTCACTTCTGAGGTGGTCCCATTTTCACCTGGTCAGGATCTGATGATGGGATCCAGGAGAAATCGAGGGAACTCCTCCAATTTTATAGGGACTTACAATGTTTTTAATATACATTTCAAAGCTATTCAGATATTTGCGTCTGGTAGTCATCATTTACGTTGCTGAGCTGATGATGGAAGGTACAACTCCTTAACGGTTAGGGGATAATTCTTTCAATATTATAGGACCTTTTAGACCGTTAGTTATATCATTTGATGTGATGATGGAAGGTACAACGATAGCTTACTTATACGGTCAGTGATAAACATAAGAAACTTAAAATAGAAAATTAAAAAATTGCCACAACGCTTTGTGGTCGAATAGCATGTCAGCCACGACACGAATTTCGCTATGTGGTCTTTCTGTGATTGCCACAACGCATCGTGAGCGTTTTCATTAGAACCATGACACGAATTTCGCGATGTGGATTTTTTACTATGACCACAACGCGTTGTGAGCAATTTTTTCGCTCAATGAGCGTTTTCGGTCTTTGAGCGTACCATATATACAAGAATTGCTCGTTTAAAGGTATTAGAATGATAGATAAACCTTCCTCTTGAATACTTGACTCTTATCTATTGCTGAAAAGTGCATTAAAATCCGTTGCGTAGTTTTAAAAAAAAGCGACTTCATTTTATACAGTTTTGCTTTTAAAAACCATACATAATAGATTTTTCTTTGCTTCAATGTGTAAAAGTAATATTACCTTGAAAAATATTAATTTTAATATTTTATTTTGTTTTTGTAAGCATATTCTGAATAATTTCGATAGTGGTTCATAAATAAAATTATTTAAAGCCCACTTTAAGACATGTCCTTTTAAAATCCTAAGTACCTATTAGATTTTTTTTATTTTCTCGCAATCGTAGTGAAAAGTAGTGTAAAATAATGTACCTAAAATACAGCGTTAAAATCCATTACATCTAAAGCTCGGGAGTAGGTAAAACTACCTCGTATGCAATGCATAATTTTAGCCCCTTGTTTAACAAAATACTATCTCCACATAATTATTCTTTTCTTTAGTCGTCAGACAGAAAATACATTCAAAGGAGCAGAAATTATTTTATTTAACATGTATTTTTATTGATATAGACAGACAGTTACAATAATTTATTCACAAATAATTGCAAAAGCTTAATTTTAAGCCAAGTATAGATGGCTACCAGGTACACAGTTATTAGAATCAGTTTAGGTGTAAGCTATTGCTTATAAGTAGATGTTTACAATAGATACGTATATTATAATTTACTTCTTACAAATTCAATATAAAGATACAAATTCCGAAGTCTGAGTGGGTAGGGTTACCTATATATTGCTTCATCATCCATTCAACAAAATTGTGGTCATTCACTACCTCTGCCCTAATCCTTCTAACACACAGTGCAATACTTATATTATTACGATAAATAAACTTACACATTTAATTACATTCACTTAGATTGGGAATTTTGATTGAATGAGATACAAAAAGATGGCAAAACAAAAGTAGGTATAGTAGGACTGTAACACTAGAAAAGTAATAGGTAGGTACCAGGCAGATCAGACCGGAATGAGGAAGCCTTTATAAAACTCAAAAAGCTTTCGAGTGAACGAAACGGTATGCGTGTCGTTCACTCGAAAGATCTTAAATGGCTTTGACTTTGATCGTGGCCAGATTTTAAAATGCCAATCTGATGCGGTTCGGTTGACGTCAATCTTAAAAACTCGTTCGCGGAGACGCCTGCTATAAATGTCGTTTATGCACACATGGCATACCACATTCGAATATTGTTCCGTTTTTTTTAACGCAATGGCGCAAAACTGCTGGTGACTGAGAGCAGGCATCAAGTGATTTTTCGCCAGAATGTAATGTACGTGTACCTACTGTATATTACGTACAAACTATTTTTAATCTGTGGCTATAGGTACTTCTGTCTGTGTCACATCCACCATCGAAAGCGCTTGTAACACAGTTGCAAAATTATCATACTACATCACATACAGCCAACATGATCCGTGAACGTATTATTAAGAAACGAAGATGCAGTGCAGTGTAAGTAGACAAATTACTATACCTAAATTAATTATAACTTTTATTTTATTACGAGCGTATTTAGAAATTATTAGGAGAGGCATCTCAGATTTAAGAGGGTTATTGGGTTGATTGATGAAATCAGACACAAGTATAAATGGGAGGTCTACTCCATCATTTAGGCACCTACGCAATTGAATGCAGACCCAAAATAACATTAAAATGTATGTTAATTAAAGGCAGCGTTATAAACACTTTTTTTGGGCGTTTAGTAACAATCGGATAGATTTCAATATACATCATAATTTCATTTACTTTATATCATAAAGCAGATTCTTTATGACTTAAATATAAATTTAGTATATATCTACACTTTAATTTGTATTTAAATTAAAAATCTCATAGACATTTATAATAAGCACCGAGGTATAGCCTACTCAGAGCACAAAAAGGTACACACGTTTTTTCCAAATTTAACTTAATATTATGTTGGCACCATATATAGTTCTATCAATCATAAGAAATGATTACGCACACACAATTTTATTAATCTTTGGTCTGGTATATTATTGCAGTATTAGAGCACCCACACAAGTGCAAAAAATATTCTAACTTAAAGTGTAGGTACTTATTCACGATGTTATCTATAAGTATTACGTTATTGATGTTAACTAATGACAAAGTTAACTTAAATTACGTAGTATTTGACATAAACTATCTATTTACAACAATTTAAATATGTACATACATTTTATACACAACATTAACTTATACAAAACATGTAAGTAACTACATATATATTAAAAATTGCAATTATGTGCTACAAATAATTGAACAGAATTTATCCCCACAATCTAGTCTAGTCCAACTAACATTTACAAAATGCTCAAAGTCACAAGTCCATAACACAGAAGTAAGCGATATACAACCTTGTTTACAATTATTACTTACATTCTTGTTTACATACGTTTAACGATAAAACAATTTATCTACTTGATTGATACAAGGGATCTGGGATTGAATAATGCCCATGTACTAAGTAATAAATAAAGTCCTTCTAGTTCTTTCAAATTCGAAGGAAATCTTCAAAACCTTGTCTATCCTTTATCTGAACATGAAGGTATTAATGACATCGTGTTAATGAATCAGTCAATGTTTTTTCCTATAAATGTATGTATACGGTACAATATAATAAGTTACATAATATGTCATATGATCGGAATTTTAGTTAATAACGATCGATGAAATTATTGTGATCATTACATGTTTTTGTTCTGTATTCTTGTCATATTTACGGAGATTGATATATTACTTGAATAGAACACGAATCAATAAAGAACCCGGATAAGTGCGAGTCTGAATTGCCCACCGAGGGTTCCGTACAGATAATTCGAATTGAAGGATAATGGTGCCAGCATCTTGCAGGAGACCTAGGTTGCCTATTAATATTATAAAGGTAAATATGTCAGTTCGGATGGTAACCTTCGGAGTACCTGGTCAGATTCTCAAAACTGTTTCTGTAATAGGAAGCTACATTATGCCCGAATGCTATAGGCTAAATTCCATCTCAGGAACTTGGGTACAGCCGTGGAAAAGTTCCCTTTAATATTATGAGAGAAAGAATATGCATAGCATATATTAGAATTAATTCAGTGTGTTAAGCCAGTGATGACTTACGGAGAAGAGACGTGGTCGCTTACGATGGGCCTCATAAGAAAGCTTAGGGTCACCCAAAGAGCGATGGAGAGGGCTATGCTCGGAGTTTCCTTACGAGATCGAATCAGAAATGATGAGATCCGCAGGTGAACCAAAATAACCGACATAGCCCGAAGAATTGCCAAACTGAAGTGGCAGTAGGCGGGGCAAATCGCTCGTAGAACCGACGGCCGCTGGGGCAGAAGGGTTCTCGAGTGGCGACCACAAACCGGAAGACGCAGCGTGGGCAGGGCCCCCACAAGGTGGACCGACGATCTTGAGTGAGACTCGCGGGAAACCGCTGGATGCGTGTAGCGCAAGACCGGCCATCGTGGAGATCCTTGGGGGAGGCCTTTGTCCAGCAGTGGACGTCTTTCGGCTGATATGATGATGATATTAGAATTACTAGATTTAGATTAGAAGGTTCAAAATAACAATATGATAAAACTTTCAAACGTCTGAATACTCTGATTATATACTAACCGGGACGTTAAACTACCTCTGCCGCCTCAGTTACATAAAACGCTTGATTATTGTGCCTAATCAGATGATTATCTCTGGAGAACAAGAAAATGTAAGTAAACGCCCGATTATAATTTAACGAACCGTTTTCTAGTCGATGAACTCGGACATTAATATGTCAATTTGACAGATTCTCTATACAATCTGTCATATAGCCATATGTTAGTGCTATACGACGATGGTGCAATGGGCCTTATTAGATATAATAGGTGGTATAGAACATGTCAGACATTATAGTTATTGAGAAACTTGAGGTGAAAAATTTTATTTTCTATTTTTAGATCGCGAAATTAAGGAACCCTTATCTCGAAGAGTATATCAACCTCCGTAAATATCGTGGAAAGTCAAAACAAAACAACAGCCTGTAGAACGGAAATGTAGAAACCCTGTTTCCCTATTAGGATTTTCTTTCCATACAAAAATGAATACATATTTGTTCCAAGCCATTCTGGGTATAAACCCAGTTACCGACTATAATCTGGTCAAGTGTTTCCAAGTGTTTGGTGCGTATTCTTATAATAATATAATTATTATTTTTTTGAAAGGACTAAAGTTGGTAGCATCTGATGGCTGCAGCAACCTTACCGGACAAATAATAGTATTATTATCTAGCAATCTTTATACTGACCATGGCATATCTATAGGAAGTATTAACCTAAAAACAATATAAGATTACTTTGGCATTAAGAGGGCAATTTAGCGCATGTCATAATGCTGAAACATCGCTAATAGGTCGTAGAGTACAATCTATGGGTGTAAGTAACATAGGAACGAAAACTGAAACCATCTATTCAGTGCGTTATGGGCCCCTTAAAGTTAAATGTTCGTAGCTTTTAGAAAAAAAACTACAGTAACATAACAAGCAGTAAGTAATTAATTAAAAAAACAAAAACCCGACTCCGCGAATGCAACTATTCGACATTTTAGAATTCGACCAATGTACCGTGGTGGCACCAGTTACGGAGAGGATTTAGCGCCGCATCAGACACGTAGGTCTATTACTTTTTTATTTAATTAATCTCATTGCTGCGAGTTTAAAATAATATAGGCAGATATTAAGCGCCTTACTATAACTGCTAAAAATTAGAAATAGTCTAATGGGTTTTGAAACATAAATAAAACCGGCAAGGGCGAGTCTGACTCGCGCACCGAGGGTTCCAGAATTTCCTATGGTACTTTAAATACCATAAACTTATTATAGGTTTTCCTGTAATCTATAGGTAAAAAACTATCATGTGTACTTTTTTCAAGATTTTTTGAATGGGTCAAGTTTCGGCTATTTTCTTAAATAACTTCAAAACGATTTATCTTAAAATTATAAAAAAATATAATTAATATCCTCACAACGAGCCCTTCCATTTGATATGACACACAATATAGTTTGCAAATCTTGTTTTTTATGCTCTAATTTACCCCCCAAAAGTAGCCCCCATGTTTGAAATTCATTTATTTACGTAACACGTCCATGTTTGGGACACCGACATACATATGTGTACCAAGTTTCAACTCAATCCAGTCCAGTATTTTCGGACGGACAGACGCACGAGTGATCCTATAAGGGTTCCGTTTTTTTTTTCTTTACAATTTCGGAACCCTAAAAATGACAACAAAAATCGTGTACAAGTAGGCGGGGCTTAAAAGTTATGTACACACGGCCACAGATCAAGCTACACATTTTTGTTGCAAAATAGCTCCTATTACAACCATACCTATAAGGTGCCGCAGTGTTGACCTTGACTTGTGGTTGTCTGTACAACACGTCATCAGTCGGTCATTTTTCTTGGAAGTGAGCACACATCAAATCTTCGCGACATTTTTATCTAAACTACAGCTGTGAATCATCATGCCAGGATGATTGTGTAGTGAAGTGGTGCAGGAGCCATACTAGAATTAAAATTCCAGGGATCACTTTTCACTAGTAGTCAAGGAGTAGCAAAATCTATATATATAAAAGAAAGTCGTGTTAGTTACTCCACTTATAACTCAAGAACGGCTGAACCGATTTAGCTGAAAATTGGCAGGGAGGTAGTTTAGAGCCGATAGGTAGGGGTAGGTAGGGTAGGTAGGTAGGGTAGGTAGGTAGGGTAGGTAGGTAAGGTAGGTAGGGGTAGGTAGTGGTAGGTAGGGTAGGTAGGTAAGGTAGGTAGGTAAGGTAGGTAGGGGTAGGTAGTGGCAGGTAGAGGTAGGTAGATAGGTAGGGGTAGGTAGGGTAGGTAGGTAGGGTAGGTAGGTAAGGTAGGTAGGGGTAGGTAGTGGCAGGTAGAGGTAGATAGGAGTAGGTAGGGATAGGTTTGTAGGTCCCAGTTTTATTTTTGTTCTCAGGGCAGGACAACGTCTGCCGGGTCAGCTAGTTATTAATATATTCAAAGATTTTCAAATACGTCAAACCGAGATGGTCAATACTATGCAAGATAAAGTCAGTAATTTTTTCAGACCTAGTTCAGATGGATTTTTTTTCCATCTTCATGAAATATTGTAATCGATATTTTTATGTATTTTGCTTATTTTGTTTTCTTTTAAGTTTCCCTGCCGATCCAATTCAGCAAAATAAGTGGATAGCTGCAGTTAAGTTAGAGAGACAAGAGTATAAAAACCGTCAAAGTATGTGCCATTCATTTTGATGAAAAAGATTTTTATAAATCATTAAATTTGAAAATTGACCATTCCCCATTCGCCTAGTTACTTAAATACATAAATTTAGGCAAACATTTTGAAAAAAATACAGAAAATAGTTTTTTACCTACGAATAAATAATAAATCAGGAACTCTAATCTAAACTTAAAAACTCTATACTTCTAATTCAGAACAAATTTCAACCAAAAAGTAGCCCAAAATGACGTATGTTTCAAAATACGAATCAATCCCGAGGTTACAAATAGACAAGCTTGGTGATTGGTTTAAATTCAGAACGAAAGCAAGGATTGGTTCGCACGCGTGCTGCAAGTCTGCTATGACAGTTGAGTCATAGCGGCGTGGAAGACGTTATGCAATAAGTGGATCAGACCAATTCAATAATAAAACAATGTTTTTTTTTTATCATACATATATGTCTTTTAATGATTTATAAAAATCTTTTTCATCAAAATGAATGGCACATACTTTGCTGGTTTTTATACTCTTGTCTCTCTAACTTAACTGCAGCTATCCACTTATTTTGCTGAATTGGACCCTTTATCTCTGAAACTACTTTCGACTTTTCGAAAATTTTAAATTCATTATAGAAAATAGTTCTTTACCTAAAGTCTAAAGATAAGATAACGGGAAAACCTAGTCTATGGTATTTAGAGTAACATAGGAAATTACGGCACCCTTGATGCCCGAGTAAGGCTCGCTCTTGTCCGGTTTTTATTTGGCTTCGCCGCAATCGGGTAAAAAATTTTTTTTAAAGTCTGACGTCAAATTGAATGCTGAATTCTATGTATCATTTTTGGTATAGTGTCACTTACACCCGCAGGGCGATTGTGTAACTGTCTCGTAATGGGATTCCGATAACGATATCTCTCGTAATCGTCTTTTATTGTTGGCATTGTTTATCTTTTTTGATTCCGATGGCTAATGTCAAATTGTTATTGTTATGAGAAGTAATTACAATGGCAGTTTCGTTGTTGATAGACCTGGATCCCGACAAGAAACAGTGTATTTGTTCCAATCATTTCGACATTCGTCAATTGTCTGAATTTTCTAACAGCAAATGTAGCAGAGCTTTGCTAAGCTATGACTATTCCCCCCCGGGCTGCGGGGCGGGAGACCGTGTTGCTCTATGATCCTTTGGTTATGTTATAAGCAAGAAAAGATACAATACGCTTGTGTAGTTTGGTCTATCGACAACATTTTGTTTTAGTAAGGAACCCTAATTATAAGAGCCTGACTCGCTCTTGACAGTATTTTTTTATACAACACTTTTAGCTATGTATATGTATTTTTTACTATCAATTGGCACTAGTTTATTTCGCACAGAAAAAATAAGATTGCAGACGATTATATAAGGATCTAAGAAGTAGGTATGTTAAGTGACATACTAAAGGAAGGAAGAACCTTCGGTTGGTGCACGAAATTCAAATTTTATCACAAGCTGAAATTTGCAAAAAACGTGATAAAATTTGAATTTCGCGCTCCAACCGAAGGTTTCACCTTAAGTATGGCTTTGTATCTCTAAAACAAAGTCGCTGTCTGCCTCAGTCTGTTTCTCCACTTCTTCTAAATCACGCATCGGATTTTGATACGGTTTTCACTAGTAGAAAGAGCGATAAACAAGGGATAACAATATTATTTTGTATATAAATTGCACCCGTGTGAAGTTGTAAATAAAGAACAAATAAAATGGTATCATAACTATAACAAATAAGATTTTACCTTTCTTTTAGTTTACCATTTAACATTATTTCCTGTAATATGACCCTAATAATCAACACTATTATAGGACGATGCAACAATATAGTACATTTTATTCAAAATCAAGGGGTTCCATTATTGAGTATTACTACGAGTATTACTTAATATTGTACAAAAGAAAAAGTTTATTCCGATTATAATTTTTGATTACGCTTGGAACCTAGTTCGGTAGACCTATTATGAAATAAATATCGTAATAAATTATAATATATAAGTAAATATGTATAGATATTCGGAAGTGTACTTTTGTGGCAAACGCGACGACGCAATATCAACGTCGAGGTATACGCCGGAGCGTACGCGCACATACGCATTCCTCTTAAGTGTTCCACGCCCATTATTCAATCTTACGGTCGAACGAGTGTCCACCCACCACCGAGCGCCGTGGTGAGGAAGGAAAATACACCGAGTGTCGCTAACACTAACACAGGCCGTGCAGCCGACGCGCCGTCGGAGCAGGCCGCGCCGCCGCCAGCAGCCGCAGCAGCGGCCGCCCGCAGAACGCCACCAGCCCGCCGCCCGCCCACCGCGCCGTGCTCGCCTCCTCCACTTCCGCTATACGGTTCAGCGAGCGCGACTCCCGAAGGCGGCTCTCCTTGCGCGCCGCTCGACGCCGGCGGCCTCCCGCCGCGCCCCCCGCACCGCCCGCACCGCGCGCGTCCCCACCACCGCCGGCCGTGCCCCCCGCACCCGCACCCGAGCCGGACCCCGCCGCCGGCGTGGTGAGGGCTCGCGCGGCCGCTCGGCCACCGGTGGCCAGCGCGCCCGCACCCCCGCCCCCGCCGCGCTCCTGGCTGTCGCTCGAGTCGTCGTGCGAGTCACGGCGCGTGCGCTCCGGCGGCGGATCGGCGTGGTCGGCGGCGCGCTTCTTCTTCTCGGAGTCGTCGTCGGAGAGGTCCGAGGAGGAGCAGGAGCCGGCGCGCGGGCGACGCCGCCTGCACTCGATGCGCTGCCTGCGCGCGGGCGGAGGCGCCGGCGGCGGGACGCGCGGCGCGGCGTTCTCCTCTGCTGCCGCCGCCGCACCCGCCACCGCCGTCGCGCCGATCTCGTCGTCGAGGTTCACCTGGGCCAATAATAGTTATTTGGTCAGCGAGTAAACGAGTTATTTTTAGGGTTCCGGAACTCAAAAGAAAAAATCGGAAGGCCACTTTTGGGGATTAAATTAGAAAATAAAAAAAAAATTGCACACTATATTGTGTGATATATCAAATGAAAGGGCTCGTTGTGAGGATCTCATATTTTTTTTATTATTATAATTTATAGAGAAGTTATTTAAGTAAATAGGCGTAAATTCACCACCCATCCCCCTCATCACCGAAACTACTGGGCCCAAAATTTTGAAAAAATACAGAAAATTGTTCTTTACCTATAGATTACAGGAAAACCTATAAGAAGTCTATGGTAAATATTTACAGTAACATAACATTTACAGAACCCTCGGAGCGCGAGTCAGACTCGCACTTGGTCTGTTTTACTTGTTACGTACGAGTGCTGATTTTAAATCATGAACTAGCGTTAAATTAAACCACAAGTGTAGCGAGTGATTCTAATATAGACAGTGAAAGATTTAAAGGCACGAGATATAAAAAAATATTCGTCGCAACAAAAAGTTCCCGATAGGCCAAATTACATAAGCGTACCTTTGCTTGCTCTTATAACCAAAGGATCATAGAGCAACACGGTCTCCTGCCCCGCAGCCCGGGGGAGAGTAGTAGAATACTACGCACAGTAGAGTACGCACACTTTCTCAGGCTCCCACACAAAAACAATTGTATGTCACTACGAAACTCACACATAAATTACATACTACCAAGATAGTGATTAAAAAGAAGACAAATATTTAGTAACTAATTCCGCTGGACCTCCTTCTCTGTCAAGTCCCACACAAGGAAACTAAACAGGAAATCGACACGTATTTCGCTTCTTCACGAAGCATCATCAGGACGTAATAGACCCACTGTCGACTAATCGACGAACGCGCCAATGATACAAACACAGAACTCGTATGAACGCGCACAAGCACACACACACTCTCTATGAGCTCTGAGCTCCGCAACTGTGTAGCCTCGCCGACAGAAGGTACTTTCTGTCGGCGGAGTTCTGTGTTTGTGTGATTGCGCGCGTTGTAGTAGCTTTTCGAGTGGTCTCAAAAAGTCCGTAATAAGTTTTAGTAGTAGAACGGCCACCTTTTTACTAAAACATAACATAAACTGGATGACTATTATAACTATTGAAGGTGATTTATTAAAATGACTTGAACATAAAATATAACTTGACGAGACTTATATACTTGAAGAATATTAAATAGAATACTTTGCTCAACTTCAACAACACTCGCAAAATACACAAACTGTGTGACTAACATTTTGTGCAATAGTGCAAGACGGTCATGCTGCCCTGTGTAATTTTTGGTATTAAATAAAAAAAAATTGTACGGCGTATATCAACAAGATATAAGATAAAATTCGATATTTTTATCGGTTTAATTATTTAGCTTGTTTTTAATATCTGTACAATGTCCAGTCTCCTTTGGCATGAAGCAAGGCCTTACAGCACACGCACAGGAATAAATCAGAAAATTTCTAATTTGCAGTTATATGAACAAGAAAAAAAATTGCAATAGCAAATTTACATTTGCAGTTGGAGGATTGACCGTGAGGTATGGGAGAATATTTCCTCAATTTCAAAGTCGGACTGGCATTGGTCCGGTTATTTGTTTTTTTAAATTGGTAGGTTATAAAGAGGATGCAAATACTACGTAAGTAGGTTAATCCTATTTAGGAAGGTCCTAATTATATCAAAATTGGTTTTATTTTTACAATTTATTCATTCTTATAATTCTTGGTTGAGAACTTATTAAACATACGAAAATAACTATGTCTGTTACCTTTTCACGCCTAAACCACTAAATTATTATGAAATTTGGTACGCAGATACCCTATGATATGGAGAAAGGCGTAGTCAACTTTTTATCCTGGAAAGGCGGATGAAATCGCGGGGGACAGCTAGTAGATAATATTAATAATATACATTAGTAATTTTCAGCTAAGTATATTCTGAACCGGTGGTAGAGTCTATTGTACAAAAATGCAACTATCGACATTCATAAGGGCTTAAACTGAATAAATGAGTTTCGAGTTTGACATGTCAGTTTTAAGGCTTGAAATTTCGAATAATTCGGAAAAATGGGAATACTGAATTCCCATTTTTCCGTCAATTTACACGTAATTGCCTACTACATACGGCTCGCTTAATGATAAGAAGTTGCGACCCCAGGGAGAAGCGCGTTTTCATCAATGGAAATCTTATTTGAAGAATCCCGCTATAGGGTAATTGACTGACTTATCTTTTAATAAATGTCAAAACGATAGTTTATATGGAATTTTGTATGAAATATTACATTATGACGTCATAGTTTCATAGCATCAAATAATATACTTTCCGCCCTCCCGTTACCACCCCCCCCCCTCTCAGCGAAGAGGATGACCCCCTCCCTCCGGCGACCTCTGACGAGGTCAAATCGATCATCAGGGATTTACACCCGCGGAAGGCCCCGGGCTCGGACAAAATCACTAACAAAGTGATAAAACTCTTCCCCGCCCACCTCATAATACTGCTAACTTCCATATTTAACGCTGCCCTCTCTGTAATATTTTTCCACATCAGTGGAAAGAGGCCCATATCATTGGAATCCCTAAACCCGGCAAACCCAGGTCCGAGCCCTCCAGTTACCGCCCTATAAGTCTATTAAATTTCCTGGGCAAGATGTATGACAGACTGATCTATATCCGCCTCAAAACATATGCCGACGCCAATAGTCTCTGGATGTCAATCGTCGGCATATGTTTTGAGGCGGATATAGATCAGTCTGTCATACATCTTGCCCAGGAAATTTAATAGACTTATAGGCCTGATGAACAATTTGGCTTTCGAGCCAAACATTCTTGTGTTCAACAAGTCCATCGTATTGTTGAACACATCTCCTCTCAGTACCAAGAGCGTAACATGACAGGTGTCTTATTCTTCGATGTCGCGAAGGCATTTGAAAAAGTATGGCACAATGGCTTAATCTTTAAGACCCCATTCCCTGAAAAACGCTAAAACATGTGTTACGGTTTCCCAAAAATAACGGCAAAAAACCCACATTTAATAACATCTCAAAGACATTTTAAAATCTAAACAGGTATATCAACAACTTCACCTAGCCATATTTGTGAAATATTTTCTCATTTCCAGAAAAAAAACATAATAAATTATCTCAAAACCTAAAATTGCCCTTTGCGGTTTTCCAAATTTACATTATTTCGAATGAATTTATTATAAATCTTTTTGTATAAAATAAAACTTAAAAGTATGAAACCCACCTTCACCGTCTCAGTTTTTTTTACAAACTAACACCATAACAATAATCTACGTTTAAATATTCATGAAATTCGTCCGCCATTTTTCATAGTAATTTGTATGGTGGAACGTCACCGTATTTATTTGAAATTGATTTGAATTATTTCGAATGCGTGTATCAAACATTTTCAGTACCTTTTTAGAATCAAAGGAGAGCACGCCAGTTTGAAGCTCGACGATGAATTTTGTTTTTTGCATAAGTTGGGTCGCGACTGCTCAATAAGACATTATGACTGACAACTGTCAATATTGTTACTACCTACATAACTGTGATGTTTCAAAATTATTGAAAGTCATAAATATTTACAACATACAGATAAACAACAACACTAAAAATATTAATTCGTCTTCAGTGTCGCTCAATTAGTTCCTTCCATTTTTTTCTCAAAAAGTTTGCAATTACAGACGAATTTTCTACAGGCTTATTATATGTATACAGGATGATTTTGAAATGGTATTTTAGCCCGAATTCTAAGGATAGTGTACATCATTATCAGTAATCCTACAAAATTTCAGGTGCGTGAGCACTACAATTACGATGACAAGATTTACAAGTTTATCGAAAATCTCTAGTAAAAGCCTTTACTCGCAATCAGAATAGTACTAACAGGGCAAAATAGCTATATTATACTCGCTCGAGTAATTTAATTGATACTCAGTTAGACTCACATTGCAGTGTATATATAACGATGAACTAATTTATTGATTGATTGATTGATATCTTTCGTTAGTATAGAAATATTGTAATATTGTTTTCCACTCTTAACCGTGTGTGAAGAATGTCCCAGGATATTCATTATTATTTTTATTTATTATATAAACTCTAAAATTGTTTTTTCATGATCTGTATAAGGTATACATCAATGCCATTTCGGCCTACTATACCATTTAAAAATCAGCCTGTATAATTCGTCAAATCATGATATAGGTTAGGTTAGGAATATAATGATTTGGCGAATTATACGATTGGCCACCGACTAGTTCAGACAATGGGAATCATTTCAAAGATTGGATTAAGTAAAGTTTAATAAACATAAATATAGTGTAGTAAAAAGAAATAACATCTTTCCATATCACATTAACTATTTACCACAAATGGATCTTTATATATAATTGTAAAAAGCGAACATGTTTATTTTATGATTTGTAGTGTTTTGAAGTCGTCTCTATTCTTTGTTAAATGTTTCTTTGTCTTAATTGTTTTCTCGCTGGTCGAGGTGAAAAGTTGCATGTTTCACACGAGAGCATTTTTTTTATATCTGGTGCCTTTAAATCACTCACTGTGGTTAGTAGTTAAAGAATTTTAAAATTAATTCTAGACTACATACTTCGTTAGTTCATGATTTGAAATCCGCACTCGTAGCGAAAAATAACTTTGCTTGCGTTATTTTTGTAAGAAGTAGTCAAAAATTGAATCACGGGCATAGCGAGTGATTTTAATGTAGACTACTGAGCACAGTGAGTGATTTAAAGCCACGAGAAAACAAAATATCTCGTGTGAATTACATTTTTTCAATTCTACCAGCGAGAAAACAATTAAGTCAATATTTGAAACTTGTTCTATTAACGCTTTTAGAGGCAACTATCTTAATTTCGGTCCAGCACAATTTTTTTTAATATATCATAGAAATAGTTCAAACAACGTAATGCTGAAAAAAATTGATATCCGCCATTCCGATTTAAAGTTTTTTTTTTTTGAGATGTTGCGTTTGGAAACTACACTGCTTGACATTTGTATCAAAACTGAACATGATATTTTTATAGGAGATTTGTTATACAATTTCATATAAAAATATTAAGTTATTTATTTTAAATATTATTTCGTGTCCTTAAAAAGGCAATAGTAAAATTCATAATCTTCAATTTCAACAAATAACACACTTCACGCTCGCAGCAAAATAGCTTTTTTTGTTTTTACACGTCAAAAGTGCTTTTTTCGTGCCAGAGAGGTGAAAATGTTTTTGACACTTTCAAAAATATAAGGGATGATACTCTACCGCGAGATGCCTAGAACGGTACATTCTTCATTGACCGATGATAAATAAAACATCATATAAATTGTTACTAGCTTTGCGGGATACGAGTTAGTAGGATAGTTCAGTTAGCTCTCCTACTATAACCAAAATTAAGAGTGTATGCTAATTAATATAAAATTATTATATGTAAGATCTGAGCCCTGAGCACGAACCTCTGCCGTAAGTGTAGCGTCATCGTATCGAGTGCACGAGTACAAAATTGTATGGAGATTTGAATCTCGAACAGTGCTAAACGTTCACGGATCTGCAAATCGGCAGCACGAACACATTTGACAGTTTCTACGTTTTCCTAACGTCACGTGCGTAAACGTACGTATACGCAGTTTTGTATTAAATTTGATATAATGGTACAGTTACTCGCTAGCCAGCTATCGTCGACCTTCTCACCGAATATTTTGCAGTGAGAAGGTCGTTTTTTTTACAACATTTTTTAAACATGTATCGCAGATTATTGTTTTTTTTCGTATATTGTGATTTTATTACAAAGGTATAAAAATCCTTTTAGTTAGATTTTAATAATTCTTCATAGTTTTGTTTTTTTTTGTACTACAATAATTTAAGGTTGAGATTTTCCTTGATTTTATTATTAGCCTTGAGAGATGCTAAAAAATATCTAGGAACATCTAAACTAATGCTTAATGGGAAAATATTAGTATTTTTGTTTGTAATGAATAAACTCAAAACCTAATAGGTATTTTAAATTCTTACACTAGTAGAATACTTTATTTTATTTCTTACAGAAATTCCGTTTGTTTCAAACCATTCTAAGTAGGTATATAGAAACCAAAACAATCAAAAGGTAAACCCCTATGAGATGTGTTTCATTTTGTTTGGGCGGCTAAAGATGGACCATCTTGTATACCTCGAAATTTTGATAGTAAAATTAATACTTATAAAAATGATTATTTCGATTGATCGTTAATTCAGGAACATCCTTTAATTATAATAAAAAAATAAATATAAATTTCATAACATGTGCTAAAAACAAATCAATAATTGAAATGCATCGAATTCATTTGTATAGAAATCACGAGACTCAACATTTTACGATTTGTTCTAAATTCAAACTTAGATCTCCTTGCTGAAATAAAAAAAAGATACTACGCGCGCTTTTTACTTTTAATATTATTTGATTACATGAATTACGTTCACCATTTTATCATTCATAAATAAAGAAATATTATTATCTTAAATTGTAGAAAAAAAACATTAAAATATGAGAATTATCTAGTATACCTTTTATTTTTTGCTAATAATGTGAGATATGCAGGTTATTTAATTTATTTGTTTGTTATTTGTAAATAAATATGTATATATTGTTTAACAATATAATTAAAAAATGTATTATAATAATTTCTAGACGAATTTAACGTAGCTCGCTAGCTGGGTATCGAGTAGACGATAGAACTTCTGTCAAAAATTACACGCAGACGCTACGATGACGATACGTAAGGTTTACGCAAGTGATTCGTGCTCAGGGCACTGGTACCTACTGGTTACCGTGGTAGTACGCGGACAGTGGCAATCCACCCTTTTCTCTGTTAAAATGATGACGCAAATGTGTGAGTAAAATATGTCAATGTGTGTAGTCTATGATAAATTCCCACGCTTGGAGACTAGCCTCTTAAGCTATTTACCTTAGGTGTCCCACATAGACTCGTGCTCATCTTACGAGATTATTTGTCAAATCGCCACTTTCGATATCGCATTCCTGGCGCACTCTCCTCCCCTCACCCTATCGATGCCGGCGTCCCACAGGGCTCGGTACTGTCCCCCATTCTATTTTCGTTCTACACGAGTGATATGCCAAAGACCGACAAGGTGCAGTTAGCACTTTTTGCGGACGACACCGCGGTCTACTGCTCTAGTAAGTCCCCCTCAGTCATTGTTAAGAACCTCCAAACCGCGGCTAACGCCCTAGGCGCCTGGTTTCGGAAATGGAGGATCGAGATCAACCCTGTCAGAAGCCAGGCGGTCCTATTCCTATTCTACAGACCCTACCATCGAGGTACCCCCTCCCCTCCTAAAGCAGTTACTCTATTCGGTAAACCAATCCCCTGGGAAAGGCAAGCCAAATATCTCGGAGTAACTCTCGATGATCGTTTGACCTTTGATGCCCACATTAAAGCGGTCCGCGCGCGCGCCGCCTTTGTTTTACGGCGCCTCCACTTTTAATTAAATCGTAAATCTAAACTTGCCCTTAAAAGCAAGGTTAGACTTTATACCACGTGTATCCGCCCCATCATGACCTACGCTAGTACTGTGTTCGCACATGCAGCTCCATCACGGATCCATAGCCTTCAGGTTATTCAAAATCGCTTCATACGCAAGGCCACGGGCGCCCGAAGAAGCTACTTTGAAACTTCCTTTGCACAGTGCTAGACCATTTTAGTTATAATGAGGATGAGTTCCGCTGTGATTGCATGAGGTACAAATTTCCACGGCGACTATAAAAGTAGTTTCGTAGTACTTTTCGTGCTGGAGACGTGAAAAAATGTTATCCCAAGGTGAAGACGGAGATGAAGCGGGCCAGGCCAGGCAGGTGTGAGACATGAGTCGCTAGTGTCACCTTGGTGAGGTTGTCGGCGAGCAGCGCGGGACGGTGGAGGCGCGCGGCGAGGTGCAGCCGGCCCTCGGAGCGTGAGCCGCGCCGCGCCGACGCCGACGCCGACGACGGCCGCGCGCCGCCCTCTTCGTCGTCCTCCTCCTCGCGCACTATGCTGCATTTCCTCGATCGCTGCACATCAAAACGACAATATCATCAAGGTATAGGGTAGTTGACTGACATATCAAATCAGCTACTTTTGAATAAATGTCAAAACGATAGTTTATATGGAATTTTGTATGAAATATTACACTATGACGTCATAGTTTCACAGCATCAAATCATCTACTCTTATTGGTTCTACTGGTAATTAAAAATAATAAAAAGAATTAAATGTACATCATATTTGATGTTTCCCCGTGTTTTTAGATGTTTTATGCATTGGCTACCCTATTCTGCGGTTCACGAGTTGACAGAGATGAAATGTGAGTTACGAGAAGATTCACCTTATTCTCAACAATTCAAAATAATCAACAAACGTTAATTAAGCGTCACATCACACGTCACATTGAGGTTGGATTTTGAGAAAACCGGATACAAACCGAAGGTATGTCCTGCGGCGTGCGCGGCGCAGAAGCGAGTGTCGGCGGCGCGAGCAGCGTTCGTGCAGCGGGCGGGTCCGCAGCCCCGGGCGCCGCTCCCGCCGCAACCCCCGCGCCCACCCCTGGCCCCGCCCCGGCCCCGCGCGCCACACTCAGCACCTCCGGCCGCCGCGCGCTACGGGACACCTCCTGACGTCGAAGCACCTCCATCCTAAAGAAGGGAAACATAAAATAAGTACCTACAAGTTTTTTTATTTATAAGCTTTTATCGTTTAGCTTCTGGCAAGTCAACTGTAACCCGGTGTTCGATTGATTTCACATTTGGTACACATATGTAAGTCCGATGACAATTTGGCAAACAAAATTGGCAAGGCAATTTTAACCCAATTCCCGGTGTTCAAACGATGTGAAACTTGGTACACATATTATGTAAGTCCGATGACAATACAATAATATTATGGTGTCATAGTTTGAAAGGACTAAAATTTGGTAGCCTCTGGTGGCTTCATTAACCTTATCGGACAAATCGGCGAGCGCAGAAGGCTCTCAACCGGGCAACATTTAAATAACCACGCCTGAGACCCCCTCCCCAGAAGGAGTACGAACCTCAGCTCCGGGCGTCACTCACGCCATAAATGGCCGTATTTTTTATTGCGTTGACTAGGAGCTTGATTTATTTATAGCTCCAAGGGATGATAGCTTAGTCGTAGTGAGATCGAATGCTGAGACGAGGGTCTCCCTATACAGTTTAGGTACGCTCGTACACTAGGTTTTCACCAACAGGCAGACGGAAATAAGATAGCGACTTGGTCTCACACTATTATTATCCCAAATAGAGACGACAGTAGAGAAAGCATGCTTGCATTGCATTAGTTTATTGTACTGGGGTAAACAAACCTTTTAGACCTTAATTTTCTCTCTGCTAATAGAAAGTATGTTGCGGTAATATGATTATATTCGTTTTTCTCCAGGGCATCCATAATTTGTTCCTTAGTGGCAATGGTCCCATTGACCATTCTCTGCACTATTGCGGAGCGATCCTCCTCTGATAGTTGTTCCTTGGCCACAAGTGGCGTGTCGAAGTCTTCTACTGTGACGCCTTCTCCGGACGTGACCCACGGGTCGGTGCCAATTTCTAATAATGTTGCTCGTTTTTCTGGTTCTCTCACTAACATTCTGCCTATAAGCCTTGGAGAAAATTATTGTTAATTGACATAATATCCATTCAATCTATAAATATAGAATAGACTTCTATTATTACCTTTTACAGCCATTTGATATATGTGGTGGTATTATGTATTTACAATCCATGATCATTGTCAATGTTTCACTATCATTGGCTTCCTGAAAAGGAGCCTGTCCACAGACCAGCATATAAAGGATAACTCCCAGAGACCAAACATCTACCGCAGGCGCGTCATATGAATCTCCGAGTAATATCTCTGGAGCTGAATATGCTAAAGACCCACAAGAAGTTTCTAATTTCTGTCCCGGACAAAATTTGTTGCTGAAGCCAAAGTCAGTTAATTTCACTACACCCAACTTTTCAAAAAACACTACATTTTCAGGTTTCAAGTCCCGATGCACTACATGCAACCTGAAACAACACACCATATATAGGATGGAAATTTAAGAAGGATCAATATGAGCAACTACCTTAAGGCTGCCTTTTCACTAGGGATGTGCTATGCATGCTACGTTGCTATAGGTGCGTTTGATATCCACCAATCGTCCACATAGCATAACACTGGTGGAAACGGGTTTTTCTACGCTATATGGAATAAAAAAAACACAATAAATTGGCGGGAACGACAAACCGCGATAAAGGTTTTGAATTTAGAACGAACACCAAAGAAAGAGTATCGTTTTTTTTAATTTTTTTTTTTAGTGTTTTGCTTTTCAGCCAGTTATAGGTATAGGTACCTAGTTAGGTCGCAGTTTCTTTTTTGTTCTCAGGGCAGGACAACGTCTGGCGGGTAAGCTAGTAGTTTAATAATTGAAAACGGTCACATAGTTTCGAAGATTAGCTTTCACATCCTCGCATCACAGCACATATCTGGTGAAAAGCAGCCTAAAGGTTGAAGCCACGCGAATATAGTTTTAGGAGTCTAATCCTTACATTTTGAATGTGTAATGCTATAAAAAAGCATACTTTTTTTACTTGTCAATGTATAAGTCCACGCAGTCCTATGCATTCTATAAAACTAGTTGCAGCCGTCTCATAAATTGTCATTTTTGCGCAATAAATGAATATTGTATTTTACTCGCTTATCCCTGTCAGTATACATTCACGGAGAGTATCATCTTATGAATTGCTCTTTAAAGTTATACTGTTCAAGGATTATGTACCTTTATTGCAATCTGTTTCTATTATTTTTTACAGTTAATTAAAGCGGTTCTGTTTCACATATTTTAATTTCCTAACTAATATCATAAATGCGAAAGAAAGTTTGTGTATCTGTTACCTTTTCAGCCACTGAGACTGAACTGATCGTGATGAAATTTGGCACGCAGATAGATTATGATATGGAGAAGGACTAGGCTAGGTTTCATCCTGAAAATCAATCAGAAAAAAATATCTTCTGGCTTTACTCTTATGTCTAAATAAATTAGAGGTTAATTATAGGCTTTTATATTTACCTATGACAGTAGGAGATTGCACGAACTATTTGGCGAAAGTAATCCCGAGCAAGAGATTCTGATAGACCAGTTTCATGTCTCATTATGTAATCATATAAGTCGCCACCATCACCGAGTTCAAGAATCAGATATAATTTTGTCTGTGTGTCTATCACTTCGTATAGGCGTACTACATTTGGATGCTGAACTAATTTCATACACCGAACCTGTAAATTAAGAATCATCAACCCAGAGATTTACGAAATACAACAAAAGAGGATTGCTCGTCCTAGAGACATGAAATTTGGATGGTGTGTTCCTTTTGTGTTTAGGGATTCACAAAGGGAAGAGGGTAAAATAGGGGATCGAGGGTGAAACCGCGGGGCGGATAGCTATTATGTATTTATTTATTGAATAGGAACACCAACATTACACGTACACAACATTAAATAAGACAGATAGATAAAGAAAAGACACTAGTAGTACGTACATCAATTAAAGGTGAACACAACATTTATAGGTATAACCACGAGTAAGTATAACTAAGTAAAATTATAAAATAAACAAAAATATGTCGGACCTGATGAAGCTGTTTAGGTCACTATATATTCTGGGGAAAGGTAATTTAGACCAATATTAGTTCTAGCTATAGGAAAAAGAGCAACCTAAATAATCTAGCTAGATATTATATAAAACAATAGGTACGTCAATCGGCTCCTTTCGGTACCTAATAATCGAAATAGGTAAAATACTATGTATAATATAATAGGTATAATAGCTTTTCTCTCCCTAGGGGAATAAGTTTTTTTTTTACGCGCCATCCGCCACAACCGATAGGTAATATAGCCTAAAAAAAAGTACTTAGTAAAAATTAAGATTAAATAAGAAAAAAAATTATTAAAATTATTTTAAATGCTTTTCTTTAATTTAACTAAAGACTTACAAATATCGTAACTTGACAATGCCAAAAAATTAAGTCCTATAGGATTTGGTAGCCATATTGAAAACAAAGAAGAAGAACTTAATAATGTAATCGATTGAATTATCATGGTAATGGTGCCGATTCTGTTGTTTACGACATTAACTAATATTAGACAAGTCACTTCTCTTTCATGTTAACCTTATTCAAAAAAGATAGAACATTTTTAATGCTGTCAGTTTAGTCCATGCCCTCGTAATGTACGGGTAAATAGGCGTGACCAATAAAGATCCCGCTTTAATTTACGTTGAAATATGTGTTCGGACTAAACTGACAAGACCAAAATATCTTGAATCCCTTTCTAATATTTTCTATTATTATTATTAGTGAGATTAAATTTATTTAGTTCGTAAACAACAGAATCGGCACCATTATCTATCTATATTTGTACTATATTTTATTAATCTGTGAGAATTATTTATTCATCTGTAATCTTTGTTGTGAGATAAATGCAAAATAAACAAATTGGTGCCAATGATGTGCTGCTAAGTACCAATATGAAAGAAGTGAAGTGAAAAATACCTAACAAATTTTTCATCTATATATATAAAAGAGTAGCGGTTTTTTGGGTAAACATCCCCCTGCCCACACCGCTGAACCGATTAATGTGAAATTTGGCATGTGCGTAGATTTTGTCACGTAGACCCCATTTAAGAAGCGATTTTAAGAAATTCCTTTCCGCAGCGGTGGAAACGGGCCCTTTGTGCGATTTTAAGAATCTTAATATCTCTGGAACCTTAGAGTCTAGCAGTCTGAAATTTTTAATGTAGCTTTTTCAGTAAAAAATATTAGATATGGGTGCGAGCGTTTCTCAAACTTTTGTCTATGGGAGGAAAATTTAAAAAAATAAGGGATTTTCTTTGTTTCCGTTAAACCTTGATAACTTTGTGAGTTTGAATGCTAGAAACTCAAAATTTATAGTTTAATAATACTGCTAAAATGTATTTTCGGCATTTCTCAAACATTTTTTCTTCGAGGAAGACATTACCGATGGAAATTATGCATTTTTCAAACTCTTATATCTCTGCAACGGCTGAAGATAGGCAAATGAAATTTCGTATACGCGTTATGCTATACAAATACTACAAATTTCAACTTGGTGTTTGTCAAAGTTTTGCCCATAGACAAAGTAAAAATGTCGAAAATTTACTTTTAGCATCCTGTTTTTCTCAGTTAATATTCATAGCAGAAGCTTGATTTTTGGAATATAAGCTTTCTACAGTATTTGTTTCGAAATGTACTATCAAGTTTCTCAAACTTTTCATGCGGCATAAAGTTATAAAGGGTGAAATATCCAATTCTTGCACTTTAATATTTTTGTAATGGCTCAAGCTAGGGACCTTACATTTGGAATATAAACTATTCAATACAATTGAAACAATATTCAACCCAGTGATTCTCAAATTTTTCATAGTTGTCAATTTTATGACACCATAAATTATTTTCTATCAACCTGTATAACGGAAGTACTATACAAGTGAGAAGCATGATTTTTTGGAAATAAGCTACCCTTAGCAAGCACTATAAGAATCCTAAAGCATTTTGCAATACTATTTAGCAATGAAATGTTATAGAGGGTGGAAAATTTTATTTTTGACTTTTAATATTTTTGCAATTACTTAAGCTAGGGTTCCAAAATATTAAATGTAGACCATGTAACATAAGTGTAACAACATGCAAGTCACTAATTAAAAAAAAAATGATCATAGACAATTTTATGACTTTTTTTATTTTTTTTTTATCAACCTGTATAACGCAAGAACTATTTAACTAAGAAGCATATTTTTTTGGAAATAAGCTACCCATAGCAAGCACTATAAGAATCCTAAAGCATTTTGCAATACTATTTAGCAATGCAATGTTATAGAGGGTGAAATATTTCATTTTTGCCCTTTAATATTTTTGCAATTACTTGAGCAAAAGATCCAAAATTTTGAATATAGACTAATTAACACAAATGTAACAACATAGAAATCAAAATTATTCTAAATTTTAGTCATAGTTATTTATATGATTTTTTAAAGTTAGTTTTAAAAAGTTTATGAGACTGTATAAAGCTACTCTATTCATATAAGTACCATATTTTATGAATTTAAGCTATCATATAGCAAGCATTGTTTATAGCAAACTAAGAACCCTTCCACTCACAGTATTGTTCAACTTTCATGCCAAAATAAAGTAACAAAGCTTTAAATTTTCTTCAATATCTCAAACAAGTGATCTAAAATTATAATACTTGGCATTTAGTTTATATAAAATAACTAGCTGTTCCCCGCGGTTTCGTTCGCGGGTTTATAAGTAGCTTATAACCTTCGGGGATAATGTAGCTTCCCATTAGTGAAACAATTTTTCGAATCGGACCAATAACTCCGGAGATTAGCGCGTTCAAACTAACTCTTCAGCTTTATTATTACTACCTATAGATAGATTAAGTTTTCACCCAAGAAATAAAAAAAAACAAATTTAGTAAAAATAAACTCAAAACCATTTTTGAAATAATTAAGACCTTCTTAAGTAGTATTTGTTTCTATGAAACCCGTATATAATATCTACAACAATTCAACTTAAAAATATTCAACGTTAAAGCAATTATCATCAAACAAATTACGTATAGGACTTCATGTCGGTGAAGTCGTGCATAGTTCGGTTCTTTTCGGTATTGCTCGGGTTACATCGGGCGCCGCGTCGCATCGCCCGTGCTATACAAAAATAAATAAATATCCTGGGACATTCTTCACATATTTTTTTTCAGGTTTTCAATTGCAAAAAGATTATTCCAAATCCGACTGGTAGATCCAGAGATTAGCGCGTTCATACAAACAAACAAAAACTCTTCAGTTTCATTATAGTTTAGATAGATAGATATATAGATTATTATTAGTATAGATAAATTATAGATAGGTTTATGTTGGCAGTTCTTGACAATTTTGCATCAATCTGTATTGTATCATTGAGACAATCATTTAAGAAGCTGTCCTTAGTTTCTCACAAGTTCTGGGATAAAAATACCTACCTTCTTATCTCACGGGTCTACCTCTCTGCCAATTTTCATTACACACTGTTTGAACGTTTAGAAAGAAAGAAGAAAGAAAAACTTTTATCTCCTGCATTGCATGCCATTCGAAACTTATAAAAAAAAAATCAAACATAAAATATACCAATTAAAATAATTCAATATACCTACAAAAATAAAAAAATAATAAGAAGGCTGTATGGTTCTGAACCTTTGACTGTTTTTTTTTAACGTAACAAAAACTTATGTATGACTGACTAATAATGGATTGTAATTTTTGACAAGTATTTAGACGTGAAAACTGAACTCCACATACATAATATATTTATGTAGCATTCAATCGTCACAGAACTATACCTATCCCTGGATATTAAATAGCCTAAAACCTTCATCTAGGAACCTGAACCTAAGAGGATACCTATCTTTGAAAAGCGCTTCATAATCTGTACTGTGGTTCTCAAGGTATGAGAATACTAACAGACAAATTGACCTACATATTATTTGGTTGGTTAAATTGAGTACGGGGTGTTCATGAACTCTAATGCGGGTGAAACCGCTGGACGAAAGCTAGTATTGTATAAGATTCTCGCAATCGTAGTCAAAAATATCATCAGCATTTTTCTATGCTCACAAGCACTAATAAAAGGATAGGAACAAAGTACTATTGTTTTTAACCTCCGACGCAAAAACGACGGGGTTTTATAAGTTTGACGTGTCTGTCTGTCTGTACGTGTGTGTCTGTCAGTGGCTTTCTAGTTCCTGAACGGATAGACCGATTTTGATTAAGTTTTTTTTCATTGGTGACTTAATCGAGTGTTCTTAGCTATGTTTCAAGAAAATCCGCTCAGCAGTTTGAAAATTATCCAATTTTCAAGTGAGTTTCGGAGGTTTCTATAATTTTTTAATTTTAGTTATTGTTTTCTGTGTGTGTTTAACCAAATGAAATATGCCACGTGAGCCGTAGCCGCGTAGATCATTTTATTAGTGCTTGTGAGCATGGATAAATGCTTATGTGATGTGTTATGGTGAAGCACGTGGCAATGTTCTATGAGGCCTACGACATTAAAGGTACTCCAACTCTCGAGACCGAGTGAGATAAAACGTTAGTAAATTATTTTAAACAGTTGTTTAGTTACATTGATAACTAATCCTTAAAAGCCTAAAATAAAGTAGGTAGACAACTAATGAGTAAGTTAGGTGTGTGGAGGAAGATGGAGAACCGGCAGGTTGGTCTTGGTAGACAGCAGGAAGGAGAGAGAGAATACAGTTGCTTGTGGACTACTCGTCGCACGAGTCGGGTATAGCTGGAAGGATTGTAATGTGTGGGATAGCGTTGTAAAGTACGTACATTGTACGCTCAAAAATTACGATATCTGTAACCGATGACTTTTGATATAATTGATTTCTATAGTGTTATTATAGGCATTCAGTGTAACCTTTCCTCAAAGTTTTCGGTAGGCTGTAGACTTACACCCGGTATATGACGCTGATTTTACCATAATATTTTCCATGGAACATGAACTACACTTCCGCTGACTTCAAAACAGTCAGATTCGAGTTCCTACATAGTTATTTTATGCTTTTTAGTGCCTTTGAAGACGGTTCTATTTTTTGTTAAGTTTTTTTGAATGATTACTTAACTGACATCCTTGACGAGTAGCAATAACTTTCTTGCATTTTACTATTCATTAAAGTACTTATCCATTGTCAAGTATTTATTACTAAAACATGATTGCATATTAAAAACAAAAAAGTAAACTAACCTACAAGCCCTATTTCACACCCAAGGAGAGGATTTAGTTAGTAGATGAATACAACTTTGAAATGCACCCATTTTTTTAAAAACAGATGGACTGAATATCATTAAATTCCTTGTCATTGCTTACCTATATCATGACGTATAGAACATGTATTATCCAACCAAACATGCCTCCAGTTTTAGTTCTACTAACTATATTATATAAATTCTTTGAAAAATACTCCAAACCCTTTTACACTTAAAACTTACCTTTTACTTTAAAAAAAATAAAAGCTCACCTCTTGGAACAAATGTGATTTTGACACATCATCTAATTTACTTTTGTCTATAACTTTCACAGCTACTTTTTCACCAGTGAAGACATGACGTGCTAGTTTGACAACCGCAAAATGGCCAGAACCAAGTGTGTCTAGCAAGTCATATAACCCAGCTATCTTGGCATCATATGCACCACCACCTGTGCCAATACCTCCAATACCACTGCAGCTGTTATTCATTGCACTGCCCTGTATAAAAATAAATTAAATATTTTTAAGTTTTTTTTTACTTATGATAGGCTTGTTTGACCATAATCTCACCATAGTATGTGATGTGGCCAATGGTGGTAAGCACACAAACCCACTATAATATACAGGCTGGATGACTCTATGTTAAGAGGTCATCCAATAATCAGAAAATATATTTAATTCTTAAGTTGTGACAGTATTTTTGGATTCAAGCAGTTACAATATGCTGGAGCAGTAAGAATGGTCAAAGCTCAGATGTTCAAAGATATCATTAATATTTTACACAAACAAGTGGTGATGGATACCTTATGATTAAACTTATTCTGATGGGACATGAGACGTTGTATACAGAGTATGAGAGTGCAATGTGGCCGCTGAGAAAATGCATTTCTGACACTAGTTTATAATGGGATCATCATAGAAACAGCTGTTCCCATTTTCAGAATACATTCTCTCAGTGGTCGCACTAAAGGCTACCTACTATAGTGTTTTATAGGCGTTTAGTGGACTGTGTTCCATGCAGGGACCGGACAACAATGTAACCCTGCGAAAGGTTAACCTTTTTATTATTATGATAATCACTTGAAGGGGTTACCATAGATATCTGTGGGTTTAAACCATTCAACTGACTTTGAAGGGGTGACCTTCGAGAAAAGCTTTTATTCGAGTTACCCTATTTTTGTGGCCCAGGGAAATCCTCATGATACCCGACCGCTCCGGGGCTAAAACCCTGGGGTGTTCCTCCTCTCGCCATGTGGCGGCGGGGCTACGGGACACTCCTCGAAGGTCTTTCGACCGCCTGCCCCGCCGATGGCGTCGCTCCCTGGCTATCCGAGTGGATATATATGGTATGGTGTATGGTTGATATAGTCTTTCCACAGATTACTGTCCGCACATTCAAGTGTGGAGTGTGCTTTTGCCTGGAATATAGAGGCATGTTTTCCAAGATTCAGCATTTTCCAAAGCAATTCTTGGACACTCTCCATAAATTCCACGGCCTACATCAGATACTGATTTTGACCCGTCGGTATACCACTTGAAGCTACCTTCTACCCACGTGACCTTGTCATCTACCCAGTCGTTGTGGGTGGGAAATTCAATTTCATAATATTTTCAAAAAATATTCTTAAGTTTGGAATATTCTGAGGGACCATCAAGTCTGTCACCATATTCAGAATAGGAAATTCCAGTACTGAATCCTAAAAGGAGTTCAGTGCCTGGGAGAGCCACTTCATTCTCCCCTGTGCGGATATTCTGTGCATAATTGTCATCGACACCTCTACATGTAGATACATGCAGTTAACTCTTATGAGGCGTTGCCGGTCCCTGGTTACGAATGCACTATGTATTTTAAATTGGTGGCCACTGCCTTAAAAAGAGTAACAATTTTTTCCTAGTTGACTTATTTGGTTAATTTCTGCATTATGAAATTATAGAAGTTCTCATAAATATTTTGATCTTTTTACAGTAAAAGTAACATCTGGAATGGTAAAATTGGTACTCAGTAGTAACAATGTGATAACTCAATAAGACTGCTTAGTTCAGAAGATATCACAAAAATACCAATAGGCTGTGTAATTATTAAGTGTCCCTTTTACATTAAGAACCCATTCATAGGTATCACCATTCTTCATAGTAATGATTATTTACTCCAATTATTATAATTACCTGCTCAAAGCAGTGTACACTTTCTCTTTTTTATAAATGTACTTGATATCTTATAAAAATCGGTTTGTTTCATTTGATTTTATCGTCACTAAAAACTTAAAATCTCTAACGTCCCCGTACCCATCCTATATAAAATACTATTTTATTCGGTTCAACTTCCGAATCGGGACCGCAACAGAGCTCTGAATAACACCGATATAGTGTGTAATAAATCATATGTAATGGTTATATATTAATAAATAGTCACAAGTGATCATCTTATATTGATTCCCAGAAAAAGTAAATAAGATATCCTGATAAATTAATGACCCAGATTTTTTCAGACTTGAGCAAGTCTAAATTTCCAATCAAGACGATGTCAAGACGGATACCTATATTTTATAATCTAATTGTTTATGACAACAAACAAATCTTACCCAATGTACTGGAATATAACTAACCTTTGATTATTTATCAAACTGCTATAAAAATAAATAGAAACTCAACACAACACATTAAAATGACAAAAATGCTATCATCAACTGGTTTCAATAATCTTATTAGCATGAAGTCAATAAATCTAGAAAAAATCGTCAATTAAGTTTCAGTACTGTAATAAGTGATTATTGAGATTTAACTCGCCATCGACTATGTTTTAAAAATCATAAATATATCGTAAATTAAATAAAATTGATCCACAAAATTCACAAAATCGCCATTTCACAAAAATCCTATAACGTTTATTTAGCCATTGCCACAAACTAAGAATATGGCCATAGCCACCCACAGACGGCACGCACAGACAGATTATATAGTACACACGGCCACTTATCAAGCTACACATTTTTGTTGCAAAATAGCTCCTATTACAAGCTTATAAGGTGCCGCAGTGTGTAGCTTGATCTGCGGCCGTGTGTACCTACCACAAACAACTTAGAGATGATGCACCTAAACGTAGTATTATATTCTCTTTGGTACCACTGATTGAATAATTAATATCCTTCGGTTGGAGCGCGATATTCAAATTTTATCACGTTTTTTTGCTCAGTTATGTTGGAAACAAATTATCGGACGCGGCTGATGGACGCGGCTTACAGTCGCGGCTGATAAGTGTGCACAGTCGTTTGAGACGTGGCTCGCGGACGCATTCCAACGCCTATTCCTGATTGACACTGGCAAAATACAAAAACTGTGTGACTAACGTTTTGTGCAATATGACGGTCGGTAGTATTTCTCTATTACGGACGTTTTCGGCTGACAAAAACATCCAGCGCGCCAGATTTCTATCGGACGTCCGAACGCTCAAGGTCAGCTCAAGGTTACGTCCACGACTTACATCCGGTGATTTGCACAGCTCAATGTACATTCATTATCTAGATACATATAAGTCGCGGCTGTCTGACGCGTCCCTCAGCCGCATCCGATAATTTGTTTCCAGCTTTATAGGTCGTAAGTTATCAACATGTTATTTGCGACAAGAATGGTAGTAGGTTTATTTACTGCTTAATAACAAAAGAAATCATCGACATATTCCTCCAAGGTATATTATTGTTATATACGACAATTTCATGAAAATGTTATTAATATACCTTGGAGGAATATGTTCATGATTTCTTTGGTCATGAGGTTTGAAGAATTCTTTATAATGGTGTCGATTCTATAGTTACGAACTTAACTAATATTAGACAAGTCACCTCTCTTTCAAGTTAACCTTATTGAAAAAGGACAGAACATTTTTAATGCTGTCAGTTTAATCCATGCCGTCGTAATGTACGGGTAAATAGTCGTGACCAATAAAGATCGCGCTTAAATTCACGTTGAAATATGTGATCGGATTAAACTGACAGGCCTAAAATATCTTGCATCCCTTTCTTATATTTACTATTAGAAAGAGATATAGTGAGATTAAATTTATTTAGTTCGTAAACAACAGAATCGGCACCAATATACTACTTTAATTTCTCTGATTTATATTAGGAATTCGAGTATTATTGCCAGCAAATAAATATAAAATGTAGAGATTTTTTATGAACTTTAATACGCTTCTCTGACGAATCGTATGTATGTACGAAAATAAAAATTTTGAAGGAAATTATCCCATGTGATTACTTCGTATATATAGTAATTAAATGTATTTTTATTGATTATCAGTAAGTAAACCAAATAAAAACAATAAACAAGTACTTTATTGGGTAATGAAATAACGATAGAATTGTTTCAATGAATTAAAGATAACAATGAAATCAACTTTGTCACTTTGAAATTGAAATCGAAATACATGATTACAAATTCAAGTTTATAGATAGATATCCTCCTTCCAAAAATGGTTACAGTTGCAATGGTCATTTTGTTGCATACACAGCTGTCAATATCGAGATACGTGATCGCAAAACCGCCATATTTTTCAATTTCAAATTGTTTCTATGAGAATTTGATTGCAACAAAAGATCGCCCTAGGCATGTCCTCACTCAACTGTCTCCCTGTGAGTTTAATATAATAGTACCTGGCAGTGGTGAGGGGTGAAATTATGGCGAGTGTAAGCCGTTCAAAAAACACCGATAATTTTATAATTACAGCGGGCCTAGTATGACCACGCGTCGTAGATATACGATAAAAGATATCGTATCATATCAATACCAATATATTTACCGATTTCACGAGCATGACCGATGTAGCGACACGATATGATAAATAACATCAATCATAAAAGCATGTTAATTCTTACCTTTTCACAATAATCATAAATGTTTAATTGAACTCTCGTTGAACACCACAATCATATTATAATATCAATTGAAGAACAATTATGAGAACAATGGACGATTGGACGCCTTATCTAATGTAATCCCTACGTACTACTCGATATTTTTATCGTTTTATATCTACAAATAATTGGTCATGCTCGACTTTTCAATAAATAACTGACTGTCGTGCTCGCTCTTCTTTCTATCGTAACGTATCATAACTCGATGACGTCACTGGCAGGTTATGCTCGCTGTTTCGATAAAAATTCAACATGGCGGCGATATTTATCATATTTTGACAGTTGGCGTCGATAAATCGCTATATCATATCGTGTTTTGGTGGGCATGCTAGCCCCCCCGCAGTGTATTTTAAGCATGATAAAAGTGGTGTCGCGACGTCTCGCGAAATATAATATTGTACATAGCAACACTGAAATTATAACAAATAAAACCTGAGAATAAAACTACATCCGGAACTATACCTCTATGGCTTACAGAAAAAATTAGGTAGAGATGGCAATTATATTTTTTACTGGGAGGAAATGAGATGTCATTATACTAATGGCCGTAAGTGCAAGAGAGACACTATCTGAAGTTTTTGTCTCGTTCGGATATGGGGTAAAGAAGGATTGTCAAATGTTTCTTTAGCTACGCATTTGTAGATCAACAAAAAACAGTGAAAAATTTTGCTAATCCAAATTTAGGCCATACAAGTCCTTTTTTTCATCGTGATTAAAGTGTTTTTAG
Organism: Tethea ocularis; assembly: GCA_963555595.1. Classification (NCBI taxonomy): domain Eukaryota; kingdom Metazoa; phylum Arthropoda; class Insecta; order Lepidoptera; family Drepanidae; genus Tethea; species Tethea ocularis. The sequence continues at coordinate 5,132,329 of OY741963.1, read as the reverse complement.
TTGCGTAAAACAATAATAAGGTGATACATGATGGTGCATTGTTATATTATTAGCTGTAAAAGCGACAATGTACGGAAAGAGGAAAACATAACCTTTCAGCGGTAAAGTGAAGTATTTTGTTGATTAAATTTTTCGACAATATTTTCACACAATGTATGCTTTTACGAACTTTTTAGCGTCTAATTAGTTAAAATTACAATTTCTTCAATATATAATATCGTTACAGGGATACCAGTAAATAAAAAAATGTTTACCCGGATTTGTTCGTATTTATTTTTCTTGAGGAATCTTACTCTATTTATTATTTACAAGTTACAGACATTTCATCGTCTGTGTGTCATTTTACACATCTGTAAAATGACCGTATTCGTTGGATCGCTGCCACGGGTCGATCAGTTGGCAGCCAACGGTAAGGATGTGAATAAATAATCGATTTATAAAAAAACGATTTTTTTCCTTAAAATAATCGATTTTAATATTGCAAATAATCGATTAATAAAAAAAGATTTTTATATTCTCTGACGATTTTTTTAGCAGTAAAAAATTTTTTTACTTTCCATTCAGGAAAAGATTTTTTCTAGTGCGGATATTTTTTTTGGTGGTTCAGTATCATTAATAGAATACATTTCCATGATTTGTATAACACTTTTTATTTTCTGTTTCTTTTTACTTGAAATCTGTAAAATATGGACAAACTTGTCGTAACATCAATGGTCGCGAGTCGGGCGGCCGGCACCAAAGAGTATACAATCACTACGTTAGAGCCGGCACATAGATGATACACTATGGCCGGCGCACGCGGCGGGTGTTGGAGGGGGTTAAACCCCCTCCCGGCCAGCTGATGACTGACAGCGACTCGCTCGACCGATCGCCCGACGACAGTCTACTCATGCCCACGCGCCGCGTTAGACGTTACGCAGCTTCGGTCTCCCGCGCAAGGATCGCGCCCGCGCGCCTTGTACACACGGACACAGATCAAGCTACACACTGCGGCACCTTATGCGGTTGTAATAGGCGCTATTTTGCAACAAAAATGAGTAGCTTGATCTGTGACCGTGTGTACCTACCGACTGATCACGAAAATTGATACAAATCCTACAATGTGTCAATTATACTAACCACGAGTTTTACGAGATGGTGCGGGTTTATCCCATGAAAATATGAAGGAAAAAATTGGAAACAAAAGTCGCCATAGTAGAGTGACCATGAAAACAGTAGTCAAAGGTACACATCTTTCGTTAACGATATCTTTGTAGACAGTGCCGGTTTTAGCTCTACCAGCACCCTGGGCGAGATGTGATAACCCCCCCCCCCCCCCTTCGCCCGCCTACAAAAGGGATTTTAAGCCATTATAGCCATTTTATCTTTAGACTTGAGAATTTATTTAGACTCGAGATAGCAGGACTCGCTCATGAGCGACCGGAAATAAAGGTGGGCCTGGCGCCCCTTTACATCTGGCGCCCTGGGCGATCGCCCTACCGCGCCCTACCCTAACGCCGGTACTGTTTGTAGATATATTAAAATAAAAAATAGGTCTTTATTAATATTCCTTTAAGTTTAATTTGTCAAAGTTTCCGCACTGGAAAAAATCTTTTCCTGTATATGCTCGAACCAGCTATCGTTTTTACTGGTAGTTTTCTAGTAGTAGTTTACTATTATCCGTTTCTTTACTAACTTCTTTACTAAATTATAAGCTGATAGGTAGGGACAAAAATTTCAGATAGTGTCTCTATTGCACAAAAAAATGATTATTTTTCTTTTAATAATTATTTATTTTCATTCACAACACTCTGAAGACCATTGGTTTAGTTAGGCGAACTAAAAATGCTACTTTTCTTATTCCTGGTGAAGTTACAAAACTTTTTGTTTAGGTTGGTTATTTTATTTTTAATATTACATTGTTAATTTAAAAAATATATCTTTTCTTTCTTGCTTATTATAGTTTTAGGGTTCCGAGTCCACAAGGTTTACTTTTATTGTTTCCCCATGTCCGTCTGTATGTCACAGTAGTGTTGCCGGACAATCGGGGGCGCGCCGGCCGGGCCGTCGATAGTATCACTCACTCATACTATCGATAGTAGTATTTAGCACAAAACTAATTGATTACGATACTATCTGACATGATCGTCATTAAAATCTTTGAGTTTTAAAACTATCTACCTACACTTACCCACTTACTGCCTAGTTATCTACCTACCAACCTACTACCTATCTAAAAATTCACGTACTCTAGTATATAAAATACTGTATTCGGATCCACAATATACATAATATACTTTATAAGTAAAAAATTTCAATTGATAATTGTTATAGTTGTTAGCTTTAATATGCCATGCCATACATAATTACCAAAGGATGATTATATTATGATTTAATTACTGATTATACAATAATCTGCTGTGATTATTTACATTGTACAAGCGTTGATACACGATTTGTGATGAAATATTAGAATTTGTCGTCAAAAGCAAACTACAAAGTTCGATTCAAAAAGTACTCGAGTCCACTGAAGTATTCGAATACTCCTGCCAGTACTCGAATACCTGTCAGTCTTCAGACTCGAATCCTTTTTTTAACGAATACCAAAATATTCGATTACCAAAAATAGCCGACTCGGCACATCACTAGTCCTGCCTGTCTGTCTAGTCTAATACTCGGTCTACGTTCTGTGCACATTAATAATCGGACCACAAATTATAAAGTAATATGTACAAGTATCGGACCAAATCTGTGGAACTCGATCTACTAGTGACAAAACGTCAAGCAAAGATTAGGTATTTCATTACGATTTTAACTCACATACATCCATCGATCACTCGATGGAGCCATAAACAAGAAATTGGAACTCACATACATTGTGATAGAGACTAAAATCACTTGAGATATTTTAGTGTTCCACCGATATGTATGGCCGATATCATAGCCAAATCATAGCGTGGGAACATTGCAATTGCATTGCATTTATTTTATTCTCTACGAAGAGGTACATACCCTATCATTTTAATAACAATATTTTGAAATGGTTTTGGCACATACTATTTCCTATAGTAAAAGAACCAAAGACATACGAATAACAGAAGATGTTACATTTGATACGATGCTTCTGTCGGAAAAAACATTGAGTGGCTTGAGAGATTCAGGATTCTTCAAACCTTCTCCAATTCAATTAAATGGTATACCGCTTGGAAAATGTGGATTTGGTAAGAATTGTGCAATGTTCTATTCAGTGCATGTTTTATATTTATTTTACGTTTTCACAACCAATAAGCTGAACTAATTTCGATGAAAATCGCTAGAAGAATCTTGGATCCGGAGATAGTGTGGATTTTTGGATCGTGCTCTTCTTATACAGAACATGAATCCATAAGACAAAAAATACAATATGTACATATATAGGACATGTTCACTGATATCTCTGCCTATTGTCAACCAAATTTCAAAATTCTATTTTCATTCAAAAGAGTATACTCGAAGGTAAATGGCCATACAGGCTCTTCAATAGTTGTCATCATATATCAAAATTGCTATTGTTCTGTATCTACATACATAAGGGATGTATGTATATGTCACTGTATCATTGTGAGCACCATAGTGATATAAAATCACCACAAAATATCTTGTGAAATTGCAAACTAGCGATAAATTGTGAACTGCACCATACCACCCACAATATGATGTATTCATTTATGATAATTCACAATACATCCACATCAAACCGTCAAATCCTATTCTATCCTCCTATTCCCAACCTTCCATCGAGGTATGTAGCATAATTCTACTAAAATATGTTAGATCCCCCAATTAGTTGTTTTCCCCCAATTAGTCGTAACTCGTACAAAGTCCTCCCCTTCCCCCGGTAACGCCCTGAGCCGAGGTTCGTACCCCACTCGGGGGGACCCTCAGGCGTGGTTACCTAAATGTTACCCGGCTGAGAGCTCTCTGCGCTCGCCGATTGTCCGGTAAGGTTGGAGCAGCCATAAGAGGCTACCAACTTTAGTCCTTTAAAAAAAAAAAAAAAATTATGTTAGATCATTAAATTGCATTAATTGTATGCTCATTTTACAACATGAGTAATGAATAAGCTCTATACTACACTCGCTAAAAACTTTACTCCTAGATCTCTTACTGGAAGCTAAATCTGGAACAGGGAAAACTGCTGTCTTTGCTGTTATATCATTAGAAAAACTAGACCTTGCCAAAAGTATACAAACAGTTATATTGGCACCAACAAGAGAAATTGCAGCACAAATATGTGATGTAATTAAACAAATAGGATCAAATTTCAATGGTAAGTAATATAAATGTTTATAAATTACTATATAATATGGTGGTGTATTTCTACTGATTTTTCCCCGCCCACCTCATAATACTGCTAACTTCCATATTTAACACTGCCCTCTCTTGTAATATTTTTCCACATCAGTGAAAGAGGCCCATGTCATTGGAATCCATAAACCCGGCAAACCCAGGGCCGAGCCCTCCAGTTACCGCCCTATAAGTCTATTAAATGTCCTGGGCAAGCTGTATGAGAGACTGATCTATATCCGCCTCAAAACATATGCCGAAGCCAATAGTCTCATCCCTGATGAACAATTTGGCTTTCGAGCCAAACATTCTTGTGTTCAACAAGTCCATTGTATTGTTGAACACATCTCCTCTCAGTACCAAGAGCGTAACATAACAGGTGTCTTATTCTTCGATGTCGCGAAGGCATTTGACAAAGTGTGGCACAATGGCTTAATCTTTAAGCTATTTACCTTAAGCACAGACTCGTGCTCATCTTACGAGATTATTTGTCAAATCGCCACATTCGATATCGCATTCCTGGCGCACTTTCCTCCCCTCACCCTATCGGTGCCGGTGTCCCTCAGGGCTTGGTACTGTCCCATCATGACCTACGCTAGTACGTAGTAAGGTAAGCGCATGAAACGGTTTTGAATCACCTGAAGGCTATGGATCCGTGCAGGAGCTGCATGTGCGAACACAGTACTAGCATAGGTCATAATGGGGCGGATACACGTGGTATATAGTCTAACCTTGCTTTTGAGGGCAAGTTTAGACTTATGATTCAATAAAAAGTGGAAGCGCCCTAACACAAAGGCGGCGCGCGCGCGCGGACCGCTTTAATGTGGGCATCAAAGGTCAAACGATCATAGAGAATTACTCCGAGATATTTGGCTTGCCTTTCCCAGGGGATTGGTTCACCGAATAGAGTAACTGCCTTTGGATGGGTGGGGGTACCTCGATGGTAGGGTCTGTAGAATAGGACCGCCTGGCTTTTGACAGGGTTGATATCGATCCTCCATTTCCGAAACCAGGCGCCTAGGGCGTTAGCCGCGGTTTGGAGGTTCTTAACAATGACCGAGGGGGACTTACTAGAGCAGTAGACCGCGGTGTCGTCCGCAAAAAGAGCTAACTGCACTTTGTCCGTCTTTGGCATATCACTCGTGTAGAGTGAGAATAGCAAGGGAGACAGTACCGAGCCCTGAGGGACACCGGCACCGATGGGGTGAGGGGAGGAGAGTGCGCCTAGAATGCGATATCGAAAGTGGCGATTTGACAAATAATCTCGTAAGATAAGCACGAGTCTATGTGGAACACCTAAGGTGAATAGCTTAAAGATTAAGCCATTGTGCCACACTTTGTCAAATGCCTTCGCGACATCGAAGAATAAGACGCCTGTCATGTTACGCTCTTGGTACTGGGAAGAGATGTGTTCAACAATACGATGTACATGTTGAACACAAGAATGTTTGGCTCGGAAGCCAAATTGTTCGTCAGGGATGAGATTATTGGCGTCGGCATATGTTTTGAGGCGGATATAGATCAGTCTCTCATACATCTTGCCCAAGACATTTAATAGACTTATGGGGCGGTAACTGGAGGGCTCGGACCTGGGTTTGCCGGGCTTATGGATTCCAATTACATGGGCCTCTTTCCACTGATGTGGAAAAATATTACAAGAGAGGGCAGCGTTAAATATGGATGTTAGCAGTATTATGAGGTGGGCGGGGAAGAGTTTAAGATTTTGTCCGAGCCCGGGGCCTTCCGCGGGTGTAAGTTCCTGATGATCGATTTGACCTCGTCAGGGGTCGCGGGCGGAAGGGGGTCATCCTCTTCGCTGAGAGGGGGGGGGGGGTGGCAATGGGAGGGCGGCTCTCCGTTCAACTTCAGAGTTGACTTCGTCCAAACGTCCGTCGTCACTTCAACATACTCAACCCACATTCAACAAGTAGCCAATGTTTTCTGCAGCGTTCCTGTTAAATGTATGCAGCAAATTGAAAATGTCTTCAGTTTTTTTCTTTTTTTGTCAGTGAAAATATAACAAACCCACAACTTCGACTCCTTTAAAACTTATTCATACCATCTCACTTTAAATCATTCATAGGATCTCATTTACTATCATACTCACTTGCATAGGTACTATAATTTTATAACGAAATTAAAATGCAAAAAATATTAGTGAAATATAAAAAAATATGGCCCAACCCATCCCCCTTAAGGTGGAATCTATATTCAACGATTCTCGTAAAACACGCTCGATATAACCTGTATACTAAATACAAATCTATGCCCGCGCGCATCGTTCCTCAACGTGCGCAAACCAATTTGGGCCCCAAATTGGTCAACACAGACCGCGCCGCCGCCGCTACCCCGCGAGAGCCTCTCCCCGCAAGTACATTTGTTGCGAAATGCCATCTATCTACTGATACTCTTATACACAAAAGCATGGATTTTAAAATATGACGTACTAGCGCCTCTTCTTTTTTTGGCGACTTCCTAGCAGGTAAAAATAAAGCGACATCTAGATATAAAACTAAATTTGGGCAAAGTTCCGAGTTACGGTCCAATGTACGGCGATTGGCAGTCTACCCTATACTAGCTAAATAAATATGGTATAATTAGTTAATGAGTAAGTAATTTTTCTTTGCAGGTTTAAAAGTCGAGGTTGTAATGGGAGGATTACCTGTTCAAGAAGATATCCAAAAATTTAAAAACAAGGTTCATATAGTTGTTGGAAGTCCTGGGCGTTTGAGGCACCTAATTCAGGATAGTCATATTGATATCTCATCAGTCAGACTTTTAATTCTCGATGAAGCTGATAAATTGATGGAGAAAAGTTTTCAACGTGATATAAATTATATATTTTCTGTTTTGCCAAAACAAAAACAAGTCATCATGAGTAGCGCTACATACCCTGAATGTTCAAAACAGTTTATCAATAAATATGTTCGTAACGCACAACATATATGCCCAGACAGCAACAGTGTTCTGTTAGGTATTACACAGAAATTGTCACTTGTAAAATTCAATAGCTACATTGTTCGACAAACCCAGCATAGATTTGAAGAACTTCTCAAAATATTATCAAAAATGCAATTTAAACAGTGTCTTATATTCTGCAATTATCAAGCTAGAGTAGGAGAATTGCATAAAATGTTAACAAGAGCCAAATGGCCTGCTGAACAACTATATGGCCAGCAAGAACAAACCGAAAGGTTGGATGCACTTAAAATTTTGCAAGAATATAAATGTAGGATATTAATAGCAACAGATTTAGCTGCAAGAGGTATTGACGCCTCAAATATTGACCTAGTAATTAATTTTGAACCTCCATTTGAATGGCCAACATATTTACACAGAATAGGCAGAGCTGGCAGATTTGGATCTTATGGAACTGCAATAACTATACTAAGTGAAGGGAATGAACTAAATAAATTTCAAGCAATGTTAAGTTCAATCAAATTTCCTCTAAATTTAACAAAAATGTGGTCTGATGATAGATTTAATAATGAATTTGCCGAAGTTGAAAATAAAGCAATAACTAAACAATCATTTACAAAAGTCAACAAAATATTGATTAATAAAAAAACAAGTGATGAGCTATGGTCTACATTGATTAACAAAAATTATGAAATAGAAGAAACATTACAAAGCTTTGATAAATTGCACTACTCATTTGAAAAATTTTTAGATCCTAAGATGGATTCTTTTTCTACTTTAGTAACTTCATTTAATACCTATCAACCAAATACTAAAGAAGAAAGCAACAAATTCATTTGTTTTGTATGCACGTCTAAAACTGGAAAACATAATTTAGATTTTGTTCATAGTTTGAAGTCAAATAAACTAAGAGAATTGAATCAAACAAATAAAATAAGTCCGTCTTCTTATTCTTCAGAATTGTGTAATAAAGAAACTAGGTCTCGAGATAGTGGGGAAGACGAAATAAACAATGATTTTGGTTATAATATTGGTAAAAGTTGTAAAGAAAACATAAATGAAGTAAAACTGAAAGAAATAATTTCTTCTGATTGCCAAAATAGTCTCACGCAATATAATATTAATGAAAACAATAATATTACTGATGATAGCTCACAGACAAAAAAAGAAGTGAAAAGTAATCTAAGAGATGATAATTCGATATCATCATATCCAACAGCCTTCTGTAGTTCAAGAGATAAAAGAGTTACAAGAAAGCAATATGGTGCCAATTGCAAACGAGGTAATTATAATATGTGTCATAAAGTCTGCGATAACAGTTGGAAAGAAACAGAATTAAAACATTTTTATTCGGCGGCAAAAACAACCCACAAAAGAAGTAGTAAAAATCTTATTCGTAATCTAGGCAGTGATTCAAAATTTAAAATCTCAGCCCGAAACAAATTGAAAACTTCCAATGATTCCATAAAAAGATACAAAAGCTATGTCTCTAATTCTTTCGATATGAGAACTATTCAAATTGAGACAACAAAAAGTTCGCTCAGAAGTCATTATATTCTTTGGTACAATCAACTTAAAGCTCAAATGAGTCAAATAGAGTTGTCTGTCTATATTGACGAGATATCTAGACTTTATCAATAGCCGAGAGAGAATCAATAGTCGAATAAAATGCCAGGGTAACTAATTGAATGAGTTAAAGGCGTATAACGTCTCACATCGATATGATATGACCAATTTTATAATTAAATCTGAAATTGCGAAAAAGTCTTATTTCTGACTATAAGATAACAATAAAACAAGATTACAAAAAGACCGGCTAAGTGCGTGTTGGAACACGCGCAGTGTAGCATTCTACATATTATAATCAGTCAGGCGCGCGCAGGAGTCACTTTTGGGCGAAGTAAATATCGATCGATTGAATATCGACCAATGCAGCCTACATTGCACTTCTACAGAAAAAGCACAGAGTAGTTGTGGATCAGAGAATTTGTAAGGAAAGAACCCTAATAAACGCATTCTTTTATCGTATCGCTTTTTTTCATATCAGACAATACTACCAGGGGTCAATTAAATTTGCCGACCCCAAGCTTTTTATATAAAAATTACATACATAATTAATGTATAAAATAAATTAAATGTAACTAAACTTAATTTGTTGGCCTTCGAGGATTTTTTTATATGTACTTAGTTTGTAGGTATATTTATTGTAAATAATAATCCAATGGAATAACAATCCAATAAAAAATAACAATATAATAATACAAAATTAACAAGTTTCTGGAGCAACATCACCCTTATAAATGTTATTACGACATAACATCAGTGACTCATCTTCATTACTCCGGAGATTAGCGCGTTCAAACAAACAAACTCTTCAGCTTTATTATTAGTAGTATATAAATATAGATTTTACGTAGGTATAAACTTTTCAATCGAATCATGCAACAGTTGAAATAGTTTTTATCATGAAAAAATGACAATGAGAATTTTAGTCCGAGAGAATTTCTGGTATTATGGTATTATGTAGCTATTATGAATGAATAAATAAACAGTTTGCAGTATTAACCAAGATTTATTTTTTTAATCATCCATTCGATTGTACACACGGCCACAGATCAAGCTACACATTTTTGTTGCAAAATAGCGCCTATTACAACCGCATAAGGTACCGCAGTGTGTAGCTTGATCTGTGGCCGTGTGTACCATTTACCACTTAAACGTATCGGGCATCGTGGTAGAGCCACCATCGCGGATTTGAATTCGGATATTGTCACTATGTTTTTCTTTGTCACAGCACTCACAGAATATCAGATTTTGTCGAGCCCTAATTCGCACTTGTCCGGTTTTATCTAATTTGTGTGGAAATATTTTAGTGTTGTTTTGCACTCTTCAAATATTTTTTTCATGTGCTGTATATGGTATACATCATCAATACCCTTTCAGCCTACTACATACACCCTTTCAAAATCATCCGGTATGTGTATAGCTATAGATATAGCTATTACCTAACATTTACAAAAAGTAAGACGGTAAATAACAATTATAATCCTATTACCCTAGGTTGCCTGGATGAAATCGCTGTAGCGATAAGGCCGCCTAAATTGTTTATACTTTCTTTTTTTGTTTTCTTTTTCTTTGTTTTTATTGATGTATTTTTGTGTAAACAATAAAGAATTTTTGTATTGTATTGTATAATCCCATCAAAAACATAACTTGTAAAAAATCCCAAGTCACGTAACTCAGTTCTTCTACAGTAAAAGTTGTGAGATCCATGCAATACCAAGTCGGCGAATTTATTCAGTCCCTACTTATAGGTCCCTCTGTCTTAAGTTATTACGTAAATAGCTAACCTAAAAACATTTTATTGTGTGACCATATTAATATTAAAAATCTTTCATGTTTTAAATAAATAGATTGACTTAGTAAAATAAGTAGGGGTAGGTAGAAGAAGGTAGGGGTAGTTAGAGCTAGATAGAGGTAGGACGGGGTAGGTAGAAGACCATTTTATATTTTAAAAGCTGTTCCGCGCGGTTTCACTCGCGTTCCCGGGATAAAAAGTAGCCTATAACCTTCGGGGATAATGCAGCTTCCTATTAGTGAAAGAATTTTACAAATCGGTTCAGTAGTTTCGGAGCCTATTCAATGCAAACAAACAATCAAATCTTTCCGCTTTACAATATTAGTATAGATTACAATCCCTATATTATACATATACATTAATAGCTTCCCGAAGGATCTTCCTGTGTGTTAATCCAGGTTATAAACTATCTGTGTTCCAAATTTCAATCAAATCCGTTCAGTCGTTTTTGCGTGAAAGAGTAACAAACATCCATCCATCCATACGTACAAACTTTCGCATTTATAATATTAGTAGGATATACAGGTACACTGAATCATTTACCTACTGCAAACTGCAAATGTAACTTTGTAATCTTATATATTTATATGGGATTACCAAGTTATTTATGTATCTAGAAAACTAGACCGAAATTGCAAAATATTTTAGTTTTTCCTTGATTAATATACTAAACTCTATTTGTATTCTAAATTTGAAGCTTCTATGACTGCTAGAAGTGCCTAGAGTTTTGATGATCGGTAAGTCTGTCAGTCAGTGACAAAATTATGAAATTTTGACTAGTAATAATTCTTAAAAACTACTGGTCCAAATTGAATGAAATTTTAAATATATCGTGTTTATACAATGCCTGCTTGTTTACTGAAAATTCAGGCTTTTAGTTTTATCCACAACGAAGTTATAGGGGCCAAAATGGCCTGAACTTTTTCAAGAAAAGAATGGTACGGGCGGGCGTGCCACTTTTTTGCTCGACTTGGGGGAGGGGGGGGGGGGGGGCACTACCGTGTCTACTAATAAGTATAATGCAGATTTTTTATCAATTGATATATTTTGAACTAGATTCCGCCCCGCGGTTTCTTATGTTTTCCCGGGATAAAAAGTATCCTATATGTTAATCTAGGTTATAAACTATCTGTGTTCCAAATTTCATCCAAATCCGTTCAGTAGTTTTTGCGTGAAAGAGTAACAAACAAACATACATCCATCCATACTCACAAACTTTCGCATTTCTAATATTAGTAGGATAACCATTAATAAGGAGTTCATATTTTGTTTTTTAGGGTTCCGTACCCAAATGGTAAACCTATTACTAAAACTCCGCTGTCTGTCTGTCCGTCTGTCACCAGGCTGTATGTCATGAACTGTGACAGTTAGACAGTTGAAATTTTCACAGATGATGTGTTTCTGTTGCCGCTATAATAACTACAAAAAATACAATAAAATAAATATTTAAGGGTATAAACGAGATTTTCTTTTTGCTTGTTTTTATAGATGATGGTACGGAACCATTCTTGCGCGAGTCCGACTCGCACTTGGCCGGTTTTATTTATCTTTGGCTTTATTAAGATTGCTAGGTACTTAAGCTGTATCTATACAAAATTTTAAAAGCTGTTGGTCCCCCAACAAAAATAAAATACCTAAACAATATTGTTTCAAGAGTATTTCAGCTCTGAAGTACTTTTATTTAATAAATCATGAATCGTAGTAATTATTTCTATTTTATAATTAGCATTATTTATATAAAAAATATTACAAAGAATAATAAATGCGACAAACGTAATCGCATGATTACGTTGATTTTTTTACAAATCCTTAATAATTAAGCCTTATTATTACCGCACAATCAATAAAATAATTAAGTGGTTTCTAGATTTCTTACTCTTAAAACGCTAAAATGCAATTAAAATACTGATATTAAATATTTAAATAAACGAAACATTTACACATAGTGAGCGTCGTCGTATGTAGATTTTAATCTTTCTTTTCGTGTGTTTCTGAAAAAAGAGAAAATGTATGTGAATTAAAAATTTACTTAAACGGTAGGTATTGTATGCGCGCGAGATCCGAGGACTCTTAAGGAAGCCTCCGTGCGAGTGCATTTAATTAATTATGTAGTAATTCTATACTAATAATATGTCCTGGAAAAATACTATATAATTGTATTACTTAAAAAATTAAATCATAAAGAACTGATACTAATATTTTTTTATCAAATTACATAACAATACATAAATACTAACCTAATACCTAAAATGAAACTAAACTACTTATAAATGTGAATAAAAGTAGGTACATAACATAATAGTAGTTTATGATACTGTTGCATAATAGGGGTTATTAATAGTAGGAGATCCGGCCGTAGATGGACCTTCGCCCATCTCTTTACCGAATGAAACATTTTTTTTATCAAATTTCATACATAGACAAATACGTCTTGCATGTTATGTATTGCCTATCAAAATATGTTCATAGCTATCTTTAATAAAAAAAATATGAATTCATTTTTTTTAGCAAGTTTCACCCACTTGTTTACCAATCAAATGCTATTGCAACTAAAAGTTTTAAACATATAGAATAGGTCTATGAGGAGGACTTTGTTTTATACTATGTAGTGATGATGATGATTTACTGAGGATCCATTACATAGAAATAAACATTTTATGTAATTTTACTATATTTACTACACACTACTCTTCACTATTACATACTTACGTTAAATAAGAGGCTCGGAATTCTCTCTTGCGCAACATTATTTGCTCAAATTTTTAAACTTTAAAGCCTGGCAATAGTATTTCATGAACGGTTTATTGCAGACAATACTATATCATCGCAATTGTTATTAAATAATCTTTATTTTGATATATATCTCGATTGGTAAACAGATCGGTGCAGTCACCTATATTTACTTACCTGTTTACACCTGCTTGCCCGGTAGCCATGAACGTAAACACGTAGGCAATACCTCATAGACCTATTCTATATGTTTAAAACTTTTAGTTGCAATAGCATTTGATTGGTGAACAAGTGGGTGAAACTTACAAAAACAAATGTATTGATATTTTTTTTATTAAAGACTAGCTGTTCCTCGCGGTTTCACTCGCGTTCCCGGGATAAAAAGTAGCCTATAACCTTCGGGAATAATGTAGCTTCCTATTAGTGAAAGAATTTTTCAAATCGGTTCTGTAGTTTCGGAGCCTATATATAGTATATAGGCTCCGAAACTACAGAACCGATATATTATATATAATATTAGTATAGATAGCTATGAACATATTTTGATAGGCAATACATGCAAGACGTATTTGTCTATGTATGAAATTTGATAAAAAAATGTTTCAATCGATAAACAGATGGGCGAAGGTCCATCTATGGCCGGATCTTAAACTATAAACACGAGTGTGAGTTTAAGTACCGTGCCGTAGGCGAGGTTCTTAATAGTATCACACGAGTTTTTAATACCTAATTATGTGCAGTATCATACAGTAGTTTATCTAAACTCATCTAATAATGTAATTTAAAGGTAAAAAATCAATAATATTTTGTCATAGGTTTTCATGAGTCACGGGTACCTATCGATTATTTGTCATTTCCATTGCCGCCTCCACAATTTCAAATCCAAGTTTATTTCACCTTAGTATCACTGCTATTTTACTGTCATTTTTGGCCAAAATAAAATATAGTATGCAAAAAAATCAATAAAATAAACAATTTTTTTTAAAATGTTTTTTTCTTTATTATTTCGTTTGACAAGTTGACTGACAGTAATTGAAGTATTAAAACCCAAAAAAACATTTAATGTGGCCAGACATGTCCAAATACTTGTACTTTAATAGAAAAAAAGTTATTTTATAGCATTATCTTGGGAAGAAAACTGCTTCCTCAGCCCCCCGCTCGCTTCCTCAGCCCCCGATTCCTAGGAGCTTGCTCGGGGATAGTATGTATGTATGTACAGAAAGAAAACTTAAATCAAAGAATATACATAAAATCCCTTTGGAGGCCTCCACTCTTGTTGAAGAAAGCGAACATATTTTAATCTTTCTAGACATTATTTTTTATCGGAGATTGTAAATAATGTTGCCTTGGTACCGATCAATGTAATGAAAATAACGTACGCTAACCACGCACATCTAATTGTATATAGAAAAAATATTCACTTCTCACCTAAACGATCTGTATCGTTTTAAAAGGAATAGTTAATTCTGTTATGCTTTTAAGTATTATGCATGTAAGAATGCGTAAAATGTCGGTAGAGTAAAAAAATATATGATAGATATAAAAAGCCAAAATACCTGAGGATTCTTCTTCATCTGCATCCAGTATATCAGCGCAACAAACCGAGTAACAGATAAGTGAGAGGAACCCGAGTGGCAGGCCAAAAACAAGCGCAGTCAACACTGGATTACCTCGCCACATGTTAGTCAAAGTTATTCTAGCTTCAAAGAATCCTCTGTACATTCGCACAGGCCAGTTATTACCACCATATGTCTGTAATAATATAAATATTGAAATAAATAGGTACTATTTTTTTCTGGAAATTTCATGACATGATTTACATATTCTTCTGTTTACACGACTGCAGCGAAGCCAAAAATGAAGGGTTATGTATATAACCTGTATATTACGTATGTCCCTATGTCCCCTCGTAGACTAAACGGCTGAACCGATTTTGATGAATGATATATCGTTAGATTAGTCTTTATTGCGCGAGTGTCACTGGCCATATTAAAATGAATAAAAAATATTTAACAAAAAAAATAGAACCGCCTTCAAAGACACTAAAAAGCATTAAATAACTATGTAGGAACTCTAATCTACATAGTTATTAGATTACCACAATTTTTAGTTTCTTATGTTTTATCACTAACCTAGTATAAGCATATTAGCGTCGTACCTTCCACCATTACATCAAAGAATACAACTATCCGTCTAATCGATCCAATCATATTTAAAGAATCTCAGCAACATGAGGTGATGACTACCAGACGCAAATATCTGAATAGCTATAGAAAGTATTATATGAAAAACATTGTAAGTGCATATACATTTTGAAAAGTTCCCTCTATTTCTCAAGAATCTCATCATCAGATTCTGACCTGATAACTATGAGACCACCTGTGAACTATATCTTTTCAAACAAATAAATAAATTTCCGAATCGGTCCAGTCGTTTTCAGGTAATCAGGGAACAGATTCCGACGAATTGTTAACCTCCCACCGTTTTCGTACCATTACGGCGCGGCGTCGTAGTGGTACGAAAACGGTGGGAGGTTTTTTATGGCCGGCGCATAGGTTAGGACACGGTATAGCATTTAAAATTTATCAAAATAGTTATCAAATTTGGGTGTGGCCCTTCCTGGTAGGGCCACCATCACGGATCTGAATTCCAAGTCCGTTAATTTGTCCTATTTTGTCCTAGAATATCAGATTTTGTCGCGCCCTGGTTCAAAAGTTATATTTAGTGCTTGACGGCAGATTTTTATCTTGGAGAAGAACAAACCTTTCTCAAAACAAACATCAAAATTGAAGTCACTACTATTATGATAACGACAATGCATAGCACGCATCCATTCATATAAAACATAGCGTAGTAGAACCCGTTTTCACCAGTGCTATGCTATGTGGACAAATTAATATGATTGGTGGATATAATTTCTGAAGATTGTCTTTCAAATTCTAGATTAAATTAAATTAAATAACTCATTGCAAGTATTTTTATTTTTTTAACGGAATACCTACAAATTAATTGTAATTTACAAACCGTTGCTTGCTGATTGTGAATTTGATCAAGGAACATAGTTACTGCTTCTGGTGTCATGAGTACAGGATCGTCATCGGGTATGTGATGATGACTCGTAGTGGAATTGAGGACAAGTAAGTGTGGTACTGTCAATTCTGACATAGCAATAGAGTTTGCTAAATCTAGAGTGCCTGTCCAGCCAAATTGAAAACGGTCATGGAGTTCTCGCTTTTTATTCCTAAAAAGTTTATAAAATATTTGATTGTTCACAATCCATACTAATACAGCATGTCCCAATAGTAGATTGTTAACCAAGGGATGAAAGCCCTCCATTTCACACGACACGAGATATTTTGGCACATGAATGACCGAAGTGAGAGCTATAATAATAGTTCGAGTGTGATATGGGTAACTTTCACCCGAGTTAAACACTCTGATTTTTGATCTGATTTTAATTTCGGCTACCTATGAGGAAAGTAAAATAGATAATGTAAAAAATATGAATTATAAATTAAATTGATTAAGTTGGCCAAGTGCGAGTCGGTCTCGCACACGAAGGGTTCCGTACCATCGTACGACAACTCATAGTCGAGTGTGTAACGATTTTGACAGTCCTAAAATATTGCCATACTAAAAGTTTAGAAAATAATTCGTGGTCAGCTTTCATTGGTCACACTGTAATAGTTATATCATTTACAACTTCTATTAGACATATGTCAATGTCAGTTGGTACAACTGGCGATGGACCCATACACAAGAAATTGGAATTGGACCAAAGGGTTTTAGTATGACTACAAAACTCAAAAAATAAAACAAAATGTTACCTACTTGATAATTCCTTCAATCATATCTTTGAAGTCTCTTTCTGTTTGAGTTATTTCACTTAATTTGTTTTCAGATACAACTACTATTACTATGAATTTTTCTGTGTCCATCAGCTCATTTAAGTTAGATCTTGTGATTTTTGGGAAAAACCCAAACCTCTCTGAATTTATCCACTTGTCTAATGTAACATTTAAGGTCTCTCTGTCTTCAACTGTTGCTTGATCAACTGTAAAATTTATATCAATGAGAACTCTATGGATGGACCTGCGTTGCGCCAATTAAAATACATATCTATTTAAAAAACTTAATTTAAATAATATTAAAAATATGTCGCAAATAAGTATAGTTACAGCACAGCAGCAGTTCACATAAGAATAATTCGTGTTTTCTGATATGAAGCAACCTGCCTAATACATTTATATCTGAATTAAATGAATTAATAATGACAAAAGTTACTTAGTCCTTATGATTGTGTAAAATAAAAAATATAATATACCTTTAAAAAAGAATGCTTCATCATCTTTATGAACAAATATAGCACTCTCATTCGGCAGCTCTAAGTCATTCTTAATCATATCATGTGACATCGTATAAAACCATGAGTGTGGTTGATATTTCTCTGCATGAAGTGTAAACATTTCCTAAAAAAATATTATCCCATGAATGAGTAGTTCCTCAATATATAGATTTTGATCAAATCAAGAGTGAAGCAGGCTCTCACAATTAGGGTTAGGTTCCATAAACCGGACAAGTGTGAGTCTGACTCGCGCACCGAGGGTTCCGTAATTTCCTATGTGACTCTAAATACCATACGGTGTCACGGACGTTCCGGTCCGGAACCCTAAAAATATAACCACCTTCAAAAACACTAAAAATAATGTAATAACTTGAGTGTAGTAACTTTAATCTGACTGTTTTAAAGTCGTGTGCGAGCCCAAAACTCACTTAAGCAAGTTTTACAATAAATAATATGAATTACGGACGAAAACAGAGATTGTTTTTACAATTCTCTCTAGAACACACAATATTTTATGAAAAAAGATTGCACTGTGAATGACTTAACTAATTAAATGAAAAAAAAAATAGCGTACCGAACGTCAAACGAACCTTACGCTTTAGTGCTGCCACAAAATTTTTATTTGCAAGTAAATACAAGTGAAAAGTGATTCTATAACATTTTCTTTGAATTGCTGTTATTTTTACTCATTAACAATTTTTCAATAGCAGAATAAGAGTTATGTGATGACCTAAACTGTGCCTAAGGAAAATCTTAGGCACTCAGACCAACGATTAATTGTGTCAATAGTAACGTAGGCGTGTGGTCTAAATAACTGTCTAAATGTACTGAAAATTTGTAAAAAGTTTGAAAATTCATTTTAATAACACTTTTTTAGGATATAAATATGGATTTCAGATAAAGATATAGATTGTTTTCACAATTCTCTAGAATACAATATTCTTTAAAAGAATATTGCTCAGTGAATGATTTAAAAGATAGTTAAATAAAAAAAATATCGTAACCCACAAGTAGCACATGTATTTTGATAAATGATTAGCGTCTCTACAGTGCTGCCACGTCGTGGAGGACTACAGGAAACCATCATTGATGATATGGCTAAAGGCAACAAGCCCAATTAGTCTCGAAAGCAACTCATCCTCTTATTTAGCAGCAACATATGTATAAAATGCTTGATACAAAATTATGATATAAAAAGAAAAATGTTACCCATAAAGATCCTTGCTGTTTTCCAACAAAAACGAAGAATACTGAGTGAGCTTCTTTCAGGTATCCCAAACTTTCTGCATGAGAGACTCTTTGCACAGCCGGCTGAGACATGCGCATTGCATAGTTAACCATGTCCTCTTTAACTCTTTCTCCAGTGTACTCATGTTGATATGGGCCTTTTAAGCTGTAAATAATATTCACTTTATGTAACAACAATTTCATCAAAATTAAGTATTCAGGTCCAGAAAATTTTTAAAGACTGATTCTTGAAGCATTGATTTATATATTATGTTACTGAACATAATGTAGTTTAGAGTTAAACCCAAATATTTAAATTTGGTTCAATAATTGTATTGCAATAATCATAGACTTTTATCAAGAAAAGTGAAAGAATTATTAAAATCGGTTCATAAACAAAAAAAACTGAACAAACATAAAAAAAAATATTAAATCAGAATTGATAACCTACTCCTTTTTTTAAAGTCGGTTAAAAAGACTGCCTGTGTTTGAAAATTATCTCAGTGTGGTCAGAGATGAGGTGGTCAAAGGTGGTGTAATTTACAAAAAGTACAGCCGTACTGGCTGATAAATATACGTGATAAAAAAAACCGGCCTAGTACAAGACGGACTTTTTACAGAGTTTTATCTATATATCGTTGATTATTATTGTTTTTTTTCGTATATTGTGATTTTATTAAAAATGTTTAAAAATCCTTTTAGTTAGATATTAATACTTCTTCATCATTTTTAATCTCTTTGTACTGGCATATATTATTATAACGTTCCTTGATTTTATTATCACTCTTAAGAGATGCTAAAACATATCTAAGGACATACACTAAAACTTAATGGGAAAATATTAGTATTTTTGTTTGTAATAAAACACTCAAAAACTTCTATGTATTTTAAATTCTTGCTATATTAGTATATTATTTATTCTATGTTATAACTGAGTAACATAGGTAATACTTTTTAGGGTTCCGTAGTTCACGTCTGGAACCCTTATGTAGTTTCGTCATGTCCGTCCGTCCGTCCTCGGCTTACCTTCCAAATGGTTGGTGCTAGACAGATGAAACTTTGTATGGATAGGTGTATTTACCACGTCGACAAAGTGCTAAAATATAATCACGAAAAATATATTTTTCGTGATGATGTAAAGTGGGGATGTTTTTTTTTCTCGCGTCTATCCCATTGTGTAGGGTATCATTAGATAGGTTTTTAAAAACATTGAGAGGTTACTAAGACGGTTTTTTGTTTAAGGTATCCGTTTGCGAAAGCGCATTTTTTTTGTTAAAATATGCCCCCCCCATTTCGCGCTCCAACCGAAGCCTCCACCTCCAAGGGTAAACGTTCGGTTGGAGCGCGAAATTCAAATTTTATCACGTTTTTTGCAAACTGCAGCTCAGTTATAGGTCGTAAGTTATCAACATGTTATTTGCGACTAGAATGGTATATTTACTGATTAATAACAAAAGAAATCATCAACATATTCCTCCAAGGTATACCTATTAGTATAGTAACAGTCGTATATATCAGTAATTAATGTACCTTGGAGGAATATGTTGATGATATCTTTTGTTATTAATCAGTGGCGAATGTAACAGAAATTTCGTTTGTTTCCAACCATCCCAAGTATATCTATCTATCTAATACCTTTAAACGAGCAATTCTTGTATGTATTATATATATATATATATATATATATATATATAATCTGAATCTCGGAAACGGCTCCAACGATAACGATTGTCATGAAATTTAGTATGCAGACAGAGGGTTTCGGTGGAGATAAGATAATTCGATAGCTGGGATTAATTTTTAGAAAACGTCGTTTTAAAAAAAAAAAAAAACGAGCAAAGCTCGGTCAACCAGGTGCTAGAAATTTAAAAAATAAAAAAGGGAATCCCTACGATATGTATTTAATTTCGTTTGGGCGGCTAAAAATGGGCCATACTGTATATACCTCGAAATTTTGATCATATAAATAATAATTAATACTTACAAAAAAGATTATTTCGATTGATTGTTAATTTAGGAACATCCTTTAATTATAATATTTATAATTAAAATTTTAATACTATCCCCCTTATTCATAAAGCTCTTACTGAATGATATTGAAAAATAGTTTTACATATGGTGAATTAAAGCAAATCAAAAGATACTTGTATCTAACAAGTAACTTTCACTGTCATTCTCCATAACAAAGATATACCTCAAGCCAATCATGTTCGATATCCACGATACGATTGACATGGCTAAAACACATCTGCTGGGCGATTGTCTATCCATCTCGTAATCGGATTCCGATTAAGATGGCTCTCGGAATCATCTTTTATTTTTGGCACTATCTATCTTTTTTGATTCCGATGACTAATTTCAAATGATTAATTATTATGAGAAGTAATTACAATCACAGTTTAGTTGTTGTTCACCTAAGATAGACAATACAAAAATATAATATGATTCCGAGAGCCATAGTAATCGGAATCAAGTTACACAATCGCCCTGCTGGTCTAAGAGGAAACAGTTTGACTCCCTATTGAGATATACTGGTTGATTGGAAGAAAATCACAGCCAAATGACCCGTAAGTAAATCCACTTACAAAACAATTCTAAAGCTAATCTGGAATCCAGCTATGGGGAACGGCTAGTAATAATAACATTGAAATCTTAAAAATATATCAAAATAAAGTAATGACAGTTACGTTCAATATGCAAGCAGATTAAAAACAGAGCTATGAAAGAATAGAAACTTAAGGGAAAAATTAATTAAAATTGTGAAGGACTGGTGTCTGAAGTAGGAAAAACCTTTGTTACAGATCACCAGGCCCAAAAACCACACAACATTTAGAACAGAACTAGCCTTAGCAACAGATTTTCAAATTGAGGGAACCGACCATGTGGGTACTCCTAGTAAGTACCATTCACCATGCTATGGTTTCCCCACAATGTTTTCTTTCTACTCAAAGCTCATTGTGTGATTTGAACCAATAACCTTTTTACTGCATTTTGCATCACTGAGTTATCACTGATTAATATTAAGTTATTATAAAAGTATAGTATTAACTTACAATAATATAGTAGGATAGGCTCTAATTTTGAAGTGTGTTGAAACAGCAGTAAATCTAGTGCAATCAACTTTGGCCACTTTTATAGGACTGTTGAAAAGTGTCTGCGCGACATGTGCCCAAATTGGCTCTAAACGACGACAGTGAGCACACCATGGTGCATAAAACTTCACAAACCACATGCCATCTTGGCTAATATCAATAAATTTGTCACTCAGTTCTAAAACTCTTGATGATGATACTATCTGGAGTGCTGTAAATAAAAGCAGTTGGTAAAAATCAATTAAAGAACCATTTAAGAGCCTTAAGTACAGCTGAAAAACCAATTAAGTTATATTCTATCTATCTCTAGTACAAATATAGCATATAAATGTAACAAAAATAGCACCCATCCTATTATCCCCGAACTACCAGATCCAGATCAACACTGCTGGTAGTAGCAGCAAAGAGCTTATAGTCACTATGTAGATTAGCAGCACATACTGAGCTTTATTTTTTATTTATTTTATAAGGTAAACAAAACAGGTCACAGTTGAATCTTGGCTTAAGACTAATAAATACAACATAAACACTAGACTATAACCCTTAATTTGTTTACACAGCATGCATACATTATTGCTTGTATTAAAGTTAAGCTACCAAAAATAATAAATGATAATAAAAATAAAAGTTATAAAGTAACAGAAACTAAAAACTAAATATCAAAAGAAAAAGAAAGAAATAAAAGTTAAATAAAATAAATACAATTCCAGACAATAATTTACTTAAGGACACTATGGATAAGCTTCTTGTACGGATGTTGTCTCTGGCATTCAGCTGGTGTCCTTTTGACAACATACCTTACATCTATAGTGCGAAAAATGTCTTTGTACCTCTATTTTGTTCCTATAGTTATGTTGGTATTCTATCTTACATAATAATAAATTATTTAAAAAAAATATATATTTGTTTTACCAATAAATGAAAAAATGAAATAATTTTCTATTCTATTAGATAGGTATTTGCAGGGGGTCTGCAAATACCTATCTACTACCTACCTACCTAATAGAATAGAGATAATCTAATAGATAGAGAAAATTATATAAATCTACATTTATGAGAACCAATGAGTTTTGGTCCGATAAGTATTTAGTTATTACGTATGTATATTCCATAAAAACCTATGTATTCAGTGATATTACCTGATAGGAACACAAAACACGACCTGCTTATCAAATTCATTATTTGCTTAAATTACACTGTTACAATCATTAAGTCAAAAACCACATTATAGTTTAGTATGGTTTAGTAAATGTTGCATACTGTAACGAAGATATAAAATTCATTTGAAGACCTCAGTTGAAGACATTACATTAGCCGGATTAGCCCTAGTATTACATTACATGAATAAGGTATAATAAGGTTATATCAATTGATTGTTAAAGAGTTCAATAAATTCTTCGGATTATTTGCAAGAAAATTAATTCTTTATCATTTGACAACACTTTTTTTTCATTATATTTTAAATTTTGGCATCACACTTTGTGTATTTTGCCAGTGTCAAGTGGTGTAAGTCATGTATTTAAAATAGTCTTCATGTATTTTAAATAAATAAATAATTTATTGATTACAATTACATTTTCCTTAAATCACATTTATTAATCAGTGAAACAAAGGTATTAGAGTCTATTGTAAAACTGTATCTGTGACATGAGTCTGTGTTCATGCCTAAACTGAATAAATGAGTTTATCTCATAAAGATAGTATTAGATATTATTTATTCTTTGGTATTAGGTAGAGAGAGGCGTCAGTTGGAGCACGAAATTCAAATTTTATCACGTTTTTTCCAAATTGCAGCTCAGTTATAGGTCGTTAATCAACAAGTTATTTGCGAGAAGAATGGTAGTATATTTACTGATTAATAACAAAAGAACTCATCAACATATTCCTCCAAGGTATATTACTAACATATACGACTATTTCATGAAAATGTTACTAATATACCTTTACTGGGAGGAAATGAGATGTCATAATACTAATGGCCGTAAGTGCAAGAGAGACACTATCTGAAGTTTTTGTCTCGTTCGGATATGGGGTAAGGATTGTCAAATGTTTGTTTAGCTACGCATTTGTAGATCAACAAAAAACAGTGAAAAATTTTTGCTAACCAAATTTAGGCCATAAAAGTCCTTTTTTCATCGTGATGAAAGTGTTTTTAGTTGCGTAAAACATTAATAAGGTGATACATGATGGTGCATTGTTATATTATTAGCTGTAAAAGCGACAATGTACGGAAAAAGGAAAACATAACCTTTCAGCGGTAAAGTGAAGTATTTTGTTGATATTAGGAGTTTATTTAATGTATTATTAAATTTTTCGACAATATTCTGTATGCTTTTACGAACTTTTTAGCGTCTAATTAGTTAAAATTACAATTTCGAAAATATATAATATCGTTACAGGAATACCATTAAATAAAAAAATGTTTACCCGAATTTGTTCGTATTTGTTTTATTTTGGTCTCCTATCGACTCATTCAGGCCTCTCATGACAAGAAGGCTGGCACGTATTTTGCACAAAGAATTAGCATTGCTATTCAGCGTGGCAATGCGGCAAGCTTTCTTGGCACGCTACCGCTAGGCAGCGATTTGGGACAAATTTTTTACTTATAAGTAGGTAGTATGAAGTTTTTATTTATTTATTTTTTATGTACATAGTTAATACTAAAATTTCCATTAAAATACTTTAGGAATATTTATTATATTTATTTTCTTTTAGAATTTACAAGTTACGGACATTTCATCATGAAATGAAATGACACACAGCATTTTACAGATTCCTTAAAGATCCAACAGGCCGTATTCGGCGTATTTGTTGGATCACTGCCACGCCACCGGTCGATCAGTTGGCAGCCAACGGTAGGGATGTGAATAAATAATCGATTTATAAAAAAAACTATTTTTTCCCTTATAATAATCGATTTTAATATTGCAAATAATCGATTAATAAAATAACGATTTTTATATTCTCTGACGATTTTTTACTGCTACAAAAATAATACTATAAAATATATGCTCGAACCAGCGATCGTTTTTACTGGTAGTTTTACTAATATTATCCGTTTCTTTACTGACTACACCACTATAATTATATTGAAAAATTGATCCTTTGACATTTATTCATAATTATAAGCTGATAGGTAGGGACAAAATCTTCAGATAATGTCTCTCTTGCACAAAAAAAATGATTATTTTTCTTATAATATAATAATTGTTTATTTTAAGCGGTTTAAATACAAAGAAAATTAATCGATTATTTAAAAATCGATTGTTTATGTTGAAAGTCACATCCCTAGCCAACGGCACCTACGCGTGTCTGTTCACGACACTGAAGATCATTGGTTTAGGTGAACTAAAAATGCTACTTTTCTTATTCCTGGTGCTGTTCCAAAACTTTTTGTTTGGGTTGGTTATTTTATTATTAATATTACATTGTTAATTTAAAAAAATAAAAAAATCTTTCTTGCATAATATAGGTTTAGGGTTCCGAGTCCACAAGGTTTACTTTTATAATGTCCGTCTGTATGTCACAGTCGTGTTGCCGGACAATCGATTGTATTGCGATGCTATCGAACCTCAAATTCAATGCGAAACAAAAAATTATAGCGCTCTGTCTCGTTTCTTGTTGTCAAAATTTTTATAATCGTTTCTATAAGATATACGTCAACCAAGTCTAAAATAGTGGCGCTATTTAATAAATCTGGCCTTACCTGCGACTTAAAAGTAAAAAAAAATGATGAGACATGGAGATTTAACACTTTTTATAGTGTTTTTTATTATATTTAATATCAATGATATTTCGGTCGCACATACAGGTAGATTTTGTAACTAAAATATTATATGGTTACCCAGTTTAATAATGCATGTAAAGAAAAAAGGTGAAACTCGAGGACAACGCAAATAAGCAAATGTACACCTGTGATGTACACTTTTTTTTTAAAGTCCCAGGTACACCAGATATTTCTAACATAGTACATCACTATGCAATCAATATCGATTTACAAATCTAAAGTCTGGTGATGGGAAAAATTTTACGATTCTACTCGAGCGCTTTGCGAATTAATCGGAACAATCCATCGGAACTAACTGCCAACCACAGAACCAGAACTGTAATAACTGTCTCCGACTATTAATCTGTATAACGTAGTAGAGTGTTGCCAGAAGGTTACATTTCTTACATATTTCGTAACTTTTGATCCCCTCGCGTAACATGTAAGTAATTTTTATATTTAATTTTCGTAACTTTTGGGAACACTGAGATTTATAATACTAGATTTTTATTGCAAACAGTTGACGAAAGCATTACAATTCAAGGTATCCAAAGTGAACGCATTTAAAACTTACTTTATTAATTCCATACATATCACACTCAGAGATGGCTCTGAATGGAAAGCGAAATCGCCACGACAAAAGGAATCGTATCCTGGATATATTAAAAATTGATTTTGCTTGAGCGGCTGCACGCACGTATCCTATCAGCTTCCGATCTCCACCCTAAAACACGTAAATTAAAAAAATACAATAATGTAACATTAGTTATAGTTATCTTAGTTATGGCGCCACCATCGCTCTTTCCTGGTTACTTATCTATCTGTGGCGTAGTGATCGTCAAAAGTACGTTTAGGTCGTTTAGTACCACAGATTAGTAAGTAGTATGTTTACAATTTAGTACTTTCGTATCCATCTCGTTGAATGCCGGTTTATCTAGTGATTTCCTCGCTTCGGTTTGAGATGAGACACTTGAAACGCCTCGTTCTTCTAGATTCAACAACAAGAAATAATACATGGCATACCGCTTAACTTTGAAGGTAAGTCAATGTAAATTTATGAAATTAATAATGGTCATAGTGTAGCTTTAGGAGTACTATGAATTTATTGTATTAAATATTTTCATGTGTCATTTGCTAGATTGTATAGAATCAATTTTGGATCTGAAAAGCTTTGTCCTCTGAAGCACCAGTGCTGAGATCTCTATCTAAAGTCCTAGGTACACAGCGTCCCTAAGGTTACTCTTTTTAGCTACTTAGTTCTAAAGAGGCAACAAAAAACTAGTCTAGTTAATGTTAGAAACTTATATGTTGCAATCTAAATGTAGCACACTATCTAGTTACCAGGCTCTGCTTAGTTTGGAATGAGATTGATTGTGGGTAAGAATGTCCTGATTTTTTTTATTTTTATATACTATCTCTCCTATGATGGTAACGCAGATAGTGCATTGCGTTCTGTCTATCTTCTATTACAGGTGAATGAATTGATGTTTTTATATAAATTCTAGTATGTAGGTTAAATTGCTCGCATTCAAGGTTGAAGATTGTTTGTTACCATTATAAATATAAATAATACCTAATCTGTATGTTTAAAACTAAACTATATATAATATATTTTTTTATTTTTAGAGTATAACGTTGTGAGTGAGCATAACTATTTCCAAGAGCACAATGAGGAAGACTTCCCAGATTCATTTGTAGTATCTGAAAAAGCAGGTATGGGAAAAATGCTGGATACTTAATAATTGATTTCTTTATTTTTTAAATTCAAATTCAAATCTCATTTATTCAGTATAGACCCTAATGAGTCACTTATGAATGTTGATAGTTACTATTATTACAATAGATTCTACCACCGTTTAGGAATACACTTAAACTGAGAAGACTCCAGCAAGAAACTCAGCAAGGTTTCTTTCTTTTGAATATTTTATGTAATTATAGTTTTTGTTTTAAATATACATAAATTTCATACAATTGTCACTTGGCCATGGGACTGCAAGAGAGAAGCTACAACTATGTATTCTTGTCTTCTACGTAATGAGCCACCTTATAGTAGGCCTTGTCGATCAATTTCTGTC
Organism: Tethea ocularis; assembly: GCA_963555595.1. NCBI lineage: Eukaryota > Metazoa > Arthropoda > Insecta > Lepidoptera > Drepanidae > Tethea > Tethea ocularis. The sequence goes on along the minus strand of OY741963.1, from coordinate 5,104,512 downwards.
TAACATAATCTTTGAATTTATTATAAGACATCGTAGTAATTTCTAAATACTACCTTCTGCTCTAGGGTTTTACCCAAGTTCCTGGGATAAAAAGCCCTATGTTTTTCTACAGAGCTGAGTGGTAACAAACACATTTTGATAAACCCTACTTTAGTGGACGCCTGTGTTTTAAAGAAACCTGTGTGCAAAGTATCAAGACTCTGCAGTTGAATCTATGTGTTTGTCTTTTACAATATATCTACATTTAGAAAGATACACCTAATTAAGAAATAAATATTAAATATATTTAATTTATGTTTAGAGCTGCATTTTCTGTATTCTATACTTATTTTATTACAGATCATGGTTCTCACAAAGCATCATGTACATTTACCAAAAATAAAATGGGGTGTGAAAAACACAAGACTAATGTGGAAACAAAACTTAAAAAAATGATCACTAGATTACAAGTGCACAAATGGTGCAATATTATAAATAAAATATTTAAAGGCGAAATAGAGGAAAAATATGTCAACAAGATGCAACAAGCACAAAAAAAGCATTTGTAAAATACAAATCGACAAGAAGAAAGAAATGTAGAAATAAATAAATTATTTAATATCTGGGTGTTTTATTGTTCACAAAAAATTTAAAAAATCTTTGGTATAGAAGCCCATGCTATGCCTACTCGTTTTTTATCGATATAAGTGGACATCACTATTTCATCGAGGTCGATATGAGTTTATCTAAATTAAACATCACTATTATCTGTCAAAGGCGTCATGTGCGACAGTAGCGCCAAAACTCCTTTAATGGAAACTTGGAACCCAAAAGTTACTGTCGCATCTGTAGCTTGCTACTATTCAATTAAGGCTGCATTCCGAATGATGATGATATCGATAATTATCGATGTGAGCGCGCTAAAACGCGTACCGAATCACTTTTAGCGCGATAACGAAGCCTCGCGAAACGTCATCGGTGACGTCATTACATGCGCCATATTGCGATTACGACGACCATGGTCCAAACGTTATCGCCGTGAGCGTGGCTGTCAAAAGTGACACTTGTGTTGTGTTTTTGTTTTGACAAAGGTTTTTATGTGAGAATAACAAATAAAAATACACTGTATTCAAGTTAGGGAGTCTAATAATTGAAGTTAGGGAGTACCAACGCGTTGATCATTAATTTTTAATCCCTTTTTCGAATGTTTTAGTTCTAAATACTGTCAGCGCGTTCACAAGCGTTCCGAATCATTGACAGTTCACGGCTCTTATAGATGTGATATTCGTATCGGAACGCAAATTATCGATGTGAGCGCTAAGATCGATATGGCATGTTTCGGAATGTACCCTAAGTAATCTGTGCTTTGAATCAAACTTTGAATTGAATTGAATTCAATGTGATGCGATGTCTTGTCAGTCTTTTAAATTTTTCTCTTGCTTGCAAAGCCTAATAAGCGCACACTTTGGGTTTAATTAAGCGAATATCATAATTTAATGGTAAGCGTTAAAAAGTGTGTTTTTTTAACAAACAAATAATGATTTGTTCTGTGATTTGAAATCGTGATAGTGCAGTTTTGGAGGTAAAATGCCAGCTTCCATTTGCGACCCAGTATCAAGCGCATTGCGTTTGTCTCTCACCTCAGATGAAACTCAAAGCTCTTCGCTACTCGATAGTAGACTATATTCATCCGCTAAAAGTGTCTTGTTATCAAAGATTGACTTTGAAGAATCCGGTGACTACCAAAGTAATGTTCTCGATGGGCTGAAGTCGAAGTACGTCGTCATCCGACCTAAAAAACCTGTACACGAAACAAAACTTCTCAAAAAAGATTGCATTGTGGGCAACCAAACATCAGGTAAATATTTATTATCTTCAATATGCGTAAAGTAGTATGTTATCTGCACGCGCGATTACGATCATTTTATAGGTTATATGCTGTGATCAAAATTGACAAAAATTATTGTACTTCTACTTTTATAAATATTTTTTCGTCCAAGCGACGGGCCTGCTTTCCTAAACATTAGACATAATTGTGTTTTTCTAGAAAACTGATTATTATCTACCATTCGGATTTGAAAAAATCTTTCTCTAATAGGAAGCTACATTACCCCCCGAAGGTTTTAGGCATTTTTTTAATTCTGGAGTTTAATGCGAGTGAAATGGTGGGGAACAGCTAATAGTTTATATGGGATTTGGCTTGGATCTTGGGACCTTGCCATTGGGTTGTAATAACTTGATCATCCTTAAAAAAAATGTTGTTATATTCGGTTTTGAAAATATTTGCTAACAGATATTTACCTTCATTTTTTAAAATGTTCCCTGAAAGAACACCAATCACTGTATCTGCTAGATTATTCTATGCACACCAATTGAAGAAGAAGTTGTTCAAAAGTTGCATACATTATCATAGTTTTTTAATACATATATTCATAATATTGGTTTATATTAATATTATGTGTAATTCCTGTATTAGCTATCAAAACAGAAGATAATGTAATCTAGTAGGTCTGAAAATGTATATAAGGACTCTTTGTTATAAATAATAAAGTATATCAGGATGTATTTGTTACTACAAGAACTATGGTATAACAGAAAAGTAATAAAAGTGAATAATCAATCGCCCAGATAACAATAGCGTAATTTCCCAAGCCACATATTTTGTAGATACCTTTTAGTATTTATTATTTACTTGCAGATAATAATAAAAATGAGGATGGCTTGCCAAAGGCCAAAAGAGTACTATTTCCCCTTGAAAAAGTACATTTGGGGTGGCAAAGTGCTTGGGCAGCTGGTGCAGGAATGCAGAATGTGGGCAATACATGCTACCTTAATTCAACACTGCAGGCTCTTTACCATGTGCCTGCTTTGGCTAACTGGCTTGTCTTAGAAGCTGTTCATGCTGAAAAATGTAACCAGCAAGGTGTGTATGCATTTTCATCATAAATAGATGATAATGAACTTTGCTCATTAAATTGTAAAAAAATAGACTTTCTAAATAGATTAGTTTCTGAAAACATGTGTTCAAAGACCAAAATTGTTAGAACCTGGATCAGATAATAGGAGAAGATAACATAAGTAAAGCTCTAAAAAACATCTGTTATTGATATTCTTAATTTTGCAATGTTAAATAAAAATGAAACAATAAAAGTAATTTATACCATTGTCTACTTAACATTGTTCTAGTCTGTATCATTACCTACATTCAAGTCTGATCTTCTCAACATTGCATTGACTTCTGTATCACCCACAGAGACACCATAGAGATTAGGTAATGTTTCTGTACACTTTACCATTGCCTATTTGCCATTACAAATTTATGTACATAATAATATCTATTTATTTTTTAATTATTTCAGAAGCATGTGTTATATGTGGAATGCGGGCTACATTAATGGCATCACAGAAGAGTGGAGGTGCACCAATCAAACCATGGCAGGTGTACTCTAAGTTACGTCTTATCTGCAGACATTTAACACCGGGTCGCCAAGAAGATGCACATGAGTTTTTGAGGTATGACTATATATATGACAAAAGAAACAATTCTTAACTTAAAGTCTTATTTGAAATAATGGGACACCTTCAGTCTTATTACAAAACATAGTCTAAATATGGTATCTAGTTTAAACTTTAATTATTAAACCATGGTCTAAAATAAATTGTATAACAAAAAGTAGTTTATCTCTAAACTGTGTATCAACTATGGTATGTACTAAAGATAAAATACTAAAGAAGTAACTGTACTAAAGAGAAAAAAATGTTGTACTTAAGAAAAAAACAAATAAACCAGGAGACCCCTAGTTTATCTTTGGATTAAATATGCATTCATCGAATTTTACTGTTCGAAATGATGTTTTGTAGTGTTATTAATGCATTATACATGAAAGATTGTTATTAATAACACTAATTTAATTCTGAGATTTTAGGCACGTTGAATATCTGAAAATCGCTTGAATGAGTTTATGAAGTTGAAATTTGAATTAACACAAGGAAGTATATTGCACAGATTTTTTCTATCAACCCCGAATTGAGCCGTGATGTCCGACCAACTATCGAGGACGAGACATAACCACTGATGCGTCGGGAACCGTATATAGGCACAGAGTACCGCCCGGCCCCGACCGTTCCGATAAATACCGTTATTGTTCCGTATCTAGTGTGTAGAGCCCAATAAATGTACTATTTATGGAATCTACACAAAATAACCAATCTAAAAATATAAATTTCGTACCAGGCGAAAGAATTGAGCAAGATTCTAGGGAGAGAAAAAAAAAATAGTAAAAAATTTGATGTTTAGAATTTTTTTTTTTAATATTTTTTTTTCGCAATAAGGATACAAAATTTGCTTTAAATAAGTTTATTAAATGATCTATCGTAATAATACATAAAAATATAGTGTTTTCGATCAAAAAGTATCAAAACCATATCACCAAAGTTGCTTGACCCGCCGTTTCGAAGAAACGTGACGTCATCGTTACGTCTTCTTCTACGATTTTCTACTTTATTGTTAAGGTCTTTATTTTGCTGTCATATGAATTTGAATCTATATTTCATTGAGATTAGATTGAAATTTAAATAGCAAAGGTAGCTGTAATAGATAATTAAAAAAAAAAAACATATTTGCACGCATGCGCATGTTTCACGTTAAAATGGCCGACGCTCAAGGGGAACCTCATCGATGATCCGACGCCAATGCGGACTCCACATACGACGATGTGAGCATCCCGAGGCGGTACCTGTCGAGGCGTATCCGGCCCACTACTTGTGCCAATCCAGCAGTAGCACGATAGGCAGCTGTCCCATAGTTGGAACCGCGGGCAGTGACTAGGGTATCGTCGGCGTAGCACGTTACGTCGACGTCCCGAATACACGTTACCCGCAGTACCCAGTTGTGGCCAGTGGCGGATTTGCAGTCTTAGCCGCCCTAGGCCCGTGCAGTACCAGCCACCCCTTTTACAAGGGCTTTCTCTGAAATCAGCCGCTCCTAGGCCGAGCCTATACGGCCTATTTATCCAGGACTGGTCGTAGCCAATGTTGCATAGGAGTGGGTCCAGAACCGACCCGCGTGGGGACACCGCACGACATCTCTCTTTGATCCCAGCCCTCCTGGCATGGGAAGACCACCAAACGCTGTGACAGATAAGTCCCAATTACGGGGGCACTTCGTAGTATCGGAGCGCCTCGCGTATGCAGCTCCAAGGAAGGGAGTTGAACGCATTGGCAATATTAAGAGATACCGCCAAGACAACCCCACCCTGGGTTCACCTGCGCTATGAACTTTACACGTAGAACAGCATCGATGGTCGACAGTCCTCTACGGAATCCATATTGATTCGCCGCCAGATCTGGACCCACCCCTTCTAGGTACGGTGTAGTAACAACTCTCTCTTACGAGTTTGCTCACATCGTCGAGCAGCACAATGGGGTCGTGGGGATACCTAAGTCAAGGTGGACATTTTCATTGCGCATGTACTACGGGGCGCCCGTGGTTTTGCGCATGATACAGTTTTTAATCATCTGAAGGTAGAATACGGTAATGTTAAGCAAAAAGCACAGGTGTGTAATAAGCTGTATTATTAATCTAAAATCGGTGCGATAAGAGCCACTTTACGAGCAAGTTTGTTGAACATGATATTATTTATGAGTTTAGATAAGGTACTGAACTAAGATTTATTTTATTATTTTTAACTGCACATAATTAGGTATTATAACACTCGTGTGATACTATTAAAAACCTCGTCTACGGCTCGGTTCTTAAACACACACTCGTTTTTTAATAACCCCTATTATGTAACAGTATCACTAAACTATTTTAGGGTTCCGTACCTCAAAAGGAAAAAACGGAACCCTTATAGAATTACTTGTGTTTCTATCTGTCTGTCCGTCCGTCTGTCACAGCCAATTTGCTCCCGATTGAGCTGAAATTTCACAAATATGTAAGTTGGTAACCCAAATACGTGAAATAAATGAATTTTTAACATGGGAGCACTTTTGAGGGGTAAATTAGAAAATCAAAAAAAATTTTGGCAAACTATATCGTATGAAATATCAAATGCGAGAATCTATTTTTTTTTAAATAAATTAAGATAAATATTTTTTAAGTTATTTAAGAAAATTTACCATTGGGGTAATAGTCAAAATTTCGCCTATTTTGACAGATAACTGTTACGTGATCAATGATTATTGATAAAATAAATAATGATCTCAAAAATCTAATTCAACTAATTCCATGATCATATACAATTTACAGATGTAACTATAAAATATCAAGTGTTAGTCTGGACCTTTCCATAAGCTAAATTTGTTGCAAGTTGATAATGGGGATTTTTTTTAACAAGAAGCAATTTGATTACTATGACAATGCAATGTACCTCTATGTCGACTGTATTTTTATATATTTCAGTTAAAATCTTTTATTAATATTTTCAGGTACCTGGTTGAGGCTATGGAAAAATGTTATCTATTAAGGTTTGGGAATTCGGACAAGTTTGATCAGTACAGCAAGGAAACAACACCAATGAATCAGATTTTAGGTGGATATTTGCGCTCGACAGTCCGATGTTTGGCTTGTCATCACCTTTCTACAACCTACCAACATTTTCAGGTTAATATTTTTAATATGTAAGTAAATTTACCGTCGATTCGTTTCTGCCACGCAGTTTCAACAGAGTTTCCAAGATATCTGATTACCAGGACTAAAAATAATCCTATGTAGTACTCCTATGTACCGTAAGATCTTTCTATGTGCCTAATTTCAACTAAATCAAGGAAGGCTTCCTAGTCGGACACTCTTGACAGAGTGGTCGTGGTTATGGTAGGTCTTGAGTGGCGGCTATTGCAATGCGTCTCTATTTGGCCCTGTTGCAAGCATTGCGGGTACACTCGGTCATGGTGTACATGTATCTATACTAATATTATAAAGTTAAAAGATTAGACTTTATGTGTTTGTTTGTAATGGATTAATTTTTTGTTCAAATTAGTTAATCAAAACACGGGTAAAATTGAATCGAATGATTAATAAACTCGGAAACTACTGGACCAATGAAAAAAATATTTCAGAAATTTCTATATTATCACTGAATAAAATAGTGGTAAGAGAGCGCACTGTAATAAACCCTACCTCATAAGGTAACAACATGGGACTCGTTTCTGGTGGTGTATTGTAAAAAAAAACAGGGTTGCCTGGGCGCACCCTGGAAGGTTTTGTGAAATGGGCAGTTAAGAGGTCCCTTTTTTGGTGCAATTTACCTCTTCAAGTAACAATTTGAGACACTTGCTCATTTGATAGAAGAAGAAGTTCATCAAAAAACGTATAAAAAATGAGGTTGCCTCATCTTATACTGGCACTTTCTGAAATCGGCCAGATTATGCGTGGTGTGACTCACACTTGCCCGGATTTTGATAAACTCAAATACGTATCAAAACAATAGTCATAATATATAAAGTTAAACCTTGTTGAAATGATTTTAAGTTAATTGAATTCCTTCCATATATTTTGCCTTAGTAAATGTACTTACTCTCCATTCCACAAAACTTTCCAGGTTGCGCCCGGGCAACCATGTTTTTTTAAGAGTTTTTTTTACTTTTTTTTGGGACTAGTTTGCAGCTAGTGGTGTATAACCACCAGAAACTATTCCCATGTTGTTTCCTTATGAGGTAGGGATTACTACAGTATGCTCTAGTACCATAGGCTATATTTTAATTTCAAAGAAATTAGGGATCCCTTCGAAAACTTCAATAATGTAATCCAAGGTAAAAAAAATCTATACTAATATTATAAATGCGAAAATAACTGTGTGTCTTATCTTTTCACACCTAAAGCGCTGAACCCAACATGATTAAATTTAGCATGCAGATAGATAGCCTATGATAAGTAGAAGTAAGTACATATTTATATAAGAAACGCGGGTAAAACCGCGGGGAACAACCAGTATATACATAATGAAAATGGATAAAAAGGGGACCTACTCATCTCAACGCCACAAATAACTACCATACAAACAGTACTAAATTTTCTTGTTTCTATTTCAGGATCTGTTGCTTGACATCCGGAAGCATTCAACATTAGATGAAGCATTGGATTCATTTTTCTCCCGTGAAAGATTAGAAGATTTAGGATATAAGTGTGAAGCGTGTAATAAAAAGGTAAGTAATTAATTGATAACAGATATTGTATTGGTTAACGATTTTGTATTACTTTAATGTATTTCATATAGGAGGGGTACTGGGACGTTTGAGATTTGAAGTTTCTAGTGATGTAGTGATGATAGAATCAATAGAAACAATCCGATTTTCTTGTTATTGAGTTAATTTATAATATAGTGTCTCTGTGTCTGAATATTATTTTACGCACTCAAAAAATATTGAATACTAATCATATCAATGTCTAGCAGCTGTTTCCCGGAATAAAAAGTAGCCTATATAACCTTCGGGGAATAATGTAGATTCCTTTAGTGAAATATTTTTTCAGCTTTTAGGGTTCTGGAACTAAAAGAAAAAAAACAGAACCCCTAAAGGATCACTCGTGTGTCTGTCTGTCCGAAACTACTGGATGGGATTGAGTTGAAATTTGGTACACATATGTAAGTCGGATCGACTGAATCGAAATAAAAAAAATACAGAAAATAGTTCTTTACCTATAGATTAAAGCAAAACATAAGAAGTCTATGGTATTTAGAGTAACATTGGAAACTACGGAACCCTCTGTGCGCGAGTCAGACTCAGACTTGTCCGGTTTTATATTAATAGAAGCTGTATTTATGTCAGGCACACAAATTAAACACTAGAAAACTTATTACACCGTATGTAATCCACATTTAAATAATTAAGATAATTGACGCATAAAACAAAACGATGTTGCACAATCGTAGCGCAGCGACGAACTAGATGCGTGGAGCGCAGGGGGAGGGGCATATATCATCTATGCCGGCGCGAACTAGATGACCGTAGTGTGGAGCCGCGGATGATGAATGAGTAGCTCCTTACAAAATATTATACTATATAATATTATATTTATATATCAGTGGCGAAGGGTCCATACAAGCCGATTCCCATCGGCTTACCTTTTAGGAATCCCAGTCCCACAGGTTCATAATTTCAAAGCCACTTTTATATAAAAGACACTATAATTAAGTATAAAATTATCGGTGTTTTTTGAACGGCTTACCTTCGCCATAATTTCACCCCTCGCCACTGTTATATTCAAATTATATATACAGGGTGGAATTTTGTAATGCCACCTGGAGGGGAAGTACTCTTAATACTTTAGATAGAAAATTTTGCTCAAAGGAAACATTCCTTTATTTTTGAAAAGAAAAAAAACGGCATTAAAGATTTTTAAAAATTCGCTTGCCGCACACGGTAATCGAACCGACTAAAATCTGTAAAAGTTGCACCGTGTACTTTTATTGCATTGATTGTTAGGGTCAATAAGGATGAAATCTCTTTAACAAACTTCATAAATTGAATTACATGAAAACAATGAAATTTTAAATTAATTTAATTATGTACAAAAATTTAAACTAACTAATTAATTGCTCGAAATGGGCTCCATTTTCTTGGATACACAAATTTATTCTTCTAACGAATTCATTTCTAGTTACCTTCAATAACGTATTGTGGTGAATGTTATAAATCGTATTCTGAACTTCAACTCTCAACTCGTTTATATTCTCATAACATTTAGTGTAAATTTGATTTTTTACATATCCCCACAAAAAAAAATCTAAAGGGGTGAGATCTGGTGATCTCGCAGGCCATCTGATTGTGCCGTTTGTACCAATCCAGGTATTAAAATGGTTATTAATGTAGGCAGTAGTGATTCTGCTGTTATGGGCTGGAGCACCATCTTGCTGTAGAATTATTTGGTTTCGCTCTTCCTCGGGGAAACCATTTAACTCGTTTCTTAATAAATCGAGTATTTCTAAATACTTAACAGTGTTTAAGTGACCTTCGTATACATGGACTAACACAACCATATTTCTCATAATTCCGCACCAAACGTTGAAAGAAAATCTTACTTGACTGTTAGTTTCATGAACACGAAGAGGATTCACTCTAGACCAATAGTGATTATTGCGGCGATTGTACATGCCGTTATTGCTGAAGTTGGTTTCGTCAGACCATACAATGTTACTCAAAAAATTAGGGTTACGGTCAATTTCTCTCAGCATGTTTTGACAAAATTGTAGTCGTCTCTCACAATCCCCAGGATGCAATTTTTGTACCAACCGACCATCACGATAACATCTAAACTTATACTTTTTCAGCGCTTTAAGTATGCGAGTGTGGGTTGTTCCAATTACTTCGGCAGCATCTCTGCTTGAAGCCTTCGGAAATGCTTCGAAGTATGTTAAAATATTTAATTCAAAATCAAAGTTGTTTTGTTGAAGAGGGTGCCGTCGCTTTTTGAAACTTCCAGTGTTCTTTAAATTATCTATCATTCTTTTCAGTACAAATCGAGTTGGTGTCTGACGGTCTCGATATCTCTCTCCATACCACCGCAGAGCACGATTCACATCTTTATTATTTAAAAAATAAGCTTCCATTAAATCAAATTGCTCTTGATAAGCCATTTTTACCGTGAAACAATTATGAAATGATTTGTAAAAACAATCAAATGTGAATAACAGATGAAAATCTATTTTCAAATGTAACATTCCATATTTAAACTACGTCATACACGCAGTTATGTCACATCTAAGAAAGGAGTCTGCATTACAAACACGTGCAAATTGCAATCGTCTTATCTAAATAGTAATTCGTCATTTCGATGGATAAATGACGTCAATGATAATAATTAATGAATAACATAAGTACACAGATAGATCTTTGAGTAAAAGTGCTTTAACTTGACCGATTGAATTAATAATTTAAGATTTCATTGACCCTAACAATCAATGCAATAGAAGTACACGGTGCAACTTTTACAGATTTTAGTCGGTTCGATTACCGTGTGCGGCAAGCGAATTTTTAAAAATCTTTAATGCCGTTTTTTTTCTTTTCAAAAATAAAGGAATGTTTCCTTTGAGCAAAATTTTCTATCTAAAGTATTAAGAGTACTTCCCCTCCAGGTGGCATTACAAAATTCCACCCTGTATATACATATCTATACTAATAATAAAAATTAAGAGTTTGGTTTGAATTTCCGGAGTTATTGGTCCGATTCGAATTTTTTTTCACTAATAGGAAGCTACATTATCCCCGAAGGTTATAGGCTTCTTTTTATCTCGGGGACGCGAGTGAAACCGCGGGGAACAGCTAGAATATACTATAAATGCATTTAGTTAATCATTTGATGCTGTGAAACTATGATGACATGGTGTAGTAATTCATAAAAAACTCCATGTATACGATCTTTTGACATTGAATAAAAAATAACAGAAATGATGTCAGGATACTACACTATTATTATGCCAATTTCCAATGAACGTATTAATACAGTTTCTTAATTATACATAAGTTTTTAATTTCTTTACTAGGTCTCCGCTACTAAACAATTTTTCGTAGAACGCGCCCCCATGGTGCTGTGTATTGCACTGAAGAGATTTTCCTTAGGAGGAGGCAAGCTATCGAAACATGTCCAGTTTAGAAAAAAAATAACACTTAATAAATATATGTATAATAAAAACAGTCATCAACAGTTGGTAAGTTTGACTTTAATAATGCATGTTCCAATTCTTCAAATACAAAATATAATTATTCGAATAGTGTAATATTTAGAAAGGATTGACTACTTTCTAAGGGGAGTTGGGCTCACTTCGACAATGTTGTGTTACAATTATTTATTTTTTATTTTGTTGAAAAATATACTATATTTTCATTATCAGTAAGCAGTGTTAATTTTCTGACCCAGGTTTAAGAGAAATCATTTTTTTTCTGATGCAGAATTTGAGGTTACAAAATGCAAAAATATGGCTATTTACATAGTTGGTTTAGTAATTACATGTTTAGTAGTAGTAAGTCGGTAATCTTAAGGTTTCTTAAAGAAGGCCAGTAAAAAATTTTTTTTTTTGGATTTACGAAAGATTAAACGTAGGAATGCTAGACTTTTTGGCGTAACGTTGCGTTTTGGCTTTATTTCCATAAATTCCTGTATTTTGAGATTTATTGCATGTTATCGGTGGTGTTTTATCCAATAAAGATCAATCCACACCAGAGACAAGAAATAAATTAAGCGTATCGTGACTTCAAATTGTCTCGAAAAGTCCGGTTAAAATAAATACATGATGTTACAATGATAACTATTTTACTAAAGGACGTTGGCTGACAGTGCGGACTATATGAAAATGATTTATTTTGTAATTAGAATTTATAAGAGGTATAACTCAACACTGGCAAAAATAAGACCTCATAAAAAGGATTTGGTTGCCAAATTGAAAACTAAGATTAGATTTTTCTTAAAATAAATTAATAGGAACTTTTGAGATTTTTTTTGTTTCTTTTTATATTATAGCTATGATATACAATTATTTTAATCATAACATCCTGTTTGAAAAATAATCATTGTCATCAAACACAATTATTATTTAGTGTCATTAAAAATAAAATATGTATTTGGCATTTCTGCTGGATTAACTTCCGAGTATATATAATATCACTCTCGTTTCATTATTACTGGCGTTATTCAATAGAAAAACGCTGTATAGCCCGTTTTTAATTACGATAAACTCAATTTAACACCGGGCAACATTTAATATTAATAAAAATGTTATTCAGTGTTCAATGGGTTCATTTTTTTTTTTTTTATAATTTTACGATAAAAGTTTTGAAAGTAATTTAAGGAAATAGGCGAAAATTACCATTCAAAATAAAGGAAATACCGTTCTTTACCTATAGATTACAGGTTTTCCTATGAAAAAAAAGAACTATTTCCCAGTGGTATTTTCGGGCTAGAAAAATATCAATATTTTGTGAATGAACATAATAAAATAAGACTTGCTTTTTTAATCATATTAGATTGAGACACGTGATTACATAATAGTGGGCCCAAATCTGGTCAATCTCTTTTAAGAAACTAATTTTTTTTCCAATATATTACAGTCCTACAAATTGGTGAGCTTAGTTACGCATCTGGGCCCCTCACAGAATTGTGGGCATTACACGGCAATAGGACAAGCTCCAAACGGTAATTATTATCAATTCGATGATAGCAGCGTCCGACCGCTACCGCTGTCCGCTGTACTGGGCACCAATGCTTACATTATGTTCTTTGAAAAAGATAACTCCTCTGAAGAGGCGTCCTTACCGATCGCATCGACATCGAGTGCAGTATATGGGCCCCAACTACCGACTAACATACTCAATAGAGAAAAGAGCCCCTTGAAACTAACTTTCTACAGAAACGATGACAGAAAACAGATGCTGCTTAATAGTACCGCGACGGAAGCACCGAAGCCGGAAGTTAAACCTATAATATTAAACAGTACATTATGTAAAGCGACAGAATCTTGTAACTCAAACTCTGAGCCATGGGTAGTTAAGCAGAACGGTGAAGTCGAGAAAGTCATTCAGCCCACTAAAATTTTGAATGGCATTGAAAAGATTAATTTCAAAGTGGAAGAGGACAGAAAAGTTAACTTTGGGATAAAAAGACAAAACGGCGATGACAGCAACGCGAAACCCAAACTGTCGAAGAGCGACTCGGATCCTCGTTCGACGAGTTGTAGCATAAAAACGCCAGAAAAATCTGCGTCCACGAGTAAACTCGTGAAACCACCTAAATCGCCGCTAGAAAAATTAGAGGAGCAGATGAATAAAAGCGACTCCTCCATTCATATTCAAAGAAACGGTTGCACGGGTTCGAGGTTAGTTCCTTACGATTCTGAATCTAGCGGGGACGAGCGCACCGAGCGCGACAAGCCGAAGCTGAAACCGAGTCGCTGCCAGTCTCCGCGCGGCCTCGTGCTCACCACCAAGAGCATGCACCACGCCTGGACCGTCTCCAGCGAGAAGAATGGCCCGCTGCTCAGCCCCAGCCTGAACGGCGTCACCAATAAAAAGTAAGCTTCGGCGGGGGCCGATTATTTTCATAGAAATGTTTGAAAACGTAATTACATCTGTTATACATTTTAGGGTAAAAGAAAAGGAGGAAAGGCGGACAGAAAATGAGCAGAGTCCTAATACGAGCGTGAGTAGTATGTCCCCGCTGAGCGACCGTAGCGAAGCGACGGCGCCCCACGTGGCTCATGCGCCCCCAGCGCCCCCGGCGCCCCCTACCGCGCCTCTGGAGACCATGCGCCACCTGCAAACGCTATCGCACCGCGGCTATGGAGCACCCGTCGCCTCCTGGAACGGAAATCATAGTGCGCTCTCGCGACAGGTACGTTATGTGTTTGTTTGATCATTGACTAGCAAGTTGGTGTGGTTGGTTAAGACACTACGCCGCAGGTCGTGGGTTCGATTTTCATCAAGGACAAATATTTGTGTACATCATGAACATGTCTATTTGTCCTGAGTCTGGGTGTAATAATCTATATAAATATGTATTTACATAAGAAGTACTTAGAATATCAGTTATCTGGTTTTTATAGTACAAGCTCTGCTTAGTTTAAGATCAGATAACCGTATATGAAGAATGTCCCAGGATATTTATTATTTGAACGGAGTCCTTTATGGCACGTTATCGTTTGCGGGCTTAGTGAATAATGTATAACAACAATCTTAGATGAAATAGAATGTAACAATCATAGATACTAGAATTACACCAAATAGCGTTCATCGGACCTGGGAGTGGAGCGTAGCGGATCGTGAGTTGGCTAATCACAGTGCTCGAAATCCCCACTCCGCATTAGTGGAAACAGTGTGATTGGCCAATTCACAGTCCGCTTCGCTCCACTCTGCCTAGCTCCGCGTATATGGAAATGCACCCTAATACCGAACTCGGTTCTAACCGGGTGTCTTTAAGACACCTCTCAATTTTTTTACGCTCTTTGAGTAATGATTTATCGTAAGTTATTTCAAACAATGGCCTTCGTTCTTTCTATGTGTGAGACTTCTGATCTTCTGATCACTGGATCCTGTATGTGATCCTGTCAAAGTTACATTACAAATATTGGCGGAACGCGTTTACAGTGCACAATTAATACATGTAGATTTTTCTTCGTAGATTTCTTTAAAATTTTAACTATCACTTATTACCTCATTCATTATACACAAATTATATCATCATAAAAGCTTGTCGCGCGATTTACTTGTGTAAATAAACTAGTACCTATTTAATTGACAAAATTTATCTGATAAGTATTTTTTTAAATAAATTGTTTGTGTAATTTTATTTTGACATATTAGGTTTTCGAGTAACATAAACAGTAAAACTGTTTGTTTAATTTTATTTTGACATATTAGGTTTTTGAGGAGAGGCGCGACGAGCGTAAACGTGCTCTTGAGGCCACCGACGAGATGGATCGTGGTCGTAACAAGAAAATTAAGAAGTTTCACCACTATAATCGCTTCAATAACAATAGGAATGGATATAATCCCTTCCAGGTACGTGATTTTATTTATGTTTATGTTACGGCTAAAAGGCGAAGTAACACAGGCAACACCTAGGTGCGGCCGGTAGCATTTGGTTAAACTTAGGTATTATGTTTATGCAAAACTGTTTTCAGAACAAACAAAAATAACCATGAAGTGTTTGGCCACTTCTAAAAATTTGCCGTCTAGAACTAGGTGTAGCCGTACTTCGCCGTTTGGCTGTAACATATATATAAAAGTAGAAACTGACTGACTGACATAAAAGGCTTCAGTGGTAGTGATGTCGAATGCCAAAACGAAGGTCCAATTCTGCAATGAGCTTGCGCGGTGTTTTTCGGTAAAGGAAAACATCGTGAGGAAACCATAACACGTTGTAAGGTACTTCGTAGTACCCGCCTGGCTGGCTGTTACCACCCCTAAATTGAAGGCACATCTCACTGACCACGGAGAGATTGCATTTAAACACGGGCAAATACACAGTAAAAAACATATCAGCCCACAGCCAAAACTACTAGGACTATGGACGTGACGTGACTTTTGCGCAATGACTCATGTGAGTGCGTATGTTATTATGTTGCTTTGAAACTGCAAGCTACTGTGACACAACAAGAATTTTTGTTTCTGTGTAGATGCTTAGTTACGTAGTTAGCTGTGCGACCGTCTTCAGATTGGAAGCTTAAGGCCATACTGCTATCGTTATTAATCAGTTTCAGCGAATACCTGTACGCAATCTCATGTTTTGCCAGTGAAGACAATGGTGCCGATTCTGTTGTTTACGAACTAAATAAATTAAATCTCAATATATCTCTTTCTAATAGTATATATAAGAAAGGGATGCAAGATATTTTAGTCCTGTCAGTTTAGTCCGATCACATATTTCAACGTGAATTTAAGCGCGATCTTTAGTGGTCACTACTATTTACCCGTACATTACGACGGCATGGACTAAACTGACAGCATTCAATAAGGTTAAAATGAAAGAGAGGTGACTTGTCTAATATTAGTTAAGTTCGTAAACAACAGAATCGTAAACAAAATATTCGATTTTATATCGATTCATTTGAACTTAGTTTTTTTTTCTCCAGGAAAAACAGAATAAGCCGCATTGGGGAGGAAATTTTAAGTACCGCGGGGAACGTCGTCCCCAGCACCATTTTAATAAACATCACAACAATAAGTACAAGCGCTTCAATAGGTAAAGTGAAATTAATAAACCTCCTACTTTTTATCAATGCAAATATACTAAACAACGCTTGTGGTGTGGGGAAGAGCATAGATACATGATACTTAGAGGCTTAATGGAAAGTAGTAATGAGCTGAGAAATCATAGTTTTCTCAAACTATCGATAGTTCCACAGTGTAGCTATTCTCTACAGTGATGAAATGAATGTAGGTAGACTCTACGCAAGTACTCTACGCCGTGGAGCAATGGCGGGGCTCTTGCTGGAACGCGGACGGCGCGTACTACTGCCCCCAAACATATTTTATTTTCAATCTGCAAATATTTTTTATGTCTAAAAACAATGAATATGTTTGTGAATAAATAAACTATATTACGTTTCTTTTCAAGAGTGAATGAAATTTAAAAACAAAATATGGAATGTTCAGCTAAAAATATGTATAAGAAATGGCAACATGGATTTGCACAAACAAACAAACATCCTCTCACTCCAAACGCATATACCGTCTCCGTTCCGTCGTGGGTAATAAAAGTCTACCTATTACGACCTATGCACAATTTTTTTTGGGTAGATGTTGTTATTTGATTTATAATGTAAAAAACAAAATCCCACCTCAACCATTTAAATTCATTTACTCTTCGTATTTTCCGAGGTCAGAACCCACAGGTGTTCCACTAACTGTTTTTTTACAAGCATATCATATCACACTTACATACTAGGAATTTACGGAACCCACCGATGGTTCCGTAAATTAGACTCCGCGAGTTAGACTCGCATTTGTTCGGTTTATTTAAAGTTAGGTATTATATTCATCTCCATCATCAGATCAGCTCAATGACACAATATACTCACATAATGACTGTGTACTTTTTAGTTCAATGGAAGAATTGAACACCGCGGGAAGCGAGTCAGAATTGACATACAAGATTCGACCTAATCATACCTACTAACATACATACTGACATGACAAATAAAACATTGTAAAAAAAACAGATTTCTATTGTCCTAGGGAGAGAAAAGCTATTTTAGCGCTAATAATACGCTATAATGACGGACTTTTTGAGCAAGAGTAGTGAAAAAGCATTTTTTTGACAAACCGGCAACCAAATCTCTTACAAGGGTGGTGGCATCGCCCAACATCAAAGGCGTTTCATCACTGTAGAGATAAAAATAAGTGAATTTTAAACTTTACTTATCGGGGGTGATTCTTTTTGTAATTTAAAAAAAATAGTTCTGTGGTTATTTAAGATAATAGGCGAAATTTGACCATTCCCCTCCCCTATTTCCGAAACTACTGGTCCTAAAATTTTGAAAAAAGTACAGAAATAAGTTCTATACCTATAGATTACAGGAAAACCTATATGACATCTATGGTATTAAAGGTACCAGGAAATTATCTTTACGGAACCCTCGGTGCGCGAGTCAGACGCGCACTTGGCGGGTTTTTTGTGAGGAACTTCTTGTGTGTGATATTTTGTCTTAATTTGCAGGTACAGCAATGGTCACCACTACCCGAGACATCATTGACCCTGATTGGTTGGTGGCCACTAAACTGTTGTGTAAATAGGTACTATGGACTTAAATTGTTAGTTAATGCATACTAAGTAAGTGATTGACATGATAAATCTTTACAGTCATCAAATATTTAAACAAAACATTATTCCGCTGCCGCTACCGCCGCCGCGCCCATAAGTCAGTCCAAACTTAGTATTAAAAAAAAACATTAGACAAAATGTAAAAGATTGTAAGTATAAAGAGATTTACTGCCAGTGTCAGCCTTTATACCAATTACGCAAAGAGACCTCTTAAATATAAGTCATTTAACTTTTATGGTTGTAGACTAATTATATATTTAGTAACATAAGGTATGGCCCTTATCAATTTTGATGTTTTTATTTTTACATGCCAATTTAAGCGTGTATGAGACGTATTTTGCATTCCATTATTGTGTATACTTATTTCGGTTTTCATAAAGTTTGGGGGTTTTACCTATGTTGATTCCGAATTTGTGAATTATGAATATTTGTTTTTTTTAAAGCAAAATAAAATATTAATAGTTCACAAATTTCTATTTCACCTTTACTCACGTTCCCGGGATAAAATGTAGCCTATATATAAACTTCAGAAGTAATGTAGCTTGCTATTAGCCTATTAGTGAAACAAATTTTTCGAATCCGACTGGTAGATCCAGAGTAATTTTTTTTTTTTAATGGACTAAAGTTGGTTGCCTCTGATGGCTGCTCCAACCTTACCGGACAATCGGCGAGCGCAGAGGGCTCTCAGCCGGGTAACATTTAGGTAACCACGTCTGAGGGCACCCCCGAGTGGGGTACGAACCTCGGCTCAGGGCGTTACCGGGGGAAGGGGAGGACTTAGTACGAGTTACGACTAATTGGGGGCGGTCGGATTACTAATGGCAGCTCGGGCCGCTTGAACGGGACGAGACTGAGTGGGACGTCGCGGCGGTCCTCGCCGTCGAGGACGGTAGAGGACACTATCACTACATAGTATAAAACAAAGTCGCTTCCCGTCTGTCTGTCCCTATGTATGCTTAGATCTTTAAAACTACGCAACGGATTTTGATGCGGTTTTTTTTTAATAGATAGAGTGATTCAAGAGGAAGGTTTATATGTATAATACATAAATACTATAGTACAGAAAAGCCGAGAAATTCAATGATTTGTACACCCGTGCGAAGCTGGGGCGGGTCGCTAGTTTTATTATATAAAAGAACCAAAAGTGTATAACGTTTCAAATAATATTAAATCCAAGTGCGTTGCTTTGAGTCCCCTTTTATACGCATAAGCTACTGAACGGATTTTGATGAAACTGGGCACATGGGCTACATTTTTATACCGGAAAAGCGGGTGAAAACGCGGGCGATAGCTTTTAATTTAGATAAATTTGCAGTAAAATTCGTTCTGAATTCACAAGGTTACGTCTCATACATTTTTTTTGTCTAAAAATTGGCGATATAAAATGAAATATAAACCGATTAAAAGAGATGGATCTGAACTACCATAGAAATAACCCTAGCGCGGCGCAAATTTTTCGTCTGATTTAATAGAATAAAACAAAATTAATATAAATATTCTAAACAATCAACGTCATTAAATCTTGTGGCAATGTTAAAGGATCACTCGTGCCCTTTTCCACATTATCCGATACGATAACGGTGTCGGACGCCAATACGATATCGGGGCAAGTAAAATGTATGAAATATGTACGGCAGGTACATATTTCATACATTTTACACAATTTTCACAATGTCCGCTCCGATATCGGATCTGACACCGATATGTTAACGGCACCATCGGACGCCTTTAAGGTAGGCTTCCGAGGGTCGCGGCCGACGGAAGACGCGCGCGACAGACGCCCGCGTCAGACGCGCGCGGCCATAGTCAACCTATGGGAACTAGTACCTTAAGGCTGTCGGCCGATAATGTTTGTGTGTTTGCTATACGTATTGGAATATATATACTACCGGTTACTGTATGATTGTGGACATCGCTCGTTTATAATCTATTTCGCGAGATTGTAAACTGTTGATAAATTATGAACTGTACTATACTGTTTATAATATAACGTATTAATTTATATTTATAATAGTTTATAATCTATCCATATCAAACCGACAAATTGTGAATGAACCTGTACTTTACTTATCGACAGGGTTAAAATCTGTCCGATTTTATCACTTGTAAAATTGTGAATCGTCTGATTGGTTAGTCTTGGCGGTTGTTCGTTCTGTGTCCATGGAGTCAGAAAGCACATTCAATTGTTTGAGATTAAGTATATCCAGTGAAGAATTTGCAGTCTTTAGTGCCCTAGGCCGTGTAGTACCAGTCGCCCTTTTTTCAGGTCCCATCACTTAGGTAGTGAAGGCGATTTTACTATACAATTTTATTTAAATATTTACTTAGGTTGTTTCGTGTTATCGTAGAGTATATTGCATGCCACAGCAGCGGCTGTACAGTACTATCGGTTAAGGGTATACCTTCGGTCGGAGCGCGAAATTCAAATTTTATCAAGTTTTTTGCTAATTGCAGCTCAGTTATAGGTCGTAAGTTATCAACATATAAATATCAATCAGTAAATATACTACCATTCTTCTCGCAAATAACATGTTGATAACTTACAACCTATAACTGAGCTGCAATTTGCAAAAAACGTGATAAAATTTGAATTTCGCGCTCCAAGCGAACGTTCCCCCTTAACAGTACACGAGGCAGATTCAAAATCAATAATCTCTTTTTTTTGTCAGATTGGTCGCCGATTGCGTATGTCAGTCAATTTATTTTTAATAAACTATTAAAAACCACAAAAACCTCTTTTAATCCGAGAGGCGAGCGACAAAAAAGTTTAACCATTTTCTAAAGGCAGGTTTTTTAAAATTACGTTATATTACGGTAGAGTAGAGAAATTGCCTGGAAGCCAATTCTCACGCAGTAGAGATCATCTCTAATTCGAGATATGTCGAACCAAAATGGCGAATCTCTAATAAAATAAATTTTTCGTATTCTCGAGATGTCACGTTAGAGAAATGTCGAATCCTTTTCGTTCGAGATGCAACGAATGGTCCGGAGCAGTAGAGATTTCGATGTCGAATGAGAAATTGGGTAGAACGTTATTGACTTCAAATTTTATTTGTCATTGTTGTCAAGAACGTAACTAAATATATAAAATATATTTATATTTTAATAATAAAATGATTCATTGATGAACTCCGATTAGATTAAATTATCATTATTTTGGGTTAAATAATGTCCGCAGAATATATTAAGTGCCCTATATTCTCCATAATAAATGTGTCATAGTTTATCTTCGTGTTAAATGACATAAAAAAGATATAGGAATTTATTTTAGAATTTAAAAATAAGATATTGCGCCATCTATTGAGAATGTGTCAAACTATTTGATCGGTGCAACATAATTTCATTTCACGCGAGTAAACTTTTCTTATAGTCGCATACTTGTAAAAATATTTTTTAAACCATTGTAGTTTAGGTACACTATTTATTAATGAATTAAGTATTTGAAGTAATGTATGATATTTTTACACTATGTTCATATTTTTAAACATTATAAATCAGTAATGACTACGTTTCTCGATTATACGTCACCATAATCGATAAAACGGAACGTGTTATTTTGATGTCTACAGCTAAGTCGAAGGAAATAATCTCTATTGTAACTGAGAATGCAGTTTTTCGATTCAGTAGACATTTTGGTGAGATTTTTCATAGACATTCATGATTAGAGATAATCTCCGATTAGAGATATCTCTACCCGCGCGAGAATTGGGCTCCTGTCGTCAGTCATCCGGTTTCCTTAGCGTTTGGCGCGGGAACGGCTTTAATTTTGTAAAAATACTATATATGTACCTCGCAACTACTTTCTAAAAACTAAATATTAATTTGTGATTAGTATATTAACAGTATATCGTGCAAGTATTTTCTAAAATCTGAAATTTTGTAATATGGCAAACTATTATGAAACGTAAAAAATATAGACAGTATATTTCTGTAACAAATGGCGTTAGTCGCCGACAAAAGGTTGTGCCTTGTCCTTCTATAATACGGCGCGCTTGGCAAGAACTATCGATGAATAGAAATAGATACAGCAAATAGTTTTCTATTATAGTCTGCCATCACGTCCTGCCCGCACAAAGCTATCGAAAAAATGGTCGTATCGGAACAATTTCAACGGGAATATGTGATGATACCACATGGTACCGGATATCGGATCTAGGTTACCGGCGTCCGGTACCGATATCGTATCGGATTATGTGAAAACCCTCTAAGGGTGTAAAAGCTGTCTGAGGCAGACAAAATAGAATATTTAGTAAATTAGGTATTATATTAATAATACTGGACCATTCTTCACACACGAAATACAAAACAAATCTATATCTATACTAATAATAATGCTGAAGGGTTTCTTTGCGCTAATCTCCGGAGTTACTGGTCGGAGTTGAAAAATTCTTTCACTAATAGGAAGCTACATTATCCCCGAAGGTTATAAGGCCACTCTTTCACCCGGGAACGCGAGTGAAACCGCGGGGAACAGCTAGTTGAATATTAAACGATTTCTATTTATAAACGTGTTACTTTGTTAACTAAACACTGCAATTCTTGTTTGTGCGTAAACTAGGTATATTCATACAATTTTCAACGACTATGACGAGTAAATTATTTTTTCGGAAGTAGGTACCGCTAACTAGCTGCAGTACAGTATAACTGGCTGCAAGCGAAAACGTCTCAAAACTGATAATGTTTCAATGTTACATTCATTACAAATCGGATCCCAAACTAGAGCTTGTACTATGGAAACCAGATAGCCTTGGTTTTTTGGTATCAAATATTTTCGTGTTCAATTCTATTGAATACAACAAATTCTTTTGAATACTTACAATAGAATTGAACGGTCAAAAGTTATATCGCCAAGAATACAGACCGTTAATTGTTCTTGGCATTATATACAATAGACTAGACAATTATCTGAAATAAGAGTATTATGCATTTACAATGTGTCCTAAAATACAATTTTAGGGTTCAGAAAGGCAATTCTACTATAGTCAGAAGTCAAGTGCTGTGCCGCCCCTGTAGCGCACGACGCAGAGCGTCATACGCGCATATGGTAAAATATCTTGAGATAGATCGTACGTTATCTTATGTTATTTATATTGTGAAAAATTATTTCGAAAAAGCAAGCATTTAACTTAATTTATGTATGTTGTTAGAACCTATCCGTAGAATATCGAACTCATGTGCTCACATTATTATTTTGACTCATGCTCTCGGTTTCTCCCCTAGTTAATTGGCACTGGACAGCACTTGTGGTCAGATTTTATATATCTTTTTGATTTTCTATCGATTATGGCCGCTCTCAAAATTGTTTGATAGTTAACATTAAAACATAATGATAAAGAACCGAGATAATCGATGTCTTTAGGATCTTTCAGAGTGATACTTACAAAACATGTACCATCATACACGGGAATTTGTAAAAAACAATAACACACTTGAATACCTAACACACTGGAAATAGGTATCGTTAAGGTTAGTATACATGTGACGAGACTTCTAAATGGGATTCGAAATAATGACTATTAATAATTAATAGTTAAGTCTTCGGTTTTTATTATTGTCATAATAAATCACATTCATATGAATAATTTGAGTTAAAATAATGAACAACTATTGATAAAACCTATTTAAAAAATACACTTATTAAATACTGAATTTCTTTTGAAATTTTTGAATCATAGAAGATCAGTTTTTAAATGATGTGATGTTCAACAAAATATGTAGGTAGTTAGACCATGTTATAATGTGCACTGAGCTTTATATCTTTCACGCGTGTTACGTCACACAACTCCGCATCACACGTGACCAAACACGCGTGAAAAATTAACCTTAAAGTCGTGTAACATCTTCAGATGTAATGCAATTTAACGAGAAAGCATACTATTTATTAATATTTCAAGTCTGCTTTAAGTCCCCAAATTTCAAACAAACTGATTTATTACTTAATGTTAATATCTCCCGATATATTTATAAATTACGATAACGAACTATTAACACACACTGAGTAGCGCTTCTTTGAACTAAGATGGCTGACTGATAACTGATATTACATAATTTATGGTTGAACAATATCCAGCACAATAAACAATGATAGCTAGTGATACTATTGCTTAAAATAAAAAATAACTACATAAAAACACACGTCAAATCAAATGGGGATACTTTCTAAAACTATTATATTTTTATGAATTTATGGTGATTTCGGTAATATTAATAAATGAATTGTAGATCCAATCTAACCATATATAAGATAGCCCGATAAATACACGATGAGAAATAAATGTTATGACTTCTTTCTACTTAGGCTTAAGACTTTTGATTTTTCTATGAAACTGAAAATGTAGCCTATTGCTACTTAGTCATGTTTTTGCAGTTGTTATTCAAATGTTAACTACTTCAAATACCTGGTAAACTCTGGAACTTTAGAAATAATATAATGCTTTACTCAAAGGTAAACGGGCATTTTGTTCGGACCTGTGACCCGCCAGCGACCACTAACGAAACTAGTCGGAGTACTAGCCAATGAGATGAGTCGCATTTCTCAAAAGTATGGGTTTTATTTTTAGCAAAACATTGAAATCGGTAATTGGGCTTATTGTGTGAAAGAGAGGGCCTCTAAACTCTGTATTGCGTGTTAAGAGCGCCAGAGAGTTTAGTACTGTTAGTAGTAATGATTGAAAATCAATAATATGAAAGATATACGTTGAACTATAACTTTTTCCCCATATATTTGGAATTAAATAAGTACATTCCGTCAAATGTTAACAACTTCGAGCTTACCGGATCAAAAATGCCCAGTGACCTTTATATCTACAAAAATTTGGATGAGGTAATTTATTTGTTCGCCACCCATCCTTATATG
This sequence comes from Tethea ocularis, assembly GCA_963555595.1. Lineage (NCBI taxonomy): Eukaryota > Metazoa > Arthropoda > Insecta > Lepidoptera > Drepanidae > Tethea > Tethea ocularis. The sequence continues at coordinate 5,079,427 of OY741963.1, read as the reverse complement.
CAATGTCGATAACATTATATACTGATATACAGTATATAATGTCTGAGACAAAAACAAATGACTGAAAGTTATGATTATTTTTAGTCAAATGTAAATTTTCTATAATCTTAAATTGGAAAAGGAGACTTGAAATATTATGTAATTAATTACTTTCAGTACCTAAATAAATTCATAATGTGTATTATGTTATGTGATTAAATTTTTTATTAAAAAATAATTATGGACGAATTTCTTTAAAATTTATTCTCTGACAAATTATCTTTGAAGAAATTTTCATAAATGCTTAACTACAGATCAGTTGAATATGTGTCAGCCAGAATAGAGCTGAATGGCTTATATTCACTTTCTACTTGTTATAACTCATTGGAATTTCAAAAAGATATTTTCTTTAATTTGAACATTATCTCGATGTATACAATCGTTAAATATTAATCAAATGCTTCTAAATTATTAAACTTTGAAGCTTGTTCAAAATACAAATATTGTTATTGTCAACAATTTTAACTGTCAAAGGGATCTAAAATATACACATATTATAATTTAATTTTATATACATATTTCAAAAAAATTAATTTCATAACGTACTAGAGTTAATGTTTATAAAAGCAAAAACCATACATGTACATGAGAAACAAAATAGTGCCTGAAAATGTAGTAATTAATCCTTCATAATTATAAAATATAAATAATTGATCTAATTGGTTTCGAACTCACATACTCAGATTGAAATATTAAGATCAATAAAGTGTCTTTAATAAGTACTTCAAGCATTAGCGGTAATTATTTGCAATATCCAATTTAAAATATAGTGTGTTTAACGCCACCTATTGATACTCAAGTGATGTTTATGACTACCACTTCAAATTTGCCTGGCAATTTCACGACTCGATACAACAAAGCGTGTATATTAAGTGTATTCGTTACATTGCTGCGATTCTTATAACTATCTTTCAGGTATTGAATATTCCGAAACAAGCTTAAATGCTAGTGCTCCTAAACTACACAACAGACACATATATACCGAATTAATATTACAAGTTACTGTTCAAATAGTATGTTTTTATTGGGATTATTAATGAGCCTTTGAGCTAAATTTTAATAATAATACTATGTATTTAAATACATTTAATATATTGAATAAGCAAAGTGTAAAAATAAACATAAAAAAACAAAGTTCATCATCAATATATGTTTGATTTTTAACCGACTTAAAAAAAGAAGTAGGTTATCAATTCGGTTGTATGTTTTTTTATATGTTCACGCATAACTTTTTTGTTTATGAACCGATTTTAATAATTGAGTTCAGTATAGCTCGAAGGTAGTCCCATTTTAATTTAATTGTATTTGAAGGAGGTTTTACTCTTGTTACGTTATATTCCTAAGTAAAAGGACACGAAGATACCGCTGTCGACAGAAGTCGGTAGTTTAATATTATGTTTGTGATTATATATATTAGATTTTTAATTGAAGCTTATAACTATAAGCTGTGTAGCTCAGAAGAATGTATATAATTATACTTTTTTGTCTTTATTCCTTGACTATACAATATTTACAACAAATATACAAACTACATATAAAAAATTCCTAGAGGCGGCCGCTGCTGCCGATCAATGGCAAGGTTCCCAGAAGGCTGGCAGGGTTTCCTCTATGGATGGCCAAGCTAACGCGTTTTTATGTATATTTACCTATCTGAGATTTGAACTGCACTTCCTGGCAGGGCCACCATCACGGATTTGAATTCAGTCGACAAAATCTGATAATCGAGGACAAAATAGCGACCTTGGAATTCAAATCCGTGATGGTAGCCCTGCCAGGAAGGGCCACACTAACACTTTTTATCACGGGATTGCGGGTGAAACCGCGGGGGACAGACTAGTATTTCGTTTAATTGTAAATTAAACAGACGGATAGAACACGAAAACTAGAAAAAAAAATCGCAATGGATTACTCAACAAAGTTTTATACATAAATCAACAATGCAACATGTGGTATCTTAAAACATTTTATTAAAAAATATAATATTTATTTACATAACTAAACACGTAAGATGACGGATAGTCATAAAAAACTACGTACGGTCGGCAGAGAAAGTGGTTTACCACCCTAAGGTTGAATATCGCTTGCAGACTCATAGGTGATAATGATTAGTTTTGCAGATCAATCTGACAACTTATATTGCCATCTTGTTTTGTTTACTGTTTGTTACGTGACAGCTGTTCTTAGTTTGAACCTTGTTGTAATTTTCGATGACTTGGAAACTAAATCAAAACTGGCACACCACTTTCTTGGCCGACCGTACCTCCCCTTATTTTGTGAGGCGGTTTAGCAAGTCAGTAAAATCCAGTGTTATCCAGGACATAAGAAAATGACGAATATACTAGCCGTTGTCCTTTATCCATAGTACGCGGGGCCGACGGAAGGTACCTCGAAGGTAACTCCCAAGTGAACGCCTAGTATTTAAATCCTGGGACTTTCTAGACTTGCTTTAAAAAGGAGGTGTAAGTTGTGGAATTTATTTATTTCAACAATAGCTGATGATAACAGTATTCATGGAGCCATATGAGAATGTAATGTAGTAGTGTAGTAGTTGCAAATAGTTCACTAATAAGGTCGATGTTGTCATAGAGCGTTTATGGTGATAAACTTTTTCCTACGAAAATTTAAGGTAAACGTCCGATTATAATTTATCGAACCGTTTTCTAGTCGGTGAACATCGACCTTATTATAAAAAATATGTAAACGTTTTAGAGGTAATAATTTGTTGATGTGATTTGTTTGGTACACGTTTTGTATAAAAAACGATACAATTTTAGACAAAGAAGTCGCATTTCAAATTACATAGTGATTAAAGATAATATAATGTTGAAACATTATTTTAGGGATGGATGGAAACAATAAATTCGACCATAACTGCAGCTTCATTGAACAGCATTGTGAAATGTTCCACTAATTTTCTCCATTTTAATACATATTTTAACGTCATCGACTCGTTACCATTCTGGCAAGCGGTGTATGTTCGCTGTGACATGTTGTGACGGAGACACATGGCGTACGGATAAAATCCTACAAATAAATGACTATAATCAATAGAAATATGAAAATCGCGTGAAGAAATCTCCTTTTCGCAGGCGATTCTCGCTTTTATTGAATGAATCGTTATTATTATCGTGTCTCTAACCCCGCTAGTTGATAGAATTGTTTTGGTGCATTAGATTAAGCATAGGCGTCTAGGGGGCTGTGTTGTCGCCGATCTAAATATATATCACACGAAAATCGCGAAACTTTACTGCAAGTTGTAACTAATTTGAGTAAACATATTGGGTAAGTGAAATGATATTCGAATACAAATGTTATAGCAATTTTCAATTAGTTTTGCAGAAATTAAAAGAAAATTACGCCTCCTGTGTTATTATTATAAGTTATAATATGTAAATACTTTCACATTAATGAACTCTTGTGAAATTCATTAGAAATTACGACTTACACTTATAGGTTTTATAATTTCATTTCATAGAACTTGTTTTAACAGCACATACTTAATAAATAAAAGTACATTTTTTTATCCACAATAAACAATTTTTATGCTAAGGTCAGAAATACATGTTAAATTTATGAAATACATATTACTAACTAATTTATCTGCTTTATCGGCAATTTTATGATACATTTATGCAAGGATACAATGAGTATAAAATAATCAAAATATTTTAGAAAGACTGACTACTATATAATCTCATGGACGTATAAATGAACCTATATGAAACTTCATTTTTATATAGACGAGGATTAAACTTAACCCCTGATTCGATAAAATTTGTGATACCATACAGAACTTTCGCCTTCACAAGAATACTGTTAACCATGACTCATTACTACTTATTGTCATCATGGCTATATATACCTATATAAAGCAACACAATAATGTGCATTAGCAAACTGCAAGCGTGGACACAGCTATTTTACTGTGACTCGTGTGCGAAGGACGAAAACCAAATTAAGTGGCTTTGTATCTCGACATTACTGCGAGCAACAACAAAAAACATAATTTTGTTACATAGTCTTGTGTGTTTATATTTAACTAGTAATGCATTTGTTGTTTAAGTACAAGATTTGACTTTGAATAATATTATGCCCACAACGCATTTTATATAACAGCGTTTTCGAGATAGAGACTTAACAGGATTTAATAACGAAACGAAGTCTCAAAACGGACTTCAATATTTTTTACCATTCGCCGCATTATAAGGGTGCAGTCTTTGAATGTCTCTGCAGTGATTCACACGGATCTTGGAGCAATAGCTGTAGGTACAGAGGGCCTACTCCGAAAAACGATACACGATAGTCCGATCATCGTTGTCAAATTATTAACCAATAGAATTGCTCACAATTTACGTCTCGTCAGTTTGCTGCAATTCTATTGGTTAATAAGTTGACAAAGATGATCGAACTATCGTGTATCGTTTTTCGGAGTAGGCCCTCAGACGACCACAATTCAAGGTAAACACTGCGGCACCTTATGCGGTTGTAATAGGAGCTATTTTGCAACGAAAAGGTGAAACCTGATGTGGCCGTGTGTACCTGACTGTTTATAAAATCACTAAAAGCAAAGTGTGTGCTCTAACTTCCGAGACGGCAGATCAGACGCCTGAATACATTGTACTTGAGACCCGCGGTGACCTTGTCTAATATACAACTTCTAGTTGCCGCGCTTAGAGGTACTTAGAGTTTAAAAAAATAAAAATATCACCTACAGTTCAATGCCGTGGGTAACCCGTCGGTTTATCATTGGTAACATATTTTAGAATATTATCATTACACACTTGATCTGAGGATATCGGTTGGCATAACCGAAATGGTAGCTCTCTATAAACATGTCTCCTTTGAGCATCTTCTACCAAAGTGCGCCATTGTTGATTTTTCTGAAACGAAAATAATATTTTAATCGAACATGTTTATCAATTAAAAACTTTTTGTATTCGTTGGAAAGAAAAAAGACCATGTTGTGTGTAATAATGAATGAAAAAAAAAAACCTAAAATGAAACATTTGTTGTTTTGAAAGCGTGAAATCTTCCCGGAAAATGCACATGATATTCAGGAAGAAATTCTAGAAATTATGGTAAAAACAAATTCTTATGAGTAATTTTTGAAAATAGTTTGGTATTTTTTTCTTATTAAAAGATTAGTTGAATGTGCTGAATATGAATAAACAACGAAAATGAGGTGGATTATACAGGTTTAATTTTTAAAGTGTGCGTGGTAGACGAAATCCTATTGTATCTTTATAAGTGACACTATGAGATGGAGTAATAAATACAGGATATGTTTTTTTCACATCACAAACGCCGGGAATATGGCAAGAAAGATTTATTTTGTGGAAATCCAAGTACCTACACAGTTTAGTTTTTATCAAAATCAGTCTCGAGACTCCTTGCAGCAATTTTCGCTATTCCTTATAATTTAGGATTTGGCCTACCACGCCCACTTGGAAAATTCGTCGTATATACATACGAGCATCGCATGTGGGTTGAGGCATATGACCATGGCGTGCTTGGCGCGCGTGAGCATCACGTTCATGCGGCCGACATCTGTGAGGAAGCCGACGCCCTGCGACCGCGCCAGCGACGCCACCACTACGTCGCGCTCCTGCCCCTGGAAGCTGTCCACCGTGTTCACCTCCACCTGCGGCTCACACCTGATAAATCAACTACTTGTTAATCTCTAAATAGTAAAGTCGCTGTCTGCCTCTGTCCGTTTCTCCACTTACACCTTCTAAACCACGTAAAGGATTTTGATACGGTTTTCACTAATAGAAACAGGGATAAACAAGAATGGTTTGTGTACATAAATTGCATACATGCGAAATCGCGGCAAGTCGCTAGTATTATATAATATACTAACTAGCTTTCCACCGTTTTACCCTGATTAATTATTTTATCCGCTTAGAAACCCTCTTTAATAAGGAATATTGATTTACATTACAGTTTTATTTTGAAATCATTTAATAATTTTATAGTATCAATCCTAAAATTTTGAAAAAAAAACCGTATAATTCATGAAAAATTCGACGAAAATCAAAGTTTGGGCTCCAGAATCATCAGATTCAGTCCCTTAAACCCGGTATAGTCAGTCAGTCTGGGACTAGTACAGTATACCAATTATCTGGTTTCCATAGTATAAGCTTTACTTATTCTTCGATCAGGTGAGCAAGCAGTAAATGAAAGTGAGTACTAACGGATCCTGGAGTGACCTCAGGTACTTCTTGATGAGTTCCTTGTGAGCGTTGTAAGGCGTGATGACGGCGAGGCTGAGGTCGGCGCGCAGACGGCTCGCCAGCGCAGCCGCCAGCCGCGACACTCCCCACGCCTCCGTCTCGTTGGCGCCCGACACGCCTACACACAAACACACGATCACTTTTAGGTTTCACAACTGGACATGGATGGCCAAATTATAAAGTAAATGTGATAGCGAAAAATGCTTGCTGAGGTCGACGGGTCGATTTTGATAACAAACTAAAACTAAATACTTAAATTAGAAAAGGAACAATTTCTCTAGTTGGCAACTCCCCAGTCTTGGATTATCGATAATTTTGTTTTCATTTCTCAAATTCGGAAAGTAGTTTGTTTGATCCGAGTAGAGTAGCGGGTGGAAAACGCAGCTTTCACCCTTGGGTAGGAAATACTCGGTAATTGTTTCCCTCCCTAGGGCGGGAATTAATTTTAAGTGTGACGCGGTGTTCCATTTTTTAAATTTAAATAGACTATTTTATTTGGGGGAATCCTACGCTGTATGTTATACCGGAAATCAAAAACTAATTTTCAAATATTTGTCTATACAAATAAATAGGCTACTTATTATCTCGGCAACGTGGTTGAAACCGCGGGGGATAGCTAGTTTATAATAATAAAAGTAGTACAAAGTAACAAAATTGACAACAGCCATAGGTACAATAACTATGAACGGTCGGTAAAAGGGAAACTAACGCACAGGTGAATTTAAAAACAAAAACTATCACATACTCAATAATCAAGACCCAGTTCGGACTAGCACGATGCTGATATTACGAGAACGTCGTGCCCGTGTGACCGATAAACGGTTGTTGCGAATCTACTTACCACTTGTAACATTAAAAGCATCTTGACAACATCAAAAGACTACAAGAATTCGAAGAAATGAAAATGAATGATATGAGTCTTATAAATTCAAATACATTGTCATAAATAATGGAAAATAAATACGTCCCTCCACTGACACACACAACTTCTATAGATGAAGTTACTGTTAAGTATTGTAAGAAAAATATTAACTTTAAACACAGTAGTACAGCACATAAGTAACCTTATAACTATTTAATACACATTGTACAGCTTGTTGTTCTTTGAGTTTAAGTTTGTAGGATCGATTTCACTTTCTGGAAAATAAAATAAGATCTAAGACTAATCGATCTATCTATTTATAGTTGTGATTCCCACGTAGCACATGTTGTCGACTGCTACTCCATGTATACTATGCGAAAAGTTGCACGTGTGGTGGATGTTTGACCCTGCTGACACGGCTGAAAGGTTTTGGATGAAATTTGGTCCAAAGATAGACAACAGGTAATAATATGTAAGAATATGCCATGACATAACTCCGGTGAAATGGGGATAGTTAATCGTTGAAACATATATTGCATAGTAAATATTTAAATGGAACTTAACTAACAAATAGATTCTACGACCATAGTACAAATTATGGATTTATCTGGGTAAGCTAGCTCAATCCTCGGCCTGGGTTATATTTTAATAATAAATCAAGCAGCATGCAGTTATTAAAAAAAATCGGAAAAATGGAGTTAAACTCGCGTGGAGAGGGTTCCGTACATGTTTAACTAAGTTCCATAAACATTTTTAAATCTGTTTTTTTTTAAATCCTATTTTATAAAATTGAAACCTACATCGATTTATCGCCCCCGAAACCCCCTGCATACCAAATTTCATGAAAATCGTTGGAGCCGTTTCCGAGATTCAGATTATATATACATCCATGAATTGCAGGTTTAAAGGTATTAGATAGACTTCTTATAGGTTTTCCTGTAATATATGAATGTATATAATCATATTTTTTTGTAGTAATAAGTGTTTAAAAATGTACCTTGGCCCTTATCTCCACTAGGTATGCTAACAATAGTATACGGCGGCAGCGGTATATCCGGTCTCCTCGGCGCTAAGGTCTGTATCTTTGCGTCATAGAATGCTCGGTTCGGGTAGTCGGCGATTTCCGGATGCATTCGATATTGTTGGTTGAGCAGTACTAATGGATTACACTCCGCCCAGTGTTCCGTACATGACGACAGCCGCGAGAATAAACTCTCGCTCAATCCATGTTTCTTTGCACGCTGGAAAATAAAAATAATTCATATTCCCTATTTGTAAATTCATCTGCAAACAAAACATCAACCTTGCTCAACATCAACTTTTTTTTGTTGCGATTTTAGAGTTGGTCCCATTGGGGAAATTGTTCATATTGATGATGAGTGCTTTCACGACATAAAGTGCAGGTGAATTACAAATAACGCTGTATAGGTACAGTATAACACAACTGAGATGTCGCATCGGCAAAACTCGTATTTCCGATCACTTCCGATTTACTCAGCTAATAAAAAACATTCATTATCGCGCCATTCAACGCTATTGGCACAATATATTCCCGCGTTAGTTCGACCCAAGTCAGCATTGGGAATGCACGTGAGTAATTTATTCCCTACACTTCAAGACAATTTAATGGTACAGCTATTTATTTTATTTTTACTATGACTTCGTTAAAACGTGGTAAGCCGTATAATAGTCAAAGTCGTGAAATTATTTTTAATGTTTATCAATTTCTGAGTCAAGAGGCCACGGAGTGTAAAAATATAGTTTTTGGGAATGACCACTTTCAAAACATTCAAGAACGGACTGCGAAAGCAACTTCTTTACTGTCCTAAATTTAAATGTCTCAACATCATCAGACAGCGACGAATCGTTTGACGACAAGAGGCGCTGATGAGACTGGGGATATAAGTATGGATGTCGAAGGCGTTAATTTTGATTTGTGACATTCATCGTTCTAGCCGATAGCCCTCCATATCGAATGTATAAAAAAAATATATGAACAAATGATACATACTTTATAAACGTGATCACTTATTTTGCAAATAAGTTTATAAACATCTACGCATCAATTTTACGAATGTATTTGATTATTTAAATTTACAAGTTATTGCGTTGGCAGAAAGATAATTTTCGCCTAAAGTACGAATAAACATGGGTATTTTTGTAGGCGCACTCTCTTCGGGAATGATCGATTTTACGAATTTTGCCGATGCTTCATCTAAGTTCTGTCATACTGTAAGTGTCTTTAAAAAGTGAAACATTGGTAGGTGGTTTACACCATGAGGTTTGTAATCAAGCATGCGGCCCGCCTGGTGGTAAGCGAATCCGTAGTCTAGTAAAAAGACTAATAACTAAAGCTAACTGTTCAGATATCTTTTACCAAGGCAAGCCCTCTGAGAGCCGGATGACCCTATTACTTTAGCTCAGATCGAAGCTGATGAGCCTCGTAAAAGTACACAAAACACTACGCAAAACCGATTACGCTATCGTCCTCGACGGGGTGAGGACCGCCGTGACGTCCGACTCGGTCTCGTCCCGTTCAAGCGGCCCAAGCTGCCACCAGTAAAGCGACCGCCCCAATTAGTCGTAGCTAGTCGTACTAAGCCCTCTCCCTCCCCTGGTAAAGCTCTGAGCCGAGGTTCGTACCCCAGGCAGGGTTACTTAAATGTTGCCCGGCTGAGAGCTATCTGCGCTCGCCGATTTGTCCGGTAAGTTGATGCATCCATCAGAGGCTACCAACTGTTCAGAGCGGGGCATCTCTCACGCGCTATCAACCCGATGAGCTCTGGCGACTTCACTCACGCGCTGGAACAGGTCTCGTAAGGTCACCGCACCTTCCTCTACTTACCCAGACGAGTTGCTCTCTGAGAATAAAATGCTATTTGAATGAAAGATGGCATAGTAATTATTACCTGTGAGCAGATGTATCCGGGCAGTTGCTGCGGGTCGCCGATGAGCGTGAGGCAGGTTACGTCCAGCGTCAGAGGGATCAGCGTCTCCGGTTCGATGGCTTGCCCCGCCTCGTCCACTATACATAGCGCTATGCGACGCTTCAACCTGACATACCAAAATATCACTACCGGTGCTCATTATGTTATTACTACCTGGACTAAATTTCGTTTCACTATATCTTCTTCTAGTAAAAAGCATACTTAAATTAGTAATCAGATTGCTGATTTCAACGTGAATATAGGCGCGTGAATATCTTTATTGGCTACGACTATTTTCATGTAAATTAATATTTTTTATCTACTCTCATATAGTAATGTGCTTATTATGAAATCAAAATCAGTACTTTAATGACCCACTTTAGGCACACCCGTGTATAATGATTCATTATAGTACAGTTGTGTTTCCAAGATAATGCTATAAAATAACTTTTTTTCTATTAAAGTACACTTTGGACCTATCAATAGTTTAATCAATCAGTATCAATTCAATTTGACGATGACAATGTGACAAATTATTGACTTGAACTTTAGAGGTAAGAATTTCTGGGAGTTGGCAATACGGATTTCATTAGGTATATGTTTGTTTATTTTATTGTTTTTGCCTACATTATATCATTTTGACCAAAAATTTCACACAAAAATAGCTTTTTTTTTTGTAAAGTTGGTAGCAAAATATTATCGATTTTTTACCTTTTAATTACATTATTTATATGAGTTTAGATAAAGTACTGTATGATACTGCACATAATTAGGTATTAAAAACTCGTGTGATACTATTAAGAACCTCGCCTACGGCTCGGTACTTAAACTCACACTCGTAGTTAATAACCCCTATTATGCAACAGTATCATAAACTACTATTGTAAGAAAGGGTCACTTTACCTACATGACTAATATTAGTTTGTTTATAAACAATAGAATTAGCACTAATAGTCATCGATAAAAGCCCAGCAGCAGTGAGTTATACGTCACGTCGGTCGGTCGGTAAGTTTGAGTTAAATGAACTGCTTTCTTCAAAGGTAAATATCATGTGGAAATCAGGGTGATGTGGCACAGTAAACACTTGGCTGATAACACCCTGTGGGTTCGATTACCGTGATAGATAATGTTGTGGGTTGTTGTTTATACCTATTTAAAAAACTAAGTATAGGTACTATATGTATACATAGATTATCAGCTAAATGAGGCTCTTTGTTTGGGATCAAAAGTCCGTTTCTGAATATGTCTTTGAATATTATCATTTTTTAGGATAGAGATATTTTATTTGCTTGAAAAACGGTTATTCGATTGCTTTTGTTTTGATTTGTTCTGCGGCCTAATAAGTCCTCATATGTCATTTTATAGCACGAAAGGTCTAAAAATGATGTAGTCGGCCCCGTCTGTATATAGTACATGGCGGCTTTCCGCCCCGCTGTTTTACCCGCGATTCCCTATTTGATTAAATTTTCAAAAATCCTTTCATGTCTACATCATAATAGCTATCTGTATGCCGCAAATATGCTGTTCGTTGATTAATAAGTCAGTCACTCGGACGATAAGGCAATTATATATGTATAGATGGTTACCCTTTCATTTTAAAGTTGTGTGCACTAGCGAGCGTGGTGACGATGATGTCCGCGCCCTCGATGATGCGTCGCTCGGCCTGCGCCAGCTGCTCCGGCCGCACGTCGCCGCCGCCCGCCGCCGACCCCGACCCCGACCCCGACCCGGAACGCACCTATACATACACATACTGAACCTAGCCCACACGAAGCTATAGTAATGTAACGTTGCGAGCTCTTTTTCCATTCAAATTCAAATCATGTTATTATTATTCCAGCAGGGCTATTTTAAAACATTCAGATTGGACATCGGAAACTGATTCGAAAACTTCCGAGACGAATTTTCCCGCAATTGCTATTTTAATTTCTTCGTTTACGAATAACATTTTGGCATACAGTCACATTACAATTTTGTTTAAAAAAAAATTGGTATAAATTGCGACTTGTAGTTTATTTTCTTACCAATGTTATCCGTTTTACGAGGTCGTTGATTCGGCTTTGACAGTACGCCACTCGTACGGGATCTTTTGCTTCTCCTGCCGCTGTGTTCCACATGTTAATTTTAGCTTCCAGGTGTAAGATCTATAACCAGTATAAAGTTATTATAATTATATGGTATAATGCAGTTTATTACACATGCGTGCATCTGAAATTTCGGCTTATGTTGAGCTAGATAGAGCGGAAAGTACAAGATTCGTTTCAAATTCAAAACTCATTTATTCAGTTTGGCTAAGCATATAAGGCTCTTATGAACGTCGACTGTACAAATTACTCTACCACCGGTTCGTAATATACTTACACTAAGAAGACTCGGGCAAGTTTTTCGGCGAATTTAATGGTATAGGTAAGTTACACTTCTGGCCTCTGGGGCCCAATTTTCACTATTACGGTAACCTCTTATCACCTATACACCATGCTTGTTTAGTCTGCTTTGTTATAAAATATTTTTTAAGATATCTGTCATGTCTTCTAATGTTTAATAAGTATAACTAGAATTGAGCCTCAGGTCTTTCGCGGATCACATAACATTTTAAATTTTAACATTATGGAGTGTAACAAATGACTTATAGGCTCATACAACACATGGACTATTTATAGTTGGTGAGTACGATCAGACAAACAAATTAAAGTAAATGATTAGGTATATTAGGATTGTTTTAATACTAGCTGTCCCCCGCGGTTTCACCCACATACCCGGGATAGGTTCGGTTCGGTTAATAGCACAGCGAGGGTGCTGGGGGGAAGTAGCACACTTCCCCCGGGTCGGGCTATCTAGCGCCGCGCGTGGAGGGGGAGTGAGTATGCGTTCTGTACGAGAATCACCGTGGGGTTTTAGCCGGTACGAGTCCGGCATAAACTGGTTGCTCTCCCCGGGGCGGGTGGGTCCTATGAGGATCCTATGAGGATTTCACTACGAAAAAAAAAGGTTTGGGTACAGACCTCGTCGGCGGCCCCGGCGTGTGCGTGTGCGTGTGGGTGCAGCGGCTGCAGCGCGGACGCGGCCACGTCGCGGTGCGCCAGCTGCTGCGAGCTCACCTCGTGCGCGCGCGGGTGCATCGCCTCCGCGCGACCCACACGTACCATACGGAACCGCTCCGCTACACCAAATTATTATACAGATTACTTATGTACCTTATAAATAAAGTAGGTCCCGGGTTACTGAGTACTCGGCAAGTGAACCTATGGTTTCAGTTTTCATTACGATGTCACTTACACCCGGTATATCATTGTACGCTATACCGAGTGTAAAAGTGTATCGATAGGTTCTCGCAAAATTGTTTTTTTCGTTTTGTGTACATTGCTTAAGAAATTTTTGCCATAGTTCGTGTAACACGATGTAATTTTAAATACCGATAAAACTTACTTTTGGGTAAGCGTTGTCTAATGTTAAGCAATCTTATAACCAGTTCGTCGACGGCCGCATTGCTTGTGGCGCATATTAAGATTTTCCTTCTGTTTTGTTGTCTCTTTCCAAAGGCGTCGTAAAAATACGTCATAACAATTGCGCAGATAACACTTGATTTTCCTGAAAAGTTATAATATACTGGGTGATTTTTTTTAATCCAACCCTGAAATCACAAAACATCTATCTTGTTCGGTCAAAATGTATGAAAAGTTTGATATTTTTTCAATCGCTAGATATCGTTTGGGACTGGAACAAACACCCAGAGACTGTAATCAGTGCAACAATAGTGAACTCTTTTAAAAATAGACTCGACAACTACATGAGGACTAAAGTGCAGTGATATACACTTCATCAGCTTTTAGCTGCATGTGTATAAATAAACTACATATATAAGAGATGGAATAGTGTTTAAAAAGAAAATACGAATTAACAATAATGTAATAAACCTTAGATATTTCATTAGATGATTTTACAATAAATAGAGCTTATGTGCTATACCTGTTCCCGGAGGTCCTTGTACCATCTGTATGCAGGGGCGGTCGTTAAGCGCAGCTGATACCGACGATCTCACCGCCAATTGCTGACTAGCATTCAAAGTTACTGTAAACTGAGAATAATTACATAAATTATTGTTACGTATTCGTGAAATTGTGTCTTGGTAACGTTGAGGTACCTAGTTTACAAGATATCGACACGTGACAGCAGCCTGAACGATTACTGGAAATTTCCTTGGAAACTAATGGACCGATTGAGTTGAAATTTGGTACACATAATGTATGTAGCAGTGGCGAGGGGTGAAATGACCCAAACACGGACGTGTAACGGAAATTAATTAATTTTATAGGTTCTTATACTTTTATGTTACAAATGGATTATTTCTAGTTATTATAAGTTGGAAATAATCCTTAAATGTATCGTAAGATGCTTGTGTATCTTTTGAGCATGACATTCAAAAGTGGCTTAGAGTCTAAGCCTTAGACTATAGGAGGTATCATAGAAGATAAAGAGAATAGTGTAAAAAACTGCGTACCTGTGATTTTATATTAACGGTTTCATCGATTACACACGTGGGAAAATGTTGGGGCTCAGGTTTGAGTATGGCCTCACTAAGTGGAGACCCAGCAAGGTACTCCATAGCTTCGAATAACATCAGTTCTTTACTAATGTAAGCTAAAGCTTTCCCAAACATCACTTCTCCTGGCCTTAACGATTTCATCTTCTCAGTGAATGTTGCATACAATGATATACAATAAAATGAATTGATATTATCTGAAAAAGATCATAATATGTACATACTACATTAAAAAAATGCTGCAAACAATAACAGTAAATTCAATAAGAATTTTGCTCTCTTATGGAGAAAAATAGAAATTTGCTCCATAAGAGAGCAAAATTTGTTTTAAGTGCGTGTGCTAGTTTTAATCCCAAGCAAGTAGTGAGGTAGCATAAGCATACTTTTTTTCACTGGTTTTAAACAACAAAGGAGCGCTGTAAGGTGATTTATAAATTTATATTTTCCAAAGACCTACTTGGTGGTGATTTCATACATCTGACACCATGTACATAGAAGAACCTTTGATTTCTCGCATTTTCAGGGCCAAAATTTACAAGAATAATTTCCCCAACTCTGGGGACTTTTCTTGCCTCTGATGAAGGAAGTGACACTGTAACAATACACATAACGTGAAAATAATTTGTTAGTGATTCGGCAAGCCAAGCAATGAGTTAATTATTTCAAAAATAGCTTTCTATACCGCGGTTTCACTTGCGATCCCTTGTCTATCCTATTTATTTAGGGGTAAAAGTTTGAAAATCCTTGTGGATATTGACGTTATTGAAAATAGCATAATTTCAAACAGTCCCTGCTCTCTGATCTGATAGTGAGGTAGTAGGTAGGTAGAGGACAAACATGGGCCCATACATAAACAATTACTATAAACTTATATTTACCATCAACACTAAGATTGAAAAGTTCAAAATAACGATCTTGTGAAGGCATTGGAGGTAGACTTCCTATCCTCATTTGAAGGTAATTGTTGTCATTCCGCATTTTCATGTGAGCCACTGTCAGGCATTCCCAGATCTCCATAAGGAGGAGATCGCCAATTAGTCTGTGGACATACAAATAGCTTGTTCGAAACTTAAAGTAACATTTGTGACTACAAATATTTGTACCTTCAATCAATTAGCCAAAGCAACGCTTCCAAAATGTAAGAAAACACGCGTCGCCGATTCACATTTGTATAAAATTTTCTTCATGATTTACACAATTGCATTTTCTATTGTAATAAGCTTTCACACTTAGGGGTTCGAACATTTTTCTATGGGAGCTGGCATATCGTCCCCCCGCCATTTTAATTGTTTTTCAAAGTTTTCGCGCACTATGAAAGTAGTATATATGGGTATTACCTCCAAATATTTCGGAAACATGACACTTTAGGGTATCATGTTACTAGACATTTTTTGTTTGTTTAAGTGTCTTTTTTTTTTTTTTTTGATGGACTAAGTTGGTAGCCTCAGATGGCTGCAACAACCTTACCGGACAAATCGGCGAGCGCAGAGGGCTCTCAGCCGGGTCATATTTAGGTAACAACGCCTGAGTGCACCCCCGAATGGGGTACGAACCTCGGCTCAGGGCGTTACCGGGAGAGGGGGAGGACTTTGTACGAGTTACAACTAATTGGGGGCGGTCGGATTACTAATGGCAGCTCGGGCCGCTTGAACGGGACGAGACTGAGTGGGACGTCGCGGCGGTCCTCGCCGTCGAGGACGGTAGCGTGATCGGTTGTGTTTAAGTGTCCCCTACCCATATATACTACTTTCAATGTGCGCGGAAACTTTGAAAAAAAAAAATCATAATGGCGGGGGGTTGATATGCCACAAAGGTTCTGTCCCCTTTACCTATGTGTTGTACTATATTATCTCCTTTTTAGAGAAAGCGCGCCGTCCCTCTCTTATCACTACACGCTTAATTTCGCTACACACCACATAGACAAAATTTACAGGTGAATTAGTGTGATGTGGTATCGACTTGAGTTTAAGGTGAAACCTTCGGTTGGAGCGCGAAATTATTTTTTTTCACGTTTTTTGCTAATTGCAGCTCAGTTATAGGTCGTAAGTTGTCAACATGTTATTTGCGACAAGAATGGTAGTATATTTACTGATTAATAACAAAAGAAATCATAAACATATTCCTCCAAGGTATATTAGTAACATTTTCATGAAATAGTCGTATATATTACTGACATATAACTGAGCTGCAATTAGCAAAAAACGTGATAAAATTTGAATTTCGCGCTCCAACCGAAGGTTTCACCTTAAGTAGAGAATGAATGAATGAATGAACAACTTTTGCTACCGTAAGCTATAATTTGTGACCTTATAAATTATTAATAGATTAATTTAATCTAAATGAAATAAGTTCACGTTATCTATGTATAAATGTATATACAATATAATAATAATACAAATTTATATACATAAAGGAGACTGACTGGCTGACTGACCGAATTATTCATCAATCACAAATTCTGGGTGGCTGGGTCCAGAAGCACGAAATGCACAAAAGTTGCTTAAGTGACGTAAAAGAAGGGATTCTTAGAAATTCATCCGTAATGAGCGTAAAATAGGGGATGCATGCAAGGTTATATGGGACTTTGTCAGTAATGATAATGAATCCATGAAAATATGTATTTGGCTATATAGTAAAAAAATAAGAAAGACGTGTTTGAGTTTTTGAACAATCGCTCCCTAAGGGGTAGGGAGGTGACAAATTTTGTTTGGAAATTAAATTATATTAGGCATGAGTAAACAATATAAGGCGACCATTTTAAAAAGACAAATTTTCGCTAATATTTGTCTATCAATATAACATGTTCGGTTATTCGTTTTTGTCATTAAAGCAAAATAAATATTTTCTTAGGAAATAACAATAAAAATACCATGAATTGTAATGGCAGATTTGGTTATTTTTAAAGTTATATTTTATTGACATAAAGTCGTTGGACAAACTGAAACTGACCGGGACTTAGTGATTTGATTACGCTGATTATTTTTTTCGTAGCGGCGAGCGGGGTATAGGGGAGATCGGACATTGTGTCTTATCCAGGCTAATTGATTCAAGATTTGTACAATCAGTGAATTATTAATTTTCATGTATGTAAAATTTACTTACTGAACATATTGATTGTGGTTCACGAAAGAATGGAATATGCTCATGGGTGGATGGTTATGTCCCAAAATTGGAGGTGGCTCATTATTGTTTACTTGCTCATCCAACCAGTGGGGATTCCAACGCAGAATTTTCATTAGTGTTATTTTTTCCAAAGAAAATACAGGAGATTGCCGAATATTCCCTAATGTTGATTTTACTAAACTCGTTTTCTTCATTTTATTTCCAGGCTCAATTTCAAAAATATGCACTTGTGGTCCAATCTCTGAGAAGCGAACTTTCTTTTTTTGTTTTATTGGTGGGGATAGATTAGTGACTTGTTGTTCAGCCAACTGTACTTTCACGTTCACTTCACGTTCTGCACTTTCTACAGATTTTAAGCTTTTTAGGGGCTCTCTGGATTCTATTGTTATTATCTTAGAACGGGCATGTGGTTTACTTTTGCTTTTATCATATTTATCTTTGTGTTTTGATGATTTGCTTTGCTTATCACTTTTAGCTTTGTCTATCAGTTTCTTCTTATTTTCAGTGTCTTCAGATACTTCATTAACACTTGCATCTGGCGACATGTTAATGTTTCTATCTATATCTTTCTGAGTAGAATCTGAATTTATTGTGGTACTGAGAAATGCTCCTCGATTTGAAGTTGTTATTTTAACATTAGCTTTTAATTTTTGAAAACTGATCTCTAGATTGTTGCATGCTTGTATTTCACATTCTTTCTTTTCCTTAGAGGCTAATTCTTTTAATTTTTTCTTACGTTCTTCTTTCTGAGAACTAGTTAGTTTTTGTCTATCAGATGAGTGCTTTTTCATATTTTCGGACTTTGATGATGAACTTTTTGATTTTGTTTTGTTTTTAGCTGAAAATTTGAAATTTAAATAAATAATAATACATTTATATTTATAAAAGTCATTAAGGGCAAGATTGGGAAATAAATCGAATCCAACTGCACAGAGGGGTAAGATAGGCAGGAGGATGTAATATCCTCGTAGCTTTCCAATCCATTGGAGAATGTTTTTGTGTCCCTGGATTCGAGTAGATGGGCAATACATGATGAAAACACCTCATACATCATCATTTGTAAATCCGCATTATAGCAGTCCTTTCAATAGCTTGATGGAATGCTCCTTACCTCACGACAAGTAGTCAACATACAGATTGTGTCAAGACTGACATGTATGATTGACGGGACGGCACTTGAAGTTCATAACAAGAAAACGGACAAGTGCGAGTCTGACCCACCCACCGAGGCTTCCGTAATTTCCTATGTTACCCTAAATACCATAAACTTCTTATAGGTTTTTCACCAAAAATAATAAGAAGTTCATAACAAATAGTAAAACTCACTTTCATTAACAAAATTAGATTTTCTTCTAGGCATTTTTACAAGTGGGTCTATCATTTGTGCTTTTTTGCAACTAGAGCTTGGTGATTCTATAATTGCCAGTCCGGATGTAGATACACTTTCATGTGTATTATTTGATACATTGTTAGCAAAACCATCAACTACATCTTTACTTATATCCTCAACAGTTTTTGAGGTCACTTCAGGTTGTTGAGATTTTTTTATACGAATATCATCACTCGAAGACACTTGATCATTGGATATTTCCTTTGTACTTTTCTGTTTACTTTGAGCAATATCCAAACATGTTTTCTCTTCTAAAATTTTAACAGGACCTTGTTTCTCTTTTTCTTGCAACTTTAAACATGCAGATTGTTGTACTTTATTAATGTCTTCTGGTGGTTGGGCTGGTATTAAAATTATATCATCTATGAATTCTTCTTCATCATCTACTAAGCTATCAACAAAGTCATCTAATTGACTATATGAGCTATTTTCTTGACTCTCTTCTATTTTATTTTGCATTTTAATAAAGGGTTTCCCAGGTGAACTTTGAGATAGTCTCAAATACCATTGTTCAGATTCACTATCACTATCACTATCAATCTGTATTGGCTCTTCATAGCCTTGGTATTCTTGTTTCACATTAAATGCTTCAAACTTTAAAAATTCATTTTCACTCTTTATTTGATCTGTTTTAAGGATTTGTTTCTCAACCTTATCACACACTGGGTTTAGTTTGGATATTTTACATGCAATTTCATTATCACTATCAGATAAAGCAATAACATCTTCATCTATAGTAACAAAAGGACAGTGAACCTTTTCTTCTTTGATTTCCTTTTTTATGTACATGATATTTAAATCACTACTCAATTTTCGCTTCAGTAATGGTTTACTATTATTTATATCAGAATTACATTCAACACCATTTAAATTTGCAATTTTGTTTTCTATATTTTCAAACTCCTGCTTATTATGTAAGGAGTTTTTAAGAGGAGTTTTACTTTTTTCTTTCGTTAACTTAAAGATGAATTTTTCTTTATCATCTATCTCTGTCAGCTGAGCATCAATTGTCCATCCAAAACCAATTATATCTGATTCTCTTACAGCATGTGGAGTATTCTGAGGTATTTTCTTATCACCCACATACACGCCATTGGAGCTCTACAACATTAAAAAAATATTACACTACCTGTCCCCTATAGTTTTACTTCATCGACATTGATTAAGAGGTTTAGTTAGGCATGACAAGGTAGCAGACAAACAGAGAGACAGACATAAGTTAATATCAGCATTATTAAATTTAAAAATCTAGTTATTTGCACATAAAATAGACCCTATATATTACAAAAAACATGAATTGTGACAGTAAGATTTTAAAAAGTATTATTAGTAGCAATATTATGTGAATGGGTCACTTCTTCCTTTGTTCTAATGTGTTAGTGAGAGACAAACTCAAAATGTGGTATATGTGGTAATATGGATATCCTCATAAAGTTTTTTTAGGTAAATTTGGATAGCTGTTATGGGTTTAATTTGTAAATTTGCATTTTTGCTTCTTTCTGCAGTTGTGGACTAGGGGTTTACTCGGAAGGGTAAATTTATAATTGTTTGTGTGTTAGATTTATCTGTTGATTCCTTGTGTTAATTCTAGGATATTGATATTGGGCTAGAAGTATAGGAGAATCTGGTGTGCTATAAACCAACAGAGGTGAATGGTGGGGAGCAGTATATTGCAGTGGTGTGTTTGTTAATTGCTAGTGTTTACTGGTGTATTGAAGTTGACCTTTGGACCATAATATCTCCCACTTAGTTCCAATTATTGGAAGTTTTATTGCACACCATATACAGAGAGAGGCTAAACTTGATTTGTGGAGGTTTTTAAGTAAGTACCTATTATATTTATAAAGAAGACTGTTCAATTTACAGCGTGGCCATGCTATCTGTGTGGTGATCTCAGCAGTCTTAATACTAAGGTTGCATTGCATCCCATACATACCATAGTCTTTCAAACCAGATAATTCACCTACACTTTAAATAGTTTATTTCGCTACGAAGATACGAGATATTTATAATTATTTTCAATAAAAATTGTTTACCATTAAGTCAGTAATTAGAACTTCATTACTTCTCACATTCAAGATACAATGATCTCTTGAAATCACAACACTGGTAATGACTATGTTGTTGTTTTTGGCTCTACCAATGGATACATTTTCCCCTTCAGACAATTTGAACTCCTCTTTTCCATATATTTGACGAGTTAACTTCCACTTAGCCATTGTTTTGAATGCAGTCACAATTATCACAATCTAAACTAGAATTATTAAACTAGAAGGTGAGGACTTTATAATTATCACGAGACATGTGTATTTCTAGAATACATTAAAACTAAATATATCAAATAAGCACGTTGGAAATTAATAAACTTATGAGAGAGTTAAATTACAATTCAAAATGCAATAATATTTTAAATCTAAGTATTCATGAATGAATTAAAAATAACTGAAATTAACCGAAAGAAAATGTACATACTAATTTAAAGCTCACAAACACTTCATTCGGTTTTTTTTCTGTCACTCAACGTCAGATTGGACAGGACAGACCTGTGGGACAGACAGATGATCAGTGTTGCCAAATTTAAGCCACTCCGAGTAGCCATAAACAGCCACCAAAACTGTTGTAAATAATAACAATGTGTAGAGTTCTCCAAAAAGAGACGTTTTGGTTGTATTATGTGGAACATTTCACATAACGTCACGTCTTAGTACACTTTTTACAGTGAAGTGACGTCACAAGCCCTCACTCCTGAACTTTGAAACTTTGATGCACCTTAACTTTGTAATTTTTTATTGATTCGATATAATAAAAAATACGTTTCCAATATTTTTTGATTACCTAACTGACGGACTAAATAGAACTAATTATTTTTTACCCAGTCATCATCCCTATTATTGTAAGTAGGTAAATGAAAAAATGACCCGACTGCGACCGTCTCATTAGACCTGCCCGCCAAAAACTAAAAAATCTTAAACAGACATGAAATGGGATAAAAATAAGTTCTGCCACACTGTTTCATTCCTTTAAAAAAAGAAAAAAGTACTTTTTGGCGGGAACTTCCGAACTGATATACCTATATAACTTCGGGGATAATTTATCCCTGAAGGTTAGGTATAGGCAACTTTTCGAAAAAATTAGGGTAGGTAGGGTAGGGTAGTTAGGTGTAAGTAAGGTAGGGAGGTGTAGGTAGCAGTGGCGAGGGGTAAAATTATGGCGAGGGTAAGCCGTTCAATAAAACACCGATAATTTTATATTTAATTACAGTGTATTTTACATAAAAGTGGCTTTGAAATGATGCATCTGTGGGACTGGGATTTCTAAAAGGTAAGCCGATGGGAATCGGCTTGTATGGTCCCTTCGCCACTGGTAGGTAGGTCCCAGTTTCTTTTATTCTTAAGGCAGGATAACGACTGCGGGGCCAGCTAGTATCACAATATATTTTATCTACTCTCATATCGTAATGTTCTTATTATGAAATCAAAATCAGTACTTTAATGACCCACTTTAGGCACACCCGTGTATAATGATTCATTATAGTACAGTTGTGTTCCCAAGATAATGCTATAAAATAACTTTTTTTCTATTAAAGTACACTTTGGACCTATCAATAGTATAATCAATCAGTATCAATTCAATTTGACGATGACAATGTGACTAATTTGTTGACATGAAATTTAGAGGTAAGAATTTTTGAGAGTTGGCAACACGGATTTGATTAGGTATATGATTATTGTGTCTGTTTATTTTATTGTTTTTGCTTACATATATCATTTTGACCAATTGTTTTTTTTTAAAGTTGGTAGAAATTCAATTTTTTTAAATGACATTATTTATATGAGTTTAGATAAAGTACTGTATGATACTGCACATAATTAGGTATTAAAAACTCGTGTGATACTATTAAGAACCTCGCCTACGGCTCGGTACTTAAACTCACACTCGTATTTAATAACCACTATTATGCAACAGTATCATAAACTACTATTTCAACACATTCGTTCGTCAAGTGACTCATAACGCACCGCTTTTAGGTTCAGGGTTCTCAGCCGGATAACATTTAGGTAACCACGCCTGAGAGCACCCCCGACTGGGGTACGAACCTCGGCTCAGGGCGTTACCGGGGGAGGGGGAGGACTTAGTACGAGTTATGACTAATTGGGGACGGTCGGATTACTAATCGCAGCTCGGTAGGGCTAGCACGAACCATTTTGACGTATCGAAACGTAAATGTAAGTGAACATTGAAGCTGAAATACATACATCTAACTTTAAAATTGTATTCTCTATTATTATTTATACTATCTCTGTATGATATAAAGTGCGCACGATACATAAAATTAAATCAAAGTGTTATAGAACTGTGGTATTTTTTATTCAAAAACTGCTTACGTTAATGATTCGATACGTCAAAATGGTTCGTGCTTGATCTACAGGCCGCATTAACGGGACGAGACTGAGTGGGACGTCGCGGCGGTCCTCGCCGTCGAGGACGGTAGCGTAATCGGTTTTGTGTATTGTAGTGTGTTGTGTACTTTTACGGGCTTTGTCAGCTTCGATCTGAGCTAATGTTATGGGGTCATCCGGCTCGCAGAGGGCTTGCCTTGCCTTGTTCTAAGGATACAAAGTATACGGGAGGGCGTGTAGGCGGCTTTCACTATAAGAGGGTTTCTTCTTGAGATATTCTCTACGTGTTTACAAAAAAACATATATCTCCAATCCCACTGAGATGAAAATAAGCTTATTCAAAGGGTAATAATATTGTCTATCATTTACATAAAAGCTTTTATGGTGAAACCTTCGGTTGGAGCGCGAAATTCAAATTTTATCACGTTTTTTGCTAATTGCAGCTCAGTTATAGGTCGTAAGTTATCAACATGTTATTTTGCGACAAGAATGGTAGTATATTTACTGATTAATAACAAAAGAAATCATCAACATATTCCTCCTAGGTATATTACTGACATATACGACTATTTCATGAAAATGTAACTTTAAAATAAACATCAAACTCCTAAAAAATTAACAAAGAATTATGTTTTTCGACAAATTATTGTAAATTACCGCAAAAGCAACCCGTATTACCCTTCTTTTCTATATTACTAAATCGATAGATTTTGAGCTCAGCTACAATAGGTACAACATTCATTTAACAGCTATAATAAGGTTGTTTGAACATAGCATATGCGCAAGCACAAAAGGCCTTTGTTATGTGATCTGAAAATTCATTGTACCTAATTGCAATTTTTTTGGATTTCGTATCTAAAAGGTGCCAACGGAATAACTAATCCATACAAGCTGATTCCCATAGGCTTAGGTACCTTTTAGGAACCCTAGTCCCATATATTCATCATTTCAAAGCCACTTTTATTATGCTTAAACCTTTGAACGGCTTACCCTCGCCATAATTTCACCCCTCGCCACTGCTAGCTTTACGCCCCGCGGTTTCACCCGCGATTCACTAAGAGTACCTACCCCTTTAGAGGTGAAATTTCGAAAAACCCTCTCTTAGCTGATACCTACACTTCATAAAGAACACACCCTCCAAAGTTCATGACTCTAAGGCTGAGATCACCGAGAGCAAAGTCTAAGTACGCCAGACCAGAGGTTTAGGCTGTGCGTTGATACCTATATTATTCAGTGAGTCAGTCAGGATTTGGAAAAACAAATGAAAAAGAAATTAAATCAACTACACTCAAAATATTCTAATGAAATACTTAGTGAAAATGAACTTCCAAATAAATATTACCTACAGCAATGGCAAATATTCGCTTATAAGTAGGTAATCTATGAGATTTCCAAGGAATTTTCGAAGGAAAATCAAGGTTTCATAAGATATGTTTTAGGCGATGAGTTTCAATAAAATACTAAATACGTCTTCCATCAATTCTGTTAAAGAATGTTTATGGAAAAGTAGATTGGACAAAGGAATCACGTTGTCACATACAAACTTTGCCCCCGTTTTTCATCCCCTTAGGGGTAGAATTTCGGAGAATCCTTTCTTATCGGATGCCTACTTCATACAAAAAACACACCCTCCAAGTTTCAGGTCTCTACGATCAAGAGTTTAGGCTTTGCGTTGATCCGTCAGTCAGTCATTCAGGACAAAGTATTTTTATATATAGATTGGATGATGGAGATGAATATTGTCGATGAACCCCCTTAGGAGATGAATTTGATGACCCCCTTAGATATCGTAAGCATCCGCCATGAAAGGATTTTTGAAAATTCAACCCCAAGAGAGTAAAATAGGGGATCGCGGGTGAATCCGCGGGTGGGAACCTAGTAAAGCAACAAAGTATAGGTACCTACCTACCTACACACATACCATTGCCATTGAACACGTTACACAAAAGATATGTCTTGCGGAAACCTTACCTATAACACCTTATAATTATGTTCCTGTCCTGATATGAATAAATATGCTTTCTCACGAATTCTAGTTGTCCACCTCACACTTTCACCAGAATTAAAAAAATATTAATAAATTCAGTGCATTATTTAGAGAACCGTGACGAAAATTATGGTAGGTATGTATAGTTGTATACATTGGTTGAGAGGTAGGTATACCAGGAAATTAGAAGAAAAGCTTTATTTCTGTAAATAAATAAAAGCTTCGAGCATCTAGACAGGTGAAATAAATAAATGTTTGTTGCGCAGAGAAAGCTCTGGGCGGGCGGCTGCGTGCGGGGTGGGCGGCGAGCGGGCGCAGCGGGCGCAAATAGCGGCAGCGCGCGTCGAGCGACCACTCGGCTCGGCTCAGCGGCCAGTCCGCGCCCGCGCGCTCCCTCGCTGGGTGCTCGCTTTCCGATCCCTTGCCCTCCGACCAGTTACCCCATCAGCTACGATCGCGCGCGAATCACAGCTTCTGTTGATTGTCACTCAGTTCCAAAGTTACGTCCGACACTGTGCTTCCCAGCTTTATATATTTCTAGTGTGAAAGGAAACTGTGAAACCTTAATGCCACCCTGGTCACTTTAGTGTTGCTGGTGGAAACCGACCTCCTGGTGGAAACACGTGGCTCCGGAATCGATAGGAGAGATAATTATATCCTTCTTGTCGTAGACTCCTTCTCAAGGTCACACGGGGAGGTAAACATCGACCATTTCATTCATAATTAATTTCAGTGATCAACGACGTAAAAATTGTAATGTGATGTATCAATTTTAAATTATAGTGTACTTATGAACAGGATCAGGTTAATTAAACTTATGTCACATCACAGATCTATCCAAGTTATAAAAAGAAACATTACG
Source organism: Tethea ocularis (assembly GCA_963555595.1). NCBI lineage: Eukaryota > Metazoa > Arthropoda > Insecta > Lepidoptera > Drepanidae > Tethea > Tethea ocularis. The sequence continues at coordinate 5,053,064 of OY741963.1, read as the reverse complement.
GTGAATTTGCATCGATTGCTACTGCATGACATCCATCCAGTGACCCATTTTCGCAACTTCGACATTCGGCAACTCAACAAAACCGTTGCAATAGGTAGGTGAGACAATTTTGCTGCTCACTATTTCATTGAAGATAATGTTCATAAAATAATTTAATTTTGGGAAGTGAGTGTATGAATACACACATCTTAAACATTTATATTGCCAATAGGTACCTACCTACACTACACAAATTATTGTAACAAAATATAATATTAAGTATGTATAAATTAATGCAATTTGGTAAACTTCATCTAATATAGACGATAGCTAAATCGGATTTAGCTGAGTCAAAAGACTTATAAATATAAATATCCTGGGACATTCTTCACACACGGTTATCTGATCCCAAACTAAGCAGAGCTTGTTCTATGGAAACCAGATAACTGATATACTACATATACTACTTTTTTTTTCGTAAATACATACTTAAATAGATAATTACACCCAGAGACTGTAACAACTTGTCTCAAATTTGAAATCACAGATGAAATTAAAATTATCTTGAAGCACTTGCCAAAATAACAGCTTATTGTGCAACTTTTGACATGCGTTCCGAGCATGACTCGTCATTTACGAGTAATAGAAATATTATTGTCAATTTCCGTTACACAACAATTACATTTTTTTATTGAAAAAATGTTGGCGTGGTTTGTATCACCTGACTGCGATAAAATGGAACCATTGTCATAGGGTTAATCTAACGTCTGCGTGCGTTCATACTTACCTACTTTATGTACGGGAACAATAGGGTTAGGGTGCATTGATCGGAGGAGGTGTATTTAGGACGTTACCTAACATTCTTGCTAGCCTTTACACACACAGTGTAGTGTTTTTAGTGATATAAGTTATTTTAGAGTTGATTTGATATGAATTCTAGGTTATCTACTAGTACTATTAACACGTTGTTTAAACTTGTTAATAGTACTTTTACAGTTTTGATACATTCTATTAAATTATATTACAGCATTAGGTAGGTATCTGTATAAGCCTTATAACATGAATCCTGTAAACGGACATAAGTATAATTTATACATAGTTATTATCTTATGTACTGGAGAATCCTTTAAATGTTGTACATTTTTGGTATATCGTTATATAAATGTTGAGAATTATTTCGTTCATCTATACTAATATTACTAAAAACACGTCGACACGTTGTTGCATAAAAAGGACAAGTCAACAAATGCACATAAAAGTTTTTTAAAATTATAATTAAGTATATAAATTAAATTAAATCAAAACTCATTTATTCAGTTTAAGCCCTGATAAGGCACTTATGAACGTGTCGATAGTTACAATCATTACAATAGACTCTACCACCGGTTCGGAATACACTTGAACTGAGAAGACTCCGGCAAGAAACTGAGCAAGGCTTAATTTTTTTTGGATATAGGGATAATCAGTGGGTATCACACTGATAAGATAATTCATATTCAAGAGGATGCTTTCCGCGAGACAGATGAGGCCCACTTTTAGTAAAAAAAAAAAGTTATAAGTCAAAAGAAAATTAAAAAAAAATATTGTTATAGTAACAAAATTATATGTGTGCTTAAGCCGATATGGTCCTACGGAACTCAACTATGGGGAAGTGCCTCTACTTCAAACATCGAAATACTGCAAAGGTTCCAATCAAAAGTCTTACGAATGCTAGTTGATGCACCTTGGTCCGTAAGTAACGATCGCTTGCACCACGACCTCAACATACCAAAGTAAAACGAGTAGCGATGGACTCATTCAGTAGATACAGAGACAGAATCAAAAATCATCCAAATAATCTAGCAAGTAGACTTCTCGATGCCCCATCTGGAGAATCCTTCAAGCGACTGAAGAGAAAAGCTCTACAAGACGTCCTCGGTGATGGGTTTTTTTTGTAATATGGCTGTCACTGGACTCAGGCCAAAAAACAAAAAAAAAAAAATCGTTATAATATAATCAACGGCAAAATATAGGTATTACTTTGCGGTTTGAGGTCGAGCTCTTATTACAAACTGTAATTCTCACACTCAACGCTACGAACTAATGTCTATGATGGGTGTACGCGGGGTCTACGCGGGTCTACGCGGGTCTACGCGGGGTCTACGCGGGGTCTACGCGGGGCCTACGCGGGGTCTACGTGGGGTCTACGAGGGGTCTTCGCGAGGTCTACGCGGGGTCTACGTGGGGTCTACGCGGGGACTACGCGGTGTCTACGACGTGTCTATGCTAGGGCAACGGGTGCAGTCTAACGACTACGCGGCACTTATTTAGGTTTATATACTTAGGAGTTGTTCATTACAAAATTGCAAAAAACAAACATTACATCGACATTCTCGAGCGCGGTCGAGGTTATTTGTTTAATTTGAAGATAACGAGAATTCCACGAGCCAAATTAACAAAAATTGACAATAAAGTTTAGCTCCCACAGAGGATTGCATAAATGATGTATGGAGGTTGAGCTATCGGCAGTAGTATTTGGTGGGCATGACACATCAAACCCGCCGAACAGTCGGAATTGCGCGGCGTTACACACGGCTGATGTGCTATACCTTGGTTACCAGCTAGTGTGTTTAGCCAAACATTAAGTGCCGTACCCGTATTATCCCTACTTCTGCAGTGTGGGTCTACAGACGTCAGAAGTTACAATAACTACCACCGATTTCTATGATAACTTCTACTTGTAAAGCACTACTGTAAGACATTTATCTTGTTAGAACTCAGTAGATGTATTTCGTATGTTTTACTAATAAATTCGTTATTAGTAAAATATACGATTAATTGAAATGAATTAATGAAAATGTATAAGCGAGAGTACTTATTTTTCATATGTTTACTTTATGAGTAAATATCCCAAGCTTTGCAAAATAACAGTTGCGCTACTGCATTGGTTTGCTATACCTATCTAACTGCGTTTAATAATTCATTCAATAGGTACTTATCTATGCGCTCGGAATAAAATTAGATAACGCAGATATATTTTGTATTTGCCAATAGCTTTCAAGCGAAACTTCAATGTGTTGATCTACATAAATATATAAATAGATAATTTGTATTGTTTAGTAGAGACAATAATAACGATACAGGCTGTATTAATAATATTTTATTTTATACGAGCTGTCGTCCGTGGTTTCTCCCGCGTTCACTGAAATAAATTATTTCAGGGAATTATTATGTTTTTTTATAAATATATAAACTATGTAGGTACATGTTAAAAAATCCTCTAGCGGCCGCTGCTGCCGATCAATGGAGGCTGGCAGCGTTTCCTCTTTGGATGGCTAAGCTGACGCGTTGGCCCGCCCGCCGGTCCTCCGAGGTCTAAATAAGTTTCCAAGATATAATGTTCGAACAAATCGGCGAGCCTCAGACTCCCAAGGTCTCTACCGCAAAAGGCAAAAAAAGTTTAGGCAATTTTTTTTCGCACCGGCCGCATCTCTTCATGTCGCTGGTAAGTGCGATGGCGCAGTGTATCGACACAATATGTAACCCACATCAGTGACTTAACGGACAATTAATGCGATCAAGTACATGCCATTCGGCCTCTTGCCGTCGCCACGCATAATACCGACTGGTTCAAAATGTCATTCTGTAAATGAGATTGTTTCTTTTCCTTCTTTTATTTATTTTATTTACAATATGAAATATTATTCCCCATTCCCTATTAAAGTAGAAGTTGAAAGCAATTTTCAGAAAGCTGCGTGTCGAGAATTTGTCCACACGCAATCGACACGTTTACTATTAAACTAATGCTTTCATCATGCCACGTACCTAACTATTATGTAGCTTTTGCCGTACAATTTAACCTGTATCCGAAGAATTTAATATTTTCTCAGGATAATAAGTAAAAATTCCAGGGAAAAATATGTGTGTCAAAACTCATTCAAATTCGCTTAGCTAATACGCAGCGCGGCGTGACATCGTAACAAACATATTTATTCTAAAAATTAATTTATTCTATAACAGAATAGAATTTTCAATAGAATAAATTGTTTATATTCCTGAGAGTATATAAAGGAAGGAAGTTTGAAAATAGCACTAAGTAGTGAATGATAAGTTAAGAAAGAAACGTTTGTGGTGGATGGACATGTTATGAGCAGAGATGAAAGATGGATGAAATTTAATTTTAAATTTCTTTGGACTATATTAAAAAATAGATAATGAGCACAGGGTTATAAGTAGGTATCTATCTATCTATCACAGCATATAATTATGATGATTCTTCAGCTGAATTTATATATATGCCCACTACTTATGTACCTACATACGTGAGCTGTATACTCTGTGCAATTTACAAGCACCGTGCCGACCTATTCCAATATTGATCCAATTCGTCTTACGACGCCATACCTGCGGCTATCTATTATTGATTGGGTTCATTACATTCATGCCAGCTTGATTACAGGCCTGAAATTTAAAGATGCTTTAAATTATTCATTGGCTGCGTAGCGGGAATGAATTGTCTTTTGCTAAGCTTTCATTGAGTGCGTCGTGAAAAATAGTAAGAGCAAAACATTACCATTTCATTTATTTACATAATAGAACTCACAAACTTTCGCATTTATAATATTAGTAGCCTAATTAACCTACTTAAACAAAATCATTTTTAAAAATAAAGTAAATCATAAATTGGTAGATCCAGAGATCAGCGCGTTCAAACAAACAAAAAACTCTTCAGCTTTATTATAAGTATAGATAGATAGATTTAGAAGATAGATATAGATAATATTAATAATAGTAAAGTAAGGTTTGTTTAAATTAAGTTAAAAAGGAAATAAACAACAAATTCAGGGAAGCAAAGCTTTCAAAAGATACGAGCTAAAAATAATAATTCAATCTCTTTGTGTTACGAACATACGAAGTGGAAAATATTTTTGCTTACAAGAACAACAGGACAACAAAAATAATTGGTAAACTTTTGATTTACGTGCGACTGAGACCGCGTTATTAAATTATAGAATATCCGGAAGCATTCATTACAACTTCGTGTTTTGGGTCGATTCAGGAAAAACAATATTACTCCTGTGCTTCTGAGTTGTTACCTACTTAAATTCCATAACGCTTTAGTATGTACCTACAATTGTTTTATATTTTTTTGTTGTCTAAACATTGTACCGCGCGACAAAAGGTAGCCTTCCTTGTCATCACATTTAACTTATTTAGGTCCTGAAAATTTAACCTGCGTTCTCGGGAATCTTATGTTATCCCGGGATAAAAAGTATCCTGATATGTTATTTCAGGGTGTAATCTATCTATGATCTAATTCATTTAAATCCACTCAGCCGTTGGGAGCTAAGTCACAGGCTAAGTGGTACTAAACACACACACCCACGTTTTCGCATTTTCAATATTAGTAGGATAATAAATAATAGAATTAGTAGGAATTAGGATTATATAACTAATATTTCATAGAAGACAATAGCAAATATTTTCTATGATAACATTTGTATCCAAGGCCAGATATTATGTAATCAGAAGTATAGAAGAAGACCTACATATATAAATAACATAAGTATTTTATTATTATACCTTCTTCCACATTTGGCCAGTTTCCAGATACCTATCGCATCGCTGGTGACCTCTTTGTTTGTATGCTGTTTTCAGCATTCAAAGTAAATGTAATTGTAGTGAATAAATACCATATACTTAATTAAATTTCAATAAGTAGGTACATTATATAAATGTGATAACAAGTCGAGTGTAATTATCTATCTATATATATAAAAGCGAAGCGGTTTTATGGGTAAACATCCCCCTGCCCACACCGCTGAACCGATTAATGTGAAATTTGGCATGTGCATAGATTTTGTCACGTAGACCCCATTTAAGAATTTCTGCGATTTTTCGAAATTCTTTTCCGCAGCGGTGGAAACGGGCCCTTTGTGCGATTTTAAGAATCTTAATATTTCTGGAACCTTACTTTCCTTTACGAACCTTCTGGAACCTGTTAAGTTTCTCAAACTTTTCATGCGGCATAAAGTTATAAAGGGTGAAATATCAAATTTTTGCACTTTAATATTTTTGTAATGGCTAAAGCTAGGGACCTTACATTTGGAATATTAACTAATCAATACAATTGGAACGATATTAAATCCAGTGTTTCTCAAATTTTTCATAGTTGTCAATTTTATGACACCTTAAATTATTTTCTATCAACCTGAATAACGCAAGAACTATTCAACTAAGAAGCATGATTTTTTGGAAATAAACTACCTATAGCAAAGCACTATAAGAATCCTAAAGCGTTTTGCAAAACTATTTAGTAATGAAATGTTATAGAGGTGGAAAATTTTATTTTTGCTCCTTAATATTTTTGCAATTACTTGAGCTAGGGATCTAAAATTTTGGGTGTAGATCATGTTACACAAATTTAACAACATGCAAATCAATAATTTTATTTTTTTTAATCATAGATAATTTTATGAACTTTTTAATTTTTTTTATCAACCTGTATAACGCATGATATGTTCAACTAAGATGCATATTTTTTTGGAAATAAGCTACCTATAGCAAGTACTATAAGAATCCTAAAGCATTTTGTAATACTATTTAGCAATAAAATGTTATCCTCTATAACATTTTATTGAAATATTTCATTTTTGCCCTTTAATATTATTGCAATTACTAGATCAAATGATCCAAAATTTTGAATAAAGACTAATTAACACAAATGTAACAACATAGAAATCAAAATTATTCTAAATTTTAGTCATAGATATTTATATGATTTTTAAAAAAAGTTCATCAGACTGTAATAAGGCTACGCTATTCATTTATGTGCCATATTTTATGAATTTAAGCTATCCCATAGCAAGCACACTGAGAACCCTTCCACTCACAGTATTTCTCAACTTTCATGCCAAAATAAAGTAATAAAGCTTATAGGTATTTTTCTTAAATATCTCAAACAAGTGATCTAAAATTTCTAAAATTATAGCATTTAGTCTATATAAAATAACTAGCTGTTCCCTCGCGTTCCCGGGATTAAAAGTATCCTATAACCTTAAAAAGAGTATTTGTTTCTATGAAATCCGTAACAGGTATCTACAACAATTCAACGTAAAAATATTAAACGCAGAAAAGCAGTTTATCATCAAACTAATTACGTATAGGACTTACTTACGACCCGTATTTCAGGTGAAGTCGTGCATAGTTCGGTTCTTTTCGGTATTGCTCGGGTTACATCGGGCGATCGCTGTCATCCATTACCATACCGCGTCGCATCGCTCGCCCGTGCTATAGGTAACATGCTTCCCGCTTAGCGTTCTTTTTATTATTGCTCGGCTCTGAAGGATCGTAGCGTGATGTTATATAGCTTATAACCATTCTTAATAATTGGGCTTTCAATTGCAAAAAGATTTTTCCAAATCCGACTGGTAGATCCAGTGATTAGCGCATTCAAACAAACAAACTCTTCAGCTTTATTATTAGTATAGATAGATAGATTAATCATGGATAGGTTTATGTTGGTAGTTCTTGACATCTGTATTGTACGAGACAATCATTTTAGAAACTGTCCTTAGTTTCTCACAAGTCCTGAAATAAAAATACCTACCTACTTATCTCCGGGTCTACCGCTCTGCCAATTTTCATTAAACACTGTTTGAACGTTTAGAAAGAAAGAAGAAAGAAAAACTCTTATCTCTTTCATGCCATCCGAAGCTTATAAAAAAGAAACAATATCGAACACATAATGAATTCAATATAACTACAAATTTAATAAAAAAATATAAGAAGGCTGTATGGTTCTGAACCTTTGACTGTTTTTTTTTACATAATTAAAACTTAGGTAACCTACATCATGGATTGTAATTTTTAACCAGTGTTTAGACGTGAAAACTGAACTCCACATGCAAAATATATTTAGGTATGTAGCATTCAATCGTCACAGAACAACTATAACTACATGCCCCTGGATATTTACTAGCCTAAAACCTTCTTCTAGGAACCTGAACCTAAGAGAATATCTATCTTTGAAAAGCGCTTCATAATCTGTACTGTGGTTCTCAAGGTATGAGAATATACTAACGGACAAATTGACCTACGTATTATTTGGTTGGGTAAATTGAGAACGGGGTGTTCATGAACACTAGTATAATATATAGTTCGTAAGTTAATTACAATTTATTTCAGTTTGTCTCGTTAACAGAGGCGCTGAAAGTACCTACGTAAAAATTCTGTTAAAGTCAATAACGAAGTTAATGGCATATGCTATGAGTGTAGACGTAACTGAGTTTCTTATGGACTTGGAGCGAAAATCGATCGTGTAATGGCTGCGAGTGTCGAGCGGCGAGAACAAAGGACGGGCGGACGGGCTTTGTTCGGCTAAAACTGCCGAAGCCGCCCCGTCCGACCGCTACAGACCGTCCTGTGCTTTTTGATCTTTATTACTAGTTGTCCCTTGCATTTTTGAAATGAAGTATCCTATGTTATGAACATATATATATTATGTAACAAAAAAAATAAAAACTTAAATTAAAAATCCATACAATCGTTAATAAGCTGAGTGGTAACAAACCAACTTTTGTATTTATCATTATCATATCAGCCTAAAGACGTGCGTGCACAGCTGGACAGAGGCCTCCCCCAAGATCGTCGGTCTACCTTATTTGTGGGGCGTCTGCCCATGCTTCGTCTTCTTCGTGGTCGCCACTCGAGAACCTTTCTGCCACTGCCACTTCAGTTTGGCCATTCTTCGGGCTATGTCGGTTACTTTTGTCCGCCACGTCTCTACTACTTGTATAGGTACCTACTCGTAAGTGATAACTAAAAACTATAGCTTTCTCAATAATATTTTTATAAATTATTGTTATAAATTACAAGTAAATCCTTTTCAATCCGAAATATTACTTGTAAACAACACATAATCAAATTTATGTTTTTATGTGTAAAAACTGAACTGAAATGATTTATCGATTGGCAATAATTTATGTTTTTGTTAGTTTACATTAGGCATAACGTCATAATAGTTACATATGTTTACGATAAAAATATTATATTACTAACTCATCTCCGTGGTTTCACCCGCGTTCCCAAGACAAAAAGTATCGTATGTCAAATTTTAGGACCTAAAGTAAGTAACTTTAGATTATTTTTTTATAAATTTTGTAGATTATAGCGTAGAAAGATTATAACGTTCCTTCGTGTATAGAGCAGATAGTCTGGACCTTACAGAAAACTTCCTGTGCATGAATAAGTTCGCCAGAGCTCATCTTAGTGCTCAGGGTGGGGGCTGGGGACCTATCCCCTACCCCCACGGTACCGTAACGAGTCAGTAGGTATAAAGACTAATAGGGATCTATTTCTTATCTATCTTTGCCTCAGATCAGCAGTAAAAAAATTTGTTAAAATCTAGCCGTTCACTACAAGTTCGAATCGAATCACGCCACTACGCGGGGCTGACTTGAGATGCGGTAACGGTCAATTTGAAGGTAACGGCTCGTATTCCATTTCATGGAAATCCGTTCGTCGTCTGTTACGGAGCTGAATGGTAACAAATACACATACGCACTAATAAACGCACCTTTCACATTTTATAGTAGGACGTTCACTGGCAGTTATGATAGGTAATGATAACTCGAAAGTTGTTCATTTAAAGTAAAAAAATGTAGAGATACATAATACATACCTACTACATACATAATACTCGATAAAATTATCATTAAATAAAACTGTTTCACATCCGTACAAATACACAAATAAGTATAAACATAAATAAAAGCCGCGCTTTCTTATGTGTATAAAAATAATCATCAATCAAAATAAAGGAAGTGGAATGAAATTAACTTGTAATATAGTTTCATTAAAAGTCGATCAGGAACTCATCGGCGCGGTAGGCAGAGTGAACTAATGTAAGTATTATCACATGAAGCTCTCAACGCCGTCCTTACATAGTGACGCCGTGTTTACACAATAACTAATCAACATCGCAAGTGTACGTGTGTACCAGATATTGTTTAATAAACTGTTTATTGTTTCTCTGCTCTGGTAATGGACCTGTCAAATCAATTAAGCGCTAAAACGCGTTGCATACTTAAAACAACGCTTTTTAACTATAAAAATACTAATTAATTTAAATAAATACCTAGGTATGTGGATCGACTGGGTAGCTACTATTAAATTGGGTAAACGTTCAAGATTTTGTTTATTTTTCTCAGAATGTTCAACGTGGTAACATTTGTAAACTTTATTCTACGTGGTTCAATACAATCGAGATAGATCGACAGGCAAATAAACTGACAAGAAGCTTAAGTAGAGTTAGGCAGAAATAATCCAACAAAGTATTTTTAATTATCACGATGAACGAACTAGAACGAATAGACAATTATAGTGTATTTTGTGTTTGCTGTTTACAAATTTAATGGATTATTGTACAGTAATAAAGAAAACTTTATGGAACATAACAGACTAAAAGATAAAATGATAATTATATTCGGTCAATATATATTTATTTAATTTATTTATTTAGGACAACCAGTGGTTATTACATTATAAATAACACTATAAACTAATTAAAATAAAAACAAAAGTAAATGCACAACCTATTAAGGTGCCACAACATGCAAACAACACAAACTTGGATATATATAATGAGATAATATATACTTAAAATAGGGTATCGTGGGGTGAAAATCACACTTGACATCAGCTGTACTAAGCCTATTTATTGCAGTTCTTTTTTATAAAAACTTGCATTAAATTTACTAAATTCTCTGGGTTCTTGGGTGACCATTAGGTACTTTATAAATTCTCATGTATAAAACAATATGGGATTTTGAGCTGCAACATAACTTTTGGCTTGTTTTAATGATAAATCGTCTATTAGTCCCTTACTATCTACCAACACAGGAACAATCTTCCCATGTCTCCGGACAAAGTAACACACATTTGCGGAATTACGGGAAACCCGGACGCACTAATCGCTTAGTAACGTGTTCTGTTTCGATATTTAACCGTCTATTGATTGAAACAATGTCTTAGCAAGCGTATATTTAGATTTATAATCGTAGTAATACCTACTACGATTCATTTTGATCAGCGTTATTTACTTCATTATACAGTGGAAAGTTAATTGCCGATGAGTTAGCGGAGTAGAGCGCACTCGTTAGCATTCCACATGGGAATGGGTGCCAACTCGCGCCTGTTTACACAGCGTTATATTTTATCAAGGTTGGGTTTTTAATCATAGTCGATTGAGGAAGTTAATATTTATTTATAAATAAAAGGGATTAAAATAGCGCCCTTAACAGTAGCCTCGTTATTTGGGTAATAAATTGATTTATACGTAATAATTTAAGTAACATTAATTTTGACTTCAAATGTTTTAATTAATTACCTAGCTTTAACTTGTGTTATGTTTGCTTCTACCTGACAGATAAAATGCGATTCATTCGTTTAGTATAATACGTATTATTTCATGGTAGCATACAGTTCTGTATTGTAGTAGGAATATGCATTTCTGGATTTTGTAATATATATTTCAAATGTAGGTAGGTATTACTCACGTAGGTAAGCCATTAACTATATATTCTTATTTGGCTATACATTTAGGAGAATATAGTTAAGTTCTATGTACCTACGGCTTTGATAGATTCTGAAAATTATGTAAAAATATAAAAACTTTAGTGTAAGAATTACCGTCCTTGTTATTAGTGCGATAACAACGATTTGTCTGTTTGGTGAATACACCATCGTTGTTATCGCGCTATTAAACTAATCGCAGTACTTGAATAGACAAACTAATTGATCGCCCCAGGCGGGCGGCGGGTGGCTGGCGGTCATACAAGTAGGTATTTATTCATGTCCACATGATTGATGAATGGTGATGGATTATTAAAAGCACTGTAGGTATATTCTTACAGCTACCCAAGACGAAACTGTCGTGTGGATAACAGTGCTGTAATAACATATTTTTTATGATAGTTTCCCAATTTATTCCAATTCAGGGAGTGCCTAAAAACATTTGTTTGTTACTCATTTATAGCCCGTAAATAAATTATATATATATATCACTAGATTTCGTCCCGCGGTTTAACTCACCTTCCCGAGATAAAAAGTAGCCAATGTCCTTCTCCATATAAAGGCACAGTAGGTTGTCCGAACATTGCTCATTGTTTTTTAAACGACGTTCTTTAAAAATGAAACCTTAGCTAGATCGATTTATCTCCCCCTAAACCCTCTACATATAGTTTGATAAAAACTAAAACTGTATACTTGGATTTTCAAAAATATTATTCGCCTTGCCGGGAATCATTTTTCTCATTGATTTTGAAAAATCACAAACCTGTATTATTGCTCCATCTCATAGTATCGCTTATAATGATCAATTTCTGCGAAGCAATGTTATATGGCAAAATAAAGGAAAGGTCATTTTTTTTAAGAAAGTACTGTTTACTTTTAAAGAAGTAGGTACATACTTTTACCATAATACATTTTTTAAAATGACGCCAATTATTTAAAACTAGATGAAAACCCGGCTTCGCTCAGGTGAAATATGACTCCTTAATACACGTGTAGGTACAAAATGTTGATAGATATTTCTGTAGTTATCGGTTCTCAAGGATTATTATAGGCAAAGCAAGGCATAGATTCGTTCATTGTTTTGAATAAATACTCTTTTCCGTATATAAAAAGTACTCTGTGATCACTATGCAAAACTAAATGAACATGAAAAATGTACATTTCTTTCGACTTTCGTTTTGACATCACACTTTGTGTATTTTGCCAGTGTCAAGTTGAGCATTGTATTTTATATTCTTCATGTATTTTTATTTCTTGTCAAGTTAAATTAAAGTTAATAAATCATTTTCAAGTCATAGTCAGTCACGTAGTTAGTCAGTTTATGTTAGGTCTCATTAGGTGTTAGGGTTTTAGTACAATGGTGGTCACTCTACTAAAAAAAATTCACGGACTTTTTGAGACAACTTGAAAAGCCTTCTTATTATTATACACGTAATCATTTCGTTTCACTTCACTTTATTGGACAAAATACTACCGATAATATTCAATAAAACCAAAATACACAATTTCATGAAAATAAAATGAAAACGTATAATGTCACTTCGCAAGTTCCCACCAAAAAGTCCAAAATAGGTTAGGTACATATATTATTTTTAAATTTCATCCGGTGTCAGTGATGTTTCTCTAGAATGGTCAATATGGAGACTGTAATTTGTCTGTCAGCAGTCAGCACCATTAGAATTTAACAAAATACTCCACAATCCGAATTTTGCGGATATATGTTGTCGACTCGAAATCTTTATTTTTTTATGTTTTATTACTCAGGTAAGGTTTCGATTGAGTCTACCGTACCCCTTGACGAGATTATTAATATAGATACATAAACTTATGATGAAGAACGCACTAAATCTTTGAGGTGTCGAGTCTGCTTGTGTATTGAAAACAATGGGCATCATTTCGAAAATTTGATTAGTAAAGTTTAATGAACGTACTTAACAAAAATAAAATAGTGTTTTCGTGAGAAAATTTTTTCCATGAATTTTCCATATAACATTACTTCCCAGAAATTGATTATTATAAGCGACACTATGATATGGAGCAATAATACAGGCTGTGTTTTTTTTCAAAATCATTGAGATCGATTCCCGGCAAGGCAAATCTTTTTTTTTTAAATCCAAGTATACAGTTTTAGTTTTTATTAAAATCTGCCCGAGACTTCTTTCAGCATTTTTCGCTCTTCCTAATACTTTAGGATTTGGTCTACCACGCCCACTTAAAAAAATCAGCCTGTATATATTTAAACAAGAATTGCTTGTTTAAAGGTATTAGATAGCCTGCATCACGATCGGTTCAGTGGTTTAGGCTTTAAAGGTAACAAACAATCAAACTCACTTTCGCATTTATTATATAGGGTATACAAGCTGATCTGGACAGATGGAAATTTAAGACGGGTCGGGTACATTCTCCCCGAAGGTTATAGGCTATTTTTATCCCCGGAACGTGCGTGAAACCGAGGGGGACAGCTAGTTGTTAATAATATTTACCAAGTCTATAGGTATTTTAAATAAATGAAGAAGTTCGTTATCTTTCTTTTACTCAAGGATTTATTATTTGCATTTTCCTTGCGTTTGTTATTTGGTTGGCATAAGCCCTGACCTATATTCGCAAGCCTTCGGTGATGTTACGCTTCTGAAACTGGTTAAGCCAGCTTATTTATTAAAGTGAAGTAAAGATCTCTCACATATGGAACTAGCTCTATAGTAGGTCCGTTTCAAACGGGCTAACATTATAACATAGAGACACAGTATGTTGAGAATTGTGATAAAAACATGTATTAGTTAGTTTATGGTTAATTCTTTCATTCCAAAAATAAAATTTAATAACATGTCCAATGCCAATATTGTACCTACTGTTATACCTATAAAGCTCTTAATATTCAACTTAAAGCACTATCGCTCATAGTATATTTCTCTTTTAATATCTAAGAGTACTCCCACTCTTAGATATTGGTAAATGATACATTATTTAGTGTACCTAACTACTAGGTACTCTTGCTACTTATCTTTTAAGTACTTCAATATATTTTCAGTACAACACAACACTGTAAATCGTATTAAATGTCATACATGAATTATAGTGACTATTCATGAGGTGATCTAACGCCTAGTTTAGTCAAAGATGCCAGTTTTCGTTAGCAGTTCATCACCATTGGGCGTAGGGCGATGATGTACGTCTCTCTCAGTTTTCGCCGAGACCATTATAACCATGCAAGCCCTTGAAATCGCAAGATTAAATTTGAGCTTCTTCTTCTTCTTGGATGGTCTTCTTACATGGTCAATCAAAATCCAGGCAGAAGCTATTGTGAATATTTTCTGTTTGGTTACTTTTACTTCAGTTAACTTTTTAAAGACGATGTTATGAGAAGCGTAATGTATATCATTTCTTTACATATACCTAATATGTGAACATACGTCAGAACATCTATAAGGCTATTTGCTTTCCTCCCAGTTTATTTTTATGAGCATACCCTACATCTCTGCCGGTCATAAGGGGAGGCGGGGGTATAAATCGATAGCACAGTGTGTTTTGGAGACAGTCCGCCTGCGGCGACTTCTAGTTCACCCAGTTGGCAAGACGAAGCTGGCAGGCTACCAGGTTAGCCCACTCTCTCGGGGCCCGGAGTGTCACTGCCTCCGATGTATTTCTGTAAGTAAACCTATACGTCACCTGTGCTGTCTAACTGTACCTTTTGCAGTTATGCTGGGGCAGTTGCGTTTCGCTACGCGTAACAATATTTGGCTCCTGATGAGTTTTATTGCGTCACTAATTAAAGTCGTGACCAGCATCGTATACGTAGGCGGGTGTCGTTTTCGAATTCTATTCTATGAATATCTGTTAATATGCATCGCTTTAGCCTAAACCGGTCACAGATCCAGGTGCCGGTGCATCTCTGTTGTGTAGTTTACTCTATTGAAAATGAAAATTAGTGTAGATTGTTAATAAATACTTACAGTAAAGTAAGATATCATCGTTTTACAATTACAAACAGTTGATAATTTTATTAATTTGCTTATGCAGTAAAGCAAAATAATATAAAACTTTTAACAAAAAATAGAACCGCTTTCAAAGGCATCAAAAAGCATAAAGTACCTAACTATGAAGGAACTCTAATCTGACTCTTGAAATCAGCAAAAGTGTAGTTCCATGGTAGATATTCCATGGAAAATATCATGGTACCGCAGATGTTTTCCTTGACTTCTAAGATTAGAGTTCCTACATAGTTGCTTTTTAGATGTTAGATGCTTTTTAGTGCCTTTTGAAGACGGTTCTATTTTATGTTAAAAGTTTTTAAAAATTTTAGTTTCTTATTATGTGTAGGTAATCAATTACTCTCAAGATGTGTCACTGACCTAGGATAAACATATTAGCATTGTACCTTCCATCATAGTTCCTTTATTATTTAAAGAATTAGGTATCCCCTAACTCCAAATCGGTGTATCGGTGCCGCGTCTTCGAGTAATCTTCCCCGCATACATAAAAAAAGGATTGCGAGGAATTGCTAACTTCCTCTTTTTTGAATTCAGTTAAAAATAAGAGAAATATCATACTAACGTTAAAGTTTTAAACACAAAACCATGCGGAAATAAGCTTTACTAGCAAATTAGTCGGTATGTGAACTATGGTTCGTAAACCGTACGTGTGACGTGAATCATTGAACTCATTCTCTCCGGTAGTGAGTGCGCATAACACGTGTAAGTGCTTGTATATACATAAAGTACCTACCTATTGTGAACAAAAGGGTGAACCTCCATGTTGTAGTTATTTAACATACAATATCTCTCTATAGCCTGTATTATGTGTTACAAAGGAAAGTGGTCATCACTTCTACTCATTTTACTTTCAAATATGTCTTTGAGGCTCGGAATTATCAGCTCGTTGTAAAAACTATTCAGACAAAGCGATAGTTAAAATCGATATAAATTATTTTATCTACTCTCATATCGTAATATTCTAATTATGAAATCAAAAACAGTACTTTAATGACCCACTTTATGCACACCCGTGTATAATGAAATTTAAAAATTATATTATAGTATAGTTTTCTTCCCAAGATAATGCTATAAAATAACTTTTTTTATTTGGACATGTCTAGCCACTTATAATGTTTTTGGGTTTTAATTCTTCAATTACTGTCAAACTAAATATTATACAACAATATCATAAACTACTATTAATCCCTATCTTATTCAAACAAAATAATCTTTATTAGAAAAACCCCGATTTAAGAAAGTGATGATTCTACGAAGGCAAATCAGATTCCAAATACTCACTCACATTTGTTACATTAAATTAGATTAGGTTATTTAGAAATTTTACAAAAAAATAAGGTATTATTGATAGCAATTAAATAAAGTTTAGGTTATATACAGGTTGATTTTGAAGGGGTATATTAGGTCGAATACTATTGATAGTGTACATGATTATCGGTAATCCTAAACGTTGAAGCGAATTGTAATGCTAAACTAATGCACAATTTTTTTTTGTTTGTGTGGAAATATTTTGGTGTTTTGTTTTTACTCTGAAATATTTTTTTTCACGATAAGGTATACTTCAATGACCTACTATACCTACCCTTAAAAATTTGCCCTAAATAAATTCTACTAGTAGTAGGTATAATAAAGTGGTAGTAATAGTATAATTAATAAAGTTTCCACTAGCTGGGGCTGTGTGCATGGATATGACAGGAACAGAGAGCGTTGGCTGAACGCCAGCCGATGTAGCTAACTCACTTCCGACGATACATCCCCAATCCACATATTTCTTTCAAAACGTAGTCGAGTAACCGCTCCTCTGATTTGAGAAAATAAACTTGGGCTCAGATTTGAATGAGTGGAACATCATTAGCTTCTGAAGTGTTAATGTTAACGTATGGTAATATTTATGGTACACTACTATGTTGTATGTATCATCATCACCTTATATTCTATGACGTTTACTGATTGGACGCTGATTTATATCTTTATTTTATGAATATATTCTCTAATAAGGTTTTTCATGTGTGAAATTAGTCATTCTAAATTAAATATGATAAAGTTGTATTTTTTTTTGTGTCAAGGTTTCATTCGAAATGCAAAATTGATTGTAATGGGTCCCTTGAGTGAAATTTCAATATTTATTTGTAAATAAAAACGCAGACCAAAAGAATAGTTGCTTCGGTGAGCGCGCTTGGTCTGTGAATTTTTATTTTCATTATCTTCTGGCCTGACCTGGCCGGCCTTGCGCTACCCACATCCAGCGACCCTCACAAGATCGTCGTTTCACCTTGTAGGGGGCTTGCCCGCGCCACCCCGCGCTGCGTCTTCGGTCGGTTCGTCGTGGTCTCCATTCGAGAACCTTTCTGCCCCAGCGGCCGAATTTTCTCAGTTTAAGTGTATTCTGAACCGGTGTTAGAATCACCTGTAACAACATAAGTGCTTATCAGGGCATAAATTTAATATCTAAGTACCTACCTACTGAGTTTGACTTTTTTGTTTAAATCTGTGCCTGTGCATAACTAGGTACCTAGGTATGTATGTTATGTTACAGACAAAGTACAAATAAACAAAAACTGATATTGAACAGTGAGATATAAATTTTCAGTGCGATTATTATTTTTATAAGGTCTGTGTTTAATTTGCAATATTCTGAGTAGAGTATTGTATTCTTGTTCAACTTCGTCAATATATCAATCTACTTTACTTAGACCATAAAAAGTACCTACTTTTAAACATTTTGTTTACTATTATCGACTTACATTTCCGTTTAATTCCGTGTTCCCTTATGATTAATATTTGAGTGCCTTTTAACCTTTCCGCAACTAAAAGGTGACTGGCAGTAACTAACCCTTATCAGCAAGTGTACCTATGTATATAGGTCTATGCGGAGGGGCCGATGGCACAATGTTAATAGGTTGACAGAAAGAATGGGTCACCGTGTGGCGCTATTTTATCAAAATCACTAAACTAAATATCGGGCAAGCCTTTAAGTAGAGCTTCTTATGATGAGTGCGACTAGCTTCCGTCTCGCGGTTTTACCGATAAAAAGTAGCCTATGTTACTCCCTGGCCCATAACCAAATATGCCAAATATCATATCGATCCGTTGTTTCATTGCAGTTCGAAAGAAGAAGAATATGATATTAATTAGAATTACCTACAAATCGAATACTTAGTGCATGCGCTGTATACCTATCTGCAAGTCTGAGCGCAGCGAACACTCAAATAAATTACAAGAAGTTACCGTAAAGTGTGAGCTTCTATAAATATCGACTAACAAGTACTGTATATATTTATAACTGTTTTAATATGTGAGTTTTAAAAGCTCTTTCTATAAAATGACGTAGGAAAGTGAAAGATAATGTTAAAACCTGCGTTTTAACAAGTCTTCCTTAAAACAATCTCACAAAACATTGGCAATTTATAAACCGGCGCGGGCGCGGCGTAGTATGAGATATAATTATTATGATTAAGTAACAAAATTTTATAATATTAAAATATCATATTAAAGTTATTTAATATAAAATTTGTTTTTAATTTAGTTACAAATTAAAAAAACTTTGATAACTCAACATTCCGGTTGTGCACTTGCCTAAGATTGGGTACTATATGTAATGTCCCTCATCGCTGCTCCTGCGGGGACAATGAAGATGAGCTTGGTCACCATGGCCTATCGTGCAGTAGGAGTGCTGGGAGGCTTTCGTGTCATGCGGCACTCAATGACTTAATCCGTCGGGGTCTTGTCACCGTTGGTGTACCGGCTGTTTTAGAATCAAATGGCCTGGTGCGCGACGATGGCAAGAGACCAGATGGAATGTCATTGGTGCCAGACACGTCTGTAGCTGCCGGCGCTGCGGCTGCACAACAAGAGTGCCTCAAGCGTCGCAAATATGCTGGTCTACAGAGGACCAACATATTTTTGGCATTTGGGGTAGAAACTCTAGGGCCTTGGGGACCGGAGGCTCATCTTTTGTTCAAAGAGGTCTCCTATCGACTCATTCAGGCCTCTCATGACAAAAAGGCACGTATTTTGCACAAAGAATTAGCATTGCTATTCAGCGTGGCAATGCGGGCAGTCTTCTTGGCACGCTACCGCTAGGCAGCGATTTGGGACAATTTTTTTACTTAGAGTAGCAGTCAGGCGGCGCTGACAAATAAAAAAAAAATTAAAATCTAGGAAAGTCGTGAGAAGCAACTCTTTTGCAGGCGAATCTTGTCCTTATTGACTTTAAAAACGTTATTATTATAATTCTTATATTTTCTTGTCAAGGTTGAAATTTAAATAACATTTAAAAATAATAAAAGCGAAACGGAAACTACTTGAACGGAACTACTACAAAAGCCATATGCCAACAAAATTGTTGGGCCAAATACGGACAGCGACGCCTGACTGGGTAGTAAGAAGTTTTTTTTTTATGTACATAGTTAATGTTAGTTTAGTTTAGACTATATGGTTTTAATTCTAGTTTAAATAATTGCTAATCCATTGTAGTATATTGTTGGTCTACCTTATTTAGTTACAATTGGATAAATAGGTACCTAATATGCACAATATTAGGTACTCATATCTAAATATTAATGTAGGTATGTATTTACGTTTATAAATATCCGGATTTAAATTTTAAACTTCCAGCATTACATACTTGGTAGGTATTATAACTACAAATAAAAGCTATTCCTATGAGAAATGTTGATAAAAGTTTAAATCTTATTTGAAGGGCTTTAATTAAGCAAACAAATGAGGCATCGATTCTGAGCTTGAACAAACTTGTAACAGCCCTTGCATGAAGGCATGTTTCCACAAATTGACTTAGCGTAAACATTTAGCTTTACATTCAAACAATAACTCACATAATTAACATTTACGTTAAGAATGTTGTTCATTACAGTTATAACCAAACTTCACGAAACAATAAAGCGTTTTAGTGCATAAACACCGCTGATTCTAACGAGCGTTCGCTCATTTGCTTCGAAAACGAGATAATTGTGATGTCTATACACAATAAATGTATCTAATTTGAGTTAGTAGTCGTCACGCTGTGGTCGAGACGATAAATTTTCATTAACGACTCACATCCGTTCAGTCGTGTGTATCGAACGCGCTGGCGATTGAACGCTTTGTTCTATGAAGCGGGAAAAAATCGGACAATTGTTACACATAACGTGGACTATTAGAATCTGCAACATCTTGAATATAAAGCGCTATAGATTCCTCAAGCTAATTCACATATTTGGAGTATTGATGATTGATATATAGTTATATCTAAATATATTCGAATGATCGCAGTTATATTTTTAGCATATTTTTTACGTAGGTAAAACTTTTGTTACCACGATAACATTGAGAACGTTTTAGTGAAATTAGAGAACATTTGCTTTCATTAAACAACATATGTTTGCTTCTTCGATATTCTGTGGGAAAAATATTCAGTATTCTTGGAAAACATCGAATATTCCTATTTTAACATATTCACAAACATCGGCGTTCATGAATTGGTAATTAATGTGATCTATATGTTATGTACATTGACATGTGTCCGAAAATCCGAGGTTGATTTGAATTTTCTGTAACATATTGAACATAGTCATATTAAAATAAATAACTCAAACTCAATACTGACTGAGTTTAAGCACTTACAAATACAATTATAATGGTGATAAATAAATCATATCATATTTTCAGATAGAAAAAAAGACTAAAAAATGAACCTATAATCCTATAATCATCAAAAAGAGCTTATTGCCCAATGGTCAATAACAACTACAATTTATTTTAAATCTACATGGCTAAAGACTATTCAACACACGTAAACAAGTTAGTAAAATGCGAAAAAAAAATACGGAACGTCAAGTACAAACTGTGCCCGAATGTGGCGCAGTAAAATAAATAGACGCAGCAGTCGTAGCCATATTCGTAGCGCAGCTACACTAGGAACCATCGTAGCACCGAACCCGTAAGCTACGACCGTAGCGCCGCTACAGATAGTATCCTAAATGTTGTACTTATATTCGTTGTTTGTGTCAAGCAAGACTCAGCCTAAACATGCTCCTACACTTCTTCGGCTGAAGCTTTGTTCGTCAAGAAAAAATGTAACGTGGGCCTTTCGGTAGCTGATTTGTCGTCGACTCCGAGACACGATATACGATAGATATAATTCATCGTTTTGTCTTATATTGGTTTTCAGTGTAGACCCCTAGTAACTGTTTTTTTAATTTTTTTATCTTACATACATCTTGGATGGCGTCATATAATTCTATGTGTTTTAACATACAAAACTTGGTGCTTAAAAAGCCCAGCCTACTGCTAAATTCAGACTCATAACTCACTTATGGAACTTACTTATGAACTTTATATTCTACCACCACTGTTTTAAGAAGACTTCAAGAATGCAAGAAATTTATCAACACAATTTTTATATTAGGTTCATCATGCTGCATGCTATTTATTATGTGGGGAATTTCTCATGGATATACCCTACCGCTACGGGAGGAGCGGCTGGGTTATGTTAGACTCTCCCGAGTCCATCATCATCCCTTGGGCTCACTGGGGGGAAAAAGGCTCGCGAAAGCGAACCCAGGTCTTTTGCGGTGGACATCCCCCTCCCTCTCCTGTTCTGCCGCCTCGTATGCGAGCATGGCGCACTCGCTAAAGGAGTGCAGTGCACCCCAGGACCCGCTGTCAACCGCAGCGCTAACCACGCTCGGCAGCGAGAGGTCTGTCCCAACTTCGGCGCAGAGCTCACCGCGCTCGCTTGCTCAGGCCGGACACACCACCTACGTGTGCTGGGCCTCATCCTCGAGGCACCCGTCACAGTGGTGGCATTCGGCGGACGGCTTCCTCCCGACGATACGACACAGGTACCTCCCGAAACAACAGGTCTGCCTCAAGTATTAGAGGTAAATAATGAAATGTCTTGGGAACGGTAACCTACAGGATGTACTGTATGTGTGATCTTACACGAATTTGCTAGGTTCATTTATTTAATTTCAAATTAGGTGCATAAAAAAGTGTATAAAACACTTTTCTGATGGCGTGTTATTGTAAACAAAATAAACATAAGCAATGTGCGCTATTTGCGGCGCAAGCATACTAGGCAGTTATGTATATTTATTTAACTTGTATTTTTTAACTTTCTATACAAACTATTAATTAAAAACTCTGCCTTTATAGTTTACAATAATGGCGATGCCTACACGAAGTATGCTTTCAACCATTACTTTCAGCAGACTACTCATCACCGCTCGTCAAACCCCATGACAGTTAATTAAGGAACGATTCGCTTTAGAGTTCGCACTTTAATTGGCCCGGCCTCAGTTGTGTAGAACCACCTTACCATGTACGATGATATTCAAAATAGGGTTGCCACGTTCTTCATATTTAATGATAGATTAAAAACCTTCTTTAGAAATGAAATGAATTCACTTCCTTTTATTGTTATTATTACATTACATTCATTTCAATAAACCCTACTATATATTGTCACTTTAAGCATCAAAAATAACAATGTGTTATTGTAATTTGTTACGTGGTAATTTAGCTATTCCACAATGTTTGTGTTGTACGTAAGTATATAAGTGTACAATATATACCTAAATTCGAATTCTTTCAAAGTGTCACAAGATAAAAAATGTTATATTCATACGTGATATAATATTATAATAATGAGCTGTTATAGCGTTGATATTAATATATTTCTAACATAAAATGGGAAGGCATTCACATTGACCGCCGTAAAACAGTTATAAATATTTACGACTGTCAAGGTTAGCTCTATTAGCGTCGGATTAACCGTGAGCGGGTTAATTCTGTATAAGTGAACGGAACCGGGAGCCACTTCGTTCAATGTTCCCAGAAAATACGCAGTTTCATCGTAGTACGTGGATTAGGTAGAGCGAGCAGTAACTCATGTTCATATAAACGCTCATTCGATGCGCGTACGCAGGCGCTGCCACGCTTTCACGGCCTCAGAATACAAATCGTGAAGCTTTTAATATTATAGATTTATTTGGTTGCGAGTATTTGCATGAAATAAACAAATATAATGGAAAATACTTGAACGTGATTGACTTGTTCGTTCTAAAATGAAGTGTGCACACCTGAAGATTTAAAAAAATACGTCCTACTACTACAGTGCATACGAGATAATATATGTACTGTTTTGTAATTATAAAATAACGGTGTTCGATCATCTTTGAGCTAGTGCAGTGCAATTAGGTTTAACTCCCGTATTGCCATATACTGAATGTACGTACAAGTACCTATTATTGACGGCACTATTTAATTTAGACATTAGGTAAATTACTCGGTTGCTAAACTAATTAAATTATTTAAGCATATATTTATTAGTATTTCTGATTTGTTCGTAGGATAAAATAGTTCCTACGGTCTGATCTAGTTAATTACTTTAGAACTATAATAAATATCTGTTTCTGTATCTTTACTATAAATGAAACCGCTAACACTTTATAAGCGTAATAGCTGTTCCGCGCGGTTTCACCCACGTTCCCGGGATAAAAAGTAGCCTATAACCTTCGGGGATAATGTAGCTACCTATTAGTGAAATATTTTTTCAAATCGGTTCAGTAGTTTCGGAGCCTATTCAATGCAAACAAACAATCAAATCAAGTAGAGAAGTATAGACAACGCACCACAACTATTGAATTTAAAAATACGAATGAATGATACTGTTGGGTTTCTCAAGTAATAATTTTGTATTCCAGAGTAGGTAAATATAATAAAATTTTACGGATGTTTGACTGTTGTATTTCAAGGTAATAAATCAGTGCATGTGAGATCTTACCGGATATACATTCATAAAGTAAATAATCAACATCAACTCACAATAATAAATTGGCAGGAACTTTACATCAATGTCAATGACTATAATCCAGCGTTAAATCATCAGTTCTAAAAATGTTTATCAGCAAAAAACTTTAAACAAATGTGTTTGTGTTCTTTCATTTGGTATCACAACTATTCATTGCATAACAAATTAAATAACTATTGGCTGAAATCGATTATTGTAACTAAGTTGAAATTAAAATGTATAACAGATTTCCTCAATGACGTAGCGTAGTAGGTATCTAGATAAATAGGTAGAAAAACATTATGTGTGTCGATTGTTTTGATCTTGTGTAAACGAACTTAGTAGAACGCGTGTCCATTGTATATGTAACATTACACCCGCATTCTTATTTAATAGCTGGAATACTGCGGATAATAGAGTTTATAAATAAAGAAAGGAAGAAAGCTTTTCCTAGAGTACATAGAAAATAACAAATATATTCACGTCCATTTCCCCCGCGAGGTAGTATTTACTGAATTACATGGTTGAAGCTCTTACACGAACTCTTATCACACATAAATGATAATACCCTATAGGTAGATTAAAAATAATAGTACTTAGAACGTTTTGTAGGGTTTTTATATTTTTTCATTATTTTGTGTTATTAAAAATTAAACCTTTGTAACGCAGCTTAAAATTATCATTTCGTAAAACATCACTTGCATTTTATATATATTTCAAAGTATGTAGTTGAAATATTTTTTAAGTGCTGACATTTTTGCGAACTAACACTAATTACTATGACTTGACAGGAGTAATTAAGTATGTTTTATTGCTATTTTTTTGTTTTATTTTTATTTATATAATGCTAAACAGTGTTGAAGGATTATAATAACATTGAATATTGAGTATCACTAAGCTGCTGTTATATTATAGTTTTTCTGTGACTAACTTCCGCAACTTCAATTATAAATATAAAATCAATCGTCGGGAGGCAATGGACACGCCCTGTATCGGCTGCTTGCCAATATGCCGTAAATTGGTAGGATGGCTCGTAAACTTGGCCATTATTGACAGCTATTAAATTGGAGACTTTATGAGTCTCGGTGACGGCAGCCCGAATCCATAGGTCATGTGGTATAGGGCCCTTGGATTACCTCACAAATTAGTACTATCGTATTTTAATGTAGGTACCTGCTGAGCAAAGTCTTGTTCTCCTATATTATTTATTTTGTTCCTTTTATTATGTTGGATCTTATTATAATTTATTTAGCATTTATTTGAAATTTTATTTTCTCATCAGAATTCGTTTACATGAGAAACTTAACTTACGTTTTCTGTTGTTAATAAGTAAATGTTCATATTTATATGTAATTTTCCTCGCGACTTTGTTCTATTGTTATGATGTGCTGTCACTCAATAGGTTAATGTTTTCTATTGAATTGTTATTGTGTTATATTAAAATATGATTAACTACAGATAGGTAGTGTATACATATAGTGGTTTGACATATTATTATAATAAGAACTTTACGCATACAAATAATATATTTTTTCCTGGAAAATAGTAGGAGTAGTTACCTACCTGCCAATTTTCATTAAAGTAGTCCGCACTATATAATACTAACTATGGTCGTACGTAGCGTATAGCACTAATAAAACGAATGTTTTATTTCAGCCGGAAAACCATAGACGACAAAAATATCAACTTCGGTCTTTGAAGCTTTTATTTCTTCATTTTTAGTTTACTATTTATCACCGGACGACGTTAAAGTTATTTTATAGCCTATGAACATGTCTACATATTATAACAATTTATGGGAAAATCGTACGTGGTAACCGCGAAATTATAACGAGAATTGTATTAAAAAGTTATTTTTAGAGCTTCGATTAATCATAAAATGGTCTTTGGAAATAAAATATTAAGTAGGTACCTTTAATTGTAATTAGATTTGTTTATCAACAAAATGTCTTATATTTACATACCTACCTATAATAACAACAAGCAAGTTCAAGATCATTTCTATCAATCAATGAAGGCATCGCTCGCTACTACATCAATAAAACTGGCTTGTTTCATGGAACATGTCGAGCGATATAGGTACCTACTTAAATTCGTTTACACTGTATTTACTGTTTACAAAAATGTGGCATGATTTGTATTGTTTTACGAGAAAAGTTTTCGAGATCAGTGCAGATGTGCGCTTGTCGATCGACGTGCCAGATGAGTCGCGGTCGCATCCGACAGCTGGTTCGGTAAAAATATCTCCACTCGGCATATATTCGTAATAGCCATGCTATATTGTATATAGGTATAGCGAACCGCACGTTTCTAATGCCGATACTAGTCGGGCAAGTAGATAGGTCAATGTCTTGAGCTAGATCCTGCGCGCGCCGCACGCCCTCGCTTCTCGCGCTATTATCATGCCAACATTATTGCATAAAAGTTAATCTTTATGAAAACGTTTGAGTGAGGTACCCACCTCATTGTATTTGTATTTTCCGGCATTTTTTGCTGTAAAAATCTATATGTGCATAATTGCGTGTATATTATCGTCTCATTTCAGTCAATGTTGTTTGTGCATACATGAAATATTACAAACTTTGATCTATTATTAACAATAATTGATTGATTCGTGATTGTTAAATGACAGCACCGTAGTATTATTAGCTTTGTCTAATTCACTACAACTGTTTACTAATTATGAAAGTTGCTTAAGATAAATCCTTTGAGCCATAATTTGGGTTTAAATATGAAGTATGAATTCTTGTTTGAAAGATATAATAGAGAACACTCATAAATCGGAACTGGCATACGTAATGAATGACGGAATAGTTAATATTATCTCGACGCGTATGATATGCGATAGTCCTGTATCAAGGCGAGAACGAAAATACTCGTCTTGACCTACGTCGACGGCGCCGCACATTGAATCTATGTTATTTTGGAGACGAGAACTATGTCGTAATTGACCGTGTCGATGGCCTTTTTACACGTTAGTTATAATGAAATTAAACATGACAGCCACTTTAGCTTTCGCCCTGCGGTTTCCCCGCATTAGAGTTCATGAACACCCCGTTGGCGCGTTGTTTATATAACCAACCAAATATGTAGGTCAATTTGTCCGTTAGTATTCTATTATTAGGGTTCCTACATCATAGTTCTTGTATGCTTTTTAGTGCCTTTTCAGTTCTATTTTTTGTCAAAAGTTTTTTTAAGTTCATTAATTTACGTTACACGTCCGACTTTATGTGTAGCAAATTTCAACTCAATCGATCCAGTACTTTCGAAGCAAATTAGATGTGACAGATGGACACACTGATAGACACACGAGTGATCCTTAAGGGGTTCCATCTCTCCTTTTATGGTACGGAATACTAAATCAGATTTTGTTGTGTGGAAACCCGAAATGGGTTCCTTCATACAAGTTGGGAGTAAAGGTCTAACTACGAGTAAAGACACCAACTGGCTACAATCCTAGAAATTCAAGACAATGTGAGAGTTATATGCAATCGTAAATGTCTGTCCTAAAAAGGTCTCTCCCGGGACGGTCACGATCGCACTCGACCGCGAAACTCTGCAAAGGCGATCACTTCACATTTTTAAGGATAGGCTACCTATCTTTTTATAAACAAAACAGAATCGGCAAATATTTTTAGATAAATAGATATATTTATTATTACCCATCCATTAAAGTAGGCAGAGATTTCGGAATTGATTGTTTCGGATATTAGTACCTACCTAACTTGTAGGTATCACTCTGCTACTAGCTTTAGGTACTTATTACTTCGCTGGTTACTTCACTTATAGTAAAATTAAAATATAGCAGGCGTTTGAATCTGTAGGTGCTACCACAGTAGAAATATCGACCAGTATGGAAACTAAGCCTAGTTGGTAAAATAAATACCTACGCTCCGTTGAAGCAGTAGGGTTGTCACTTTTAATGTTTTATAGTATTGTTTTTTTAATTAAAACATTCAATGTTCTGTAGTGAACAATTAATCGAATTGGAATAGCTAGTTTACAAATAAAATAATAGGTAGGTATCTCATGGCATCGTTTACTCTCGATAGTTTAAAATACGGAAAACAGTTTAATATTGACACACAACTTGTAGATCTATGTTTTTTTTTGGTAGGTCACTAACTTATCATTATGGCATAACCTTTTACAAGTTTTGGCGACGTAGGTGGCGCGCGGGCAGGGCTCATGAGCTCTGTACATTTCGATAGCACTATTGGCTTCAACACCCTCGAAAACCATGAAAACGACACCCATGACGAAAAAATTTATAATTTCATGGAGCCGTCATCATGGATTTACATTTTGACAGCACTATCGGCTTCAACACCCTCGAATACCATGAAAACGACACCCATGACGAAAAAATTTATAATTTCTTGGAGCCGCCATCTTGGATTTACATTTTGACAGCACTATCGGCTTCAACACCCTCAAAAACCATAAAAACGACACCCATGATGAAAATGTTGATAATTTCTTTCAGCCGCCATCTTGAATTTAGATTTTGACAGTACTATCGGCTTTAACACCCTCGAAAACTATGGAAACGACTACATCTCGAAAAAGATGATAATCTATTGCAGCCGCCATCTTAGATTTGTATTTTGTGTAATGTTTTACGAATTTATTATGATCGATCACACAGACGATTAGAATTTTAAAGCAATAAATTTATTCTCACCTTTCAAAATCAGCAGGAAGTTTATAAAATGATAGCTCCGGATTTTTTGAAGCAGAGTTCAAACATACTACGCACTACACAATATCATGCACAATAACTCGCGGCACTCACTACAGACAGCACCGCGAGAACCGCTTAGAGCTCTCGTAGATGCGCATGTTTGTGTAAGTGAGCCGTTTCGAACGTTTGTAGGTAGTTTCCGTACTGGTTGCATCTTTATTCTGTGTTACCCTGAATTGACGTAGATAACGCTTACTATCACGTTTGCGTTTAAGACAATTTTGTATGGCAGAAATTAGTGTAGAAGATTAAATAAAAAGACTTTGTTTAAAATATTTGCACTTGGGGTTTTAAATTATCTTCAACATTACAACTTACATACAATTAATAATGTGTCGGTGTGACCACTATCCGGGTTACCAACTCTCCCTTTCCCATGTTGCTATCCCTTGCACCTCTATTAGGGTAGAGGCGTCGGTTGGAGCGCGAGATTAAAATTTTATCACGTTTTTTGCAAATTGCAGCTCAGTTATAGGTCGTAAGTTATCAACATCTTATTTGCGACAATAATCGTAATATATTTACTGATTAATAACAAAAGAAATCATCAACATATTCCTCCAAGGTATATTAGTAACATTTTCATGAAATAGTCGTATATGTCAAAATTAGTTCCATGAGCATTCCGCGAGAGGTGCTGTACCAATTTGTATAGATAAATGTCGTAAACTAAGCTAGCAGTTATCGTTTCAGTTAATAAAAAAATATGACGCCGTATATCAAACACATTGCCAATCACGGGCTATAGCCGCTATAGGTAATAATTTTCAAAACAAACGTACAAAAATTATAGCTTTCTCGACCGGGAGTTGCTATACTACAGTCCTTTAATAGCTGTGAGGTCGATGATGTGTTCTTGAAATCAGCATAAACTTGTGACTTCTCATTTAATAATTCTGACGTAGCGTGACGTAAGTCCAATGCGAATTTGTTAGGAGAACGTATTATTGATATTATAGCTTAACATTGTGATTCTTAAGACTGTAAACTAAACTCTTAAAATATTATTTAAGAATAATTCACTGCAATTTAAGATAAATAGTCCTCAATCGTACTTTTTTTATAAACTTTAAAAAAAATATTATTTCTCAGAAGTTTATAGGATTATTGAAATTTGATTATGACTGTAGTAAAACATTTTCTGACATAGAATACGGTGACGCAAAAGCTCTTCATATCTTAGTATACCTACAGGGTCACTGGTAACTAAACGCAAAAAGACTGACAACTGTTGTTCTACGACTTTTTCTCATTCAATTACTATTTTACTACTACTATTATACCCATACCTACATAATAGTACATTAAAATACAAGTGTGCTGTGTTGGTCATTACATACGAGGCGGTCATAATATATTAGATAAGCGAGCCGAGTGAGTAATTATCAATGCACACGCATACGACGTTTTTCAACACATTTGCGAGGAAATAAGTTTAAATTTAAAGTAAACAGATTTAAGGGCAAGCTGTTTTTTATTCATTTCCATCATCAGACCAGCTCAATTACACCATATTATTGTCAACGGACTTACTTACATGTGTACCAAATTTCTCATCAATTGAATACTGGTAAGGATTCAAAAACTTAAAAGATTCGATTTCGACCTAATCATATTCACACTAACTAAACTCACACAGAAAGTTAAATAAAAGCTTGTAAAAAACAGCATTTGGCGCGCTGATGATACAATATGCGCACAGGTATAAATAAAGGCACTGGCAAGACCATCAAACAGCCTAAATAAAAAATATAATAAACACAAAATAATGTCTTGAGTTAATATGTAGTGAAAAATATATAATTTGATGAAATGATGATAATTTTAATGATTGATTTATCATATTATGTGTACTAAAATAGTTTAAAAAAAAAAAATCATTTTTTTAAAACATAAACTCTTTGCTAAGATTGAAAAAACAACAAAAGTAAAAATTGGAAAAATTGATAATAAGAGGCACTTAACGAGCGAGTGTGTTGAAGAAAAATTCAATTATATTTTCAGCTCTAATCTTTTCAAGTCCACATATAAACTCTCTCTAGGCAGTCACAGATAGTAAACCTTATGGTTATACGCACGCGGCACGAGGCAGTCACTAAGATTTTTAGAACGATATTAGAAATCCCCAGTAAATCTAGCTAGTATTAATATAATAGTAGATGTAACGAAAGTGTTTAATAGTTATACGTAATTGTATTTAAAACAATAATCAAATGTTATCTGTTCTAATAGTAAGTGCATGTAAATGCGTTATAGTAACACGACATTAACTTCAAGGATTTGGCAACAGAAAGCAGTGGAGATAAAAAATGATAGATGTAGTGCAATGAGTAAGCGCGTTGTAAGAGGCATGAATATCCAACAATTGAATACGTGAATCACTTATCGACTGTTTTGAAGATTTGGTTGATGTTAATGTAACTCGCCTAGCTAGACTGAAACAGCCGTCTAACAAATGATGGCTTGCATGATTGTTTTGGTCGTGTCAATGCGTAGTATTTGGACACAGGAGCCGAGTGGAAAGGGAGCGAGATGTAGGAGACAAGCGGGAAGAGCTCGCGAGTGAGCGTGCCAAAAACATTCGTCGATCTAAATCCGGACAGACACGTCACGCTTTAGTCGTGCGAACTGTCACGCGTCACCGAGTACATTTACCCGATCATATCATAATTACTTTGTGTATTTATCTTTGTCATGTGTTTATGTGACCCAATGTGACCACATGGTCACATGGTCATTGGTTTTATGATGAAAATAATCATAATATCTACCTTTTCCATCGACATGCGGTAAATACTAAGGAAAAATAGAGGATTGTTGTTCAAGTGGTCTATCGATCGAATTTAGTAATAATAATGTTAGCTACCTTTAAGAAACTACTATATTAACTCTGACTGAATTGAATTCTGAATAATCAAAGCATGGTAATAAAATATGAATGGTTTTGATAATAGAATATTTGATGACTTCACGTGAGTCATTACATATTTCGTGTGCCGGTGGCGGTGCGGTGCCGGTGTATTGATCCACATTCCGAGACGACGATGTATTCTTATTATTCATACAATTTTATTCCATGTCGATGGCACCGTAAAGGGACAGATAAACAATGTGATAATTGCCGTCATTAGTTCGCTATAGCCACTGACTCTAATTTGGTTCAATTTAATGGCCTACAAAATTTATTCTATTGTCTCTGACGAATTTGTATGTAAAATTATGTTAGAATTATCTTATGTAGCTACTTAGCTTCTGACTGCGTTCTATAAAATATTAATCATACTATTAATTTAACTTTAAATTTAAAGTTTGGAAGTTAAGACGTTTCTGACTTAATTAAGCATCAATGACTGGACGGATTTGAATGAGTCTACATATGTAGGTAGCTACGTAACTTTAAATAACATACACGCACTTTTTTCCGGGGAAACCGCGAGACAGAAACTAGTGAAGTAATAATTATACATACCATCAGTGCTGTCCAGATTAATTACTGTAGACATGTTACCTTTTAGTACGTAGCTCGTAATATGAAGCTTCGATAATTGGTACTCGATCGTTATTCATTAGTTTCCAATTATCGCTGTGCAGAATATAATAGCTCTGTCCCTGAGCTATTCTACGGACCTAATTAAAGTCCCATTTGTTTGTACTATACGCTGCATTAATGTTATTATGGTATATGTAGTTAGATTGTAAGTTAAAGGTTATTAGCCGCCGCAGTCAGGCATAAAAGGGTCGCCCGCTGGCTTCGCTGAAAGCTTGGTATTAAAATGGTTTATTCATGCACACGTGCTAAGAATTCAATTATTGGAAGCTCAGCACAGCCACTATGGATAGAGGCTACATTCACCGGAACGGTGGACGAGCCTGGAAAGGCCAGAGGTGAGCGAGCGCATAGCTGGCTGCTATGCACCCTTCGTACTCTACGGATCGTAGAGCTCAACCATTTCGACTAGAATATTGCTACGTAAACTGTTTATAAGCTTGTGCGCGTTATTGATTTGATTAACTACTACATTCAACATTTTGGATATTATTATTATTATACTAAATATAGGTTTATATTACTAAAATTCACAGTTCATTATGTTCATGATAATCCTCTTTGGATTACTTACTCAACAATAATGATAAACTTCACGTAGGGAACTAGGCAGTAATAAGCTTGCGGTGGAAATTACTCTTTGATTGTTTTTATTAAGGCTATTATTATAATTACAAAACACACAAGAGGTGTCTGACGATTAGCTGTTAGTCGATTAACACATGGCACCGCTTTCCACGCCATTTTCCTCAGCCACCGCTGCGCGCACACATACGTCATGTGTAACGTTCCCACACTTTACTGAATTATAAATCAAGGAAAATGGGTCACGAGACAAATAGCAAGTCATGCTTTGTTATAATATTTACACAACATTCATAAAACAAACCAATATCATGGTATTCTGGACATTCCAGCGATAGAAAAAGAGCGATGATAGCGTGTATACGGATAACAGATAGGTTTGTCGGGTAACTGGTTACATTGCAGTAGTGAGTCGATAATAAAAGTTCGCAAAGAGGCTTTAGCCTATTTAGTAGTGGCGGCGCGGCGCCTCGCCTGCCCGGTTCACGACGACGTAAGATCAATACCGAGGCTGTCTCCACATCCGTCCCGGGAGAGCCTCACAAGTTTTATCGCTGCATTTCCTTCTACATTACCTACTTAGCGAAGTTAGAAGAAAGTTTAAGCACTGGCATGTGAGATAAGTACTTACTCGATATAAGATTTAAAACCCCTCGTAGACGTTTTATGTAAGTTGAAGTTGGTCCCGCCTCGTCGGAGAGGGCGCAAGCCTGTAGACTGAGTGGCGCCTCAAGTAATAGCTAGCCTTGGATATAAGGGCGTCAGGTGACCCGGATTTTACTGTAAATATATGTATAGAGACCCGGGGCATTTATTTTATTGGCTAGTCACTCGCTAGACGTAAACGTATTCAGTATGAATAAATGAATTCATGATTAATCTATAAATACGGTGATGAGATAAATTCATAAATATTTTTTTCATTATATTCTGGGCAAAGAAAAATATATTTTATTAACATAAGTAATGGATTACTCAAATTAAGGGATATATTTTTGTTAAAGAGTTAAGCAAGAGAAGTCGCCACATTGGGTCTACGATATGCTACACCGTAGGTCTACGTCGTAGTAGCTACAGAAGTTGTCAACACTAACAGCAGCATGAGTACGCTATCACTTGACGGCGATCTTGGTCAGTTGTTGGTTTGTCTGTATATTTTATTGGGTGAACGAAGAAGTACCTAAAGCTTGTAGGTATATATTTTTATAGTCTTAGGTATACATAGTAATGTTAATCATAGGTGGAAATATTTTTTCTATAACTTTTATGTTGCAAAGACACCCGCGCAGTATGTCGTCGCTACTGATCCAACACGATCAAAAGCCTAGCCTAAAATTAGTATTTTATTTTCCAGTCTATATGCATTATTTATTTATTTTGTATTTAATTTAATTGTGTATTTTTTCTGTATGTGGATGTTTAAGTATATCTGAAATGATTTGATATGCAAAAATATTTTGACGATAAGTTTAAAAATGTGTTGTCATTTCATAGCCAAAAATTAACCGCTTGAATTGAACATGTTTTGTTAGTGAGTGCAGTGCATGCCGTGTCTATTATTAGATTAGGGTCGATCCGGCTGGAGGTTTGATAAGCTCGGGCTTGGGTCGCAGGGCGCGCCACGCGATCCAGTAATCGATTTTGCCCTGCTCCTACAATGCTCTCTCACGACAAATATACCTTATCTTACAGTTGTATATTCATATAGAGAGCAACTTACTGGCGAATAATAAATAATAGATATAATCAAATTATAAAAATC
Organism: Tethea ocularis; assembly: GCA_963555595.1. Lineage (NCBI taxonomy): Eukaryota > Metazoa > Arthropoda > Insecta > Lepidoptera > Drepanidae > Tethea > Tethea ocularis. Next base: position 5,018,114 of record OY741963.1, on the reverse strand, counting down.
CCTTCTAGATAAACTTTGGAAAACAGGTAGGTACGTATAGAGTGAAGTAATTTTCTCGAATTTTGAAAAAAAGTATTTATCTACTCTCATATCGTAAAGTTCTCATTATGAAATCAAAAACAGTACTTTAATGACCCACTTTATGCACAACCGTCTATAATGAAATTAAAAATGAAAGAAAGAAGAAATGAAAGTAGTTTATGATACTGTTGCATAAACTACTATTATGTACTAAAAATATACGAAAAAGTAAAATATGTGTACTCATAATAAACATATTATAACTCTTTTTTCAAGCAAAGATTGTGTTACGATAACGTTACACAATCTTTGCTTGAAATAACAATAGTAGGTACCATTTTTAGAAAACATTTGTTTTATAATGAGGAATAACAACAAAAAAATCTAATTAGTCCGTCAGTTAGATTATCAAAAATATTGGATACGTATTTTTTATTTTGATCCGAAAACAAAAAATAACGGAGATACAGTGCGTTAATATTTTCCGGTCTGCAAAAAGTGTACTAAAAAGTAGTTGTACAATGACGTCACAAGCCCCAATCCTGAACTTTGATGGAACTTATCTTTGTAATTTCTTATTTATTTGATAAACTAAAAAATACGTATCCAATATTTTTTGATAATCTAACTGACGGACTAATTACATTTTTTTGTTGTTATTCCTCATTATAAAATGTGCCGATCCAGCCAGGCTACGAAAGGTCTACGATCTAAGACCGCGCTACGTCGTAGCTACTACGAAAGTGTGCTGAGTATAATATCATTTTGATAAGCTGTGTTTATGTTTTTTTTATAAATAATAATAAAATGAATTTAATATGGGCAGTTGTTACAATTGATGTGATTATTGTGCCTCAGTAGGTAAGAATTTCGACGGGAATTCCGTAAAATAATAAAGGATCCATAAAATTGCATATAAACGTATGTAAGTCACGTAACAAGTGACAAAGTCATGGACGAAGAGCTTTATGTACATGTAAAACTAGAACCATGACTCAGATTAAGTGTGCAAATTGTGTTTTCATATAGGCAGCTCAGCTCCTTTGAAATATAGTTATAGATGTTATTATAAAATGCGATATTTTAATAAAATTACTTATTTTTCCAAATATTTATTTCAGAAATCGAAAGACGTGTTTGACAACGAGAAAGCAGATGAGGCGACGGCGCTTGGCGCCATGAGTTAGCGAGCATGGTGGGCGAGGGGGCGGGCCGCGGCGCCGCGCGCTGGCACGTGGGCGACTCGCCCCCGCGTGCTCCCATGGGCTTCGCGGCGCCCGCGCAGGATGCGCTGCTCGACCGTGGGCTCGCGTCTGCGCCCGCGCCCGCGCCCGCACTACCTGCCAATGCAGTGCTACAGCGGACGCACTCTAGGTAACTATATTACATATCTTATGTCGCTAACATGACACATAACAACATGTGATCTGGGAAGCTATGAAAATAACAATGCTCAATAAATGATTGTGTCGTATCGATGTTTCCAGATCAATGTCGTCGCTACCGCCGGAGCCGTTCATGATGCTCCGCGCTAAGGCGCTGAGCAAGCGGGTGATAATAAACGTGGGCGGCGTGCGGCACGAGGTGCTGTGGCGGACGCTGGAGCGGCTGCCGCACACGCGGCTTGGCCGCCTTCGCGACTGCAACACACATGAGGCGATCACTGAATTATGCGATGACTACTCGCTACAAGACAACGAGTATTTTTTTGATAGGTAGGTCATGTATTATTTTTCAAGTTGATATATACCTAACATACTTGCTCAACTATATGTGCTCTGAAACTTGAAGGCTATTTACCAAGTAAGACAATATTTTTGCCAATTCCAGGCATCCGAAAAGCTTCAGTTCAATTCTCAATTTTTACCGGACTGGGAAGTTACACTTAGTAGATGAGATGTGTGTGTTGGCGTTCAGCGATGATCTCGAATATTGGGGAGTGGATGAGCTATACTTGGAATCATGTTGTCAACACAAGTATCATCAGAGGAAAGAGCACGTGCACGAGGAGATGCGTAAGGAAGCTGAGAGCCTGCGGCAGCGCGAGGAGGAGGAGTTTGGTCAGGGAACTTGTGCTCAGTACCAGAAGTGGCTCTGGGATTTACTCGAGAAACCCACCACGAGCATTGCAGCCAGGGTAACGTATTGTATTGATTCGTAATAATCTACACGAAATGTCATAATCTAATCTTGTCACTTTAGAAATGCTGCCAAGGAATATTTAGTATAAGGGAAAGGTATAAGATAACATTTATGAAACTAATTTATAATCACAATAGTTAGAATTAGAGCTTTTGTACGTTTGTGAGCAAGTCTTGGTAAATATATTTTTTTCTTTTAAAAACAATACCAATTAGCACAATATACTTTTTTAGATGATAATGACATGTTATTTGTTTTTATTAGCTGTCTTCAATCAGTGTTTAAAGGGTGTAGTTATTTCACTATTTATTTTTAGGTAGGTACTCGTACACTATACTTACTGTCATTTCTATTCAAAATTATCACTTATATACAAAAATCACTTTTTACTGTAAGTAATACAATTTATTAGTACATAACCACATGCAATAATGTAGATAACTGTGAATGGTTTATTAACTATATAACATATTAAATAAGTTTTGCACTCGATGTACTATATTTATTTTCAATAAAAGAGCTTGTTTCGTAAGGATTTGACCGCACCTTTGAATTACAAACATTATTTTTATTAGTTAACTGAACACTTAATTTCTTTTAAAATCACAAAACACAAAGTTAGTGCTACATTGGGTATTTAGGAAACAAGCTTCATAAACTATTAGTACCTACTTACTTAACTGTTTAATTGTTGTGTATGATTGTGGTGCATGAATAACATCTATCGCTCGCTCCTATATCTATACTTCGGTGTTGTCCGTCCATTTGTCACGTGTGTCGTTTTATGGAATGTGGTGTTGTGTTCTAATGTTTTTGTCGTGACTCGTGACCATGACATGAGATCGCTTTTGTCGAACTGAAACACTGTTGCGTAGAATTTATTATTTCGCGACATTCAGTTTGTATCGTAGTATTATTATTTCTTACACTTCTACAAATTGCCTATTTACCTACATGTATTATTTCGATAACAGCGGTGCAAGTAATCGCGTATGTTTATGTAAGTACAATTTTAATGTTAATAAAACTAATATTTATTCTTGAAGCATAAATAATTAAACCATTAAGTACCTATTGCTATATGTATTGCCAAAAAAACCTTTGAATATTATTATTTATTTATTTATTATATCTATTAGATATTTGTTTGAAACAGTTCTTATTGTTATATACCTACATTTTTGTAAATTATTCTTAATATAGCAGTATATTATCTGGTTTCCATTTTACAAGCTCAGCTTGGTTTGGAATCAGGCCGTCGTTGTGGTGAAGAATGTTCCAGAACATATTTTATTATTATAATTCTTATTTTTTTATAAATGTAGTCACTATAACCTGTAACTTTATAGTTCATATATCCTGTGTGCACTTACGTTGATTTTCTACTAATAATTAATTTATTAACACAGAAAAGAATTATATTATTGATTCATTTGTATTCCATGGCACATAAATAAAACGTATACCTATTAGTAATTATAATATATATCATATTTTGTATCAGCTTCATTCTGTTACAATTAGAGATGAAACCGATATTAAATACCGCCAATATATCAGTCTAAACCACGTCTAATTTGTTATTAGGTATTATTTAATTACTCCTACTGAATTAGGGGTCAATTCTGGAGAATAAACATCAATTTGTCAGCATTATAAGGTACTTACCTACCTATAACTGATTTTGCTTGTCTTCGTAAACGAGGCCAGCTTCAGCTTCATCATTAGGTATGTCAATGTTTAGTAGGATAATTGGCCTCAGGATAGTCAGCTATCCGGCTTGCCGGATAACCGGTATCCGGTATTCAACCGAACTAACAGCTATCCGTATCATCTCTAGTTGTAATTAGCAAGATAACTTCAATAGTAATTTTTAATATTAGCGCTGTGGACATACAAATAATTAAATAATATGATCAAGTTTTGATATAGAGTAGGAGAAACTTAACATTTAAAGTAGCTACTTTTTTATCAATTTTAAATTTAATCAATTCATTAGAAATAAGATTGCAGAGACATCGAAAAGTTAGGGATCGGAGAACATGGCAATGACAATCGTCGATGGTAAACAAAACGTAAATCTCTTTACTTTTTACGAATAATGTTTATAAATGTTCACAGCCGCGTCGATCGTTCTCCATATGGAGAACCGTTAAAAACAAAGCTTAATTGTTGTCGCAAAGTTGCAAAAATGGGATGGGCTTACGCGATGTGACCAGCTGCCGCCCGACGGCGCTCCCTGGCCCGCGTGCGGGGTGGCACGGGACGGTGTCGAGCGCCCTCCGGACCGCGCGGGGTCCGGCGTGCGCCGCACCGCGCCCGCGCCGCCTCCCACCACGGCTGAGCGTCGCTCCGCCGGCGTCCCCACCCCACCCCACCCCGCCCTCGTACTCCGCACTCCGCTCCTCCATCCGGCCAGGCTCCGCTCCCTCATTCAACCAACCCACCAGCGCTTCCGCTTCGTGGTACTGATCCGACTAACCGAGCGATGCGGCGATGGACGGACGCGCGTCTGTTCTGACACCTTTAGAGTCGACCACCACCGGGCAATTTATGAAAGAACGCACGTCCGTTCACCCACACATATATATCTATTTTATATAACTTTTCTACACATACCTACACAACACTACTAACATAATTACACGAATAGATGTTATTTTTACACCAAAATTTAAGCATTAATTATTTTAAGTAATTTATAACATAAGATATTGGCTTTAACCCTTATATTTACCTGTTTGTAAATATATACCTACTTACATATACCCACCTACTATCTGCGTCTATATTACGTAGAAGCTTACTATTGTACAAAAGTGTAGGACAGTAGTAGATATTTGTATAAACACTGGCAGAATCCAAACACAAATTATGTAGCTATAGCTACCTTGGGGGTCTATTAGGTACCTATAGTCAGAGCTGGCTGATATTTGTCTAAGTCACATAATGTGGCAGCGCGATGGCGGGAAGCGGTCGGCGCTGCCTAATAGTCGCGCGATGCGCGTCGGTCGTTCAGTGATGCGTGCTTGCAGGTGATCGCGGTGATCTCGATCCTCTTCATCGTGCTGTCCACGATAGGGCTCACTCTCAACACGATACCTCAGATGCAAGTGTACGACGAGAAGGGCGCACCCATGGACAACCCGCAGCTGGCCATGGTCGAGGCCGTGTGCATCACTTGGTTCACGCTCGAGTATGTGCTACGATTCAGTGCCTCGCCGGATAAGTGGAAGTTCTTCAAGGGTGGACTCAACGTGATAGACTTGCTGGCTATATTACCCTATTTCGTATCCCTTTTTCTGCTCGAAACGAATAAGAACGCGACTGATCAGTTTCAAGATGTGCGTCGTGTAGTACAAATATTCCGTATAATGCGAATCTTGCGCATCCTCAAACTCGCGCGACACTCCACCGGGCTACAGTCGCTCGGCTTTACGCTCAGAAACTCTTATAAAGAGCTCGGATTGCTCATGTTGTTCCTCGCGATGGGAGTGCTAATTTTCTCCTCGTTGGCTTACTTCGCCGAGAAGGAAGAACCGGGGACTAAATTTATTTCCATTCCGGAAACGTTCTGGTGGGCCGGCATCACGATGACCACAGTCGGATACGGTGACATTTACCCCACGACCCCGTTGGGCAAGGTCATCGGCTCAGTTTGCTGTATTTGCGGCGTGTTGGTAATTGCGTTACCCATCCCTATTATCGTCAACAATTTCGCCGAGTTTTACAAGAACCAGATGCGGCGCGAAAAGGCGCTCAAACGGCGGGAGGCTCTCGAGCGCGCAAAGCGCGAGGGCTCCATCGTTTCATTCCACCATATTAACTTACGCGATGCGTTCGCTAAGAGCATGGACCTCATCGACGTCATCGTTGATACAGGTCAGTACCGCGTAAGCCACTAGCTTTCGCCGCTTGTCCATGTCATGTGTCCTCCGCTCGCGAACGTGCCTAACCTTTATCACTCTGCACGCATGCCTTCTGTGCTCAAACTGCATTTCGCATCTATGTAACTGAATGCAATGAATGTTGAATGAATGCACGTCGCTCGTTGGCTCTCCGGACTCGCAGACATGTTCGAAATCAATACAGTTCACGTTACATCGCAGCTACAGCTATGTTCACCCGTTCGTTCCGACGAGGTGCACTCAGAGTATTTTATTCCTTGTCTTCAGGTGACAAGTGCGTCCTCATTGAGGCGAGAGACGACGCAAGATGAGCTACTTACTACTATCGCACAGTCGTCCCACTCGACCCCTTATTATTAAGTCGTAACTCTGTCGGGGTCGAGTCGCGTCGCGTCGCCTGTAGCTTGCGATGTGCGACGGAGACACTATACTCTAAGGTCGATTACATTGTCAGCGTAAGCCTAACGCTTCCTAGAACTAACACTTCCTCTTCTGTGGACTGTCCGATGTGTGTATCCGGAGGACGCTGGATATCATAGACTGTTCGTGTGGAATGTGTGTTGTGTAGTTCACGCAGCTATTTTACTGTCATTTATTTTTTATAAATGTTTTGCCTTGTTCGTATAAAGTAACTAAGTAACATGTATACTACGAATACGTATAATATATATAATTCGCGGTTGCACTTCGAGAGAAAATATGGCAAACGTCGCTACTTACGATGGTGTGTGTCTCCAGGACACAACTTGTCGCAGGCGGACGCTACTAGTCTGGAGGGCGAAGCCCCGGCCACTACCGGCTGCTACAAGCAGTACGAGCACACAATCCTCAATACTACTGAACTCAATCAGGTAAGAGTCACTGTCTTACCTTTTGCTCTATACGTCGCGTTGACCAGTACCTCCATCCAATCTCTTAACAAAACTTATAATAATAAATACACAGTAGGTTGCTGCTAACACTCCAGGACGTAGTTTCAGAGCAGCCCTATGAAAGAACGCCGCTACTCAAACGAGGGTCCTGGCTCGCCCGAGAAACGCTTGCTCATAAACCCTGACCCGACACCAGTAAGATATCATCCATTTTACCTAAACATCATATAATTATGTGTGGCAAGAAGTGTTGTCCGTTTGTACAATGAATGTAAAATGCACTTCCTTAAATAAGTTCCCATACCAAAGATAACTCGTAGTGTTATACTTTATCTTAGGGATGAATCTTGTGCTTTAATAACCAAGTAAGAATCGTAAATAGGTAGGTACTAATGATTTCTCTTTTTCTAGGAAAAGAAGATGGCTGACAAACAGCTTGACTTGGATCAGCTGCCTTCTGAGTTTGAATGTTGTTTTTGCACGTTCAAGGTACTAAAATACTAATACTACTTAGTAGATAGACATTCTCATAATTAATATCTAATTTATGTAATTGAGTTTCATTAATAATGAAAATATACATTTTACTAATTATGATTTCCACCAGCACGTAACGAGTAAGTACCTGACTATTACTTTGAATTATATCGAGCAGTAGGTATCTCTTATGAATAACTTTATGCCTAGACCTAGTAGATCGTTACCAATCTTAGTACTGCATTAGTAGGTACTTTAACGTAGAATCTTTACTTCCTATGATATGTAAAAGTCAATAGTACTTAAATTTAGAGAAGTCCTGTTATGATCATCTGTCTACCCTACGCTATTTTAGGGTCTCTATTCCCAATAATCTGGGTTCCACACAATATGTTGGCAATTCTGCTGTTCTTGTTATCCTGAGGAAAGTTTGTATAGTTGCCATATGTTTGATACAAATATAAACTAATGACTAAACATGGTTTCGCGTAGGGTTACAAAGAGTTCATAGACGCAGAGCAGCTGATGCCGATGTCGACATCGGACCTCCGCCAACCAGTGTGCGTAGAGCTAGCGTGCCTGCAGCGGCATCCGGCGCCCAAAGCTCTGCCAGAAGCCACACCCAACAGCCTCGATAGCCCGGGTATGCTCACGGCACTTTTACTTACATTCCACCAGATGACATGACAACAATACCTATTAAATATTTGACATCCTATGAGTAGCAAGTAGCACTACTTACTTTTAATTAGGAGTCTATAGGTGTGCCTGATATGTCATGTGTGAAGTAAAGTGTTTATAAATATGTTTGTCTGAGACAGAGCCTGAGTACCAGGTTTAGTACTAGCATCGTTAGATATCAGTAGGTATAACTCCTAAATTGTACCTATCTACTTAGGCACTATTGCCTGAATATGAGTAGGTACTTACTTATTTAAACTAGTAGGTGTATTTTTTCATGGGATGTTTCCGTAATCGTTATGAATGAATAGTTTGTTTGCATGTGATTGTTTATACTATAACTTTTAAAAAGGGCAACAAATACTTATGCCATTTCTAAAAATATTTATTTATTATCAATAGACACCTACGTAGGTACATATTAGATACATACCTATCTCTGTTGATTCATCTCCAGCACTTAAGTATTTTCCATGTCTTAATTTTGCCCAACCCAATCACACTAAGTCACATTCCTAATTTCTAATCATTTTAGCACATAGATGTCTGTTTTGTTTATCTCGTAGATATATCATGTAGGTACCTACAAACTTACGAGCTGCACACATCATGGTTCCATCGGATCGTGCGCGGCTCCATGTCCGTGTTATGTCTTACATTACAGATACATTTGCATCATGCCTTACGCACCCTTTTCCTTCAGAGGGCGACATCGCATGCGAGAACGACTCTTCAAACTTGTATGTGAATCCTCTGGATGGTAGCGGCGGAAGCAACACAAATGCGAATACGAGTGGGGGTGGGGTCGGGGGCGCGATCTCGGCAGACTTTAATGGTGTGCGCAGGAGTGCTTCTGGGGATGGGAACGTGTTATGTGCGAAAGGTTCGCAGGGAGAGGGTTCACCGCGAGGGTCACGGGCCAGTCTAGCGGGCGCAAGCGCGGTAGCTAGCGCGGGTACGACCGCGAGCGTAGCTGGAACCGCCTCGCGCGCGCTCGACGGCTCGCGCACCAGCCTGCCGCAGCCCTTGGAAGACGCGCCCACCGTTCCGGGTATTCCGCCCGACGACTGCAAGCCCAAACACAGAAAAGCCCGTTTCCAACAGGTAAGTTATTCTATCAAAGTGCCGGTTGGTTTTGCAGAGAATATACCCGGATATTCATCTCAATGCTGCTTGCGATATAAGCCGCCAAAATATCAATAGGTAAATTAAATGCCTGTATTTCGGTTATAGTTGATAAAAATGCCTGCACGATATTTGTGTTTTATAATATGTTTGAACGCATGGTTTATTTTGCCCACTGAATATGTATATACCTACCTACGTGACCCATAAGTACATAGTACATGTATGACTGCTTTCATCCATTTTCATCCATGATTGTGACTGGCTTCGTGTCGCAAAAATGTGAGGTGATCGTGACCGCTTATTTCGCAGGACTGGTCAGAGGAGGAGAGGAAACCACCACGTGGGATAGCAACGAGGATCATCAATCATCATATCCTGTTTGGTTTGTTCCATTTAAAGATAATACCTACTAATTAAATCTTTCATGGTTACATTATGTATACTTTTAGCGTACCTACTAATTCGCCTATTAATTTTATAATTCTCATTCGCCCATTGTTTTGGTGTGAAAACCACCATCACGAGTCGCTGTTATCGTCAATGTAAAATCAGATCGACTAGGTCATCGAATCTTCGACAGTACCTAATTTGAATGCATGTAAAAACATAAGATCTTTTGATTTAAAATTTGAGAGGAGACCAGAGGATCAGGGTGTTGGGCTAAGCCTAAATAGCTAAGCTAAGTTCAAATATTTTTAAAGGAATGCCGTGTGACTTATGCAGGTAAGAATGGCAACAAACGTGGCGGCGGCTGGCCGCTGGAGAGCGACTCTCGCTCGCGCTCCATCCTCAAGAACAAGGAGTCGCGCGGTACTGACAGCGAGCTGCTTCTACAAGAGACCACTTCGCTCGGGGCTAATGTAAGTATTCCTGCTCCTAAATTGTCACTATGTAGGTAATTACGGTCACCACAAAGAAGTTTATAAATCTTTGACATGTCTGTGATTTAGGTAGGTATAAGTTACTTACGCTTATTGCGGCTGTAGATGATGGGAAGTTTATCGACTGTAGGTTTATAGTCGATTGTAAAGTGGCAAGTAATTATCTCTAGGTACCTAATTTATGATTATTAAAAAATGGGAAGCAGGTACCAGAGTATAAATACGTTAATCAATTTCAGCTTACCTCATAGGATCATCAGACCTTTTAGGCATCCTTCAGTATTTCCGTTATGATTAAACTTTGTCCGTTCCAAATGTTTGCCGGACTCTTCTCAGTTTAAGCGTAATCCGAACAGGTGTAGGTAGTTAATGGTAACTTTCGACTTTAAAAGTGCTTTACTTATCAGGGCCTAAACAGAAAAAAATGATTTTTGAGTTTTAGAATGGAAGCTTAAATACATACTGGCAGTAAAGTGTTTTAGGACATTAGAGTCTTCTTGTCCTTTATACTGTTTATACTATATAGCTGAATTGGCTATGAAAATAGTGTTTCCATTGAATAATAACTTCATTATCTCGATATATTGTCTGTTGTTTGTTCCAGGGTGACTCGGGCAGTGAGTCGTCACCGATTCGACTGAAAGACTTCAAAGGCCAAAACCACAAGAGCGGTGCGCCGGAAAGGGACAATCTCGTGACGTAGGCTCCGCTTCGACGTGTAGTGGCAGATCTCGCCTGATACTCTAATAATCTCGTAGCGTAGTTCACCAACATGCCTCGCCCCGGCACTCGAAGAATTTACGACTACTCATTACACCGCAATAACATTAATGAACAAAATAATTTTAACATATCATTGGGCGATTGTGACTGCTTGTTGAATATAGATTTTCATTTGGTAGGTTTATAAATAATGTAAAAAATATTACTAAATGTAATAATAATCGTTCATTCCAATCGAAAAGTTGAAGGTACCTATTTGTTAAGTTTTTTTACGTGCAATTATTAATTGCTAATTCTAATTTAAGCGATATTCTAGTTTGTACAGCATAGTTGATGAAAAAAGAGAAGCAATTATTAAAATTAAACATTTTCTGAAATTGTTATGAATTATTTTTTTATTTTCAACAAATTTTACAATTGAGAGGTGGTATGGATCAATGATAACTCATGGCTTGTCAACAATGATATTTATTTGGAAGCTAAAATCTTCTCTCCTTAATAGATAGGTACTAATGTGTAGAAATAGTTATAACATAAATTTACATCATCGTTAGGAACGTGCTAGTGTAATCTAATCATTTTATAATATACGCCAATACTCATTCCATAAAATATGTGCAGTTTGCACATGGAACATATTTGTTCGTAATAAAACAATGGAAAAGATAAAAATCTCTAGGTATCTAAAAATGACAATATCACAAGAACTAACACAACGTAATAAAACATATTATCATGACTGCAAATACGAATAATTTAATAATGGTCCAAAAATAATACTCATTGCCATGTTAACACTTAATATTAATTTAAATAATACTTAAAAAGAACATTGAATTGTGTGAGTTATAATAACAAAATGAAGACGATTAAATACTTTGGTTTACAATGAGTAACATTACCTAACTAAACACTCTGGTTTAAATTTAACTTATAACAATAAATTACAAATAAAATTATTTAATATGAATTACCATCGTAAATATAAGAGCGGAAGATACCTTTATACCTATACATGGGAAATACTCTCTCGGTCATGGGACTTATTACAAATCTGAAAATGGTAATATTATTGTTTATTTACATCTTATGCTGAACACACAGGCACCTTATACTTTATTATTCTTGGCAGTTAATCATGGCACTCAATTATACAATTAACAATCCTTCGCTCAATCAATGCCATTCCTTTAGAGTTTTAAACAAACATTGAAAATTCTGTTGAATAATCTGCTTGCAAAATATGTCGTGTCAATTATTCAATATCAATCGTAAACCAAATTTTAAGTTTCTATTACTAAAAAATATCACAAAATAACTTTGTCGTCAGTTGCGCAACTTCAGTCAATTTGACAATTTGACACAATATTATGTATTAGAAAAAAAAATGTCGCGCTTATTATTTACTTGGAACGGGAGTTAATAAGGCCCCTTTGCTGCTTAGTTAAAATACTTACAGAATTATCACAAATTGCGATTACCGAACCGATTGATATAACCACCACAGTTATTACATTTATATTGTGTCAATTGAACGTCAAATCGTTAGAAACAAGATTAATTGTGTTACTTCATAAAAAAAAACATAATAGTTATCGTCAATATATTTTGAAAAATATCTCACGTACAAGTTTTATAGACATTTTTGGAAAAAAAAAAACATTGAAATGCTTTGCGTTCATATAATAAGTAATGAGTAACGTGTAAGATTAACAATGAAAAAATGAATTGAGTGAGTATTTCAAATATGCAATTCAAATGAACAAGTAATATGCCGAATATATAACTAGTTAATCGAACATAGTGCAGTGTTACTTTAATGTAGATATTAATAAAATAATAATAATTTAGAAACAGGCTCTTGATGACCGTGATAGTATCGCAAGAGTCCTTTATACGCTGCATTTTTTTTATGTTAATATTATTGGAATAATGTATAGTATAATTTTGTAAAAATGTACAATATTCACATGACTATACTGCGGAAAATTCTGTCGAAACATGGTCGAGACCAATCAAGATTTAGAATTTAGACAATGTAAAATGAGACTGCATTCCGGCAAGATGTTACCATGAACACCAAATCGTAATAAACTCAAGCACCAAGGAATAAACCAGTTCCAGTTTAACAGTAAATTTAGCTGAACAACAGTTGTCATGCGACCAGCTATAAACATCTACCATAATATGTACATAAATTGACTGTTCCGTTAGTGCATCGGCCGCGTCCGGCGCCGGCGGTATTTAATGTTAGATTAGTACACGGTGCAACGTTAGCAAGGGCAGGTTATGTGACCGACTACCTGTGCCAAGCGATAGTAAGGGCGGTGCGCAACTTGCCCCACAGCCACGGGTACAAGCCGCCGCCGCGCCACGCCGCCCGCGCCACGTACTTCATGTAATCATACAGGCCCCACGGCGCGTGACCACCGTTCACATAGTACACGTACGTGAAACCGTCTTTGCATTTACCCTTTATCGAATAGTAGTAAGGCAGAAAGGAGTGGAGACGGAATCTGAAAAATTTATACTGAATATTAATCATTTGAATAATAGTTCCTGGATTTTTATTTTCTGCATATGTAATTATGGGAGTCAATTAACGAGTTAAATGTGAGTTGCTTCATAGGTTTAGCTACATGAAATAGACACCAATATCCCAGGCGTTCCCATGGTCATCAGGTTAGTATCTGATGATGGGATATTGCCGATATTGGAGAAATCGAGGGAACTCTTACATTTTTATTGGTACTTATAATGTTTTTCATATAATTTTTCAAGCTATTCAGATATTTGCGTCTGTCAGTAATCATATTACGGTGCTGAGCTGATGATGGAAGGTCATAACTCCTTAACGGTTAGGAGTTAGGGCATAATTCTTTACATATTTATATTTAGACCGTTAGTTGAATTCTTTGATGTGATGATGGAAAGGAACAACGCTAATATGCATAAACTAGCTCAGTGATAAAACCTAATATACTAAAAATTTAAAAATAAAACTCAAATCTGACTGTTTTAAAGCCTACCGCCTCCTACTAACAAAGTTATAAATAAAAACTGACCTTCTGTGTTCATAGAAAAGTATAGCCTCTGTGTTAGTGGTGAGTACGTGTAGGAAGATGGCCTTTACTCGGTGGTGGTGCGGCGGCTGCGGCACCGTGCCCGATAGGTGTTTGATCAGCACTTCGAGCAGCATCGTCGCCACGCCCGATCGACGGAACGAACGGACCACTCCTACATAATATTACAAAGATTTTTACTATCACAAGCACTCGACAATAACGTGATCGAACTTACCGATTTTTCGGTATTTCTACCGATATCGGACCACTACCGAAATACCAAAACGTATAAAAGCGTATATACCATGAATCAGATTGTTACCTGCCGGGCTATTGCGTATTTTTGGTGGTAATCGGAATGAACACCATTAATGATTTCATCCATTTCGGTATTTCTACCGATATCGGACCACTACCGAAATACCAAAACGTATAAAAGCGTATATCCCATGAATCAGATTGTCGCCTGCCGGGCTATTGCGTATTTTTTGGTGGTAATCGGAATGAACACCATTAATGATTTCATCCAATGACGTGCTACGGCGACGACCATTTTGTGGGCGTTGTCGAGCCCTCATTGGATGATTTATTAATAATCATGTTCAATCCGATTACCACTAAAGTTACGCGGTAGAGCCCCTGAGGAACAACCAAGCATACAAAATGATCATTGAATGATGAACATTTTTATAATTTTGAAATAAGTTCATATTAAGTTTGAAATTGCTTTAAGCGTGATTATGCATCAAGCTTTGTTGCTTTAATTATAATATGTTCTTAATATTATTAACAAAGTCAATGTGACACTACTGCCACTGCATTCATGAAAACTAAAATTTTAATCAGAAGCTTGTAAAAAAATAAAAGAACACCAGCACACAAATAATGACATCATATACTGTACCTAATGAAAGTATGTACGCAACAAGTGTATCCTTTGATGCAAACCATCTCGATAATATTCCTCGATCCTCCGCATTCAGTTTTAAATAAGGCTTGATTTCAGCTACAATAAGGCCTATTATCTGGGTTTTGTGTACAGCAGCTAATGCAAAAAACCTCTCCGATGACGTAATATCTTCATACCATGACTGTGGGTACTCTATTGGGAACCAGTCTCTACATAAACACCTAACCTGCAATTTTAATTATATTATTCACTTCTATCATTATGATCATAGAGGGAAAATGTTATTGAAAATACTTAATTTAAAGCAAAGGTTTGATTTACTACAAAGCTATATTAAACTTTAAATACCTAGGTAATAATATAATTATTAATTCGAATGTATGTTTGTTGATTTGTCTCGTTTTCACAATGCAATGGAGCAAAGGAACAATGTGATTTTTGGCATAGAGATAGATGACAGGCTGGAGAGTTTCTCTCCAGGTTATTTTTTATCTAGGAATGCAAGTAAAACTGCAGGCAGAAGCTAGTATTTTCTACGCGAGAGTGTTTGCAAAGTGCAGAGGTCAATAGCTAAGTATTATTTACAACCAGGTATCACTCCTCACTTCTATTGAATAGCTGAAATAGTATCTCCTTCAGCTGTATTTATTTTTAATTTTTACAACAGTTTTTAGGAAAAGCCCAAGTAAACATACAAGGGCAGGTTAGTTTATTCTTTATCCTCAATGATAAGTGGTACAAAAATTTAAATTACTCATTTTAAATGTTAAGAATGAACATGACCAACAACATGACTAATTTACTAAACTATGCATAATTATATATTATAGTAATAATTATGGCATAGCTGTTTTGTTGTTTAAATTATTAAAGAATATCATAATTAGTTTTTAATATCAGTAAATATTGTTTACTTGTTGAGTGAGCATGGGAATTGCTGATGAAAAAATGTTTTACAGTTTAGTAGAATAATTTTACATATTCATTATATTTTTGTGTGATTAAAAAAAGAGAAATAAATAAATATAGAGTAGTTAGGACCAAGTAGGTCAGTGTGGGTAGTAGGTCCATATAACTATGATCTCATAAGCATAGCAATGCTTATGAACCTTGAAACATGTAAAATTTAACAAGAATGTGTAAAAAAAGTCATATTCAGGGTTGTGTAATTAATTGACTAGTCTAAAACATTCGGAAAACCATGGACAGTTATAGGAACTTATAGTAAAATATAACAAACCTCTTCCAAGTCATCAGGGCACAAGAAACGCAACTGTATATCTTTCAGAGAACATTTAGCATCTTTTGACTTCTCAATGATTACTTGGAAGCCTTCAGAAAGGTACCTGGAAAAAGGAACAGGTTTTTTTTAAAAACATACAATTTCTTTTAGAGAATAGGAAAAACACTTATTTATCAAGACACTTAAAAATCTCTTTTTATGAATTTTCAATAAAATGTTTGCCTAAATTTAAAAGAATATCCTACTAATATTATAAATAATATTATTCCCTTAAAAACTCAACACACTTTTTGCACGAATAATATCATAACAAGTTATTACAGATTATGCAATTTTTAACAGTTTTGGTAAGCGGCGATTACCATATTACTCGTAAGAAATGCATTTTCTTGTTCCACGTAAAGTATAAAACAATTATATTTGTGTGTTATTTTTATTTGCTGGACACATCGTTCAGAGTATCGAAATAGTAAATATTTTTAAATCAAGCGGTTTGTACAATAAAATATTACGATGGTGTTGGTACGTAATGTTTAGGTAGGTTTTTTGCACCTTATTTCAACGAATAAAACCGTATTGGATTATACTGACTACAACATCTAATATTGTAATGATGTGTATGCATACTATAGTTTTGCACTACATTTTTGGTAACATTACTTTTGTCAAAAACTTAATTTTGTTACACTATAATAAAAAAAAACATAAAATAAAACAGACTACAAAAAAAAGGTTTGTTTTGATGTATAAATGGCTATCATAGGATCCACCCGTGCTGAGATATATGCATAAAACAGATTTTATTTTTTCCTGTAAAATTTAGAATTTACAATTACCATATTATTCGGTGGGGAGTGTGATAATATATTTCTAAAATACCCTGACATAGATCAGTATCTGCCATACAGCTAAATGCATGTTATAAAACATGCAGAAAATACTGGTAACATTATTTACAAATAAATAACATGACTAAAAGTAAATTCGTAAGAATTCTTGAATCCTTTGAACAAATACATACGTCGATTTTTTATCAGCACTTCCTATGCACCTAACTCAGATTTCACATATGATTCACAATCCGCTAATCCAAGCACTAAACAAGCGATAGTGAATTAATTTGTGAGTAATCGAACTAGAGTATCTAAAATTGCATTCATTTTCGCAATTTAAATTAAATGTAGGTATTTATTGTTTGATATAAAACTGAAAACGCACGATTTCCCTTCGAAGATTACAACGCAGAATATTGAGCGCACTGACCGGTCAATTGGACAATTTAATTCAATTATAGCTATCAATGAAGACAATACAAGGATACAAACAATTATTGTTCTTGATCAATTAGATCATTAAAGCTCGAATGTTAAATGTTTATAGAAATCACTTACCAGCTGAACCCAGCCATTCGGTAATTTGGCCATTAATACTTTAACTAAACAATCCTTATGAATAAACTTGTTATCATCTCCAAAAATGGTATATTCACCCATAAAACAGCAAGAACTAAATGATATCCAACATATTCCATCCAACCAAAGTGTTAGCCTATCTATCAGTGTTGCCAGGGCCCTTGAGTCGTAAGTTATGTTTCGTTTCCTGAAATGTTACATTTTTGCTGCAAAAAGCAAATTGATGTCAGACAAAAACAAAAGAAATCACAATCAGGCAATCTGTAGCAACGAACGAAACCACGAACGGCGGCAACTCGCCACGTGCGTGCACCCGCTCAAGCATAATCAAGTTTTAATAATATGTCCAGGATACGTTTAATTTTGTCGTGGCGCTTTCCATTCAGAGCCATATCTAAGTGTGATATGGAGTGAATACAAGGGCAGATTCAGGATTCCAATTTGGGGGGGCCCTCGGCCACGTCATAAGTTTTTTTTTAATTTAAGTTATTTAAGAGAAACAAGCAGATGAGATAGACCCCAGTTGTTCCGAATTCATTTGACCGACGGTCAGCAGTGAGTTTTTAGGTGTATTAAATTTGGATACGTTGAATTGAAATGCGTTCGTAAACTGTTTGCAATAAAAATCTAGTATTACAAATCTCGTTGTAATCAAAAGTTACGAAAATTACCTTAAATATAAAAATTACTTACATGTTACGCGAGGGGGTTAAAAGTTATGAAAAATGTAAAAGATATAACCTTCTGGCAACGCTGCTATCAATTGAGTGAGTGAGGGAGTACCTACTTCCCTCTCACTTCTTTACAGCTTCGTTCATTCCAATATGTCATCTGTCAAATTTGACAGGAAACATTCCAGGTTAAAATTATACGATAAAAGTTCTAAAATAAGCATACTACTTTTGTTGAACGAACGTAGATCACTTTTTCTATTAAGTATTTTCGAGTAGTTGTAAAACAGGTATAATATGGAAAATAAAAGAGTGATTCTTATTTGTTTTAACGAATTTAAGAAATAAGTAGAAAACTAAAAGGTGGAGGCGTCGGTTGGAGCGCGAAATTAAAATTTTATCACGTTTTTTGCAAATTGCAGCTCAGTTATGGGTCAACATCTTATTTGCGAAAAGAATGGTAGTATATTTACTGATTAATAACAAAAGAAATCATCAACATATTCCTCCAAGGTATATTAGTAACATTTTCATGAAATAGTCGTATATGTCAGTAAAATACCTTGGAGGAATATGTTGATGATTTCTTTTGTTATCAATCAGTAAATATACTACCATTCTTGTCGCAAATTACATGTTGATAACTTACGACCCATAGGCCACTTAGGAGTTCCACTACCTTTCTCCTGGCACCATCATCAGACGCCCGACACCAGGCGGGTCCAAGTGTAATGTATTGGACTTAAAAACAAATCATATGACTCCAAACTCGAGGGACTTACTAGTAGCGTAGTAGAGTTCCATTAATGACTTTGAAGATTTTATTACATTGTTTATAAGTTACAAGATTAATTTAAGTGAAGCTCTTTTAAGCGTATTAAAAATAAGCTTCATTGCGCCGATACTCCAGAATACTTTAGTGTATTATTAGTTACTAGCTGTTCCCCGCGGCTTCACTCGGGTTCCCGGGATAAAAAAATAGCCAATAACCTTCGGGGATAATAATGTTATCTTTTTAAAAGTAAATTAATTTTTCAAATCGGACCTGTAACCCCGGAGATTAGCGCGTAGAAGATATATAGCTGGTCCTTAATAATCATCTATGGAATGAATAAGATTCGATAAAATTATTTTCGCTATAAGGGATGGAGGGCAGTTGGTTTCATAATAAAAGTTGTTCATACTGACGAATAAAAATAATGTATATTATGTTGGTTGGAGTGTTGGACTTGGGACTTGGAATACTCTTTGACAAAAAATGTATAGTGTTACCGGTGGAATAAAATTAGTACGGCGTTACTGCTAACTGGGTAAGACACTGTAAGACACTCGAAAAAAGTGAAGCTTACATTTTACTTTCAATGCTCTACAAAAGGTTAAAAATATTATGACCGCGACGGGGCGCTACATTTTTTCATTTCCTTTATTATTAATTAATCAGTAGGTAAATATACTACCACTTTTGTCGCAAATCACATGTTGACACACTTACGATCTTTAACTCGGCTGTAATTAGTAAAAAACGTAATAAAATTTGAATTTCGTACAAAAATGTTAGAATTTTCTGTTCAGAGTAAAAGTGTTCTTTGTTTCTGTTTCCTTAGAGCTCCATAGGTAGCGTTGTACAACATGAAAACATAATGTCAAACTATTGTACATACCTAGATAAGAAAAACAACAAAACAGTACCAAGTCAGCATATCTAAGATACTGCTTTTTTTGCTATCCTACTAATAATAAAAATGACGTTTGTGAGGATTTCGTATACCGGTGATATTGAAATGGTATAGTAGGCCGAAAGCACATTGATGTAGATTAGATATACATTAGCGCTTGTTCGAGAAGTAGACGAAGACAAACTTTACTATGTTTACCTACCTACATACTTATAAAAAAAAAGAAATGAAAAAGGCTGTATTATGGGTGCATGTGGCCTATCGGAAGTCGTTCGAGGAGAGCCAAGCTAAGACCAACGCGCTTACCACGCGATTCTGAAGTCTGAACCCGCGCGGTTCCCGCCGCCCCGTCTGAACAAGCGCTTAAACAGATCATATAAAGATATTTTAGAGCGAAAAAAACACTAAAATATTTTCATACAATTTTTTATAAAATTAGTGTAGCAATAAAATTTGCGTCACATTCTAACTGAGTACCTACTTATTAGATTACTCGATACTTGAGTAGGTAGGTACTAAAACAGAAATCTAGCCCCATCACTACGCTCTCCTGAGTGCGAATTACGGCTTTTACTAGATATTTATGATGAACTTCCTAATTGTCATTACTTCTACTTATAATGCACACTATCCGTAGAATTCGGGCTAAAATACCTACCGTTTAAAAAACATTCTGTATACGGATATTTGTTACTCTTTCACATAAAAACTAATGAACGGATTTGTATGAAACTTGGCACATAGATAGATCATACCCTGGAAAAACAGACTACTTTTAATCCCGGGAAAACATAAGAACGCGAGTGACACCGAGCGGCGAGCTAGTTGTGGAATAAAATCGAGCTCTGTAGGGTATAGCGGTATAAATATAAGTAGCGGCATCATTCCACACATGTAGTCAAGTCAACTCAGTAATGTGTGATGTATCTAGGTATGTACCTACTTACATTGTGTTGGATTTGATTTCCACGCGATGTTCACCAGACGCCGTCATATCATCTTACACTCGCTGGAATCTGCCATCGCGCCCGGGGACAAGGTTCACACGAACTGTCCAACTAGCTGATACCTACCACTTGAGTTTGCCTTGAGCTTGGGCTGATATACCTACCTATATCAATTTTGGTCGAAACGAAGACTAGTATCATAGTAATAAAAAAATCTAATTAGTCCGTCAGTTAGATTATCAAAAAATATTGGATACGTATTTTTTATTTTGATCCGAAAACAAAAAATAACGAAGATACAGTGCGTTAAAATTTTCCGGTCTGCAAAAAGTGTACTAAAAAGTAGTTGTACAATGACGTCACAAGCCCCAATCCTGCACTTTGATGGGACTTATCTTTATAATTTCTTATTGATTTGATAAAATAAAAAATACGTATTCAATATTTTTTGATAATCTAACTGACGGACTAATTAGATTTTTTTGTTGTTATTCCTCATTAGTATTCTAAGAAATTGTCACGCTTGGGATTCAATACGAAGAAGTTTTTTTTTATATGTAGGTATCATTATGTTTGACTTCTACTACACCATGGTAAGTGATAGCACAGAGTAAGATAATAATATACTACGGTTATACTGAGTTATTACGAAAATAGGTCTTAAGTGCAGCTAGCGGTACACACCGATAGGATAGGACTTGGTCCCATTTCCAACTAGCCAGATGGATTCTACAAAGTACCCTACACTGTACCTAAGTACCTACTTCATGGAAATTTCAAGTTTTTGTATAATTCGAACCGTCGTCACGGCATTCGACGTCACTACCACTTAGCTATTATCACCTATTTTTTTTTATTATAACAGTTTGAAATATTCTAAAAATCACCGGCCAAGTGCGTGTAGATTTACTTTCGAGTATCTATTATGGCTAGATGGAGTTCGGAGCCGATTCTGTAAGTAGTTTACAAACTCAGAAGGAAGTGATAAAATAATTTAAACCTATGAAATTAGTTCGATTGCTTATTTCAATGTGAATTTAAGGCATTTTGCATTAATACTTTTAGCTAGTTCAAATTATGACAGACTGTTCATCTATCGCGAGATTCGCGAGCTATTATTGTCTTGTGGCGATCCCAATCACAGCACAATTAATTAAAGGTTTTATTAATTGTTCTGTGATCCCAATAGACCTAGTCTGGTGTACAATTGATACAAACTCTGGAATTACTTGAAAAAGCCACCTAATTTGACCAAATTTACAAAAAAAAATACTGGCGAAGTATCACTTCCCTCAACAAGATTCCGTTTGTTGTAACAAAATTAAAAAGGAAACAAAAAAAGCAGAGATTAAAGCGTAAAATTGAGCATGCTACCCTCCGCCCCAGTAATTAATATCTTATGTGGTTGGCGCACAAAAAGTTCTTCAGTCAAAGTATACGATATCATTCTGTCCGTCAGTCGGTCCATGTGTAAGCTATGTGTAACGCGAGCCGCCGCCGCCGCCCTGCGCACGCGCCTCGCGCATCATTTGCACTCAATCTTAATATTGCAGCTCACGATGCACCATTAAGTATTCATAACAGGCTCTTTCGTTAGTGTTTTTGTTTTTAAACATGTTCGAAATCTGGGAATAGGTACAGTTTTCGTTAGTTCTTAATTGATGTCAGTAGTAGCATTAATAAGTAACCTCTAGGTACCTAATGTAAAAATAAAATTTCTTGTGTTCTTAAAAAAACAGCAAATGGCCGCATTTTTCGATAACATTTAATAAATAAATTAAACATTCCCGTTATAAGGCTGTAATCAATCGGCAAAACATCACTAACGTTAGCAAGAGATAAATCATCCGTAGTTCGCATAAATTCTCTTAAAGTCACTTAATTACATAATTTGCGGTATGTTTATCGGCCTCATTAGCGTCGGTCGTGAAAAATGTGAGAGTGATAAGATAGAGGGTAGAACAAGGGAGAGTCTGTAAAGCGGTTCTGCGAGGCGGGCGCGACCCGGCCGCGGCGGCGGCGGTGCGGGCGGCCGGAAGCAAGCGGACGGTTAGGGGTCGCCGCGTATCTCATCTCCAGCACAGCCATCACTCGTCCATCCGAGAAGGACATACCTAAACTAGTGGATAACATTTCTTAGAATTTGCATGTTGTGTGCAAATGGCGCATCGCTACGGCATCGCGGCATAGGTACTGGGTGATTTTATATTCACCGTCCAAATTTTCAGGGATTATTGTACTCATTATTATGAACAACTTCACAGTGGGACCAATTACCTATTGAAAATCACGAAAAAATTTACGAACTTTTCATACATTTTGACCGAACAAGATTGATGTTTTGTATGAAAAGTTTGTAAAGTTCGTGATTTCAGGGTTCGTCAAAACTGTCAAGCTGTCAGATTATAGTTCCTTCATACAGATACAGTTATTTATGCTTTTTGTGTTTTTGAAGCCGGTTCTAATTTTTGTTCAAAGTTTTTTATTATTTTTACAGACTACAATACCTATATCAAATTTAAGTTATTTTTGCAAAATAAAATTTATTAAATGAATGCATAATAATATGATCCCCATTATTAAAAAATGCATTGCCGAGTTTTATACCGGAGTCTTCTTGGTGGTGGTAGAGTCATCATAAGTGCCTCTGTTGCTTCATAAAGTTGTGGTTAACTTTGAATATAATTAGATCATTGACTAGAAAAAGCTACTAGAAATGTGTAATTGTAGGTAGATGTCGGTGTACTTGTATAGTAAACTACTTTATATAATTTATACTAACTTACAAAATCCGCAGATACCACGCATACCCGTATAAAAAATCATATTTAGTTTTGTATCAAAATTTATTGTAGTAATATACTTATTCATATGATACAATACATTATTTTTGTATTAAAATTACTTACCTACTGGGCACAGGTTTTAAAATGTCGAAATAAATATTTTGTCGAACATTAATTCATGACCAATGAAAAAAATTGTACTTAAATAAAAAAGAAATATGTTACTGTGTAGGATGTAAATATAAATAATATATACACATTTAATTAAATAATGATAGGTAAGTATAAGCCCTTTCAAGAACTCACATAGAACGATATTTTAAAGAGTTACAACAGACAGCAGACAGCGAGAATATTTTTAATAATAACTAAGTATTTTATGTATCTACTTACTTACTTTTACTTACATAAGTTATACTAATTAAATAAAAACATTGTAGTAATAAAACTACTAAAATCACAACAATAACGTACAAAGTAACCTATTCAAAGGCCACCAATCAACCTAAGTATAGGTATATACTTATCATAACTTTGGAACTTGAGGAATTTTTTATATTACTAGTGCCAGCATAATAATAATTTTCATATTTCTAAAGTCAGTGAGGCTAATATGTAATTATTAACTTGAAGGGCGGGTTATTTGAATGATTGTTAACGTGGCTCAAATATTGATAATCATCCGTCTCGGGCTTGTTTGATTGGTAGATAATTAATAATTAAAATTCAATAGTTAAACAGGTTAAACTATCATTTTATGAGATCAAACAATGATACATAGTTAAATGGTTTGCTAACCTAACAGAGGAAATTTCACTAGGAGACTGTATTTCATAGCAGAAGTTAGATCATTTTAGCTACAGGTAGGTAAAGGAATAATAAATGATTACATTTTGACTATTAGTTACCTACCAATAAACAAGCTTTGAGACGAATAATCGTTACTAATTGAGACACATTCTCAATGCAGGGAAACATCCAGGAGGACTTTTATCATGTAACATCGCAATCCCATATGAAGATTGTTTTCTTGAGTCTGCGGTTCGTTCACCGAAACCTGCCACCATTGGTAATGGCAGTAAGTAGTGTAGTATGATAAGATCCTACAAAAAAAAAGTTAAGCTGATAGTTTTGAGACATGATTCATGTTCGGTTGCTACGTTTGTACCTACAATTCATAGGCAGCGAATATTTCCAAATAGCAGTTCATTAATTCGTCATCAAGTACAGTATGTTCTTTTACAATAATTAAACTTTTAATTTAATTTAATTTTCAGTTGGAAATTGTATCTAGCTAAACATAATAAGTAGAATAATAATGCAAATTTTTATTCACCGAGATACACGAGTAGGTATGTTCTTTTATATGAAGAACCTATAAAATTAACAGTTCTCTTCTTAGTAAAAAAATAAATTATTACTAAACTAACAAAATATGTTTACCTACTTGGCTCTCGATTAAACGCACGTGCGCAGCAAAGAGCTACGGCTGCGTAGTGATACAAAACTTATATCTATTTTTATTTACATGCTTATATGACCTATTTTTATAAAGTTACAATAAGTCCTACGCTTATTATTAAAGTTCTATACACGATCCGTTATCAGCCCAATATGTTCGAATATTGAATGTCTAACATAATGTTAGGAGGGTGGCAGAGATTGTTAGTATGTAAGTCCAAAAGTTTAAGGGTGCCCGTAATGTGACCAATCTGTGGTAGTAGGGTGAAGATGGGGCGGTATGGGAGCATAGAGAGGCGGCGGAGCGTGGTGCGTGAGGCTATGAGTGGGGTATCGTGTCTGTAGCTCGTGGTACTCCATCGTGGGCACCGGTTTCAAGTATTGGTCGAATTCAGCCCCATCCGGCGGCCCATCCGGCAATAACGCCGGTGACAGCTCCGGCATTCCCGAGAAATCTATATGATCTCTATCTGGAGAGGGTTCCCGTTTGAGACGTGCAGAGGACGCTGGCGGTGGTTTGCGTCGCCGGGGCTGATATTTGTAGTCTGGGAATTTCTTTTTGTGCTGTGTTCGGAGTTTGTCTGCTTCCTTTATGAACGGCAGCCTCTCTGCTTCGGTTAAACTCCTGTAAAGGAACGCTAACATAACTATACATTCAAAACTCCGTAGAGACATAAAATAGTTCCTAGTACTTTTGAAGCAATGCAAGTGCTGAATCACTGCGCAAGTTTTTGTGGGACGAATCGTGCGCCAGAGTGAAGAGTGCGCGCCAGGCGCGCAGCACTCGCCCGATAGCATCGGCGACTATATCCAGATGCCGCCAGAAGTCACTGTTAATGTGCCGTGAGCCCTGTTTGAATAATATTACACTTATATCTATTTTTCTGCAATTTTGTTTGACTTAGGTAATTCCTAATAGGTACTAAATTGGAGTGATTTAATTTTTGAGTAATTTTGAGTATCACTACCCTACAATGATTTACCTTCCTACATTTTCTTTTCGTCTACTTTCTTATAACTCAAATGTTTTTAATCAAAATACCTATAGATAATAGATACGTATGTACCAAATTTTAGACAATTTCAACGGTACCTATAGAATTTTACCATAGTCTGCAATACCTACGGGACCTTTAACCTAGCTAATCTACGTAAGCGAGATCTGCATCATCGACGGCGCACGCGATGACAAAGAGGGTCCACCAATCACAACACGGCAATCAGCCTCTCTTCACCGGTTGTTTTCTTTGATGATTCGAGAGTTTGCTTCGTGAGTATAGTCGTGTCATTCTTGTGTCACAACCAGCTCATCGCAGCTATAAGGTACCGGTGCTCTGAATTTGGGTGGGCTACACGACAATTTCATATTGAATTGATTTTTATTAAGTTTGGTAGGTAGTAAAATCAAGAAAATAAATTATTAAATGAGCTTTAGCAATCTACTGAAATAAATATACCGGTGACTTTGAAATGAGCAGAGGAATTTTCAGGGATTATTATACTCATCATTAATTAAGTAGGTAGGTATTATGGGACAAACCCTGAAATCACTTCAATATAAATTTTTAAACATTTCATACATTTTGACGGAATAAATAAATGTTTTGTTACCAATTTTTAGTAAAATTAGTACGTAGTATATTATTTATTCTTTGGTAAAGGTAACGTAAAGGTACCTATGAAAATGTAATGCGACGGCCGCGCGGACCCACGGACTAGTACCTTTATGTTGCGGAAAATTCCAAATTTCAAAAAATACGCTTCTATTGACCCAAATTATTTCTCCGTTCAGCTGAGCTGAGTGGTAACATTTTCGCATTTTTATTATCAGTTAACCTACTTATGTTAATAAAATTCATACGATTTTGTAAAATGTTTTGAAACTTTGAAAGGAATTTTTGTAGGTTTTCGTTGTGCGAATTTGTGCTACAATTTTCTATTTGAACGGTTCGAGACAGTTAGAGATGTTATCGGAACAGTTAGCGGTGATAGCATTTTAATGAGTAAACAATCGATGCACGCCGCACCGTTGGGCGCCGCACGAGCACCCGCAATGCTTCCACCGCGAAGCCTCCTTTTGATAGGTACATATTTCTTTGATAGAGCGAGATACTCAGATATTTATTCAGTTAGTCTATCCCGCTTTGTTTCATAGCAATGATTTGAAAAGAAAATAGTGGCGTGATATTGGTAAAGATACCTAAAATAAAACCGCGCCTCTATCTTCCTTCGCGATTGACTTTCACGGTCCTCAAGACATTGGACATTCCTCCTTCCATGAATTGGTAGGTACCTACTCGGTACTCAGTATAAGATGAACAAAAAAATAGTTAGGTATCTTATGACAAGAGTCAAGTAAGATAAACAGAAATAAAATGAGTACCTACTTTCTATAAAATGAAGATAATTTGCATCGGCTAAAAGCACATAGCATTATCTCATCTGTAACTTACTTAATAAATTAACGAAGTTCGCGTTTATTCGCCAAGTAGGTAGGTACCTACCTAGTTTTGGTGTAGATATAGGTAATCGCAAAGAGCAAATAGGTATATCTAGCCGATAGTTACCAGCCAATATTAACAAATTCAGTGCTGTATATACCTACAATGTAACTTGAAGATTGTACTTAATGTAAGGTAATTAGCACCTACTTCCACATGGATCCTAGTGACTTGCTGAGCTCTGCGTTGTGCAAGGACGGGCGTTGCTCGGAGAGGCGCTTGCGCATCGCCTGCGCGAAAACCATGAATGCGTTCATAGGCCTCTTCACGTGCTCACGGCGCAGGCACCCGCCACCTCTGTAACAACAAATAATCTTTTTAAGTATTTAGTATATAGGTAATAGCTTTTTTTTTTTTAAATACGTCCAGCCATGTAATTTGAGAGTAGCGACGAAAAGAGCTACATATTTAGGTAATTATTGATAAAACTACAAAATAGTTTTGTAATAACTTGTATTTCAGCAAGGAATCTGAACATAGAATTGAAGTAGGTACCTATACCGCCGAAAGGGAACAAAAAGCTAATATTGACATAAACAATATGAAATGCGCACTTGAGCGAGATGAGCGGCTAGAACCGACTCTACTCAAATTGGTTAAGCTTTCGGCGCGCGTTCGATAATTAGTAGGTACCTACTAGGTAACCAAGCCCAACAAGTGACGACTATAAAGAAAATAAATTACGAGCTACCCTTTATGTGCGTGCGCGGTGAACAGTGGTGCGCCGGCGCATGTATTTGTAAACAGCCAAAGTGGCGCGGCCTCACGTCATTTTACGCTCGTAAACATCTCTTATTTTATTACTTTTTTATTTTCTAATGCCGCGTTCGGGTTTCCTTGCGATCTGAATGCTGACAATAAATTATGTTTTTTTCTTCAAACACTGACACGCCACTAAAAGTCGATCGATTTCTAACGGATTACTCTCGGGAAGCAATATGAGTAGAAATAATCACCTACCGCTTCGGCGAACTTGGAGCGGTTTCCTTGTTTATTAGTGAGAACGAGTTCTCGTAACTAAACTTTTAGGAGAATTTTATTATGCCACTCTCACATACGAAATAAACTTTTAAATGTAATGAAATTGTTAAATGGATTATAGTGATAATAAAATAACAAATGATAAATGTACATTATAATGAAGATGAGAAACATTCCAAAGCACGAAGAGTTTTTGTGCGGCGACAGTAGACCCACCACGCGCCGCCATCTGTTTAGTAACATCTCAGCTTCTGACAATCACAGATAGATTGAAACTACTTAAACGTATTTTGATGTTTAAAGTTGTAACCATGTACCTAAGTAGGTACCTATGAACATACTTTGCTTTGCAGTGATTTTCTTCACTCTTCATAATGCAATGATAAATTAAATGCTTCATATTTCAAATCCGTAGAGAATACTCTTACAAATTATTTTGCTATTAGTCATTGACACCCAGGCGAGACTGAACTGAGGTCATGCCATGCAAAAGCTTACTTTAACAATTTTAGCACTTTGGAACACTTATGTTTTTGATACCGACACCTATAGCTGAGAGAAAAAATAGGTTGGCATGAATCAAATCGACCAATCAAATTCCAATTGATTACTTTTATCGTCTCCGAAAATCCATGTATCTTTTTCCATTCCTTAATATCGGTATAATAATAGAGTGAATTCCAGACAATAAGTCCATGATTGAACGGCGTGTAGCATAGTGACAAAAAGTTTTATAGCTTGGTATGATTTACAACCAGATTACACAGTTATCCATCTCATCTCCGACAGATTGAGGTACCTACATATGCATATGTTTAGTATATAGCGTCGAGTGCCATAAGTATTAGTTAACTATAGGCACGTATGAAGCCATGTCTACGATTACAAGTGGTTTGGAATATTATGACTGAAAAGGCAATTGGGGCACGTGTTTATAACGTCTGTGAAACACAGCATGTTGAGGATTTTTGTACATCAGTTTTTTTTATTTGTTGTTATTAGAAAATAAGTATATTATTTTATATGATATTTTTTAATATTATTGATGTTAATAATTCGTTTGATAATACTGCGTTTGAAAAATATTTTCATGCAATAATCTGTATAGAAAACTTTTTATAAATGCTTAAAATATAAAAAGAAAAATTTGTACAAGTGTAAAATTTTAACCATTATACAAACACTGCAAATGTAATTATTTTTGATAGAGTTACGGCTAGTTATGATGATCGAATCATGTTAGGTATGTAGGCAACATAACTTACCTCCGTTCCCTGTAACAAAGCGTGACATTTTAAAAATATTTTTAATGTTTTAATCTCAAGGTTAGGTATACGTGGCTAAAGAATAATAAATAACATAACGTGGCAGGTTTGGCGAACGGTGACAGCTTTTATTTTGCTTAGGCATACTTATTTATAGAAGTTGAATTATTATTTGGGACTATTGTTAAATGCCCACAATCGCGAGTGTTCTAGCCAACACCATAAAAACGGTAGGCAGTTTTAATTATGATTAAAGACTTAAGTAACTATAAATAAAGATAAAGTTACACAATTATTCTTCCTGTTGTAGGTATAGGTACTTATGTATTACAATGTCTGTAGTATGAACAAACAATAATACTTACCTACCTACTAATAACTTTCGATCACAAGCATACCTACTCTTGTCATTTTCATTTGAATTTGTATCTGTATATTTTGCGATTATATCTAAGTAATAGGAAAATAGGTAATTGATCGAAGTAGTAAAGGTTGCCATTTATTGACAGTGATTATTTATTATGGGTCGGTTGCTCGTACATTTTAGTTAACATTATAGTCAATGTTAACTTATAACTATTACCATTCTTTGACCGTAGAGTCACTTTGATGATGGCCGATCTCCTCGGTCGGTTGTGGTTACGGTTAAAATTTTAGTTAAAGTGACACGAGCAACCCAGTTTGCTTTCATTCGGCGGTTAAAGTTAACTATAACCGTAACCTAACTATAACCTTACTATGACCGCGCTTTATGCAACCGACCCTTAGTCCCATTAACCTAATAGGGTTATTTATAATTCACAGGTAGAATAACAATATAATATGACCAACATTTATACTGTATGAAAAACTTTGAAATTGCGGAAAAAATTGTAACTTCTCATAATACTTTGATCTAGCAAAGATGATAGGTAGGTATATGTAGGTACTATGCAATAATAACTCGGAAGTAATTGGTGTTAGTCAAGACAGGTGCATCGTTGCCACCAGCCCGAGGCCATTGGCTGAGGAAGTCATAAACAGTGCAGATAGCTGTCATCTGTGACGAGCCCGCCCACGCTATTTCTGCCTTTCAGTGGTGCGCCAACGCCGACGCTACCGCCCACCAAACTTACTTCTACAACATACTCGTAAATTTGCAAACGGAACATACATTAGACAGTTTGTTGCTGAACTTACACTAGTTTGGAACTAGGAGAAGCACAATTTTATAACGTCAATTTAAATATTATATTATAGTAAGTACCTGGTTGACCGAGCTTTGCTCATTTTTTTTTAAACGACGTTTTCTATAAATGAAACCTAGCTAGATCGATTTATCTCCCCCAAAACCCTCTGCATACTTCATGAAAATCGTTGGAGCTGTTACAAGAAGATATTAGATAGAATTGCATATTATGTATGATCTCAAAAGTTATAAACAACTATAAATAAAACTACTACTGTTAGGTATAACTGCAAAATTATAAACCAAGATAAAATTGGTACACCTAGATTCAGGGTAGCTAGTCTTTTTTCGGGAACTGTAGGTATTCGTTATAATAAATTAGGTACCATATAAAGTAACTAAGACGTCTTACAATAAACTAGCTGTTTACTCGCTTTTCCGGGATAAAAAATAGGGATAATGTAGCTTCTTATTAGTGAAAGAATTTTTCGAATCGGACCAGTAACTTCGGAGATTAGCGCGTTCTACTAAACAAACAAACTCTTCAGCTTTATAATATTAAGTATAGATTCAAAGACTATAGCATGTTATACAGAGATTGATCCACAAGACCTACTATAAGGTGGTTCAATACGTTGAATACAAGAATACATGGTTATACCTAGTAGCTTCTATCTGCACTGCACTTGCATCCCCCAGGCCAAGTGACAATAGGATGAATATTGTGTGTAGGTATTTCAAAAGAAAGATCCACAAGAGATTTCTTGCCGGAGTCGTTCCGAGCCGGTATGGTAGAGTCAACTATGTGCACCTTCATCCCCCAGTACAAGTGACAATAGTTTCAAAATTATGTATATTTATAACAAAAACGAACTACATAAATTCAAAAGAAAGATCCACAAGAGATTTCTTGCCGGAGTCGTTCCGAGCCGGTATGGTAGAGTCAACTATGTGCACCTTCATCCCCCAGTACAAGTGACAATAGTTTCAAAATTATGTATATTTATAACAAAAACGAACTACATAAATTCAAAAGAAAGATCCACAAGAGAATTACATACTCTACTATTATTTATTGTGTGACGTGAACTCTACAGTTAGGCTACTTGTATTTTTATTATTCACTGAATGCACCAAAGAGCACGATAACATTCTTTTTCACAGTAAAAAAGAAAGACTTTACGCCAGATAGAAAATACTACAAATATAAATCTATTTCTATCTATTATAAAAACAAAAAAAAAATGTACCTCATACATTATATAAATAAAAAGGAAACAAGCGTTACCATAACTCTTATTTGAAACTAGCTGTCCCCCGCGGTTTCACCCACGTTCCCGGGATAAAGATTAGCCAATAACCTCCGGGGATAATGTAGCTTAGCTTGCTATTCTATTAGTGGAAGAATATTCGAATCGGACCAGAACCTCCGGAGATAAGCGCGTTCAAACAGAAAAATTCTTCAGCTTTATTATTTGTAAGTAGGTATATAGATAAAAAAGTTAATTAATAAAACAGTTGATATTTCAAAATATATTTTTTTGGTTAACATGTAGGTACGTAGGAAGTTTACAATGTAAAGAAGAAGCTCGTCTGGACATACAGAATCACAGATGGGTTGTAAAACATCTCTCTTCTATCGCCAAGTTCTGAAATCTTCTAAACATCCCCCTCGACCGACCACAGTTATCTTTACAACGCTCGTAAAACAATTAATAGCGTTGTAAAACATGTCGGTAGCCGATGGATGACTGTAACAATCATTATATTGGTATTCAAGTGTACTTTATCATTTTTACTGGACGCAGAGATTAAATCATGTCACCTGGTTTGAACCCCTGCCCTGGGAAAACTTGTCGAGAGGGGTTAGCTTAATGGGGGTTTGATATCGTCTATCGGAATTCGATTTCACATGTGAAAAGCATGGGGAAAAATTCTCACAGTCACAGGTACCTACAGTCGTTGACAGAATGTAGTAATGTAGGTAGTTATTTACCAATTAAGTAGGAAAATCAAATACTGAAGTCACAAGACTTCAATGTATACTGAGTCGGTATGACGTCCCGCAACGTTGTTACAAGTTTATTTTTGTGTTTTTGATTAATTAATATATATATTTTTTACTTTTTTGTGCTGTCATAATATTATTTTTGTGAATTGTAATGTAGCATGAATTTACTTATTCATGAATAAAAATTATTTTCTTTCTTTCTATAAGGGACGATTTGATAATGACATCCTAAGATGACATCGAATACCGTGGCTAAGATTGTGGGTTTGAAATCCACAATGAGTTTGGGATTTCGGGGAATGAAAGCATCGTGAGGAATCACTTCACATAAGTACTATGGTGAAATTGTGGTAAAGCCAAGGTAATCTACAGTAGTAAAGTTCTGGCAAACTTTGGAATTTGTTATGTCCAGCTTAGCTTTAAAAGGCTGACGAAGGCAAACAGGAGTTATGGCAATATTTTTTTTATTTGTAGTGCATATAAAGCGGATAGCTATTATAAAGGCGTGTCTATTTACAGATGCGCCCGTTTATTATTGATAAGCTGCTCGGTTTCTACGAATGCAGTCTGATTGGCCCTCGCATCCCGGAAGTTTATTTTATACTTTTATTTTTTAACCGAAATATTATAAAAAAAAAACATAACCCTCCTTTTGTCGCAGTCGGTTAATAAGTATCTAATTTCTACCTACTTTTTGTCTTTGTTACCTATAGCGTCAACAGTAATACATGTTTTACAGAATATGTTTATTTTTACTTGTGCAGAGAAAGCTTTGATTATTTTATTGTTAAGTTTACTGTTAACTTTAACATTGAGTGTACCTATTGGGCATTTGTTTGAGAAATAAATATTTAGATGACCTATAGCTCTGCTCTACATCATTAGGAAAATAGTATGAAAGACATTTTGTTACGATATCCTCAGCTAGATACCTATGTCATAGATACTCCTACTAATAGTATAAATGCGATAGTTTGTGAATGTGTAAGTGTCTTTGTTACTTCTTCATGCTCAAACAGCCAATTTTGACGAACGAAACCAATCTTGAAATCACGAAAAAAAACTTTTCATACGTTTTGACCGACCAAGATTTATGTTTTGTATAAAAATATGTAGCAAGGAAATTAGATAGAGAAATTTGTTTTTTTTTTCGTGATTTTTTGGAGTAGGTACCTTGTTTCATAGTAAAATTTATTCATAATTTTGATAAATAGGTATACAATACCTAGTCCCTCAATATTTGTGTCGCAGTTCTTGCGACAGTACGCTGCTCGATACCTAAAAAAATCAAAACTACAGAATGATATCAACTTTATAAGTCCTTGACTTACATTCGGAAAGCACGCCCGAGCCCGTTCAATTAGTAGCCGACGAAGGGTGGTAAGATGCATGGGAACATTGGAACACATCTGTGTCCACATTACCACTGATAACGTCCACTCGGCCGCCGTATCTTCGTAAACAAGTAGCGTACGCATTACCTATACTATTATCAATATTCACAATGTAGGTATAGGGTGACGGGACGTCGACGAGGATAGGCAATCAATTGCTGATATGAGAAATGGAAAGTCAGCGCGCAACTGCGGAATGTATGAACCTGTAGGTGCCACATGTTACATTTTTATAGGCATTAACTATGAAAAACTAAATACCATAATAACAAACTATCATATAAAAAAAATGCTCGAGGCGGCCGCTGCTGCCGGTCAACGGCAGGGTTCTCAGAAGACTGGCAGTGTTTCCTCTTTGGATCGCCAAGATAACGCATTGACGGAAAAAGCTCTCCGCCCGCCGGTTCCCGAGGCCTCAATAGTTTTGAAAATGATGTTAGAGTAAATCGGCGAGCCTCGAACCCCCACGGACCCATGGTCTCGACCGCAAAAGGCTAAAACAAATAATTTTGGCCAATAGAAGCGTATTTTTTGATTTTCCAGCTACAGCATCAGCAACAGCAACTCTACATACGCTGGAAAGTGCGATGGCGCAAGTGTATCAAAAAATGTGGCATCCCACACCAGCGACATACCGACACTCAATGGAATCAAGGACATACCATCCGGATTCTTGCCGTCGCCACGCACAATAAGGTATAAGGTTGCCTGGTAGAGATCACTCTTAATGATAAGGCCGCCCATTGTGACAGTTTCATTGTTTAGGTTAAGTTTTTTGTATGTATTTGTAATCTTTGTGGTGTGCCAATAAAGTATTATCTATCTATCTATCAATAAGAGACCTATTACGGATAATATCATTGAGAGCCAAGTGGCGTGAGAACACGAAAGCCCATGGTAGCCAAGCTCACCAACGAGATCACAACAGCGGCAGCGATAAGAAATGTGCATAAGAAACACATTCCTCGTAACGCAGTTTAGCTCATCTCTGGTGGATACTCAGAATAAACCTCTTACCACGCAGGCCGTAAGCTTGTTTGCCGACTCGTTGCAACCTATGCGTACTTATCTCAGGGCATTTTACTTGTTGCAAGTTTCCTGATTACGACAGATTTGAAAGCTGTTGAAGCTTTTATCGAATTAACAATGTAGGTAAATAGTGGTAACTGGTAACTCTAAGCGGCCTCGCGAATAGCGTTTAGCGAGTTGTGTTCCAAATAGGTAAATAGGCGTGCGGTAATGAAGACCGAAGAGCGCTGCTCCGTGCGGCCAGCCAGCGTCGGTGTTAACCGCGCACATTACCGACGACTCGCTAACTATACACACGGTGCCGACCAGATTACACTCTGTCAATATTTGAAACTGGACTCCCGGAACACTTGCCACATTGCCACAATTAAGCGCAACGCATAGAAACCGTGATTACCTACATCTCTCACAGCAAAACGCCTATCATCGTGAATCTTCACTTCACTTCGAGCGTAACTAATTAAAAAGGGGGGACAAAATCGCACTTGTAGCTGGCTAACTTGTAGGATTATTTTGCCACGGCGTCCTCTGGGCTTTTTATAGTCAGACAGAGTACCAACTGACCGGCGTGCAGTGTAAAGCAATAAAATATAAGTACATAATTCATCTATCATACATTTTTATAGGAAGTTCAAATGAGATGGTTGCGAAGGGCGCGAAGTGGCCTATACAAACAGGGGTGCAGGGAAGTCGGCACCTGTGAGCCATGTTTGCGCCCCCACTTACACTGCAGGCTACAATCACTCCGCAAACTGACGGGATGTTTGCTCGCACCGGTGTGAGGTGAGCCTAGGCGAGGAAATCTTAATCTGCTGCGGAACCTTTGAACTCAACACATTGATGAGTTGTATACATGTTCAGGGACTAAATCGAAAAGAATGGTGTTAGTTATTAAAATGTACATTCAGCGCGCGACTGGAATGTATGAACCTATGTACTCTATACAACATAGTTTCAAATGGATTGCTATTGTAGGCTATTGTAGAACGTATTTCCTTCGGCATAAGTTATACGAGTAGCCTGTAGCAGAAAGTGACTGTTTTCTGTTACTCAAGCACCAGTGCTCTCAATATTACCTACCTATATACATCACAGCTTTCCGCATCGCAGTAGGTTTTTTTGTAGGTATTGGAGTTTTCGTGGTGATCTAATTTTTTTTAGTAAAATAACATTGTATAGCTGAAAAAAAAAGATGGGTCCAGTAAACGGACTAAAAAATCGTTCCTCCGTGGTCCAGTAGTTCTTGAGTCATTTTTCATTACAAACAAAAATATACCTACCAAGTCTTTTCTCTTTTTAATATAGTGTAGATAATATACTAAAATGGATATATCTCCTCTATAAATGATTATATATAGGTTTCCACATGTGTACATTTTCAATAGCTTTTTTATGACAAGCCGGAAGACAATCTTCCTGATGGTATATGGGCTATCATTGACTATGAAGGTACTAATGTGTTGCCGATCTTAAAAAAAAAATAGAAGGTGTGCAACTACCGGGTCACTTTTTGTATAACTAGCTGTTCTACGCCGTTTCACTCGCGTTCCCGGGATAAAAAGTAGCCTATAACCTTCAGGGATAATGTAGTTTCCTATTAGTGAAATAATTTTTCAAATCGGTTCAGAAGTTTCGGAGCCTATTCAATGCAAACAAACAAACTAACAAACAATAAAATCTTTCCTCTTTATAATATTAGTATAGATATAGATGAAGTAGGTGTCAGAAAATTATAATTAAGTATAGTAAGTAGAAATTAGTTCTTTGTTCATTTTTTCTTATTTTTTCATAATATTAATGATAATTAGTTCCTTGAGACTTACCTAAACATAAAGGTAGGCATGTTTAAACGAAACCGTGTTAAGCGGGATGAGATTTTTTTTGTCGATCGGGGACTCCCTTGCGACGAAGATAAGCGCCCCATACAAAGAAATGTTTGCGCAGGCGCATTTATCGCTACGACACGCGGAAATAAATCGGTAGAGGGCAGGAAGGGAGCGATAAAGATTGTCACACGACGACGCGCCCTACAGTACCGAACACGAACCTCGAGACATTTAAAAAACGGTAACAACTACGGTATGTGTGTGTAGGTATATACTATATAGTTTAGCAACAAATACGCTCAGAACATGCACGGCTGACTGGGGTAACCCAGTAAATTGGAGAATAATTTAAATGATAATTATACCAAGCTACTCTCGATGCACCGGTTAGTTCGGAGTAGGAGATGGAAGTAGGAGTTCTCCAGATGCTACAGCTGTTGTAGCCAATGTGTCCCCCGCTAGCTCTGCCGGTTCATTGAAATCGAAAACAGGATCTAAGTAAGTACGAATAATGATTCTAGAAGAAAGTGGTAACGCGCAAAGTTACAAGAACTAAGTACATAATAATGTTCTATGCTACTAAAAAGTATGTTCTTTTGCTAATGTTTTATACAGTGCTATTTTTAATTTAACTACAGTGCTTTACAGTGTGGTAATATGGGACCAACTAGGAAATATCCAATGGAATTTTATTGTTCCAAGAAAGTAAATAAATATATAAAAGTATATAAGGTATGTTTGTTTTGTTACCCAGTAGTAGAAACCCTGGTGGTGTTTATAAGACTGATTTCACAGAAAAAATATATTATGATTATTTTGTCAAATTACTTATTTTATTTTACCAGTCCTGAAATTGTCAGATCTATTTATCAATTAATTTTGATACTCCGAAATATGAATGATGTGAAGCGCCGACAGATGATAGGAATTAATAAACAAAGAGCAGCAGATAACGAATAACATACTGCCTATTCAATTAGAGGAGGCAGGCGGCGCGGGCGCGCGGCGGACTCAGTGTCGTTTTTATGTTGACGGCATTTCTGACCCAGGGTCGGAGCATTAGCTAGTAGATACGTAAATTATCCTATCTTCTGAGTATTTATGTATGACTAATTACGGAATAATTCATGTTATTTGAGGTCACCTCTAACATAAACCATTCAACGATAAAGAGAGGCGGTATTACTGAAGGATTCTGTACCTTTTGTAATACCGTAACATTTAGGATTAAATAAAGAAGGTATTCGTTTTTTGCCCCGGGATTTTGGTTTCATCCGCGGTCTCTTACCATCCTCAGAACTTAAGGGTTTGTCATGTCGTAAAGTTATCGCCATACCTACATATTGGAGGTGCAACTCGTAAAAACGTAAAAAAACTCATTAAAAAAAAGAATTTACTATTCATTAAAATTGAATCCGTCAATCCAGTGCCGGTTTTAGCTCTACCATCACCCTGGGCGAGATGTGATAACCCCCCCCCCCCCTTCTCCCGCCAACAAAAGGGATTTTAAGCCATTATAGCAATTTTATCTTTAGACTTGAGAATTTATTTATTTATTTAGACTCGAGATAGCAGGACTCGCTCATGAGCGACCGGAAATAAAGGTGGGCCTGGCGCCCCATTACATCTGGCGCCCTGGGCGATTGCCCCACCGCGCCCTACCCTAACGCCGGTACTGCGTCAATCTATGTGGTTTAGTACAGGGATGTTATGGATATATAATTTCGGATCCGGATATGGATATGGATATCGGTAAAATATAATATCGGTTTCGGTTACGGTTATGGATATTAAACTATTTCGGATTATCCGGTAGTTTCGGTTACGGATATTAATTTTTGCCGGCCGGGCAAAAAAAAAAATCTGGTCACGACGTGTCATATTTACTATAAAGTATAACCCGTACGAATTAGCTGTGCACCTCGCGCTGTGACGTCATTAGGTAGCGGGAGAGGTCTTGCATTCCAGCGGAGTGCACAGTTAATTCGTACGAGTGTAGTATTTAGTTAGACTCCGCCCTATCCGAAACTATCCAAAACTTTTATTTCGGATACGGTTACGGTTACGGATATTTTTTTATTTCGGATATCCGATAGTTTCGGTTACGGATATGGATATCCATAAAAACACTAGTTTAGTATTTGAAATTTTGTGATGTATTTTTTATTTCAAATTAAATAGAAAATTAAGAGAAACACTGGCTTTGAAAGTGAATCAAGCGGTATGTTTATACTTATTATTTTTTTATCTATAAAAGTATATACAAATATGCTAAGAGTTCCGTCAAAAGTTGCAGAAAGGATATAAAATAGTGAAATTAAAATGTTGACCTATAACTACTTTTGTTTCCTACTTACTTCAAATCTTATAATGACCTTTGAAATATAGGTTCATGACCTCAAGAGGTCCAAGGTAGTCACCCAGGACTTAAAATTAATGTTTTGAAAACTCAATAAATAATGAAACAAATTATAATTTTTTATTCTTTGAGTTTTTATCCGTTTACAAGATACGCAAATATTTATATGAAAGCAAATATTTTTTCTCGTTATCTGGAATGGGTTCAGGCGAAACATAATGTCATAATTCATAGTAATAATTATACTTAGTAGGTACATATTATTAAGATATTATTTGTTTTACGATCCGCCGCCGGCTACGATCTCTAATTATATTCCCTAATATAATTGTAATCTATGCATGTCTTGTTATATACCTACAATCCTATTGCACAAAATAAACTATAAACAAAGTAAACTCTACTTCTTGTTATGAGCTGAAAATATACCCGCAACAAGTTTAGTAGCAGGCGGAATCCATACATTTTCTTTCGGTTTTTAATTTGCAATTGGTTCCCACTATTTACTTCAATTTAATTAGGTAAGTATTGCAATTCTAGCCGACCGCAGAAATTTTCATCCCAAATAATCCCCAATTATATCTATTCCCATTTTATATTTTATTTTATGATAACATACTCGTACCTTTACCTAATGACGTGGATAAAACCAATCTCGATATGAAATAAGTTCTAATTATGTAAACGTCTACGAAATATTATAGAGAACTGGTACGAGAGCGCACTGTAGTAAACCCTACCTGATTAAGGTTGACATGGCTAGTTTCTAATGGTTTCTAGTAAAAAAACTCAAAATATATAGGTGTATTGTAAAAAAATTGGGGGTTTTGTGTAATTGGCAATTTAGAGGTCCCTTTTTTTGGTTCAATTTACCTCAGAGGCCTAACTCATTCGATAGAAGGCATCAAAAAACGTATAAAAAAGTAGGTTCCCTCATTCTACTGGCACTTTCTGAAATCAGTCAGTTTTTAAGAGACCTCTATTCAACAAAACCTTAGTTTAGTTTTTTATTAGTACTAAACACCACCAGAAACTAGTCCCATGTTGTTACCTTATGAGGTAGGGTTTACTACAGTGCGCTCTAGAACCACTACAATTTCAGTATTATTATAGATTAATTAACGCGCAGAGCTTCAAAAGCTTTCATGTTGTCGATTAAAAAAAAACCTTGTTAATATTTCCTCTTGGGCGTCGACACCATGTCACGCTTTAATAGGTTTCCCTTTATAGTGGACAATCGTGTGACGGCATTTAAACGCTTTTGTTTCTGCGAACTTATTTTGAAAATTTCATGTGGAAAAACAAAGTTAACTAGCTAGCTAGCTAGATATCAGTGACCTCCGCTGCAGTGGCGAGGGGTGAAATGATGGCGAGGGTAAGCTGTTCAAAAAACACCTGCAATTTTATAATTACAGTGTATTTTAAGCATGATAAAATGAAATGATGAAAATGTGGAACTGGGATTCCTAAAAGGTAAGCCGATGGGAATCGGCTTGTATGGACTTCGCCACTTCTCCGCTGTCAGATGGCCGACGCCCAATTGGCTACTACAGTTTTAAATAAATAATAACTAAACTAATTAAATTAAAACTAAACTAAAGAATTACATGTCCCAAAAATAATCTGCTTCAAAATTGTCAAATAATTACAATTTGCAATTGTATTCAATCTTATCAAACTTGAGTAAAAACAATCGCAACATAATATTAATAATGTACCTAAGGCTTATGGAAAAACTTAAGCTGTCAAACTACTAACTAAGTACATATTAGGATTGTCTCACGGCGGAAGCATTTGAATCCAGTTATTTACATCATATTTAATTGTTTTTTGTCTAGGTATATTGTTTTTTCATGCTTTATAGTAGCAATTTGCTTTGTTTCATATCATACCGTAGCAGCTACGAAATCTACAGTACATGTCTACGGTCCACATTATCTGGATCGTAGCAAAAAAACATAATGTAAACAAAATTACTCACTTAGATGGCTGGGGCACTATGGTATCGTAGTTGAAAGTCTCCAACAGTTTCCCCACCGCTTCATTGATTTCAATTTTATCGCACGGACGGTCTGGATCCGGCTCCCAACTCATTTTTGCCAATGAAACTTGATCTTGGAAAAATAATAATAGATTCGGACACCGCACCGAAGGAAATGTTTAAGATGGTCCCGAGATGAGCGCGCGTGCGACCGACTCGCGCGCATCGACTATAAAGACTTCCTTATGCTCAGCGCATAACTATAAAAATGCTCGGCCGTAGATGAGGGGCGCGCGCGATCCGATGGTACACTCGTCTTGTATTTGTTTACTTATCGATTACTTATTATATTATTGCTTAAACAAATACGAGAAAAAATACACATTTATAAAAGTTCTTGAAGAATGTACCTACTTTTACAGTAATTTATGATCAAATGTTTTAAAATTCCTGGAATTCATTTTTTATGTGTAGGTGATGCGCATCCCATTATGAAGCTAACCGATAAGTCTAATAACTAGAATAATGAAACTGGCTAATAAAAATACGAAAGCACCAGGTACTACATATTTAAAACAACTACTTTTAACTACCCATAAATAGATGTTATAAATCACAGATTACCAACAAAATGGCTCAAACAATTTTAAGTAATTAAATTAGTTACAAGTTTTCCGAGTTTTCCCCTTTAGCGAGGTCGGTGGGCGGTGCGCGAGCGCAATGTAGCGCCCGCCTCGTCTCTCGTCATTGGTGCGCGTGTTGGCTGGCCACTCTGACGTCAGGGCACCCGCGCCTTTATCTACGTGCCTACTGGAGATGCTCGCGTGAGCCGGCCCGTGACATCGATTATTATACTTCACATACGGTCACTTGCTATGCTGGCTTACTACACAGTACACATATACCTATACTAGGTATATATTCTCGCCGCTGATGCACATGTTGTATTTTGCAAAATAATAATTACTCATCTTAAATGGCTAGATGTTGATAACGTAGAGAGTATTTACTAAAAATCGACCTAACATGATTTAGAACGTACCTACCACCGACTCATATGAGATACCTAGAGTTTTTCACTTGGTACATACAGCCTATAACAATGTCTCAAAATATTATGCGTGTTAGTTGTATGGCTACGAGTGGTTAATGCATGATCGACAGTCAACACATGCTCGCAATTAGCCGTTTTTTTTTTATTAAGCCTTCCACTTCGTCACAATTAGCGCGATCTAATTTTGTGCCCACTTCTCGCAATGAAACTGCTAATTGAATTGTCAAGGTATGCAGTAGGTAACGTGCTCCTCTACGCCTAGCCGATACGTTTAGTGGGAAAACGTTAATATTTTAATTGCTGCGTTCTTAGCATTCGGGCAATGCTCTAGCCTTTGCTCTAGCATTCCGATTCTCTTTTAAAAATTGCATTTATATTTAAATCTATACTAATCTATATCTATACTAATAATAAAGCTGAAGAGTTTGTTTGTTTGAATGCGCTAATCTCTGGATCTACATATTGTCACATTCGAAGAATTCTAGGCTACATTTTATCCCGGGAACGTGGGTGAAACCGCGGGGGACAGCTAGTATCTATAAAAAAGGAAAGTTAATATCGGCTCTCAATGATAATAATTATCCGTACGTAGGGCTCTTGCTGTCGCCAACGTGCCTTCTGTACTGGAGCCAGTCGGTATTATGCGTGGCGACCGCAAGAGGCCGGATGGCATGTACTTGATTCCATTATGTGTCGGTAAGTCGCTGGTGTGGAATGCCACATTTGTTGATATACTTGCACCATCTCACTTGCCAAGCGTATGTAGAGTTGCAGGTGCGGCTAGTGGTGGATTTGCAGTCTTGGCCACCCTAGGCCTTGTAGTACCCAACAACCAGCCGCCCCTTTCTCAGCTCCCTTCGTTTAGGTAGTAGGAAGGCGTTTATTTGTATTTTCCTACCTACTAATTTGTATTTTGAAAGTAGGTATAATTGCTGTAAATATTGTTAAACGTATAAAAAGGAAAGTGTGGCTGACTGCAATGACTGACTGACTGACCGAACCCGCGACCTTCGTCTCGGCTTTTGACGTCACTACCACTGAGCTTCATCGTTTTCTAGTTTCAAACGGAATCACCAATTTTTTTGAATTTTTTAAAATCCTTTCTTTGACAAGCAGTCAGGCGGTTCACCTGATGGTAAGTGGTACCGTCGCCTATCGCCATTTGCAATACCATACCATAATTACCGTATGCCAAATTTCATCCCGATCCGTCCAGTAGTTTCGGAGCATGTTGGCTGTGATAGACGGACGGACAGACAGATAGACACACGAGAGATCCTATAGATAAGGGTTTTGTTTTTTTCTTTTTGAGGTACAGTACCCTAATAAAAAGATACTGCTGAGCGGAAAGCTAGTTATGAATTAATTCAGCTTATCGTATAATAG
The DNA here is from genome assembly GCA_963555595.1 of Tethea ocularis. Taxonomy (NCBI): domain Eukaryota; kingdom Metazoa; phylum Arthropoda; class Insecta; order Lepidoptera; family Drepanidae; genus Tethea; species Tethea ocularis. The sequence goes on along the minus strand of OY741963.1, from coordinate 4,974,155 downwards.
GGACTACCCGACACGTTTGCCGTTTTCAAGTCCTATAAAGTATGCTTAAACATAGTACAAAAGTAGTGCAATAAATATATAATGTAGTACGGTGTTTGGTCTTTACGTCTATCCATTGGAATTTAGAAAAAGTTTATGAATCCAGAGATATTAAATAATCCGTGAACCCTTTTCTCGTGGTAAAAGTAAAAGTATCAAATCATTGTGCAACGTTTCGAAATAAAACTAAAAATAGGTAATTATGTACGCTATAGTTTTTCAATTAATTTTGTAGTACGAGAAACAATGTTTGAGTATTTCATTTTTTTATAGTTTTTTGCTCGAAACACGGCTCGCGCGGATCAGCGCGAGCGAGAGGCAGCATACGACGCCTGGCTTGGTGTGTGAGAATAGGCCCATAAGAATCATAAACATTTAATAAAATCAGAAAAATGTTATTTAACAATACAATAGGATCATAAATAAATAGTTTGTGCGCCATTTTTTGCCATGAAAGGCATAATAAATAGGATTTGGTGTTAAGGTGAAACTGACATATACGACTATTTCATGAAAATGTTACTAATATACCTTGGAGGAATATGTTGATGATTTCTTTTGTTATTAATCAGTAAATATATTACCATTCTTCTCGCAAATAACATATTGATAACTTACGACCTTTAACTGACCTGCAATTTGCAAAAAACGTGATAAAATTTTAACTTCGCGCTCCAACCGAAGCCTCCACCTTAAGGGTAAACCTTCGGTTGGAGCGTTAAATTCAAATTTTATCACGTTTTTGCTAGAAGAATGGTAGTATATTTACTGATTAATAACAAAAGAAATCATCAACTCATTCCTCCAAGGTATATTAGTAACATTTTCATGAAATAGTCGTATATGTCAGTAAAATACCTTGGAAGAATATGTTGATGATTTCTTTTGTTATTAATCAGTAAATATACTACCATTCTTCTCGCAAATAACATGTTAATAACTTACGACCTATAACTGAGCTGCAATTAGCAAAAAACTTGATAAAATTTGAATTTCGCGCTCCAACTGAAGGAAAAAGAAAGATTATATTCTATTCTCTGTCTGCAGCTGCAACAGATGACAGAACATTGCATATCTATGGTCCTCGCGCGTCTGGTCTATTTATTGTCTCTGAAATATTTTTAATTAAGGGTAAACGTTCGGTTGGAGCGCGAAATTCAAATTGTTTCACGTTTTTTGCAAATTGCAGCTCAGTTATAGGTCGTATGTTATCAAGATGTCATTTGCGAGCAGAATGGAAGTATATTTACTGATTAATAACAAAAGAAATCATCAACATATTCCTCCAAGGTATATGACTGACATATACGACTATTTCATGAAAATGTTACTAATATACCTTGGAAGAATTATTGATGATTTCTTTTGTTATTAATCAGTAAATATACTTCCATTATTCTCGCAAATAACATCTTGATAACATACGACCTATAACTGAGTTGTAATTTGCAAAAAACGTGATATAATTTGAATTTCGCGCTCCAACCGAACGTTCCCCCTTAAATTATCGACATAGAGAAGATAGTATTTATCGACAATCGAGAGGCAACACTATTGTTTACGTTCATCAAAATATAACGCGAACAATTATTTATCGTACCTATGATGCCTAATAAATATAAGTTTAATACTTATTTAACGTGTTCTGTACTCTCTGGTCTTCGTCAAATGCAAAAACTGGAAGGGATTATAGTCGGTAATATTTTTTTTTTTTTCGTTTGGTTTCATAGAATTGAAAGTGCCTTTATTAAGAGATGAATAATCTCCGAATCTTTCTACCGTCCTCGACGGCGAGGACCGCCGCGACGTCCCAGTCAGTCTCGTCCCGTTTAAGCGGCCCGAGCTGCCATTAGTAATCCGACCGCCCCCAATTAGTCGTAACTCGTACAAAGTCCTCCCCTTCCCCCGGTAACGCCCTGAGCCGAGGTTCGTACCCCACTCGGGGGTGCCCTCAGGCGTGGTTACCTAAATGTTACCCGGCTGAGAGCTCTCTGCGCTCGCCGATTGTCCGGTAAGGTTGGAGCAGCCATCAGAGGCTACCAACTTTAGTACTTTCAAAAAAAAAAAAAAAAACTCCGAATATAGGCACTTTTGATAAGCTTTAGTAACGTCAGGAAAAACTCTTTTTAAAATTAAGAATTATTTTTTCTCTTACTTGCGAGACCAAAGAATAAATATACTACGTACTATGCGAAACAAAAACTGAATTTCGATTTTCTAGTGGTTTCATTATTCAATTAAAAAAATCGTTTATTCGATTAATCGATCTCAGATCGCAAACGCAACGCCACCCTAGTATTATCTATTAAAATCACCTACTATTGGTTTTTGGTTGTTGTTAGTTTAATTTCAAATACTACAATACATTGATTAGGTACTGGGTTAATTTGTTTCCAAAGAGAATTTAATACTACGTTTACGAAGTTACTAGTTTTAATAGTTACGCGAGACTGTTTGTTTCATTATTCCTCTTTGGTTTGTTTGTTACAGCAAAACAAATAGTGTGTTTGTGTGTAATATAAACAAACTTTTGCAATAAAATTAAGTCTTATCAACTTTGAAACATCATGAAAATTGCTGTAGAAGGTTGTGCTCACGGAGAGCTAGAAAATATATACAAATGTATTGAAACATTGCAAGAGAGGGAAGGTATAAAAATTGATTTACTTATCTGCTGCGGTGATTTTCAATCAGTACGCAATGGTGATGATCTATGGGCGATGGCTATACCTGAAAAATATCAAGATATGTGTTCCTTCTACAAGTAAGTGCATTTTTCATATTGAATGCTCTGATAAAATGTGATTATTTGTTATTCCTTCAAATTTTCCTTTTGTCTATTCTAGATTTACTATTTGTACCTATGCATTTGTAGATATTATAGTGGAGAGAGAAAAGCTCCAATCCTAACCATATTTATTGGCGGGAACCACGAAGCATCCAATTTCTTACAAGAACTTCCCTATGGTGGATGGGTAGCTCCAAATATTTACTACATGGGCAGAGCTGGTGTTGTCAAGTTTGGAGACTTAAGAATTGGAGGTAAATTATGTCATTCTAATTGAAATTTATTTCTCAAGTTACATCATTATTTTAGTTAAGATACTTTACATTATTCTATTTATAAGTACTTTATTAATAATTAATGTATAGTTTATGTTCTGTTTCAGGCATATCAGGAATATTTAAGGCACGTGATTACTTACAGGGGCTGTGGGAGTGTTTACCATATACACCAAATTCATTAAGATCAGTATACCATGTGCGGTCACTTGATGTTTTCCGATTAGAACAACTTAAAGAGAAGGTCCATGTAATGCTCTCACATGACTGGCCACGAGGTATCACTGACTTTGGTAATAAAGAGAAACTTATTTCAAGGAAACCATTTTTGAGGTATCTATACCAACACTTTTTTAAACATTAAATGAACTTATTAAAAAAAAACAGTAACCAAAGGCCCTTCAAGTGATTGCTCATTTATTACTTTTATTATAATTCTATTTTAGGGAAGATATTGAGGCAAATCAACTAGGCAGTGTCCCAGCTCAAAAATTATTGCATAAATTGAAACCAGACTATTGGTTTGCAGCTCATCTACACTGTCAATTTGCAGCACTAGTGAATCATGAAGACACCAATTCAGAGACTAAATTCCTGGCTCTTGATAAATGTTTACCCAAGCGTAGACATTTACAAATATTGGATTTACCTCCAGAGTATGAAGGTGACAAACAGTTGAAGTATGATGTAGAATGGTTAGCTATATTGAAACATACTAATCATTTGTTAACTGTGAAAAACATGAATTATCATTTGCCTGGTCCAGGAGGCAATGAAAGGTAACTCAAAATTATCTTATGTCATGATAATGTACTAGCTTTCAGCCTGCTGTTATTGAGGGATCAGATGGTTTGAAGGAGTATAAAGTTTTATTTATATCTGCATACCACATTTACCAAGTGATTAAGATTGATCTTCACTGACAAGGAAATGGTCTAATAAAATATAATTGGGCATTTACAATTACTTTTTCCTAAAAATTATGGAAATGCCCGATTATAATTTATCAAACCAACATCTAGTTGGTAAACATAACATCAACCTAAGTAAGAAGTATCAACCATCTTTCACATTGTAGGAAAATGAAATGACCATTCCCATAATTTATTCCCTTTCAGATATGATTTTACACCATCACAGGAAGAGAAGGAAGCTGTTATCAAAATAATGGAAGATATGACTATAAAAGACGAAAATTTTGTGAAGACTGCACCAATTTACATGCCAGGTAAACCAAAACATTCACCCACCGAGCCAATAATCAATCCACAGACAAAGGAATTATGTGAGAAACTAGGAATAGATGATCCCATACAAGTGATCATGGCAAGATCAGGTCGACTGATGAAACAACCACATGTAGATAATGCAAGTGATCCTGGTGAAAATCCTAGCATTGCTGCTGTGAGATCCCCATTAAAATGTATGAAGCTTTCACTACCAGCACCAGTTACACCTAGTGATCATGATGTACATACATCACAAAAACTATTATCAACAGAAAATACATCTTCATTATGTGCAACCAGTAATGATACATCTGATATTAACACACCAGTTTCAGCAGGAGCAAAAAAAACTTTTAAACGGCGTAATGTATCTATTTATAGTTCTCCATGTCTGGATGATAGCATGAGTACCACAACTAGTTCTTTACTTGAATTGGAAGATAGTCCATGCTCAAGTAAATTACCATGTACAGGAAATCCCTTGTAAATACTCAAAAAATTGTTAGTATAAATTTACATTGTTGGGATGTGATGTTCAGGGTGCATAGGTATAGGTAGATATATATCTAAATTACATTAAATTTTAAAGAAGTCAAAATTCCTTAATTCTTGCACTGACTGACACACTAATCATCAAAATTCTAGGGTACCTACCTACTTCCTAAAGTTCCAACCCCATAAACTAGGGGATGGAAGTTTGTATGAGACTTCCGTAAATTTAGATACTAGAGGTCGGAAAATTGATATAGGGACTCCTTGTTATAAATATTAAAATACGTATTTCAGGATTTTTTGTACCTAAATCAATCACTCCCACCCTTTAAATTAGGGGAGGGAAGTTTGTATGGGTCTGCCAAACTGAAACCATATTATGACTCGCACTTTCAAAAAGTTATCAGATCTCATGTAGAGCCATGATATTGATTTGACTGGAGTAATTCTAGTGTGAGTCTGTGCAAGCATTATTCCACTTGGTTAGAATTAGCCCTTAGAATCATAAGATTACATTATTTTCACTGCTCAAAACTTTTCATTCATTAATGAATTAATAATACATAACCATGTACAAGACATTTACATAGTTTTAAATGAAATTAAGATTTTAGTAAATAATTTTATTCATGACTAAAAATATACCTAATATTAATAATGATCAAACAGTGACTAGAATTTACTGTATATAATCACTGAGTATTTGCAGAGTTTATTTTGGCAATATATTAAGTGCAATTGAAATAAAGTATTTCATTTAACCCAATATATTTATTATGATTTATGAAACTGATTGTGTTTAAAAAACAGTGTAACATTTTATTTAACATGAGTTAATAAATGTTCTTTCAACTGAGGCATGTTCTTGGGCTTGTAAGTACACTGGTTGCATTTAAGTTCTGTCACCATAAGTAGCTTATGTAATTCATTTGATATTTTTTCTATACAGCCCTTTTCTTTCAACTGATGTAAGACATCTGAAACAGATTTTTGAAAATCCCATTATTTATCACTGAACAAATTATGGGATCAGATGTAATTATCTATATACTAATAATAAAGCTGAAGAGTTTGTTGTTGCACCCTGGTTCAAAAGTTATAAGGATTTTTAGGTGACATATCTCAAGGACTAGAGCATCTAGTGAAGATCTGTTTGCTTCCAGAATTTGTCCAATTTGATCACCAAGTTCGTTATCACATTTTGTTGCTCCTTGGTTCATAAGGATTTGCCACATATCTGGCAACACTGATAGACAGCTGTTTGTTAATAAAAATGTGACGTCATACAACCACTAGATGTATTTTAGTGTGAAAATTAAAATGAAACTAGGTACCTACACCTATTATATTTATTCTTCATATTAAAAATATTCATATGAACATTGTTCTTAATGGACATTATTCATTATGAACATTCTTAGTATTAAAAATATTGTAAGTCTAAACAAAAACTTATGTGGTTATTTAAACATCCTCCAGTAAAATATATTCAACTGTTTATTACTGGGCAGGTCAACAAATATAAAATAGACATATTTTGGCAAGAGCAGTCAGCAACAGAAGTGACAACAGTGAAATGAAAACTATCCATAATATGATACAGAAAAGTAAAGTCAACAGGTGTATTGTGAATGTCTCTACAAAAGTTACATACATTTCTACATCATTCTACATCACTAGATTTAGTGTACCTACAGGTACCTATTTTGTAAATATGGATCTGTTCAGCTACTTTTGCTGCTGACTGTTCTTATTCATCAAAAATTATAATAAACTTTACCTTCATATGGAATGAAAAACTGTGTAGTGAAACTGTTCCAGTGAACTTTAGTCTTTAAACATTGTGACACCATATCTGTACTTAATATGTGCATGTGCAGTCTTTGCATGCTGGGTACCGCATGAAATCCAGCTTTAAGATTGTCATTTTCTGTTCTCAGCTCTCTATATATTGAACCAAATTCTTCCAATAAATTAACATGGGATTTATTTATCACATAAATACTGTCAATGTCTTCAAAAGGCAACACAAGGTAGTGTATCTTTGCTTTTGGGTATTTATCTTTTATTACAACAATTTTTTCAGTTTGTTTTACTATTAAATCAGGATCCTTCATAGATTCAAGTAAGCCTAAACACCAGTGTTTTGATTTCTTCGAAGTTGTACATGGTACTGGAGCAGATGGTAATCTCTTGCTCATATTCAAAATATTTATTTTTTAGATGCTATGCGTAAAGGTTAAAGTTGCTCAGCAGTTCGTTTCGTAGTTATACCAAGATAAACTAAATACAAAAAAAAATTGTATGAGTAATACACTTAACACAAAATAATTCTTAATTGGTATTTTGTTTTTAATAGTTCTTCTACAGTCTACACTATTTTGATTCACTACACTAGTTTTATATGTTTTATTACAAAGCAAACTTGCAAAGTGAATTTAATGATTTAATCACAAAGTTCATGAAAGTTCTACAAACTTCGAACAAACAAAACAAGCAATCACATTTAATCACACACATCACAGAAGTACAAATACATAGGTACCTACTACCCTACTAGTAAAACGTAGTCATCATATTTTATATCCTCTTTGGGTACTAGGTCAAACAAAGTACTCTGTGGTACTAGGTATCGAATCGAAGGAACAAATCCAAGGAACTAATAAACAAACGTCAAATTACTTATTTTTTTTTGTCATTACATACAAATTAAAACTCATAATTGAAATAATAGATACTATAATCACTTGAGACACATCACTATAATGTAGCTACGCTAGTATAAAGTTCTATATTTCTGCTGGAAACTACCTAGTTTGTTTTGTCGTTTTATCTACATCTTTTTGATTGCAGACTTGGGCAAAAAATATCGATATTCGATAATTTTTTGAGTATCAAATTCGTATCAAATACTTCAATTGTTTACATTACATTGATACATAGGTACGTTGCATGTATTCAATCGCGGACTGACTGCTCCAATCACATCACCGATTACCGAGATTTAAAAAACTAGTCAAGCTACCAGGTGTTTATTTTTTACACTCTTGATAGTACTAGTACCTACTTTTAGATACCCACGCCTTGGAGCCATAATTACTATACATCGATACGATATATATCGATATATTTTTTCATCTGCGCATCCCTGATCAGGGTATTGTATCGGTGTTTTGGCATCGATACCGCAGTATCAAAATAATTTTTTAAAGGTACTAGTACCGGTACTCGAGTATGTACCAGAAAAAAATAACGAAAAGTAACGTTATTGTAACGATAATGTTGCCAACTTAAGGTGGAGGCGTCGGTTGGAGCGCGAAATTCAATTTCAAGAATGGTAGCATATTTACTGATTAATAACGAAGAAAGATGATGATTTCTTTTGTTATTAATCAGTAAATATACTACGTGAAATCATCAACATATTCCTCCAAGGTATATTACTGACATATAATACTATTTCATGAAATTGTTACTAATATACCTTGTAGGAATATGTTGATGATTTATTTTGTTATTAATCAGTAAATATACTACCATTTTTCTCGCAAATAACATGTTGATAACTTACGACCTATAACTGACCTGCAATTTGCAAAAAACGTGATAAAATTTGAATATCGCGCTCCAACCGAAGGTTTACCCTTAACGTCGGGTGTCGTGCACTTTGGAGGCAGTGTTACCACCTCGCAAAAATTAAAGTCGGTAGATCCCAAAAGTGACGAGGGGGCTAAAACGGTCGCTCGAGCAATATTGCTCGAGCGTATTTACAGCAGATTATGGTGTTATTTGTCTAAATTGTATATTAATTGATTAAAATGATTTTCACCAACAAATATTTAAAAAATATTTGGCTCTGCTGTAAATTTGAGATATGAATTGCATAGCAATATTGCTCGAGCAGCCGTTTTAGCCCCCCAAAAATCACCTACGATTCATCTTTGTATTTTGCCTGTATCAAGTTATATTTTATGTTCTAGTAAACTTGGAGTTCTAGTAAATGCTAAATCACATTCAAGTTAGTCAGTCAGTTAATCAAGAATGTAATCATATGTGGTGATTATTTTGTAATTGTAATCTTGTTTAGGTACTTTTTCTGGTTGATTTATTGATTGACAAACTATGAGACCTTTTTTATATTATAGAATTAGTAAACAAATAATAATAAATATATCAAAATAATAATTTTTATTAACCCTTAATGGTGTTTCCTTTAATTTTATGCATTTTTTCAATATTGTGTCATGATCATCATCATAACAGCCGAAAGACGTCCACTGCTGGACAAAGGCCTCCCCAAGGATCTCCACGCCCCATAAGGTGGACCGACGATCTTGTTAGGAAACCGCTGGATGCGGGTAGCGCAAGACCGGCCAATATGTAGGTACTATCTACCTATAAATAGTAATTAAACCTTAACCTGCTGTCACAGTAAATAATCTAGTTTAAATTACCTATATTTCTTTACTAGCGACCCCCCCCCCCCCGCTTCGCACGGTTTTTCTCGGCTTTTTTGTACTATTATATGCATGTATTATACATATAAACCTTCCTCTTGAATCACTATATCTATTAAATAAAACCGCATCAGAATCCGTTGGGTAGTTTTAAAGATCTAAGCATACATAGGGACAGACAGACGGGAAGCGACTTTGTTTTATACTATGTAGTGATAACATTTATCCGACTCCATATTAGTTCAAAATAATACAGATACTTAGCCCAAAAGATCAAAACATAATTTTGATCTTTTGGGCTGGAGCTCCGAGTGGATTGACCCAGGATTCAACACAAGATATTTTATGTAGGTGGATAGTATAAGAAAAGGTTTAACATAAAAAAAAACGATTTAACTTATATTTTTCTTAATCTCAATTCAATTAAGCTAGATAAAAATATTTGATTTACAAATAGCTACTTAACTAACAAACATCAATCATCAATGGCTATTCTACAAAGTGACAGTCATGACTGAAAAGTTCTAAATTACGCTAAATAACTTGTGATTTTTCAGTCATAAGTAGCTTTAAGCTTAAAATTAAATAAATACTATAGTACTAAGACAATTAACTAATACATACCTACCCTAAAATCTAATTAATTCGTTAATTAAAATTTCATATCGTTAAGTTTAGATACCTACACAAAATGCCTTAGATAACTGTAACCTCATAAATTCAATAATGTTTACAAAAGACCATAGAATTTGGTTTTCATATTACCAGCTTGTTTTTTTATGTTATGTAGGTACCTATTATAGACATTCGTTATATTTTGAAATGTATTATCAACATACTCTACAAAATTGATATCTGAACATTACTAAGTGATATCCATGTCATAATACTTTCTATCAGTGCATAGTTTCACTTTATCATTGTACCGTGGGGCGACCGGTGTATCCTGTGTCTGGGAGAGAGTGATGTGCCAGCTCTCTCAGAATTTGTTCGAAGCCCTTTCCTGATGGTGCTTGGAGACTGTTGTTCTTAAGCATCGTGGAATTTAATTTAGTAGCCAAATAGCACATCTGTAAAATAATAATCAATAGTTTATATTATTATTGCCAATTATTGCATTCGTTAGACTAAAATTGTCGTAGTAGCCCAGTGCACAGTGCGAACGCACTTAAGACCATGATCATTTTGTACAGTAGCAGGCCGTGTCTTCAGTATCTCCCTTATTACCACTCCCCCACTCCCCCATTACCATTTGTTGATGATCAACTAATCATAACTAGCCGACCACGCAAGACAACGGACTTGTCATTGTTGGTAATTATAGTATTGACAACGTATTGTGAACTTTCTTGGGGTTCCCTGATAAGCCAACACGATGCCACGTATATGACTTTCAGCCTTATTGTATTATGAATGTAGGTACTTAGAACGTTTCTAGGAAATGGGTCACATTCTGTACCTCTTAGTTAAAAATACTGAGCTTAAAACTCCTACATAGGTACTATAAGCACCTACTATTCTCATTCCGGTTGGGATCATTATTGTTACTTACCAATAATGCTGACATAAATAGTAACGCCCCTAATGCCACAGCTACCATCATGGAAGTAGCGCACGTGGCCTCGAGTGGCGTCCGGTGGAACAGCTCTCCGGGCATCACCACCGTATACTCCAGGTTCTCTTTAAACCGTGTGAACGGTGTCGAGGAGTTATCGGCGACGAGGGCCGAACTTGTTATGTTGTGGCTTTGAGACGCTTCGGCAAGCGATCTTCGTTTTCGGCCATGACCTGAATAATTAACAATTTTTTTAATATCCCTAAGCATTTTGGCAGGTTGTCGAAACACGTACCTATGTTCAAGGCTAGATACCTAGTAATAAACCAAGATTAGTAGGTATTATCCATTTTTTTACTAGACAGCTACATACCTAAGAAAGATAATTAATCACCAAAGAGATAATTACTATACCTAAGTATTGCGTGTTCTTTGTTACTTTTTCGGCAGCCACTCCATGAACGAAGGACGAATTCCAGCATTAAAAGTTAGGGTACCTAATTAAGTATACCTAAATCAATTTGAATCAGGGAAAAAATCCCAAAGTTTCATTTATGAAGGTATATATGTATCTAAGTAGGTATACAAGTAGGTATATTTTAGCCAATATAGGTACTAGTTTACTCTTATGTCTTATCTTAATAGATAGAATAAAACTAAGAAGGAGTCTAATGTACCTAGATTCCATATTTACCTGAAGGTTCAAATAAATCAAGACAGTAATCAGGTTGGCAATCAGCAGGTTCCATGCACGCCTTGATCTGAGAGTGTATCCAAAGGGTGGAACGTTCCTTCATGGAAGCAAGTAAGAATGCCTCGAAGTCTAGGAACACTTCGTTGTGTCGCTCGCGGTACCGCGCAGGTTGGTGTGGGATTATTGACGCAAAATCACGGTTTCGGCATCTGTGACGAATTCGAACAACATAAATTTACGCACAAAAAGTCTTTGCTGCCTCTCACAAAGAAAATAGCTTGACAATCAATACAAGTTCATTGAACTTAAATAGCGTCTTATAGGGTATGTAGGAGGTACTTATATTAGAATATGTCTATTTGGGAGTTTATTTTAGGCAGCCAGGCAGGTCGCTACCGATCTATCTCAAAATAACATATTACCTACCAATATTACATTTATTAGATGGAGTTATTGTGTGGAAATTATGATGATGATCGACACAATAGTAAGTGTTCCTACCTCCTTCGTCAAAATAATCACTTATCTACAGTACTTATTGTTAATTAATTAACAGAAAACGTACCCATCTTTAACGAGCAGAACAGAACCGGGTGCGTGAGGTCGATCAGGGTCAGGGGACACGGCTACTTCCAGCAACTTGATGTGCCTCCACGCTGAATCCGGATTGATGCGCGCACGCAGTTGTAGCTTTGTACCGATTGGGACGGCCTGAAAATTCGTTTCGCTATTTTATGATACCGTTCCCAAAATCAATAACACATTTCACAAGTCATTGTCAATAAGTAGGTACTTGTACGATGATGGCGAGTTCATATATGTTAATGAATTTCTAGGTTATTGTGCACCATAACATTTGAGTTCAATAATTATCATTCATTGTTAAATTTTCATTATCATCATGACATAAAGAAAATAATATAATGAAACGTACAGCAGTTACCTGATCGACAGGCAAGTCTACGGAATGGTTCGTGTGGCGGGATACGGGTGGGGCCTCCTTGTAGAGCGCTACTTCATACTCCAGGCGGCCAGGGGTCTCCTCTACGACTCCGGAGACGCGAGCGCCGTGAGGACTGTAAATATAAATATTTTACTTCATCATCGTCATCAGACTTTTATTGCTCATTGCTAATGCTGAACATAGGCCTCCCCTAAAGCGCGACATCCTACATGTCGCGCTTTAGGGGATTATTGTTCTTTGCCATCCGCATCCGCCCCCATCCAGATATTATAAAAATAAGTATAAATACAACTTTGCCTAAATGCAAACCAATATGCAAAACAATATGATGTTTGGCAGAGGTCGAACATACAAAAATAGCGGATATGGACTCATCTGTTACGTGCTTGCCCAAATAATTTGACCAAGGTTCCACAGATTTTTTAGGGTTCCGTAACCAAAGGATGTCAATGGAACCCTATTTGCTGTTCGTCCGTTCTGTATCTAGTGAACCGTATAGTTTGAAATTTTCATTGAATTTGTTTTATCTACTGTTGCCGCTATAACAACAAATGTAAGGAATCCTTCGTGTGCAAGTCTGACTCCCACTTGGACAATTTTTTAAATATATTTTTATAATTAAGCCGATATTCGTTACTTCGAAAACTTTAAACCAAAAGAAGTAGTAGGTACTCGGTACTGTTAGGTTTTTTAAAATGCAATGCGAAGTCTGATAACCATCAGTATTTATTTTGTTTACCTCTTTTTTTATTTTGAGACCTTTTTTTGTTAATTATCTGCATATACCCTACTTATAATCATCAATTTTAAAAGAACTTACCATTACTTTAAATGAAAATAAAATTAATATACCTATTGCCAGTTTAGTAAAGTTTAATTGTAGGTTTAAAGTTTTGGAAGTGCTGGAATCGGCTTAATTAAAAACAAAAAGAATGAAACCCTGCGGTTGTTAGTTCTAATTATTCTAGTTCCAATTATTGGGGCTGAGCACGTAGCAGAAGGCCCCATCTATTCGCTATTTTTGTATGTTCAACCGTCTGTCAAAACACCCTGTATCCCACGCTATGTAGGTTACCTATATGAAATTAAATAAAAGTGTATTGCGGTACCTACCTACCTACCAGTGGCGAAGGGTCCATACAAGCCGATTCCTATCGGCTTACCTTTTAGGAATCACAGGCTTAAAGCCACTTTTATCATGCTTATAATATACTGTAATTATAAAATTACATGTGTTTTTTGAACGGCTTACCCTCACCATAATTTCACCCCTCGCCACTGCTACCTACCTAATATTTATTAAGGTTTTAATAAAAAAAATAAGTTTGATTTCCTCAAATTAAAGCCGATAGGAAAGGAATTAGTTTCATTTTAATCTTTCACCTTCAGAACATAGACATTTTAAACAACTTCGAGATAAAAGATAAAAGATGAGGCTTTAGAAATCAAGGTAATGTGGCTACTGAATGGCTCCCGTCTGTAACACTGTTTGAAGTTATTTTATCTACGATGTAAGTTGTACAGATTTTGTCGGCCACAAATCGTGACTATAAAAAAAAAACAAAAAGGGATACTTACAAGCTACCAGCGAACCCTGCTGCCTTATTTTCGATGATTGTAGGCTCTGGAGGCTTGCACATGATGATCAGCTCCTGGTCTGACTGCATTACCACCCCAGGGAACTGCGGGAACCATACTCGTACGTGCACGAATCCCTAAACAAATCGATAATACTGTTATTTCAAAGACGAGAAAGTAATATCTCTAACACGTGCATTGATAAATACGCACATGCTGTAAGTATAATGATGAGTGATGACTATCATAGCAATTACTTTTTATATTCAACTTCATAGATCTGGCACAATAACTTGCAAGTCTTCGAACGTGGATCTTGCTATGAGATCTCGTGGTGCATTGTATAGTGTCGATAATCGATGGAAACATTCCCGCATTGACACAAGTGTTTTAGTTATCTCTTTACCTCAATATATTGTACCGGTCCCGGTGGTAGTCGGTTAATAATATAGCCGCTCGTTGTGTGTAGGCCACTCATACACTTCATACTGTTAGTAACGGCACTCGTTATTATCTCTACCGATGACACAACGACTTGTGCCTATGTTATGTTTATTATGTGATTTCACGAAACTTTACGACAGTTCTCGAGAAATAACAATAATAAAACGATTGTCCCACAGTAAGTAACAACGCGGCACTAATGTGCCATAAATGTATGTAGCCCTAAATGTTTCTACATTCTATCAAAATAGGAGAGCTTCCACGAACACGTTCAATTGTAGTATCTCGAGGGAACATCGTAAAGTAAATTAGCTATTGTGATAGAGCATTTAATTTAGCAACAGAAAATCTTAAAGCACAGTCACTAGAAACTACTATAAATGCCTGAAAACAGGTAGGTATTCTAACTTACATTTCGCTTTAAAACCCCACATCTCGTAAAATCTGAGATCCGGAGCCTATAAAGTAATCCAGTAGGATCTTCAGGTTCCGGCCTTATTTGACAGACGGGATCTACTACAGGATCAGTGGCCCTGTCGTCTGCAAATAACGGTGCACCGCGAAACCCCTCCGGTTTCCTGAGAAGTGCTGACACAGAATCACGAAGACCCGCGCCGCTTGTTGCAAACGTGCATTGTATGTCAGTCACTGAAATCAATTATACAAATTTAGTAATACTTATATAGCCTATAATTATACAGTAAGCTTGGCTGGCTACTCTCAAGCTAAAATTCTATTGGTTGGTATTTCAGTAGCCTCTCTTAGGCTTAGTAAACAACCATTTACCATATGCTAAGAATTTGGACAAACACAAGCATATCCATAAAAAAATGCCATGAAAAGGACTCAAAAATCTGTTTGAATTAGTCGACGATATCTTTGTTAAATTAGGTAAATGACGTGAGTTTATTTTATGTAGGTAGGTAAATAAGACGAAGAAGAAAATAAACAAAAGGATTTATGAATGATACCCACCATCGTAGTCTTGTGCGAACGCTGTCCGGATCTGTAACAATAAGCATTCAATTTGGTGGAAGGAAGAACAATCATACAATTAAGCAATTAACTGATTCTTATTAGTTGTACTCATTGTTTTGTACGTTTCTTTCACAATGAGATATTATATACTTAATTAGGTTAATCAGGACTAAGTAGATCTGATAGAAAAGATATGATAGATAATGCATAAACTTAACGTAGTGATGTGTTCCAAAATAAGCAACGATTATCTTCTAGCTCTTCTAGGTCTATAAAGTTTGTGTCTTTCCTCATTGGTTCCAATCAGTGTACCGCAAGTTTTTCTAAAAGACCAAACCGTAAGAGAGGATGCGTAATATTAGGGCCGATAATACTATCGATCAATTTAATGATAGCTAACTTCCGCTTCATGTTGACCACAAATAAAATGTTTGTGATTATCTAAACGGCAAATCTTTTTCGTTCTTATATTTTTTTGTCTATTTTTAATCTTTTACGTGCATGATGTTTGATAGTTTCACTTTACTATAATGTAGAACTTTATGGACGAAGTTTCTCATAAGACGGAAGAAAACTTTCTTTTGCGGTATTAGGTATGTAGGTAGGTATGTATATATCAGATTATGGCTTGATACATAGCAAAAGATCACTTGATCATATCCACTCCAGATGCAACCGCAACCCTGATGCTGACCATGATACTCACACATGAGGAAGCGACCACAGAGAGAGACAGCAAAAAGTAAATAATCCTTCTACCAAATACAATGCAATACAATACAAAAATTCTTTATTGTTTACACAAAAACACATTAATACAAACAAAGAAAAAGAAAACAAAAAAAAAAAAAAAATTATTTGAAGAAATAGGTCTGTTAGTGTAGAAGATTCATGGTATCAAATGACTATAATGTACACTTATTATTCCGAAAAAGCGGGTGGCACCGCGAATAACAGATCGGAGTTATGGGGGGAAAAGGTCAATTTTCGCCTATTTTCTCAAATAATTCCAAAACTGCTAATCTTAAAATTAAATACCTACTATATAGTTTGCAAAACGTTTTTAATTTTATTTTCAAATTTAGCCCCAAAAGTGAGTTATTTTATTTTATTTACGTTACACTTCGGTGCTTGGGTCACCGACTTACATAATGTGTACCAAATTTCAACTCAATTGGTCCAGTAGTTTCAGAGCGAATTGGCTGTGACAGACGGACGGACAGACAGACCCACGAGTTTTTCCTTTTGGAACCCCAAAAAAGATGTGAAATGAAAATTGCTCCAATAAAGTATACTTAGTGGATATCGAGTCCAATTGAGCATTGTAGTTGATGAGGGTTATGTTTGAGTGAGTGTAGTTGTGGTTTTGTAAATGAAGCGAACCATACCACATCATTTGGTCCGTGAACGTGAGGTCAACTAATGCGCTGCCGTTGAAAGTAAGTCGATTTTATAGAGTTTGCCTAACGATTTGCTTCACCTGCTTTGTACGTTTGCGATAGCGTCACGTACATTGCCGGCTCAATACGGAAACCTAAACTATTTTATGTACCTAAAAATATAGGATACGTTAATGTATGATTAAATAAGATTAGTACCCTACCTAGCATTGACATCACTTGTAGTTGGCTCGCCGTTTGTCTTGTCATGGAGCGTCGTAGCGGAAATGACGATACGGATGTAGATAATCTCTTTCACTAGATGCAAATTTGTGTTCACCTCAGACGGTTAAACGGTTTTTTATCCAAAATGATGTTACGCTGATTATTGGGCGTGAAGAGAGGTTTTGATGGAATTGGTTATATGTTAAGTTACACGTTTTTTGTCTTGTGGTATACCAGTCATGAACATACTGTTATTAAAGTTAACCAGGCCTTTAATACAATGTTTTCTATTGGAAAATCAATAAATAGTAGTCATTATGTAGGTAAGTCATAAGAAATTATTTATGTCAGTTTATGTCCTACCTACTTTACTTACCTAGTCCAAGAGAGAGAGACTGGTTTGAAAGTTTGCAAATGATCACATATTATTGTTCGTGACTGTTTACCTGTTTTATGGATGTTAACGAATGCAAATGTACTGTTTATATTATTTCTATAATTATTGGAATTCTGTTCAATAATTTGGGCCATATGTAGTGTAGTTGTAGTGCGAGTTATTCCAGTACCTATCTATCTCTTAAGACTAAAAATAATAATAATAAACTCTTGTGACAGGTGACATCTTAGGTCATCCCATAATTTCCGCAAAAGTGTCAGTAGATTTGAAGAGTTCCTTGAATAGAAAAAAGTAAATAGGTATGTAGAGCAGCGCTTTCATTGCCGCAATTGATGTAACTATAGATCTCCTTTTCAAAATCGACAAGAGGTACCTATATCAAGGTAGCATTTATGTAGCTGAGGTAGGATGGACTTACGCTGAATGAGGTAGCATTAACCGCAGTGTATATAAGCCCTAAGATAGTATATTTTCTTACAAATAATACTAACGATGAAATTAGCACTTCCTTAATTTCAAGATTAGGCTTGGTTGTTAGAGACGATGTCCCACGCTTTATCGCTTTCCCAGGCAGTGCCGCGCGACTAGAAAGGCGGTTGTGGGATTTATTGTCGAGATGTAATTAATAATGTTAGCGGCTCAAATGGTTACAAAAAGTCCAGTGGACGTCTTTCTGCTGATATGATGATGATTACAAAAAGTTATTTAGGTTTACTTATATACCTACTTACTATTTAGCATATAAATAAAGGTTAATAAAATTGTTACCTTACTGCAAATGTAAGAACGAAGGTTTGCCTTTTTCTCAGCATTTTGATTTATAATATTTTAAATATGAAATAAAGTATCCTACTAATATTATAAATCCGAAAGTTTATGAGGATGTATGGATGTTTGTTATTCTTTCACGTAAAAACTGTGTGCCAAGTTTCATCCAAATCCGTTCATAGATCATATAGTAGACTACTTTTTATTCCGGGAAAACATAAGATCCCTTCCTTTTTCATCAATTTGTCTATTTGACAACAAATAAGCTTTAATTTAGAAAAAAAAACATATCCTAAGATGGAGTCAGTCTAAAAGGGTGCTACCTCTAAAGTGTAGCACTCAGACCATACAGAAAGGACCCTACATAAACGTAAACGTAAAACTTAAAAATATATCATTTCAGCTACTTGAGCACATTGTAGGTATGTAGGTACTCGTGTGTAGCTAAATTATTACTATGCAGTTACGTTCGCTCGAAGCGGACATTGAAAGCGTGCGCGCAGAACTAAACGAAGTAATGGCACGCATGCGCTTGCGCACGCTCTGCGCTTCATCTGCAACATTGCCTCTATTATCGTTGGCAGCGTGTTGATTAGCCGACACGAGATCGATCAAGTTATTGTTATTGACCTCTGGTTTGCCATTAATGTTATATAGGTACTTTTAAGTCATGATGCTTGATTATGATTACATATCCATACTCATTCGCGAATTATATCAGTCTACAAATCGATGTAATTAAATAAGTAATTATCTTGGGAATTTGGCCCCTTTGACAGTTCATTGTAGGCCCATGTTCAGCATTTACTAAACGTTACTGTTTCATATTATGTAGGTATACTAATACCTATATTTATAATAAATAAATATAGGTATAATAATATTGTTATACTATACCTACTGTGTTTGAATGACTATCATAGGTTCACAACATATACTTACGTACATATTAGTTGGACATATAGATGTTATAATATGTTATATTAAATTAGAACGTGTAAACGTGTAATAGGTATCTAACGTGTTAAAAATGTTTTTTATAAATAAATTTTCAACCCGTTTGTCGTGATAATGACGAGAGATAAATGAGAGAAACTTGTACAAATGGGTTAAAAACTAAAGTGAAAGCATATTTTTACCACTGTTTTTGTACGCTTATCAAAACGGCAGGTCGTAAATCTTACCCGTATATAAACATTGCACAATTTTGCCCACGCTGCAATAAAAAATGAGGAAAATACAGACTTGCTCTTGACAATTTTTTAACATACCAAGACTTTTTTGTGTTTGAGCATATTCTCACCATGCTAAATGATGATGAGGATGAAGGCAGTACAAATTCTAGAAATTTCTAGTTTTACTTTTTCCAACATGATACTTACAGGAGCCGAAAAAACAGCTCTATCAGAAAAAAGTGCGAAGCAATGAGGAGTTAAACAAATATTTAACACAATTAACAGCTTGCTTGCTACTAAAACGTTTTCCAAAACGGAATAAAGTAGTTTAGGTCATTGTTCTTGTTCCACTTCGACGTAAGAATGTTTCTATTTGCAGGTGGGGTTTTAATTTATAAAGTAATTTAAACGCGCTCCTTAGATTAACAGAAGTATTAGCATTCAATTTTATCTTAATTGGATGCTATTATTCCGAAAGAACATTCAATTTCTATTTCACGGACTCATTATTCATTAAAAAAATAAACATGAAGAAAAATGTTGCTTAGTTTATAAACGTATTTCCGGGTAGGTCATCAAAACTCACTTTCTAAGCTATAATCTGTCTATTGACAAAATTTTGGAGATTTTATTTGTCACAGAATTCTGTTGAAGCTATCAACGATGAGGTTAATTTTTTTTGTTCTTTTTTTGCGCATCATTCGAATCTCTCGAGCATGAAATTTAATTTTCTAAAAATGATTTCAGTCACGTGTTAACAATGACCGTGTCGGGATGGCTCCACTCAATCAATTCGCATAATATTTTACAAATTATTATTTACTAGCGTCAGCCCCGCGGTTTACGCTCGCGTTTTCGAAGGCTCTATCTTTTCCAGGATAAAAATTATAACTCATGTCCCTCTCCATATCTTAGGCCAAATTTCATCGTGGTCGGTTCAGCGGTTTAGGCGTGAAAAGATAACAGACAGACCGAGTTACTTTTATATACCTTATAGATTTTTATATACCTTCGATTACATTATTGCAATTTTCATAGGGAACCCTAATTTCTTTGAAAATCAAATATAGCCTGTTACTCAAAAAAACCTCATGGAAAAATTATGTTTTCTAATTCAAACTTTACCATCTCCTTTCTCCCATTTAACTTTAATTTTGAGAAATCTCTTCTTAAATGACCTACCCTTCTTATATGAGAGCAATTCCCTTCTAGGCTATGTATGCTTACCACCTCTACTTACGGCCACATCATCGCTGACCACGGTGAGATTGTGGCCAAACACAAGCCTATACTTACATAGTAAACAGCTAACAACTAACACCATGCTATGGTTTCCTCACGTTGTTTTCCTTCACCGAAAGATCAAGCTCATTGCAGGATTCGAACCCACGACCTTCGTCGCATCATCCGACGTCACTGAGCTATCATCGCTAATTGCAATAATTTTCTGTCTGGTCATTTGTTTTTAGAAATAAACAAAAGGAACGTAGCTTTTCAAGTACTAAAATAAATTTTATTTTGGTAATTAAAACTCGAAAAAAATTTGTTAATTTCGTCACGATCTTTTTTTTCACCGAACATTGAAATGTAGGTAGGTAGTAGGTACATTCGACTACTACGACTACGACTACGAGCCACTACGACTCTTCAGTCATCTGATTGATCAATCTGATTGATTCAAGGTACTGTCCTGCTCTAAGACTTCATGGTAGGCCCCCTGAGCCACTAGGTACGACTGGGCAGTCATCCACGTACGTAGGAACTGGCTGATTGATTCAAGGTACTGTAGCTTCTTTTCATTTGAATATGTATTCACATACGATTGAATCATAAGAAGGCCAGATCGTACCTACCTCCTGAGACTTTGATTCAAACAGGGTTCATTTAGTACAGCGAAAGTGATTGATGACCCAGAATTTAATCCATAAGTCAGACAATAGATGAAGAGATTAGATGTTTCTAGTTAAAATAAATCACCGCTAATATCTTAGCACCGCGCACCGTAGGTAATCATGATAGGTTTGCTGCATCATATAGAACCGACTTTATGCATTATGTTATCAAGTCGACTGATGTGTAACGTATGGTTTTTCTTTCCTGTTCTTAATGAGAAAATTCTATAAAACATACGTAGGTACGTACGTAGGTATATATCATCACGTACGGTAATAGCTAAGTACTGTAATTACAAACGTATTTACATAGCGCATGTAGTCTTTATTATGTAGATACGAGCTAAACAACATTTATGTCGATAAAAATAAATAAATGACAGTTCTGTATCCTCAATTAAATTACAGAAGATATAGCGATGTTTGTTTCATACTGACCTTTGCTTCTATTTGTTTTAAAGTACATATATTATAAAATGTCTTTTCTAATGTTTTTTTTTAATCAAATACTTAATTACGTTTAAGTAGATACTAAGTATTTGTGGAATATCTGATAGGTAGGTAAGTGATAAATTAAAAAAAACATACCAGCAAGAGGAGCACTAGTACACAGTCGCTGGCGCTCGTCATGCTTGCGCTCTGCCACACTCGAGCGCGGAGCCAACCGTTAAAGTTATCTGCCCCGATTACCTTACTCGCTACTTAAAAAGAACCTTAAAACTGGAGTACCGATCCAAATGAATTATCCAATACGAAAGCTAAACATAAGCACTAATATAAATGTTTTAAAGATTCACTGCCACTGTAGTTTCATGGGGGCACTCGATGAGGTTGTAACTTGAATGCCGGTAGCTTTCGCGCGTCAAGTTTCAAATATCGCGGTACGGTAGCTATGGATCCGAGTGAGGGCGTGATGCGCGTGGTGCGCCTGTGAGGTCTCGGGACGGGACTGCGCGGTGGCGCGCTCGGCTTGCGCGCTTCATGATGGTGGAACAGTTAGCCATCGCTGACGCCGGGGAGGGTACCACCTGCTCGTCTGTACCTTACCTATCGTTCTCACGACACGATCACCGATCCGCTTCGCAATTCGGCAATCTCGTGATCTACATAGTTGATTGGCGTCGGATTAGGGGGAGAATTGGCCTCTATCGATCGCTGTGCGTTCATTACCGTGACATTCGCGTGGAGAAATTGCGGAGACTACGTATTATCTCTGATTGAGTGGCATTTCGGTGCTGCGATCGGGTCATCGATGTTATGTTTGGGTCGCAATCTCTCTGTAGATGAGTCCGCAGGAAGCGATTGCTAGATAAGACGCATAAATAGCTTTATTTTTGACCGAGCTCAGCGGGGCTATTGATATGATATAGAATTAATACCGCTTTAGAAAGGCAATCAACTTCATAGATGAATAGATAAAATTTTAATTGTCCTGGATCGACAGTTGGCGCCGTTACCTAATTTACAAATGTAAACTCTAGTAATTAATTCATTGTTTTATTTACATTGCATTGTGTGTGCATAGGTATACCTAAAGAAGTAGTCAATCTGTTGATGGTAATTAAAGGAATCTTAGTTATCACTTGGATAGTTACGATATTATAAAGCAGCTGGATTGGGCAGGTGAGGAGACAGCGTTCCGTTGATGCGTAACCATTAACGCTCCGGTCATGGCTCTGCTAAGTTATTTGATATAGACCAACGCAATCGTAATATAAGTGCTTATTTAGCGCTACCTACTATCCATAATATTAATGATAAAGTTTTTGTGTTTTTTTTTACTCAAACACGTGTGACATAATGTCACACAGATTGGAATAAATACCATAAATCTATATGCTATTCCAGGTATGTACCTATGTTCTATTTTAATGCAAAGTTTCATCAAAATCCGTTCGAGAAAGAGTAACAAACATCTTCACATAGTCACATCCTAAAAAACTATCACATTTATAATAAATAGTTTCCTTTGTATAGCTTTAAGTTTTGTCGGTAAGTACCTATAAGAAGAAATGCATTAACCATGGTTACGGTAACCCGCTCAAAGCCCAACAACAAAAAATAGTAACAAGCAGTTTAAACACACTCTTGTAACGTACTGTTACAGATAGACGAGATTAAATAAATTGAGTGCATGTGAAAATAAATTATCTGGTAGTTACCTGCCTACCTACGTTGCTTCCTGTGCTTTTATATGCAATTTTAAAAAATAGGTACCTACACGTTACATTATATTAGGACTTTGATATACGTAATAAAATACGTGTGTGTACTGAAAATAGATGAAGTATAAATTAGATATAATGAGGATTTTGCGTTAAGTATACTGATCAATTGTCTATGGAATAAATACCTACTTACTTCATAATTATATGTAATTGATAAATTTATTTATTGCTGCATCTAGTAACTATTCATAAAGTGGAAAATAAACGTGAGTCATTGGTACTGATTTAAATTCCTAAACGAAGAATGTAGCAAATCTGCATGAAAGCTTTAATCATTTCCCCATTCAATTCAATAGTTCAGCAGTGCATTGCATCTTTAGAACCTGGATGAAATGTCACGGAAACGTTGTCCAGCGACAGCTGACAGCGATAAGCGACAGTAGCTTTGACTTCTATGTTCAATTTAACAGACAGTGAGGCTGCGCTTACGCATGTGACTTCCGTCAACTCGTTCCGATTGTACACAAAACTGTCAGCGTATGACGGGGTATCTCTGACCAATAAAATTAGGTAAGCGTTTTTGTTAAAATCATCAATTAAAGTTTTAATGGCTTTTTTATTGTTAATCTTCTTTTACTGGTTTTTTTTTTCTTTTGTCCGGATCTTTGTAAAGTTCAAAGATTCCTAATTCACCTGAGTTACCTACTCTAGTCTTCGCAACACAGGTATGATCTCTAAAATCTCTTTTCGCTTCTATATACAAATTAGAAATGATCATGAAAGTAGCAGTAGAATATATACCATTATCATTTATCTGTCTTATAAATTACTAGCCACCTTACTAACTAATTAAGAATTGTGAAGAAACGCTTTCGAGTGGAAAATGATTTGTCTGTGAACTTATTTTAGTTTAGCGATCGGTATAGCGGTGTTAATGTTCTTTTAATGCGAGGATGTACAGCAGTGAATGATGCCCATTTTTGTGTTCAACAACCATTGTTATTTATATATTTTGAACGTACAATGAAATTAAGTTTTAGGTACAGTTACATTAAAGTTTTATTGAATGAATAAGATTTTAAAAGTGAATTTGGATGTCATGTGTGTAGAATAAATTATTGCTACCTACCTACTTAGGTAAGTGTTTGTATCTTACCACAACTTTTTCATCTACATACATTTTATGTAGATTAATCTGTTGACAATCTGCTAAAAGTTACCTATGTAGGTACTTAAGGCGACGATATCCGAGTAATGATGATTCTAAATTAAGTACCGATTGTATTTATTCACTATGTAGGTATTGTTACTATTTCAAATATCGATAAATTTCTCAAGTAGGTTTTAGGAGACCGTAATCCAATTATACATCACTGAGCTGGCGAGGTTGCAACAAATAGAAGAATATAGAAATTTAACTGGTTGAATATGATAAATTCAAGTAGTTCCTATAATTATTTTATTAATTATCTACTAGTTTTCCACATTCCCGAGGGATAAAAAGTAGCCTATGTGTTAGTCCAGAATGCCAGCTACCTCCATACCAAATTTCATTAAAATTGGTCCTGCCACGTTAGAGCGTGAAGAAGTAGTAACAAACATACTTTCTCACAAACTTTCGCATTATTATATATGTAGGAATAATTACTTTTTAACATAATCCTACAGAAGGGAAGTGCAGCTATCGGAACACACCGGTATAGGTGCTTGGTGACAGATTTTCAAATGAATAAGGTGTATAAGGGTGTATTTATTACCCACCATTGGCCGGCCGGTACTACAAAGTAACCACTCACGATTTTCTCACGATGTTTTCTTTCACCAAAAGCTCAAGCTCGTTGTAGGATTGTTAGTGACCTTACTACTAACGTATCATCGATTTAAAAATAAAAATCTTTTTTTTTCTGATCTTCATTTCATTTTGAGCAAGATGGCTGTCACGTGCGATAGGCTTGGGAATCGGCTCTTGTCAGTGCTACGATAGAACAGAACCATATACAGAACTTCCTATAGGTATTCATGATAACGACATAATCTTGATTCCTGGTAATATTAGTCACCATGAAATAGAACAAACAGCAGAACTAATTTGGCGTCAATCCGATACGAAGTGCAGAATGTGTATTATGTGGTAATGCATCAAAGGAAGCGCAAGTGCTGCGCGTGCCGCTGCCGCCGACGTTTTTGCCTCCATTACCTGCGGATGAAGCGCTACAAATCGTATTCTATGATTGATGACAACGAACCTTCCGCATGCTGTCGTGACACTAGACTATTTATATGGATGTTACACTATCGTGTTCCGAAATCGATATAAACAGTAAACTGGGAGTCCGCTACGTAATCGACACGGCTTGTAGGTAACACATGCAGGAATGTCTTGCATATTACAAAATAATATGTAGGTACGACTGGTGTTCCTGCAATTTGCATCTTAATTGGTTCATCAGAGAATCAATTGATTAACTGTGTAAGGTGAGGTAGGATTGAACCGAACAAAAGAGATGAATAGAAAATAAAAATGTCTTGATATAAATTGATTTTGGGTATGGTATGGGTTAGTTTTTCATGTAGGTACGAGGGCAGTTTGTTAAGTAACCAACTGTGTTCTGAAGTAAATAAAAAAAATCAATTTCTCGACGTAGCCTGCTTGGACTTGGATAGGTATACTTCGCCCAGCGAGCAAACATTTTTATGCTATCCAAAAAGTAGGATTTGTCGAAATCAAAATTACCACTCAGTTGTAGCCATGACTGGTACCTAGAAACTGAATGGACTGTAACTGACTGACCACTGTTTAGACTGAATTTTAGTTTCTGGGGTATAGCAAAGAACCCATGTTTTATCAACAGTCACAAACCGTTTTAGGACTCCTTCGAATTACGCTTAAAGAAGATCAAATTTGACTCCGAAAATGTCCCTCGATTTTGCTATTGATCGACTGTTTAGCAACCGCAGCACCCATCTCGCCGATAGCTTTTTCATGCCCATTGTGTACTCGATCTATGCAAATTTTAAAAATTCTTGCAACTCAATATCGTGGATTTTGTTAATCATTTCTTCTGATGTCACCTTGATTGGGAGACCAGACTGTTCTTCTTCTGATAGAGACTTCTTTATTTAGATTAATTTGTTTGTTATTATTTAAATTATATATAAACTTAGGTCTGTAGAACTACGTTTTTGTCGAAGTGATGATTGGTTTTATTTTTTATTTAGTACCTATTACGATCTGCCCTAAATAGCACAGCACTGTTCACTTCCGGCTGTACCCTTGTAATACTCTTAACTCTTTTGCGCTAACCGCGTAAGCTCTTTGAATAACGGATCGTTCACACGGCCATCCACCACGGATGACCGCCTCTCATTTGGACCGGACTAATCGTAATTTCAGAGTGCCAAGAAATAGGACAAAAAGCAGAGGCCGGAACAAGCGGGCAACTAGTACAGCGAAAATTTGAATAATGACGATCTAGCGGAATGTTTTGTTCTTTCAACGCTACGGTGGCTGCGGACTGCGCCTGCGCCGAGACACAGCGCCCGCTCCAGCGCCGTTGACGTCGACGCCGACGATATCGTTTCGTTTTACTCGGGGGAGAATTTTTATCAGTTGCATACTTCGAAGTTTTGTGCAGTGCACTCAATGTCTGTTATGTGTATAAATTATGTCCTACCAACTTCACCGTTTGTGGCTGCTTGAATTTACGGGTAATTTCCTAAAATAATTTGCAACATGATAAAATTAGAAAAAATACGTAGGACTAGGAAGGTAAGAATCATAATTGACGATAAGTTACATTAATTACGTACGGGTATAAATTAGGTTTCATTTGTAGGACTAACAAACAAGCAATAAAATAACTTTACGCTCTAACAGGCGGTCCTCCGGCTCACCTATGCGTGGCTAAGCAGCATCACAAAGTATGGTGCCGTTAGTAGGTTATATTCGGCACCGATACCATTCCTTCTCGCTAATTGTGTGCCAAATGTAGAGCATGCGGGACATAATGCTATACTTCACCTGCCGCGACAACGCCGCCCCACGATGGCTCGCTACTCCATACACGATGGTTAATCTAATGCCCGCTGTACCTTAACATGCACATGTCACTATTCAAGCCTCAAGTTATTATACCTACACGCACTGAATGTTCCCACTGGGTTCGTTGCTCTTGCCATATAAAGTGCAATTGAAATCTCGCCGGATATTTGGGACAAGGCAAGATTCGCGAACGGTAACTGAACCGTAATCGTGCTCATCACATTAGGTGCCCATTAAAATTCACGTTCTATTAGTTACACAAAATATTGTGGTTCTTTTCTACAAATTATTATTATGTGATACCTAATCACTTGGTCGGATTTTAAAAGCCTTTCACCATTTTCTAGAATGAAATTAGGTTAAACTAAACGACAATATTTTAAAACGGTACCATCACAACAACTTGGAAATATAAGCTGTAGGTACCTAAGTCACACCGTGAGGACAGAGCTTAATAATGAACTTAGAAAATTTCCCGGTCACGGCCAAATATAAAAATTTGAGCGTGTTCTTGTCGGTGTACTTGGACTTTACAAGTTTCAACATAAACAAATGCTCAGCATTTCTTTCTCTTCTAATATCTAAGTAGGTACCTATTATTATAAATAGGAATATCCCCTCGCAGTTCCCCTCTATTCTAAGTAAACCTCCCTACATAGGTATCCACGTTCCTCTAAAAGTCTAAACTCTAAAAAAAATTCATTGAAGTTAATAATAATACAGTTTTATTTCAGGCAAAGATCAATTATGGCCTCAACTAAGCACAACTTAGTACAAACCAGGTACGTGAGGTAAGAAGCCTTGTTGGCTTCCTTGTGACCTAATATTGTATTTAATGTTAGGTGGTCAGGATGTATGTAACAACCATTAATTAGGTACAAACCTACATGTATACCTAATCTTATTAATTATAGTGTATTGTTTAATTATAAGTGGTATAGGTACCATCTTCAGTAAAAAATAACGGTATCATTGACACGTTTACAGAGATCTAAAGAATGAGACTGGGTCACAATTAAACGGTAATGAAATGGGTAAATTTTGATTTAATTACAATATCGGTAAAGGCATTTAGACACAGCTATCCGTTACTGTATTGTTCCGTATTGGAAATTCGAATACTGATCAGCATTTTTCTTATAATATATCTAAGTCCTACTTGCATTTTTTTCAGACTATTGTTGTTAGTCCGCTTCTTGTTAACCTACCTACAAACTTTTTTTTACTGTGTTTGACCACAGATTCAGGTGGTTTCAGTGTTCAGTGGTAATATGGGCGTAGGTGGTTAGCACACAAAACCTAGAAGGGAACTGGTCCTTGCCCAAATGCAGCTGTCGGAACATCCTAATACAAAGTACCTTACCACTTTGTAGTCAATAGAATTCGATTTCGCCATCTTCGTTACGGACGTCACTACAAAAGCTATCATCGCCATAAATCTATTCGATGAAATACTATAAGGTTTTAAAAAATATTGGCAGTCATTAGATTTCAATGTTGATTTTCTTTCACCAGCAATACTGAAAATGCTTCATTAACCTTAATTGTTTATGAGGAACATTATACAGGAAATCTTAATTTAATGTAATATTTAATTAATGCTTAAAGCAATTTACATGAGCAATAAAGGCGGTTTATTAATAAAACAGTGCTTTAGTCGGTAATAGGACGCCCGGCGCGGGACGTGACAGATATCTCGTCTGATATAATAGTTTGTTTAGGGACATAAATGAATGATACCACGTGTGTTTTTCTAATTAATGTTATCGCATTATAACGGCGTTGGCTACGACCGTGACTCATTAAACTTAACTGTAGAATCCGTTAAGTAGGTACCTACGTACTGACAAATTCATACTTACCTACAGCAATTAAAAGTAAAATTCCATATATTTTGGATTACATACTTACCTACCTTTGCAACACAATTTAAAGCTGAGATAAATCAAGACAAAGTTAATTCTGTATGAATAAATATCGCACATGCGTTAGTAGGTACTTACATTGGTTGGTAGTAGGTAGACTCGATCAGAAACATTCCTTAGATCAGCCCCGTTGGTGACTATTATAACTAGCTGGTCAAATACCTCCCTTGTCCTTCTATTCGTCTTAACTGTATCTATTCTGTAATCTCAGTGCGCGAGTCAATCTTGCACGTTTGCACTTCTCCGTGTTATTTCAGCGAGGATATCAATCGATCTGTCTTCTAGGTTTAAACTTAGAGTAAATAGTATAAGAGACACAACAGGTGTTTCACTACAATCTCATCGTGGTCAGTCATGAGATGGTGGTAGGTAAACACACAAAGCCTATAAGGGAACTGGCTCTCAGCAACAGCCGCAGCTACCAGAATACCTACTACTGGTAGAACTGGCAACCGATTTTCAACTTGAGAGTGGTAGCTAGGCAACCTGGGTACTACAAACAAAGTAGATAGGTACCCTGCTATTGTGCTATAGTTACCTACATCACCATTTTTTCCTTTACCAAAAGCCCGAGCTCATTAATAGGATTCGTATACCCGCTATCTCGTAACTCAAATAATTAATTATATTGGAGGCGAAATCAACCTAGCGCAATTTGTAGAAACTAAATAAAACCGGACAAGTGCGAGTCTGCTCGCGCATCGAGGGTTCCGTAATTTCCTACTCTAAATACCATAGACTACTTATATAATATAGGTTTTCCTGTCATCTATAGGTAAAGAACTATTTTCTGAATGTTTTTCAAAATTTTTGGTTCAGTAGTTCATCAAAATTGGTTCAGTCGTTTGAGCGTGAAAAAGTAAAAACTCACTTACAAACTTTCGCATTTAGAATATTAGTAGGAAAGGATAAGTCTAGTTTAATATTATTAAGTTATGACTGTCATGAGTTAAATGCTATATTAAATTATTGACCTGTGTGACCTCAAGTGAGATTTTTCTCCAAAATAAAGGAGGGTTTATACAAAAAATAAAGGTGTATAGTCAACTTAATTTTATTCTACTACCGGTTGCAATTTCCGAACGCATGAAATAATGTCAATGTCATAAAAAATCCGTAAAAAAATAAAAACATGTCGATTTCAAGAACCAGTCTGTAGTCACCCACCAGTGCTTCTATAACTTTACTTTACCCTAAAATAAGCAAAAATATTATGTATTGTATTGAAAATAGTAAAAATATTTTTAATTTGGTATGTGATAATGAATAATTCCTATGGAAGGTGAGGACGATATTGCCCATTTTTAACCCCCCTTATCCCCAAGTCTTTCCACTTCTTACGTAATAAATATGAATTATTTTTATGTGTGGTGAAATCGTTCAGGCATGACTATGGTTGGTAGTTAGAATATAAAGAGCGCAACGGTAACGTTATTACTGTTGCTTCCACGGGACGTTATGGAGTCGTAGTTCGTACTCATAGAAAATAATTAGAAGAGAAAAGGTTTACGAACATGATTTTAATATAAACATTATTTTTACTATCAAAATACATTATCTTGTTCAAAAAGCGATTTCAAATAGAACAATAAAAAATATTGCGAATTTAATCGGCGAATGGTGGCAGCACTGACTGACTGTCATCATTTCTGACTCGCTACTATTTTTTTCTGTTCTGTGTAAATAGAATGAAGTTGACTTGACTTGATTGACATTAGTTGACATAAAAGCAATCGCAAGGCCACAAATACGATAAAAACATGTGGAATTTATGAAAAGATTTTAAACTCTTGATATTAGTTTAATGAACAAGTTGTAATAAATATAAAGTAGTTGATTTGATAAAGTTACTATGTATTGAAAAAATACATAACAGTGTAACTATTTACTTGGAAAATACGTACAACTATACAACAAAATGATCGAGGGATACGGTGCCGTGACCCAAGCTCTTTTAGGAACCCTACTGACGTGGGGACTTACTGCCCTTGGCGCCGGTTGTGTATTCTTTATAAGAGGCAAACATGTGAGATTTTTACTAACTTGTTTTTTGTGGACATCTTTACTCAGCAACCGATAAATTTAAATTGTTTTTTTTTTTTAGAGAAAATTACTAGATGTCTCATTGGGTTTTGCCGCTGGTGTCATGACTGCTGCGTCATATTGGTCGCTGCTAGAGCCAGCTATTGAAATGTGTAAAGCCTCTGACACATATGGTGAAAATGGACAATTTGCTTTTCTACCAGTGGCAGCTGGTTTTCTATTTGGAGCCACATTTGTATTTGCAACAGACAGATTCCTTGACTATTTAGGAATTACTTCAACAAACATGATGATGAGTGAGTAAACATTTTTTTTATGTCAGAATTTTGACACGTAAACAAGTGGTCCACCTTACCATTGCCTATTGCCATTTTCAATTTTTCCAATGTGTTGCCAATCTGTTACAATGTCAAGAAGTTTCTTGATCTCAAGTGTTAGGGTAGGTGTTTGGCAACAGATTTTACACTTGAGGGTGGTAGTTAGGCGGATACTACAAAGTACCCTAACACTGCTATGGTTTCCTCACAGTGTTTTCCTTCACTGAAAGCTCTAGCTCAGGGGTCAGCAAGTAGTTATATATTGGATCTGGATACCATTGAAAACTTTTATCGGGTCCAGAAAAAAAAATGTTAATGATTAAGTAGGTAGGTACATAACTAAACAAATTTCATCAGTCATAGGTACTTGTATAATACATACAATATTAAAAAAAAAAATACATATGAGAGGTAAAATTAATTATTATTTTGTTTCAATTCAAATCTTATTAGATCCAGACCACATTAGGTCTGAGATTGTGTTAGCTTTTCGTTGAGATTCAGTGACAGTTTGGGGAGTGTTCTCAATAAATTTTTGACCTGTTGCCATCATCATCATGTTTTGTACAATTGCACCACTCATTGGGAATGTAGAGCTGTCTCATATCCTCAAGCCGCTATGAATATCAATAGAGTTATTTAAATACATTCATAATGTGGACCATTGGACATGGAATGAGCATAACAGGTTTCCCTTAGTGCTATGATATGGGGTACTTAAAAAAAATGATGAAACAAATCTTATCTGACCTAAGGTACATAGGGCATGCAATTAGCCACCTCATTTTACTATCCGGATATTTCGGAAACTTCCTGTTCACTATCCGAATAAATCCGGATAATATGGATAATTCGGATACCTCCTTAAAAATGGGTAAATAAAACAATCAAGTTAAAAATCTGTCTATAATCAACATTTTTAACATATGTGGGTCTTAATAGGTTGTGCATTTATATTTGTTTTTATTTGAATTAGTTTATAGTGTTATTTATAATGTAATAACCACTGGTTGTCCTAAATAAATAAATAAATGTGTACGCAGCGGGTAAGTGTATGCACGCTAAGTATCTCGTCAACCATTTATAATTAAGCGACGGCATCCACCCTCAAGTTGTTTTCGAGAGTCATCACGAACCGTCTCGCACGCAGGTTTGACGACTCCCGAACAAGCCGGTTTCCGAAAAGGCTTTAGCACCATAGACCACATACACACGCTGCGGCAAGTTATACAGAAGACCGAGGAGTATTACCAGCCATTATGCTTAGCGTTTGTGGACTATGCGAAAGCCTTTGATTCGATAGAAACCTGGCCGTGCTAAGGTCTCTTCAAAGGTGCCAAATTGACTATCGGTATATCGAGGTGTTAGGTAAAGTGCTTGTATGAGAACGCCACCATGTCGGTCCGACTCCAGGACCAGAACTCGAAACCTATCCAACTGCAGCGAGGTGTGAGACAGGGAGACGTGATATCTCCGAAACTGTTCACCGCTGCATTGGAGCTTCTGGACTGAAACGGATTTGGCATAAATGTCAATGGCGAATACATCACCCACCTTCGATTTGCCGATGATATCGTAGTCATGGCTGAAACCTTGGAAGACCTCGGTACAATGCTCGATGACCTCGGTAGAGTCTCTCAACAAGTGGGTTTAAAAATGAACATGGATAAGACGAAAATCATGTCGAACGTCTATGTTGCATCCACTGAAGTAAAGGTTAGAGGCTCTGCACTCGAAGTTGTAGACGACTACATTTACCTAGGACAGACCATCGAATCCAACTCGGCTGGGCAGCGTTTGGGAAGCTGCGTAATATCTTCTCGTCCCAAATACCGCAGTGTCTCAAGTCGAAAGTCTTCGACCAGTGTGTGTTGCCAGTAATAACTTACGGAGCAGAGACGTGGTCGCTTACGATGGGCCTTATAAGAAGGCTCAAGGTCACCCAAAGAGCAATGGAGAGGGCTATGCTCGGAGTTTCCCTGCGAGATCGGATCAGAAATGATGAGATCCGCAGGCGAACCAAAGTTACCGACATAGCCCGAAGAATTGCCAAACTTAAGTGGCAGTGGGCGGGGCACATCGCTCGTAGAACCGACGGCCGCTGGGGCAGAAAGGTTCTCGAGTGGCGACCACGAACCGGAAGACGCAGCGTGGGCAGGCCCCCCACAAGGTGGACCGACGATCTTGCGGGTAGCGCAAGACCGGCCATCGTGGAGATCCTTGGGGGAGGTTTTCTTTTTTGAAAGGACATGCCACCTCTGGCTAACACCTTGTTACCCAGAGGTGGCTATAACACCCTTACGCGGACAACCCTTGGGGGAGGTCTTTGTCTAGCAGTGGACGTCTTTCGGCTGACATGATGGCATCATCATGTCAGGTGTCGTGCGTACGCCGCACAACCACCAACGAAATGCTTGTTCGTCAGCGACCGGCTGCGCGTCTTTTTGTTTTTGCAGGGAAGTAAATTATTTTGTTTAATTTCTTACGATTTCGATGTAATCCAATAAAAAAATAGTATAGGTACTATATTTATAATAGTAACTATTTGTTTTATTCGTTTTATCCGGATAGTAAAACGAATAATATCCGAATACTAAAATCACCGGATATCCAGATAATTCGGATATCCGGATAGCATGCCCTAGGTACAACATGGTGGCAATCTCTCTGGTACTGCAAATGTCCAAAAGCAATAGTGACCATTTATCATCAGGTATGCTATCTGCCTATTTGTCAACCTGATATACATATTAACAAAAAAAGATCTTTGTTCCAAACATGAAAATGTCCTAAATATAAACACCATTAAATACTAGAGAGTTGTAGATAATTACTGGAAAATAGTAAATTAAACCATTACATTAGTTGATAACATAACTATGAACTCATATGTAATACCAGGCATGAATATATAACATGAACTGTAGCTAAATAAATTGCTGCGGTGGTATGCTATTTTGATAACTAATGACTTGGTACCATATTTAAATCAAATGAATGCTTTAACATGTGCCTTAGGTAATAGCACTCTTATATTAGTAATTAGAGATACATATATATTATTGGAATTAGAACTTTTGTGTCTACAGCATACATTTGGTAAGTTAAAACAATGTCCTTTGTTGTAGAAATTATATGACAAGTTATAAAACATCAAGACCATGTTACTGGTGCTCTATCCATAATATATTATTATTCTAAACGCAATTAATCTACCTATAGGTATGCAAAAACTAACCGATGTACATCGTAAATGGAATATGTGTACCAAAAACTAATTGGGGGTGATGTATGAAGTATAATTAAATAGTGAGACCATTTAGAATTTCTGAAACCACTGAACTAATTCATGAGATTTACACTAAGATAAACTAAGCACATTAGAATGTGTGAGTGAACTAGTGGGCAAAGAGCTAGTCAAATCATATCATATAAATATTATAAATGCGAAGGTTTGTGTATATGTTTGTTACAACTTGAAACATAGATAGATCATACCCTGGAATCGCATCGATGAGCTACTTTAGGCTCCATGGGACCGTTACAGACAATAGTCCCCTCTTATCAAGCCTTTTGGCAGCTTACTCGTGCCGTGACCAAGGACACGGTAGCACCTATGCCCCCCATTAAATAGGCCCAATCTCCCTGCCGCTTTCGATGACGATGAAAAAACAGAATGCCTCGCTGAAAACAAAGAGTTTCAGTGCACGACCAGTACCCCGATAGACCCGAGTCACCTGGAGGAATTCAATTTTGAAGTTGAACGAGGGGCCGCCCTCCCATTGCCACCCCCTCCTCTCAGCGAAGAGGATGACCAGTCTACTGATCTAATAAGTCCCCCCCTCAGTCATTGTTAAGAACATCCAAACCGCGGCTAACGCCCTAGGCGGCTGGTTTCAGAAATGGAGTATCGAGATCAACCCTACCAAACGCCAGGCGGTCCTATTCTACAGACCCTACCAATGAGGTACCCCACCCCCTAAAGGCAGTTATTCTATTCGGTGAATCAATCCCCTGGGAAAGGCAAGCCAAATATATCGGAGTAATTCTCGATGATTGTTGGACCTTTGATGCCCACATTAGGACTCCATTATTTAGGGTACGGTACCCCCCTGGGGCTCTAAAAAGGAAGCACTTGTTGAATCATAATGAGTTCCTATTATGAATTGAATTCAAAATCGTAAAATGGCCGCTTTTTATGCAATTCAGAATATGATCCTAATACGATTCTGTATCTGCAATTCATTTCTTTGACAGTTTTCTATAGAGTTTCGTAAAATGGTTCACTAAATCCGAATTGCTTTTACGTCAAATAGTAGAATCATAAGAAGATACTGAGAACTATCTTTTTACAATTCAACTTAGAGATTTTGTTAAAAATCAATGAATATTTAGGAATTAAATATGTATTTTTAACGTCTATAACCCATTTTATGGACAGTTTAAAGGTTTTGGCTTACAAATAAGTTCATTACCACCAGTTTTGTGAACCTCATTCTTACCATCGTAATTTTTACAAGTTGTCTTAATATTATAATGAGCTATAGGTACCTACCTACCCATAGGGTGTTTTAGGGTTCAATAGCAATAGGGTGATTTATTATAGCCTGAGCCTATAGGTAACCCTCTTCAATAAACAGTATATTTAAGGCAATAATAGATTTTTAAATCAGACTGAATCAGTGTGTTCTAACATATCAACGCCTTACTTATAACATTAGTAGGTAGGTACCTATTACATACATACATTGGATGCATATCTTTTCAGTATAAACTAATTATTGCCAAGGGGAATAGACTACCTACAGCGTAAATAGGATGAGCTTCAGATGGTCTGAGCAATAATTCCTACTACCTGTCCCGCAGTTTCACTTGCTTTCCCAGGATAAAAAGTAGCCTATATGTCATCTATCTTTATTCTAAGTTTCAATCTAAATGATAGTACCTTTATAATATTAAAACCATACCCAGGTTGATAGTTTGTGCAAAAAAAATACATTATTATGAGCATATCTGTGAAGTCTTTGATTAAATTAGCGGAACTGCATGATGTCATGATAGGCTAAAGGTATCCATATGTGAGAGTCAAGGATAGATGAGACCAGAGAGACATCCTCATGATATAAGAATTATCATTGGTCATTTATTTAGTTAGGATAAATAAAAGAATGTAAATAAACAGCATAAACATTTATTACAGTATCATTGTTTCATCTTTCTGTAGTTTAGTGTAATTATTAATACTAAGGCAAGAATCTGCCAGTATGCGTATACAGCTCCCAGAAACTGCATATAATAATGATATGTGGGTATATTAAACTGTGACACTAATTACAGCATGACTGCATCATTATGTAACTGTCATGTTAATTATAACATTTAACTTTCTTGATAATTCTATGGACCATTAATCATCTTCTTCGGGTAACCTGAAAGTTAGTAAAATTATAGTTAGTTAAATTAATTGATGGAATATGCACATTATCAGTAATATCATCTTTAACATAATAACAAGAGGAAGTTTATAAAAAGGTCTTTGCTTTGTGCAATAATAGTATAACATTAATGAAATTATTATACATATGTTTAACAAATAAAATGGTTCTATTCTAATGGGTACATCAGTATTTAGATCATAATATCGAATTACTAATGGTAAAATCATTTTTGAATAACTGGTAAGTACCTACCAAGTATCAAGCTTGACTGACGATTTAAGAAATAATAACTTGAATGTTTGTTGGAATATCCTCGTAACGACTTATCAAAAGTATGAAATACTATAAGTAGGAGATAAACTTACTTTAGGTTTGCGAGATTCCTCGCCTTTTCATTTCAAAAATCTTGACGTTCTAAAAGATTCTTCCGTGTTATTCGTCCAATACTGATATTGTCTTCCTTTTACATTTTTACGTAAATAATTACAGTACTATAGGTATAATAATTTTCATATTTTCCTTAAATTATTGAAAGACTATTATTTTAATGATATACTATAATTTTTAAATATTTATTTTGTACTCTATCAAAACATCCAATATAAAGTTTGACCGACCGACCACAGACAAGATAAAATATATTGTCATTGATTGATACCAGTCGAAGAAGAAAATATTTTTATAATCAATTAAAATGTCGGTTTGGGTACCCAAATCCAATCAAATAGATGCTATGAAGCAACATTCGATCGGTTTTTAATTATAATACAAAAAAAAACATAGTTATTCAGTCTTAATTTAACCAAAACTAAATAGAAAGAATAACCGGTAAAGTTACGGTTTTAATTATTGTAGTCTAGTAACATTAATTCAAAACAGAATCTGTTTATGAATTGAATTGCGCATAAATGGCGACTATTTTACCAAAAAATAGATGAATTGCATGAGATCTGCTGTGAATTCAGGAAATGAATTCCTTTTAGCAATATTGCGTAATCCTTCCTTTTTAGACGCCCTGATCTCCGAAACTACTGGGCCAAAAACATTAAAGAACATTAAAGAGGTCTATGGTATTTAGAGTTAACATAAGAAATTACGGAACTCTCGATGCGCGAGTCAGACTCGCATTTGTCCGGGTTATTTTAATTATATTAAAACTTGCTAGATCTGATATTTAAATATTATTCATTTGGATTACTTCATAGAAATGCTAAAGATGTAATCTTTGTATTAGAGTATAATGGAGAGAGGTATTCCCTCATGATTTAAAGGATTTCTATCTTATCTTTAAGTCTTAGCTACTAACTAGTATATAGCTCAGAGGCATGCGTTATCATAATTTATAATGAACGGCTTTGTATTATATTGCTTATTACAGTTTATACTTTATAATAGTTATTATTCAAGAAAGACAAGTTACGTTTAAAATATTAACATTAGGTAAGTAGTTTCTATACTTACTTATAAAATTTTTGGGATTCCACAATTTTTAGTCATTGAGACTTGTGTGCCAAACAAATTATAAAATGTATGTAAATATTATCTTAGCAATTATTCTAGTTTTTTGTTTTCTTTGGATGTGAGACATATCCTACTACACTATACTATACCTAAGAATAATTCTTCATATTATGTATACCTAGTAGATTATGTTGTAACTTTTGGTGACTTAAAGAAAAAATTGAAAAAACGTAGAAGCCGTTTAACCAAATGACCTCAGGCTATTTGTTACCCAACAACTAGATCGGTGTGTTGACATCTGTATTGAATAGTCTCTCCACTTTTAGACTTACAAAACTTTTGATTTTATAATAGTATACAAAAAAGGTAACTTAACGAGTATCTTAAATTACAGGTATAACACAGAGCAAAGATTCCAAGGAGAAGTTAGAAGACCTAGAGATGATGACGGCGCTGAACAGACGGCCATCGAACCCAATGAGCGTGGTGACGTTGGACCCGCAGCAGCCAGCAGACTTCGCAGACTGCATCAACAATCAGCACACAGCACAGAGGCGGCGTGGTCACCACCATTCTCAGCATTCCCTGGTTAGCGACTTCCTTTTTATTCCAACCTTCTTTTTCCTTGGTTTCGAAATCAAGCCGAAGATGTCTGAAATAGATGAACTGTGTGGGAAGCTACTATGACTATTCTGAACCTAGTAGTTGGAATTGCAAAGGCATGTAGGAGCTCTTCTTCAATATAGTTCTTATTGTCTTATTGAAGAACCGTTTCCGATATTCTTTTTATATCAACCCTCGTTTTACGTGACGCTTTGACACCATGAGAATTCCAGAATAATGATAACTTATGTATGGGGTATGTCCCACGTATACTAAATATAATGGTTCATTAGCAAGAAAAACGAGTTCGCTTGGCCGATGTGCTTGGGTTAGATCGACATAAACCTTATTTAATTGAAGTAATGGGTGAAAAGAGTCGTTGTGTGAAATCTATTTTCGCAATATCGAGGTAATAAAGCGCTCCTACAACAGAGCCACTAGGTATATCAAATTGGACAGGGTTTAGCTCAAGATTCCCAGATATTACAAGCAGGGTCCCTAAGTATTCATATCCTACATATTCCTATAGTATCAATACAATAACAAAACACACGTAAGTTATATCCTAATATTATAAATGTGAAAGTTTGTTTGGATGTGAAGATGTTTGTTACTCTTTCACGTAAAAACTACCTTTACGGATTTTGAAGAAACTTGGCTCATAGCATAGATAGATAAATACATGGAATAACATAAGCTATGCTATTTAACCCGGGAACGCGGGTGGAACCGCGGGGGATAACTAGCCGACTCTTAGTCATATTAAGCTGTTCTTACCTATGTCGGTCTTAGAGTGAATGCATTCATTTAGGATCACCTTTTATTTACGCAGCAAATAAATTATGTACCTAGGTAAAATCTTCAAATTACCTTTTATTTGATGTGTCACACAATATAGTTTGCAAAACTTTTTTTTTCTAATTTACCCCCTTGATTGTTATTCATTTATTTAAGTTACACGTCCGTGTTTAGGCCACCGACTTACATATGTGTACCAAATTTCAACTCAATCCAGTCCAGTATATTTTGGGACAGACAGACAGACACACGAGTGATCCTAATAAACGATTTGATCATGCCAGGGACCTCGGTGTGATTATTGAGAGCATTGACCTTCAAACTAAGTCAATAAAATTGTTGCAAGAGCATTCAAACAACTAGGTTTCATAGTAAAAGTTACATAATATACGCTACAATGTCAGACTTTTTGAGTAAGAGAGTGAAAAATGTATATACCG
This sequence comes from Tethea ocularis, assembly GCA_963555595.1. Taxonomy (NCBI): domain Eukaryota; kingdom Metazoa; phylum Arthropoda; class Insecta; order Lepidoptera; family Drepanidae; genus Tethea; species Tethea ocularis. Next base: position 4,933,591 of record OY741963.1, on the reverse strand, counting down.
TGCTAGCAACTATTTCATTGACTGTGAGATTTAATGAGAGTCCACTAAAAAGTCTGACATTGTAGCGTACCAGAGCGGGGATAAAATAGCATATTTTATTTTTGGGTTTGTTTATTTTTATTTTTGTCTGTTCAGATATAGAAAGTATAAATGAGGGTATACATTCGGAGAGGTCAATTTATTCGCCATGCGCCACTCCTCTCTTAGTCGCTTAGGTAGTTCGCAGCGCACGGAGGAGGTGAGCTCTTCACCACCCGGCCCCTCACGCTGACAATAATGACGGAAATCTAATCTGAGTTGTAAAATCGTTAGTCTATTTAAATACTATATTATATTAACGCCAATTTAAACATTAATTCCAGAAAAATACTGCGAATGGTGACGGGGATCGTCGAGAGAGCGTAGCGCGAGCGTTAGAGGCGCGACAGTCGCAGTGGAAGCGAATCGTGCTTCTGGTTGTTGCCATCACAGTACATAACATACCCGAAGGGTTAGCTGTCGGAGTTACTTTCGGGGCAGCAGGCTCTTCAGAAAAGGCCTCGTTCCATACAGCCAGGTATGTGTTTATGTGCGATGAATTAGAAAGGTTTAAATTTTCTGTTTCATTAATTTAATAGGTTAAATAAAGGGTTAAAATTAACATGAACATGTTAATTTTAAAAGGTGTCAAAGGTTTTTCTAAGGTGTCAAATTCAAAAAGGCTGTGGGGATGATTCTATTGTTTACAAACTTATTTTAGTCTCATTATATCTATCAGTTTCAACAAAAAATAAAAGAAAAAGATACAAGACATATTTTAGCCCTGTCAAATTAGTCCAATTGCTTGTTTCTACGTGAATTTAGTTGCTCATCTGTTTATTGTTCACAACTTTTTCAATGTACATGGCAATCGGATCCATAGACTAATTTGACAGCTTCAAATGTTTTGTATCTTATTACAATTTATGTTTGTAGAAATAAGATTTGACGTGACTAAAATTAGTATAGTTTACAGAATCGGCACTGGTAACGTTTATGAAAATGTGGAACTTATGCACGTAGACGACGATTAGGTAAAAATAAACTTTGAAAGCGTCATCTATCCGTCATGCCTCGAAACTTATTCAGGCAAACTTACGTAGCTTACAACTACGCATGCATTCATTCTTATGTCATTCCATCTAGCGGATATATTGGTATTTTTTTGCTGCTATTGGTTAGTCACTATGGTATAGATCTTCGGCTTTAGGTTATAGTTATATTTGTATAGATGGCGTTGGTTGTAAGAATTTTCCAAAAATACTTTAATATATTCAGATCCCAAAATTGTAGATGACGTCTTGTCTACAATTACAAACTTGTTAATAATGCTTGTATATGTATATTGCGTTTCCGACTAATGTATTTAATTAATTCTACTACCTACCTATTATACATTGAGCAACTCGCTCGTCAGCGATTCACGAAATCTATTGTGTCGTGCTATCTTATAACTTATAACTTTTAATAGAAGTAGATTGTAATTTGGTTTTATTGATCCTGTTGGAATAAATATTCTGGAAGCTTTATGGAATAAAGCTTGGACAATCATTAAGTCTATTAAATGAACTATTCGGTAGGTACTTAATTAGCGAATAATCCATACGTAGATATATTGTCCGCCATTTTGTTACGTCAGAAGAAGGAACGCGAGGCACCGTTTTGGATCGAAGGTGGCGGGGCTGGCTGCGCAGGCATTTCATTGATAAGTTGCGGGCGCGAGCGGGATGCAGCTAGCTAGGCTACGGCTGTACTATGGTTTGTGCATCGGACCCGCTAGTCAGCACTTACAATAGTTGTTGGCGTCAACTTGACTTTTATTTATTGACTAGCTGACCGCGTCGCATTGCATCGCTCGTCCGCGCTATTACATCCTTCTCGCTTAGCGTTTTTTTTGTTCGTAACGTGGAACTAAGGATCGTAACGTGATATTAAATAGCCTACTTAAATAATTGCACTCTCAATTGCAAAAATATTTTTTCAAATCTGATTGATACCTAGTTCTTGAAATTAGCGCGTTCAAACAACCAAACTATTAATTTTTTTTTTATAGATATTAAACTGAGGAGGTAACACCGGGCCCCATTGGCCATTAGGCACCCATGCGCACTGGTAAAGCCGCACTCTTACGTAGTTTTATTATTCAGTGTCAGATTAGTATCTATAGGTATTCTTATGTATGCATATTTAAAATCTTACGATATTAAAGATACCTACTGAAAACGCGACCGTCCTTAGTAATAATTATTGTCTCATATCATTGTATGTTTGGCTTGGATCGTCACGTCACACGCCTACACGGTAAAAAACGATTTCTTCAAATAAAAGAAAATGCGTTATGCCAAGAAAATATTAATTCATATATATTCAAACGCTTCGTTTCTCTTAAATTCAGTATTCGGTGTTCTTAAAAATATAACCTTGTGTTAAACTGATATACGTTTAATCCAAAGGAATACGAACTATTTATTTTAATAAAATATTATTTTATTTTAAGAAATCGAGTTTTCTTCACTGAAGCCTTTGTATTGTTTTTGAATTTAAATAGTAGAGTTCACTTAATTTAAGACAACAGTTTGCCTTGGATTTAAGACAATCGTTTATTTAGATCAAGATATTTTCTATTTTATTATAAAACATACATGTTCTTGATTGAAATTATTTGATTTTTGACTAAGAATCGAGTTGTCTTCGATATAGAATAGTAGATGCTTAGTTCAAGATAATTATCGTATTACGAAGAAAAAACAAACACTTTGAACTAAAGGGTTCAAAATATTAAATCTTTTGAGTAAAAATTTAAGGAAATTTGATCCAATTTATTACTATCACTGATGGTAAAATTAATGGTATTTTGGATCAAAGTAGTAAACTATTTTTATTCAATGCATCGATAACTTCGTTTAATACTAAAATAGTTTGGCTTTTTTGAATGGAAGCCAGGATTGTCTGTATGGAAGAGTTTGATTCGTTTCAATAAAAACCACGACATTTTAAATTTGAGAATCATTATTTATTGAATACAGCATAAATAATAACTACAACCTACACATGTCATTATTATTATTTAAAGATTTTAAATACTTGGGAGTAACTGGCATCGAGCATCTAACGAAAACTGAAAACATGGATCCTTTATGCCATTTTGGACCTTCCAGCGTTAAATTTGTAAGTCGGACTTTTAAAAAATATGACTCCTGTTTTGTAAGTTAGTTATTAAAACTGCAACCAAAGACGTACAATTAAAAAAAAAACAACCACGCAATATTTTAACGCTAAGAGATCCCAAATAACGTACAAAATCATGAGTTGATTTCAGTTTTCATTATTGACCCAAGTATTTAAAATCTTTAAATAATAATAATGACATTTGTAGGGTGTAGTCGTACTCAAAAAAAATAAAATTAATATGTACAGAATAAAATTACATATGCTCAAGAAAATGTTAACTATACAAGGTTGAAAACTTAGACTTAGCCAAAGCCAAGCTTTATAAAAAAAAATTGATGAACGATAAGAAAACCGATCTCCTTGCAAAATTAACTGGCTTTGAATTTTTCACTCAACTTAATATTTCTTTTTTTGCAAAGTAGTGACATAATGGGATACATCCTGCCTTGCTAACATTGAGCAGTAGCTTTCTATTTTGCAATAACTTCCTCCCAGGGTTCTTTTCTTTTAGCCAATCAAGGTCTTCCTGTTTTCCTTCTGCAGTAGTATCTAGTTGAAAAGAAAATGAAAAATAAAATTAAAAAAATTAGAAGGTATTATGGTTTATTATTTATAGTTACTCTGTAATGTATATAAGATAGATATTGTAGTTTAATTTTAAATTAATATTTCATATATGTTATAATAGTTGTTATGTTTCAATTGTATCTATACCTACATATAAATAATTCTTAGAATATTAATTAAAAATAATTTAGTATATCCAGTTAACTGGTTTCCATAGTAAAGACTCTACTGTTTGTGAACAGATAGCCATGTGTTATAATATCCCAAGATATTATTAAATTTCAACAAAAAAACTTGGTTGGTTTAGGTACCTACCATTCACTGTTTCAAGTATCTTTTTGACGGTGCGGTGTGTATTACTGCCAACAAATGTTCGCTTCCTTTCTCTTGATTAAGTTCCTCACTGTTCCTTTTGCTGTGATAGATTTGGCCACTATCACCAGGTATCACTTTTTTTATTGGTTGGGTGAAGTAGGTACTAATTGCGGACTCTTGAGGGGAGAGTATTAATTATTATCATTCCAGATATAAAAGTATAATCTTCATTATGTCAAACACCTGAAAAAAAATATAGTTAGCTCTCATTACCTTTACTATTTCTTTAATAATAAATTTACTATTATATTGTACTAGCTATACCTATATATCTTATGAATTTACGAAGTGAAGAGTAGGTATAGTTTAGCGGATGCCTACATTATCTGTATGCCAAATTTCAGCTCGAGTTTTGAACTGTGTATAGATAGATCAGTCAGTCAGTCACCTTTTCCTTTTATATATTTAATGTGTACTATCTATCATACACATACAACTACAATCAAATGGGATATAGTAACTAAAATGAATAACTGTATAAATTGTAAATGCTTACTTGTAACCAGATGTTATTTAAGCAGTTTCTGCGTTTGGTTATATAAATAATCCATTACTGCTATAGAATAGTAATATGCTTTTTCCACATGGTGAAGTCTCTAGATGAGTTTGAAGTAAAAGTCTTGGATTGAAGACATCAGACAAGCTTATGTTAAACATCTAACTAATTATGCATTTCCTCCTCCTCCACTGTAGCCTGAAAATAAAAAATAATTAGCTAGGTAATCTTGCTACTATCCAATGGTTTACCTAAGTAGTATCCAGTTGTTTATTCAATTTAAATCAATTTCAAAGGATATTGGGCATAAAACCAATGATCAGTTATAGAAAATATAAAGTTTTATATTTACCAGTTTATCTTCAAGTTAATACGCACACCCAGCAATGGTCTGATTTCTTTCAAATTATCTTCCATGAGAGAACCTATGTGGTTCGTCTGAATCCAATTTACTGTAAGTTTAAACCAATAGTTAGGATTTAAATAAATCTCATACATATCTGCTGCCGCCACTATGGTCAGAAACAGCTTTAAGTACCCAAAGTAGATACTTATTTGTTAATAAGATAATTATTTATTAGGTGCCTCCCTCCAGGTACCCTCGGCACTATATAGAAGTGAGTTAGCCAGACATTAGTTTTAATCAGTAAATGTTGGTAACAGTAGATAAATATCCTTATACTACTTATACACGCAAAAATCTAAAAAACACACTTACTTAAAATGCTCCATGGCATCCAGTTCCTGGAATTCTTTTGTACTTCAGGCACCAGAGACGGCCATCCCTGATGAGAACCAAGATAGCTCTAACTTCCGTTGGCATTTACCAGGTTTTGAGTAATTTCTCCATTAATGTACAACACACTCACCAAGACTTATGAAAGTAAAACAAATTTAAAAAAACCTTTGCTTCGGAACTCGACGGACGCGCATGTGTCAAGACCGGCGCGGTGCGACAGTAAATACGGTGATGGCGGCCGGCATGAGATATTTACAACGATCTATGAGAATTGTTTTATCTTCATGTAAACAATTTAATGTTGATTAAAAAGAGAACACTCTTAATATAAAATTATGCAGCTTCATATTCATTTGATTTTTTGGAAATTTTGCTTAAAGATAATTGTTTCGCAATAAATATATCTTCAATTTGGATACAAACTTGTTGTATATTTTGTCAAGACTACTATCTAATATTGAATTGATAACATATTGTCACAGAAAAAGATTTCTTTTATTTCTAATGATACAAGCTCATTTTTGAGTATAGACGATTAAATATCTCATGTGGATTACAAAGATTGATCAAAACAAGAGTTTTCGATGTCTTAAATGGAATGTAAACTAATTTCTTCAGAACAAAAAACCTGGGTTCTTGACCTAAGATACATAATTTTAATATAAATATTTTTTTTCTCCTTCAGTTTAGAGAATCATTTTTTTTAAGTAAGAATCAAATTTCGATTGAAAACAAAACTCTCTTAGAATTAGATGATATTTTTAAGAATATTTATGGTCTTGGCTCAAATAAGTCGCAAAATCTTTTTTTTCCGTGTACTTGCCTCTTGGCGTGGTAATCCCGATACTGATCTAAGATAGATTTGCCAATTCATTATGAAACGGTTTATAATTAAATTACTTTATTTAGAAGCAATTCTTGTGTATTTTGAAATCACAAATATGCGATTTGCATTATCATTCTTATTTTTCTTCTCAAAGTTTGTTTTTTATTTCCGTAAGTACCTAGTTAAAATATAAAGATTGCACTTGAAGACCGGCGACTGTCGCAAGTTTGGTAGTCTAGAGGCGAAAGTGTGATATATCGGTGAAGGTGGTGTTGAGCGGAGCAAAGAGTGTATTGGCAACAACGTTTCATTTGTAGTTGCGTCGAGTCGAGCCAAATCGCGTGGCTGCGGGGGCATCGACCGGCGCGCCGGCGCAGACGTTGCCGTCACCGCCGCCGCCGTCGAAACCGCCCGGTGAAACTATTTCACTGAAAAATCCGCCGGCGCGAGCCATATCATTGAAGTCAACCTTGACGATTTGTCGCGTCGTCTATACCGACGCGTGGGTGCCTCCCGAGCATATTCATAACCGTTAAATATTGGCACCTCTCACTAAGTACCTACGCCGACGTACCCCACCTAACTATCTCTAACATTTTCGTTTCTCACTCTTTTTGGGGCCTCTTTCGTTGACCGCGCAAACCTGCCACATCTCATTGCAAATAAATTCTCGTAAAATAGTTATCGTCAAATTGAAATTCATTCATGTAGATTAATTAACCTAAAACTACACACAGGTTAAACTAAAAAAAAAAAAACAAATACTTATTCAATACACTACAATAGTGCCAGTTTTGATTTAGTTTCCTAGTCATCGAAAATTACAACAGGGTTCAAACTAAGAACAGCTGTCACGTAACAAACAGTAAACAAAATGTTGTAGGTTGTCAGATTGATCTGCAAGCGAAACTAATCATTATCACCTATGAATCTGCAAGCGACATTTATTTATTTACACAACCTTAGGGTGGTACACCACTTTCTTGGCCGACCGTACCTACTCACTCATCATTATTAAAATTTTGATTGTTTTTTTCGTGATTTCAGGGTCGGTCCCATAGTATAAAAGTTAAAAATTTCGAGATGGCAAAAATATCATCCAGTGAAAATTATGTAGATAGTGGTATAAGACATTCTTATACTTACACGTACGTAAGTTGCTTTTGCTATTTCTTTCAACTTTAAATAAATCGGACAAATGCGAGTTAAACTCGCGTGGAGAGGGTTCCGTACATGTTTAACTAAGTTCCATAAATATTTTTAAATCTGACCCAAATTTGTTGATGGTAACTATAAAAAATTTTTTTTTTTTGGAAATCGAGTTTTCTAAAAATGAAACCTAGCGATTTATCGCCCCGGAAACCCCCTGCATACCAAATTTCATGAAAATCGTTGGAGCCGTTTCCGAGATTATATATATATATATCCATAAATTGCAGGTTTAAAGGTATTAGATAGACTTCTTATAGGTTTTCCTGTAATCTTTAGGTAAAGAACTATTATCTGAATTTTTTTCAAAATGTTTGGCCCATTAGTTTTGGAAATAAGGGGGTGGGGGGAATGGTCAATTTTCGCAAATTTTTTGCCTATTTTCTTAATATAATTAACTTCAAAACTATTTATATTGAAATTTTTAAATTCATTTATTTACGTAACACGTCTATGTTTGGGTCACCGACTTACACATGTGTACCAACTTTCAATTCAATCCAGTCCAATATTTTCGGACAGAAAGACAGACAGACAGACGGACAGACGCACGAGTGATCCTATAAGGGTTCCGTTTTTTTTTTCGGAACCCTAAAAAGACTAAAATTAAAACGCCCGCTACTTACCTTCCCGCACAGTGCCATCTGCGCTTCTGATCTTGTTAATATTGACTTGGATTGGAATTCATTGCGAGTATTTAATACATTGGGTTCGTATAGTGATGTAGGTAAAATTGATTGATTTACTCACTGTATACTGTTCTTGTACACTTCTTATACCTATACATTTTATTCTGTTTCAAGAAATAAATAGAATACAAATAAACAAGTGACTGATGAGTAGGTACCTAATGCTATGCTTGTTTTCTCGGTGAGTCAAACTCCTGCTCAATCAACGCTAGCAAATTTGAAATTTTCAAAGATTTTTTTCATTACTTCATTACAAACAAGCCACTTCAATCTACCATCAAGACACGATACTATACTATAAGCAAAGAATTTAATTTTAGTGAACACTCACTAGCTGGCACCAGAGGGTCTACCTACTCCGGAAAACGTTACACAATAGTCTGATCTTCGTTTTAAACTATTGATCAATAAAATTGCAGCAAAACTGACACGACGAGAATTTTCAATTCGTTTAAATATGTGTTTTAAAATGTCGATCGAACTATCGTGTTTCATTTTTCGGAGTAGACTCTTTTCAAGACGTTGTTCATTAATAATCTTTAGTCGGAAACGTTCTTAAGGGAGATAATTATCTTCTCGAGAAGCTACATTACATTTAGACAGTAAAAACCTACGAATAATGTGATCATGTTAATCCCAATCAAAATAATGAGAATGGTCAGACCCGACTACAAACTGAGCCCAGCTACCGCTCTAGGTAACAGCGGGTAAAGTGGGTGTGAGACTAATGAGGTACCACCCAACGACTTCTTTGTTCCCGCTACTAAGCAGATCGATCTCTTATTATATAAATAATTGAACCTCCATAAACTAATAATATATGTTTAATTACTACTGAAAAAATACCACTTAAGCATCTACAAAAAACGCACTGAACAACATTCTCTTGATTCTGAGAAGCGTTAGCTTTCAAGTTACTGAATTCATAAGCTGAATAAAATTACTGTCCAATTGGTATTATAGGTTGGAAATAATGGTTTATCCGCCATTGTACCTTGTACTACTTATGTATATTTTTATTTTAAATAGGCAATCCGTTTGATAACATTCAGCGGGCGTTCATTACGATAGTATGTATACGATAAGGCGGGTTAAGGGGGATCGGCCAAAAAGCCAGCGAAATTGAAATTTTATTAAGTTTTTTCAAATTGCAGCTCAGTAATAGGTCATTTATTTGTCAAAATGTGATTTGCGCCTCATAAATATGCCAATTGATTACTGTATGTATACGTTATGCTTTTTAAACTCCGATTCACCTTAACATAGCATCGTTGGCAATCATTCGTCGCGAGCGTCAGGTAGACGGGTAATCAGGTATATATAATATATAGGTATCGGGCCTCAGTATGGTATGGTGTAGTCTGGTATGAGAGGATACAGGAGATCCGCTTCGGCACTGCAGTGCTGGCTGAGTGGTGGGTACGCCAGACGCCGAACCGTGCGAGAGCGGACGGCGGGCGGTGGTTGGCGCCCGCGCATAATGGGAGTCGGCAACCGCTTTGTATATGCCGCTGTTATTATGCAGATTAACACCGCCGGGAATTTGTTCAAATATCGTAACAAGCGCTCATCCCGGCGCCGGCGCCGTTCGCGCTGCTGTAATTTACGATTCGAGCCTCGGGAATGTGTTGGCGTTCACTTATTCCACGGACTTTGGAGCCGTTTTGTCGAGTTTATGTTGCGCCTCCTTGCCCGATTTCCTAATGATTATTTTCTTTTTTACCGACCAGCGCTAAACGGGAGGAAACCATATAAAACACCAAGGATACCGGGCGTATAAGGGCTTCTTATAAAATAATCATCTAATCACTACATATAAAAAAGTCCCCCACCGCGTCTGTCTGTTCGCCATAAACTCAAAAACCACTGAACGGATTTTCATGCGATTTTCACCAATAGACAGAATAATGCATGAGGAAGGCTTAGATGCATAATTCAATAACGTTTTTTTTAAATTGGCTGAAATATGACGATTATTGTTGAAGATGTCGGAAAAAAATCATGCCGCACGGATAAAACTCTGTGAGCAAGCTGTAGATACTCCCACACCGTGCGAAGCCGGGGCGGGTCGCTAGTATATCATCATCATCATATTAGCCGAAAGACGTCCACTGCTGGACAAAGGCCTCCCCCATGGATCTCCACGATGGCCGGTCTTGCGCTAGCCGCATCCAGCGGTTTCCCGCGACCCTAACAAGATCGTCAGTCCACCTTGTGGGGCCTGCCCACGCTACGTCTTCCGGTTCGTGGTCGCCACTCGAGAACCTTTCTGCCCCAGCGGCGGTCGGTTCTACGAGCTATGTGCCCCGCCCACTGCCACTTAAGTTTGGCAATTCTTCGGGCTATGTCGGTAACTTTGGTTTGCCTGCGGATCTCATCATTTCTGATCCGATCTCGCAGGGAAACTCCGAGCATAGCCCTCTACATTGCTTTTTGAGTGATCTTGAGCCTTCTTATAAGGCCCATCGTAAGCGACCACGTCTCTGCTCCGTAAGTCATCACTGGCAACACACACTGGTCGAAGACTTTCGACTTGAGACACTGCGGTATTTGAGACGAAAAGATTTTACGTAGCTTCCCGAACGCTGCACAGCCGAGTTGGATTCGATGATTGACCTCTTTCTCGAAGTTGGACCTACCTAGTTGGATGGTCTGTCCTAGGTAAATATAGTCATCTACATAATAATAATAATAAAAAAACTCAGCCATGACTACTATATAATAGCTAGTATATAATATACCATAAATAAAAAAATTAAGAAACCACCGAACAAATATAAATACCTAAAAGTGTTGAACTTCAATCAACTTCTTCTAATTCGCATAAGAGAAAAATACTTCACAAAGATCCTCCCCTGTAGTAAAAACACGACCACCAAAAGTAATTCTTGAGGAAAATCCTTGACATTATTTGCTTAGTTATTTTTTTACGTAAACGTAAGTACCTACGTTTTGTGTAAAAAAAATATATTAACTCTTTACCAGTATAGAAAACACCCTTCTTTGGGCTCCTAAAATGTTGAACGTAGTGCAGTTTGTATTTTAGATGTATAAAAAATATTGCAATCGGCGATGGGAATGCGAGGGTAGTGTAGAAGCGAGGCGGGCGGCGGGGTACAGCGCGAGGCCGTGCGTCCGGCCGCATTCCTGCGAAGCCTCCGACCCTCTGCCCTGCCGCACGGCAAAGCTTCTACCGCTTTCCCTACTCAATGGAATGCTAAATGCTAATGCTAAATGTCTTTTGGAATTAGAACTTACTTTACTATAATTGCTATGATCATATTTGCACCTACACAAAGGATCAGAATTTAGCTCAGTTCACTCAATTGTTTCATATGTTCTCCTGAATATAACCAATTATATTCTGTAAGTGGTTTATTGTACCAATAAGTGAAAATATCATAATAGAATTACGGCGATAAGTGTCATGACGACGGACTATTAGGGTAGTTTACAAAAGCAACTCAAATCTAGGTTTTGTAAAACTACCTTAATATATATCTTTGTTAAAATCTTGATTGTAGTCTTAGTTTTTAAGCATGATTGTGTTTTTTCTAGATGGAATCTACTTATTTAATTGAATTTCAAGTGTTGAAGTCCTAAATAAGCCTTTATATCTTTCGAGATATTAGCCCATATAAAAAACCTTGAAAACATGTTTTTTTCTTGGGAATGGGTTTTGAATTTTATAACGTTCACATCATTTACCGTGATTGTAGCACGTATGTATACCTATATCTTGTGAAAACTCTTGGCTACGAAATCCTATAAGTAAACGGTTTTCTAATATTGGACTCTCAAATCGCAATCGCTTTTTTAGCAATAATAAATCTGCACAAGTAATACTCATTGCCCCTAAAACATATTACATTATTTTTATTTACAATATTTAAGATTGTTTATAATATTCGGTAGGTAGTAACAGGTAATAACATTTGGTTGACCTGTTTAGTTGTTTAAGCATGCATATGTCGCAGTCGTGGCGAGTGCCGAATGCCGATGCCGGCTGATGGCGCGATGGAGGCTTTCGGTGAAATGTGCGAAGGCAACTCGGCAGGGCCGGATTCGTTCGGAACGTTGCACTTGTTTTTACGCACGCGCGCACCGTGTGGTGCATGACCCCATTGGAATGTACCACGTGCACTAGCCAATGGAATGCGCAACTGTTTGCTTTTTAATTTTTTTTTCCTCGCCGCCACAAACAATACCTTTTCATACTATTTCATAACGAATTCTTTACTAACGCGATACTTTCTAAAACAGTGGTTCGGGTTTACGTATTGACATTTTTTGCTTTGTTTGAATTAATGTACTTAAGGAAAGGCGTGTCGGCTTGGTTTGAGTGCCAATAAAATAGAAAGTTTCATGTTTTTCACGAAATGTTTTGTAAGCGTATATAACACATACGCTTCACAAACATAAATACTACAAAGTATTCTACAAGCTCAACAGGTTTAGGATTACCGATAAGTAATATGAATGCATGCGCTGCACATTTCATACAGTGCTAAATACTTTCATTATGTATGTGTGTCATTATAGTTCTATCAATAAATAATAATGGCTGGTTTCGTGCTATTCTCCTAAAATAGCGAAGTTCAGTAAACGCTGCCCTCACGACTCATAAAGCGAACGATACTAGGCGGAAGCGAGCGCCGCCGGAAATCGCGTTACCGGAAGATGCGCCCGCGCCAATGATGCTCTAGATGTGCTTTTACGATTTCCTGTGCGCCGACGCCGGACGCTCGCCTTCTAATTGTAAGCTAAAACTGCCCAGTCAATCACCACGATTGTTGCTTGTCGATTGTTTCTAAACAAATTCCAGCAACTGTCTGGTGTTTAACGCCACGGAATACTAAATGATCCTTGTAAACGATCTTCTACGACAGTGATTTTGTGATGTGAGTTTGAATATTTGCAAGCTGTTAGTAAAGTTATTCACTTTTTACAATAGAATATTTATTTGTGATTGCGCAAGAGCTACGACAAAATTTAATACTAAGAAAATTTCGTGTGTACCTGCGGCATAGTTCTGTTTGATACAAAATATACCAAATATTTTTCCGTTATGTTGTTTTAGTACATAAATTATTTGCTTGTTAGTGCGCAGGCGCCGGCGGTCGCGTGAAGCACGCATACATGCGTCATGCTAGCTGCACCCGCGTCACACGCCGATCTAATTGCCTGTTACACATGTCGCTAACAGCTCATATTCCATCTAACGAGTAAGCACTGACGATGACGATAGGAAAGAATTGTAATTATTTGTTATGTAATTTTTTTCATTGAATACTTTGAATATTATTTTAATCATAATAACACTTCATAATCTTCCGCTTTCGAATGAACGATCTTACAGAAACTGTTAAATAGGCTGTGTTAGTTTCGAATTTAATATTGATCAAAATATCTGGAAATACTACCATACGTACGGTAAATACCATTAATACGTATGTCACCACATATTTTTATCATTCGGAAACCTCAACGCAGTTTAGACTCCTTAGTCTGATTCCCCCTTATTACATGAGACAGTTTAAAGAAGGACGATGTCGCAGACAAAAGCTAGTAATGTAAAAGTAATTATTTACTGCAGAAATCCATGACTCATGATTGTTTACCTACCACAACCGGTTGTCGTTTTATGCACAATTCTTCCAAGTACGGAATGAGTGTTATATGAATATTCAGACTTATTGGTGAATTTTATCCTTCTATTCTAAATCGGTGTTGACCATGTTTGGTAATACAAATTCATGACATAACTGTCGCATAGCCACGCTTGTATTATTTCATAGTCTTGCTATACCACTAGTTAATAAAAATAATGTTTTTTACGGTTTCGGAATCCAAAAGAAAAATAAGGAACCCTTATAGGATCATTCTGTGTCTGTCTGTCCGAAAATATTGGACTAGATTGAGTTGAAATTTGGTACACATATGTATGTCGGTGACCCAAACACGGAGATGTGTAACGTAAATAAATGAATTTCAAACATGGGGGCAACTTATTCGGGGTAAATTAGTTTTTTTTTTTTAAGTTTTGGAAGCTTACTGTGTTACATATGAAATGAAGGAGCTCGTTATGAGGATTTCAAATATATTATTTTTATAATCATAAGATAAAAATAATTATCAAGTTATTTAAGAAACTAGGCGAAAATTTAACATTCCTCCCTTCATCTCAGAAACTAACTGGACCAAAAATTTTGAAAAAAATACAGAAAATACTTCTTTACCTATGGATTACAGGAAAACCTATAAGAAGTCTATAATATTTAGAGTAACATAGGAAATTACGGAACCCTCGATGCGCGAGTGAGACTCGCACTTGTCCGGATTTATTTATAATCACTCTGCTGTTGCAGACGACCAAATCCATCGGTTATGTAGTAAAACTGAATTACGAAGGTACCTATGTAATGTTATTGAGAGTCGGCAGTGGCGCCTGTCACCAGAGTTACGGCGGCGGTACCACGGCCACACGTGGGCGTAATGACGTGTCCCATTCATAATTCACCTGCTCAATACACGTACGATACCTTCGCACGATTATCGGTGAAACGTGAACGCTGACTAACAATGAAGGCTTGCAAGGAATGCTGCATTTACCGAAGGAAATCCGCATTGGCGCTTTGGCGCGTACCTACATTATCATAACCGCTTGTCAGATAGATGCCTATCCTGAGTCGCATATTGCTAAGTGATGACATCATATTCATTTGCATTGGTGATGTGATCGACAAAAGGGTCGATGTTATGAAATTAGGTTCCGCATTGTCTCTGCCTCTTACTAAAGAAAACGTTCCTAAAAGGTATTGTGTACTCGACACAAAAGATCGGGTAAATATTGCATATCTGATGGACTTTATTATAATGCAAATTTCTCAATGCATGGAGCTTAGAGACGTAGCTTCTCACTGAGCCCTAATAATGTTTTACGCCATACCTAGTTTCGAACATGCAAATATCAATATTCCTTGACAGAACAAATAGATTTTATTGGTTTTGTTTTATTTGATAGTAACATTCCTGTCTAAATTCCTTGGTAAATTTGAGATTTTTTATCCATTACGAAATAGCGATCTAAAATATACACAAAAAATATTTATTGCACTTAGGTAACGCGAGTCATGCTTTGGCGAGACATCTCAACTCGTTCACGGACAGGGAGACGAGACGACCTTATTTTTGAATTAGAATGCGGCTGTGTTTACATTTTTCTCCTTATTGTGACATTTTTGGCTAGGATCCAAATCGTCTACATGAAACTGAACTGCTCATCGTATACTTTGTATATGCAATTTTTAACCAGCTAGCATGTCAATATCTTTAGTCACCCGCTACATACAGTTATATAATATTTCATCTGTCTGGTTTGAGCATGAAGCATCTTTGGATCCAGTTCGCTTCACTTTTAAGATTGGTCGGAATTTCTTTGGCGTTTTGGGGCTATGCCACATCGATGAGCCGTAAGGTGAGCATCTCGATTGTCTTTCTTCATCCCGGTAATAGTCGTTGTGCATAAGAACTTTAAAAACAATCTGGGATGCTATTCTGCAAGGCAATATCACAAGCTCAACGAGGCTGTCACTGTTCTCTGTCTATATCGTTTACTAAGCTATCACTTGAGAAGTCCCATGCACGCGGCATCGTTGCTCGAGCTCGTAGAATAATGAAACGTTAGAGAATAGTTTTAATGCAGTGGTGCAGAATTTTTATTTTAGTCGCACATATTCTAATTCCCACGTGCCGATGGAAATAATTTCTTCGAATCTTACTGTTCGGTAGTCTCTATTTTTAAATATCTCGCTATTATTTATACCTATGTTCATTCCTGGGATGTGACTAATCGTGACTGTATCGAGGCGACAATGCTCTATTCTTGTGTTGCTCTTGCTATGCGGTTCGCGTTTATGTACCAAAGTGGACCAACGAGATTAAATTAATGTACGATGTCTTTTAAGTGGACCACGGAAACTGTTTCGATTATTATTTATATGTAAAACTAAAATTGTATTAAATAATTACATTGATATCCTGGGATACAAATTATACAAACACGGCCATTTGATCTGAACCCAGACTAAGGCGAGCTATACTACTCTCATCAAATTGATTGCCCTATTTTATTTTTATTTATTTAATTAACATCACTAAAATTATGTTACAAAAAATAAATTAAATATAATCTATTTAGATTGATTACATAAAATGTTTTCGAATATGTAAATTGACGTAAAAAGTACCTACTCTCTACTACTAGTATATTTACTGATTAATAACAAAAGAAATCATCAACATATTCCTCCAGGTATATTACTGACATATACGACTATTTCATGAAAATGTTACTAATATACCTTGGAGGAATATGTTGATGATTTATTTCGTTATTAACCAGTAAATATACTACCATTCTTCTCTCAAATAACATGTTGATAACTTACGACCTATAACTGAGCTGCAATTTGCAAAAAACGTGATAAAATTTGAATTTCGCGATCCAACCGAAGCCTCCACCATTCGGCATACTCAATTCATATTGAGTTCATTCAAATCTCGGTACGGATTAGCAGCCCACATCCGTTAAGTATAAGTTGTATCGGGTGAAAAATATTTTTTGGTGCAGCAAGTGTGTTTGCATTTTGCGACGACTCTGGCAGTATGTGGATGTAATATACATCATGCAAAAACAGATATGAAGCACCAAATCGGGTCCGCAAAGGAATGGCCACATCTGATACAATCGTTTCAGCGTAAATCTGTGCTTTAAGGTTGCCTCTGATTCAAATCAGTTCGGTTCTTCCGCCAATACATGCTATATGCATGAAATTCCTGGCATGATTTTAAACGTTCTCGTCTAGGGGTCCTGCAATACCGTATACGTCTAGTATCTGGTCTTATACCAAGGCGAGAATCGTCTCTTCTTCTGCCCAATGTATGTGTTAACGAGCCCATTGTAAATGGGCTTTGTGATTGTGGGGATCAATAGGTAGTACACGTAGCGGCCTTCGGGAACGGATATTGACTTCATGTAAGCTATTTCTTATACATAGTTTGATCGCTTATTAACATCCCTGAAGAGCTATGATGCCTCGTAACGTAACCAACATCAGCGCGGTTATTTTACGATTAATATCGGACGTCGAGCAGTAATTTGTGTTTGTATGTAACGACCTTGTCTGCGTGTGGTGATGCGCACTATTATGTCACACAATATAGTTTGCAAAACTTTTTTTATTTAATTTTCTAATTTACCCCCAAAAGTGGCTCCCATGCTAATAAATATTTTATTTATTCTCGTAGTTACACGTCCGTGTTTGGGTCACCGACTTACATAAGTGCACCAAATTTCAACTCAATCGGTCCAGTAGTTTCGGAGCAAAATGGCTGTGACAGACGAACGGACAGACAGACACACGAGTGATCCTATAAGGGTTCCGTTTTCTTCTTTTACGGATCCCGTAAAACAAGATTTCTAGTAACTAGCTAAAACTTGCTTGATTATATTATAGACACTGTTGGTGAGTGTATTTTTGTTTACATCTTTAGGAATAGGAAAACGGTGTCTACCTAAAAAACTAAACTAGTTGAGAATTTGTTGTGGTTATAATATCTCAATGTGCTAACAGTTTCCTGTTTTGACTACAGAACCCTAAAAATGAATATTAATCTCGACATTTGTAATTCTCTATCACTACGACATCATGTTGCATTCGAAATTTATCATAAAACATGGCGGATATCGAAAAAGATCACTAAATTTTGACAAATATCGGCCATGATTTACAATGGATATTTTCCATTGTATGTCTCGTGTGGGCTAATTCGTTTCATTTTCTTTTCACATACAAAGTAAGCTGGATTTGTCATGCTAAACAACTTCTTACAAGAAACCGACCGAATCACACCGCTTAAAACAAAATCGTTAGATATGCTGCGCTGAAAAGAGCGTAATATAATTGTGCGTGACAGGGCCAGTTATGTCGATCCTCGGGCGTCAAATGGAACGCAGCAAGTCCGGCATTAAATACCGGCGGGTGCGTTTATGAATTGCATTCCCATATTGGGTAACGAACGGCGTTGATTCTCCTTTTCCGTTCCGATTCGACCAAAGATCTTATTGCAATCTCGCAATAAGATCTTTGCGTTCGTTCGCACGTACTAGATATTACAGCTCAGTTACGACTATTATTCCCGTAGAGTTCTTGGGGGATTTAAACATTAGTATTAAAAATTAGGCTAGAACTTTCTGAGCCTGTTCCATCACAATTTGGAATAGTTAACCATCACTAATCACGTTTCAGGTTGCAGTAGATTTCTGAAATATAATGTCAACTTCCATTCCGTCATGCCCATGATAGACGTTCTAGTCAATTCTATAAGAAATCAATTTCATAATTTATTGCATCAACATACCAGTACCTACACATTCGTAAGATAATATCAATCCAGCTAACGCCGAAGAATCAAACTCCGATGCAAACCATTTCTCAACTTGAATTTAGCAGTGTGATAATACTAAAAAAAGTCTTTGTAAATAGACAGAATAGATTTTTTTGTTAATTTCGTGCAGAGTGACACGCATAAACTTGTTTTCTTCCTCGGATTCCGCTCAAGTTAGGTTCGAGTCTAGTCCCGCATAATGCATTTGGTATTCCGGTATCCTGGTAAGTATTGAATTCCCTACACATAACATACATGACGTGACCCCATTTAGGAAATTATAAATTTTTTTGGAGATTCACTGATATATTATATGCAAAATCTATAAAATAACGGATCGTAAATTTGCCAAAGATGGCGGCGCGGGGAATATGCCCTTCGACCATTCGGCGCGCAAGTTCGCACTCAAGTATGATGCCAGTTCATAGTTTAACGGTATGACATGGAGAAATTATAGACTATCGTAAATGAATAAGTACGTTATACTGTAAGCATTATAGTACAGTTCACAATTTCGTGATATATATAACATACACATACACCATAGTATGCTGATCGGTTATTATTCTATATCGACACGTCAACGGTGTAAAAGTTTTCGGTTATCGATTTCGATGCACTTTACTTTGGTTAGTTTTACTAGTGTACTATCTCCGTCCGTAGTAGTTTAGTTTACCTACTAGCGACCCGCCACGGCTTCGCATGGGTGCAATGAATATACACAAATCTTGCTCGTTTATCGCTCTGTTTGTGAAGACTATGAAAATCCGTTGCGTGGTTTAGAAAAAGAAAGCCGAGCGAGAATCAGACAGAGGCAGACAGCGACATTATTATATTTATAGGTACTATTTGGAGATATTGCTGGATTCGATATCATCATGTCCATTTTTAACCTCCTTAAAAAATAGGAGGGGACCCATAATTCGGTTGTATGTTTCTTTTATGTAAGTATGTTCCCCGATACTTTCTAACTACCTACCGTACCTACTACACACTAGCAGGGTAATTTTCAAATATCGTATCGGATGCGTACGGCATAATAGCTATCTGTATGTCAAATTTCAGCCCGATCCATCCAATGGTTTGAGCTGTTCGTTGAAGATCAGTCGGTCAGTCAATCAGTCACGCTTTGCTTTTATATATTTAGACTAGCTGTTCCCAATGGCTTCACTCGCGTTCCCGAGATAAAAAGTAGCCTATAACTTATGGGGATAATGTAGCTGCTTATTAGTGAAAGATTTTTTCGAATCGGACCAGCAACTCCATAGATTAGCGCGTTCAAACGAAAAACTCTTCAGCTTTATCATTAGTATAAAGATTTAATACAAATAATACATATAGATATTAAGAGTTCAGAAAAGTATCTTGTAAAAGGGGGAGGGAAGGGAAGGGAAGAGCGCTACCCAGGCACACACTCGTAGCAAGTTTATGGGGCTTTGAGCTACCTCCATGAGGCATCGCTGTGTGGGGCGGTCGACAAGCGGCATTGGCATCTGGGAAAGAGCGTTGAGGTTGATGGACCACTTACTTGAACCGGTCCGGGAGCCTTCCACTTCTCCAACGACCAGAACTTCTCTTTTAGGAAATATCACAACAAGAATTAATTTTATTTTGAATAATTTCAATAAATTCCGACATATAATTAACATTTACTAGATTCTAAGCGTCGATCGTTTGATTAGTCATTTTAATGATACCTTTTTACAGTTACTGATCTGAATGCGGTGTAAATTTTGTTTGGCAATCGGTTTGTCGTTATTGATGCCTCTCATCTGTCCCGCGGTGAAGTTGGTTAATGTCCTGCTATTGATGATCGCCGCGACCGAATGAGTGCGCGCTGCGCGAAGGAATTCGTCGGCTCTCGTGTAATCTTTTACGCTTTCGAATGTTGATTATTAATTGCTCTCTCATTCTATAGATATTACATTCCGATCGTTCTTCTAATACCTTTACATGTAAATAGGTACCTACCTAATATATTTATGTGGGTAAGATTACATTTAGTCGAGCAAACATGCAGAATAATCAGTTGATAACTTAGTAGCAAAGCTTTCCGTTGTAAATCAGGCCAGTTTCTTATTAAAGTTTTGTGATTAACTATTTTATAAAGCAATTTTGTTTTGTTTGCAAATGAGAACGATTAATCCAGCCATGCCCGATCATTAATGATCAAGTTTGTCATACCTAGACGAGATTAATCAATCATTCATAAAATATTTATTCCATGATGATTCAGGGGACACATTTAATATTTGTATTATAAAGTTTTAAATCTCAAATTTTACTTTAAGTATATGTAGATTCAGATTGTTGAAATAGAATCAGCCTCTTTAAGCGGTATAGGTGGGTACGTAGGTACTCATATGTCTGCTGATGGGAAGAGATTGAGCGTAGGTACGTTTTTATGCCAGATCGACTCTAAGGCCAGAATCGGTGCCGCCACCGCTCGGCCGCTTGATTCTATTCAATGATAGTTATTCATTATTTATATATTGCGATCGAAGCCGCCGCTAACTTCAAATATAATTTTAAGTACCTAACAGGCACCAGACGCCGATAAAGTGTCCCTGTCCAGAAATATGCTCTACATTGAATGCAATATGTACTTAGCACGTACTGTTTTCAAATTGGACCAGTAACTCCGGATATTAACGCGTTCAAACAAACAAACTCTTCAGCTTTATTATTAGTATGGATATAGATAATGGTATTAAAGATGTTGATGTTGATTACTTACCTACCTTACTTTGTTATACCTAGTGCAAATTATATTTTACCGATTTTCCCTGAATTTTAGCAAACAACGGAGTTAATACAGCCCCATTATAACACTGTTACTAATAATGGACAAGAGAAATGGTTTTTTTTGCGACGAAATGATTTCGAGATTTATTGTAGGTACATATTGTAGTTATAACATAAGCTGCAGAAAGCTTTTAAACTAGTTATCGTTTGAAAGATATAAATAATAAAAAAATGGTTTCTGAAGCTACTTTACGTCTGTCGCTGTGTAAACGTTGCTTAATATGCAATTTTAATCAAAGTGGAGCAGCCTTCGCGTGAAGCTGTCGCTAGACGGTGAGCAGCGAGCGATGCAAGAGGCTGCTGTTAGCCTCCCATGCGGAGCCCCGCTGTCTGGCAGCTGACGCTCCCCCTGCCGCCCGCCCCCTCGCCCCTCTCCTACTGCTGCCAGCCAGCGCCCCCCGCCTGCGATACCTAGCGCAACCACCTCGTATTGCCAATTCATCTACCACCGACACTACCGTATATTCTATAGGTACTAGTAAATCGACAATTCTCTCATAACCACTTCTCAAGGCTGACTACGATTAGGTACATCATAAATATTTCAAATCTGAATATTTTTGGTCTTACCAATTCCAGTATAAATTATATTGGAGGTTGTTTTCCTTGTATGCGATAAACGAATGTGGGTGAATATAGTTACGAGTGACCTATGGCAACAACACCATACTGTATTTTTTCAGGTATTTCGTCACCAACGATAGGCACTGAGGATCTATCAGGTAGTTAATATCTCTACCGATTGATATTTTCGTTTTTCGAGAGAAATAAAACATTCAGTATTCAATGATCATCCAAATCTCAAGCATAGTGAGACTTTGATGATGCTCGCGTATTAAGTTCATTCTGTTTGTTACTGCTGGTATAAGTAGTTGCTACTTAGTCGGTTGAGTTCTTTTGTCTGTATGAAAAATGATAGTAAAATTACATTCCAAACCTGTAACCATATTCTTATTCGATTACCTAGGGTTAACATCATTTGATTGGTTCCTTAAGTTTATAACTGATTGATACGGTATTTAGGTTTCTTTGTTCGAGATATCGTTTTTGGTTAGTTGCGTATAATATTAGAGATACTCTAATTGAACAAGTGTAGTGATGGTGGTGCGGCCTCGGCCTAAAGCGCGTAGGTCTGATTGCGACAACAGCAGACATGAGGTTGTGCAAGTGGTCGATGGAAATTCCGGTGCGGCAGTATCAGTGGCAAGTGTGCGGGCTTAGTCCTGCGCGTGCGCACCGCACCGCGAGGCCGCGGCATGAATGGAGCTGCGGTATGTAGGTCACGGTGTCGTCAATGGGCCGTCGGCAGGGCCCCGCGCAGCCGCCTCTTGCGCCCCCATCGTGTCGTGAAAGTTACCACTACTTTCGCGACTGTCGCTGAAAAGTGGACACAACAATTTCTACTCTAACGCTCGAAAACTAAGTCACTTTTCGATCGGCGCTTTGGAACGTTCACATCCGCTTCGGCGTTTCGTGCGTGCCCCTGAGACTTTCTGCCCCGACACACTGCGAGAGCTCTATCTCGACAGCATACGGTCGTGTACTGCTCGCTAGGCTGAAAATTCGGCCGCGCCGTATGCTCGTGCTTAGGAATTCACTTCCGGGTAGGTCGGAAAGTGAAATGGAATCGTCTGTGATGTAATTGGAATTCGGATGTATCCGGATTCAGCGTTACTCCGTTCACTTATAAAATTTCTATAGGTATCGGTTGACATAATAGGCAGCGCGCCGCCTTGCAGCCGTTTCCGTGACACTGTAAACAGTTCAAGCGATGGAGCGTAAGATGGTTTTTTTTTCTGCTACCGCTGCATAACTTTATTTTACATACTTCGCTGAATAGCTTTGAATCTTTGATTGATAGCGGCGACGAAGGTACAAAGCCGATTTGAATTTACAATTAGGTAAGTATAACCAGTTGGTCGTAGATAGGAATATAACCGAGAAGTAATCTAACGCCATATCGTCCAATATTTATGTTTATTCCTCTTATTATAAATAGCTGTTCCGCGCGGTTTCACTCGCGTTCCCGGGATAAAAAGTAGTCTATAACCTTCGGGGATAATGTGTTAAGGTACAAGTCCGAGGCTCGCGGCTGACGCGCGCCATAGACGCGCGCGGCCGACAATCCAGGTAAAATGTATGGCGTCGGCCGCGCGCGTCAGTCGCGAGGCACGGAAGTGGCTCCATACATTCCCATATGTTGACTATGGCCGCGCGCGTCAGCCGCGACCCGCGAGCCTCGGACTTGTACCTTTAGTGAAAGAATTTTTCAAATCAGTTCAGTAGTTTCGGAGCCTATTCAATGCAAACAAACAAATCTTTCCTCTTTATAATATTAGTATAGAGTATAGATTATAAAACGCTTGAATTCATATTTTTTTATATTTATACCCAAGCTGAAATTGAGTTTGGTCTGATAATAATTAAGGCATATAAATAATCCGTTGTTCATTCAAAAGGATTGCAATAGTACAGTATTTACATCAAAGAGGCCGTGATCGAGAAGTTATTAGAATCAGCAAGTTGAATTACATTTTCAGCCCTGTTTAGAAGTTCTGCTTAGTTTGGGATCAAATGGCCGTGTGCGAAGAATGTCCCAGGATACTATTATAATATTCGAGCCTGTGCAATTAATACCCTCATGTAGCCAAAACTTCGCAAAAACAACCAACTATTGAATACAAATGGACTAGGCAGCATTTGGAAAATATATAGTTACTTTAAAACTAAATAATTTGATCGATCAAACCTACCCCCGAAATAACGTGTAACAAATAGCTTCGATTCGTTTTTAGGGTTCCTAAGAAAAAACGGAAACCTTATAGAATCGCTTTGTTGTTTATCCGTTCGTCAAGACCCTTTTTCTTAGGAACGCGTACAGGTATCAAGCTGAAATTAATATCAGCACTGAAAAAATCAAACTTGTTAGTCAGCGCAATCAAGAGATACGGCCGTTTATGCCGCATATTTTGACGCGGAACCTTCGATGCGCAAGACTTGCACTTGCCCGGTTTTTAATTTTGGTGTCGGTTGGCCTAATCTAGACACTCAAAGCTAGTTGTAGACGTTTCTCTATTGGGTTTGGTTTCTATTGGGTTGGAGATCCGGCATAGCCCTCAGCAGGTTAAGCAATAAGGCAGTGTATACATATTTGTCGCAGAACCTACAACTGTAACCGTAATTGTATTAAGAGTTCTGGAATGTGCTACAGCACATAAGTACCTATGCTATGGAAGCAGAAAAGCACACAACATACCTAAAACCGATTACGCTATCGTCCTCGGCGGCGAGGACCTTCGCGACGTCACACTCAGTCTCGTCCCGTTCAAGCGGCCCGAGCTGCCACCAGTAACTCGTACTAAGCCCTCCCCCTCCCCGGTAAAGCCCTGAGACGAGGTTCGTACCCCATTTGGGAGTGCTCTCACGCGTGGTTACCTAACTATTGCCCGGTTGAGAGCCCTCTACGCCTATTTGTCCGCCATCAGAGGTTACCAACTTTAGGCCTTCCGGAAAAAATCTTTATGATGACACTTACTATTTACTTCTTCCTAATATTTTGAAAACATGTAATATATGTGTTTAACACAGTGCTATGTTATTCATATTTGTTTTTTAATTTCGGCCGAATTCATCAATCAAACCGACTATGCATCATAAAATTTTATTTATGATTTCAGTGTGAAATCGAGTGCTGTGCCATATTCGGTCTGAGAAAACAGTCACTTAATAAACCGGTAAAATACGAGTGTCGATGTTCCTTTCTTCATAATGTGGAGGTTTAGACTCAATTGATCAGCAGCGGTTTGTCGGCGCATGCGCAACTCGTAGCGGCCAGCTTTCACTGAGCTCAAAGGCTCCGCACCGCCATGCATGTTTATTAAGTTAACCATTTTAACAGGAATTCCCGAGGCTTCCGTTTACGGCGCTATTTGTACTTTTAGTTGTCATGGTACTTGAATGTCCCGTTAAAGTCACATAAATGTGAACTGTTTCTCATTCCCTCCATTGCAAAACTATATGCGATATATACATGCCTTACATAAGATAATTGGTTTGTAGTCTATGTTTGCATTATGATGACCTGTGGAGATTTTTTTTGTACACACGGCCACAGATCAAGCTAAGGTAGAAGCACCTATTCCCGGTAGTGTCCTAGTAACCGGTAACTGTTCTGTTTTTAAATGATTACAACCTAATACGAATTACAAATTAAATTTTGTAAATGGCAATACATTCTTGGTAATATGATGTATAATTTTAACGGCAACAATGACCGAATAGGGTAATGGCATCAAAAATATGCGGCAGCAAAAGTGTGCTATCCCAAAACATGAATAAATTTCTTAGTTCAGTGAGTGAATTACAAAGCTGCCACGTCGTATTGATTAGCTTGCCATGCTACTCCGGGTAACGTTACGGTAAGAGTATTTATTTACTAAAATATTTGAAGGAATTATCTAGCGTTATAATCTATAGGTTGAGGTAAATCTAATTGAAAAGTATTTTTTTTTTGCATATTACATCTATTGGTACTCATAAATCCCTACTTGAACCAGTACCCGGCAAAATCTTACATTATTTTACCGGATATCGGTACACGCACCAACTATATAATAATCATTGCACCGAAACCCGTCAATGCATTCCTATTGCCTTGGAATAGGTTTCATTTTTCCTTCTATTGTGTTGAACTGCTGTATATATTTCTGCCGAATACTGGGACGTACAATAACAGATGCATCTAAACCCGTCATGATTCTTATTGCTTTGAGTTAAGGCTTATTTTCCTTCGGCTATTAAGTCGATATATAAATCTATTACTACCTACTGACTAAGATACGTACAGAACGCAGCTTTTCAGTTGGTAGATGTACTAGATGAAAAGTCGCGTACATTTTACACATTTCTACAGTGCACAGCTCAAGACTCTACGACAGTAGCACACATCGGGCAAAGGGCTCTTGAAATTAAACGGCTAGTGAATTGTGCCTGTGCATCTACTCCAGAGTTGATACACCACCAGGTACTACGAGCGTTTGTGGATGGGATCAAAGATGTTGAAGTACGAACTCTAGCAGATGCAATGGAAGTGGAAACGGAACGCCATGATTCTACACAGCATGTGCATGAAGTGACGGAAAGACCTGTAATACCGAAAACTGGAACACCAGTCACGTCTAGAAAATTTGGAGGCCTATTTAGATCAAGACTTGCGCCAATGTGCTATGATTGTGCCGAAAGGGTACATATTCGCTCCAATTGCCCGCAGTGAAAGACGATGGTCGCGACTAGTATCCAAATGGACGCAAGAGACGAACTTTATTGGTGAAGCATGAGGTAGAGACTGGAAATACAGTACCAATCAAGCAAAGACCTCGACGTGCCCCACATGGAAAGGAAAACAAGTATCCGACATGATTGACGATATGCAAAAGAACAGGATAATTGAACTATCTATAAGCCCATGGTCATCTGATCCAGTGGTGCTAAACCAGCAGATGCTGGAGTGGTGATAGTAGCACCCAATTTTGTGTTGACTGCAGAATGCTGAATGAAGTCACCAAGAAGGATAGTTATGCACTTTCTCACATTGATGATACTCTGGACTGGAAATGCTCAATGTAATGGTTTTCCATGGTTGACTTGAAGATTGGTTACTTTCATGTCGAAATAAGCCCAGAGGATACGGAAAACAGTATACTTAACTGGAACTGGAAAAGGCTTAAATGGCAGTTCAATGTCCCCAGTGACTTTTGAATGAGTTACTGGTTGGATTTCTTAGTGACGCCTGTTTGGCGACTTTTAATGACATCACCATCATGGGCCGTAATTTTGCCGATCATCTGAGGAACTTGGAAAAAATTATCTTATGGATCCGAGAGGTCAATTTGAAGTAAAGTCCAAAAAAATGTGCATTCTTTAAGAAAAAGGTTGGCTACCTGGGGCACATAATATCAGCATAAGGAGTTTGAATTGATCCTGAGCCATAAAGGCCGTTCAAGACAGGCCTAAGGCTACTCCAAAGAACAAGACAGATGAGAGAGCATTTTTGTGCTTATTATCGCCGCTTCGTGAGGAACTTCTCAGCAGTAGCTTGGGAAAGTAACTGTGAACAATCTTTCAATTAGCTGAAACAACTGTGAGAGCCCCGTGTTCAGATATCTAAACAGAGAAGGAAGATTAATTGTCTTTGTTGACACCAACGCGAACAAGGCAGGATTTGGAAGTATCATATCCCAAGAACAGTTGGTAATTGCTTATTTCGATAAGTCTCTGTCAAAGCTGTGTGACTCGCAAACTTCAGAATTGCGAATACTTCAGCAAATGGCCAGAAGTATTCGCAAGTTCCAACCAAGAAGACAAGACCGCAAAGAAGCGCGTCCAAGAAGTATTCTGCAGATTTGGTGTACCCTTGAGGTACATTCGGATCAAGAGAGGAACTTCGAGTCAACACTATTCCAGGAAATATGTCAACTATTTGGGATTAACAAGACTTGGACAATTCCAGCGCATCCACAAGCGGACGTAAGCTTCAACCAGATCTTAGAAAATCACTTGGCCAAAGTGGTGGAAAGTCATCAACGTACCAGGTTAATTTTGAAAGAGAACTACGGCTTCCAATGGATGCAAAAAATGGAACTCCATCTAGAACACTTAAACCTACTACGGAATACATTGCTGATCTATAAGAACAATTGGACCAAATTCATGATTTGGTCCAAGAAAACAGCATCAGGACTGGAAAGGCCAATACGAATGGGTTTAAAGAGGGAACTCATGGCTACATAACCCATTAAGGAAGAAATGAAAATCACCAAAATTCCAAGCTCGGTGAGAAGGCTCATCCATACAAAATGATAACGCGAATCAATGACATCACATACTAAATCAAACAAGGACGAGGAAAATTCTAGTACCTAGTTACTTAATAAAAATTATAAAAATAATGTGATTATTTCATAGTCTATTTATGGTTATAATTATGATAAACAAAAGAAGATTATTATTATAATTATAATAACCTATTATTTGTCAAATTATATTTGTAAAATTCCAATAACATGTGCAATTAATTCATAATTGTCTTTTTTTATAAGTAACAAGTACCTCTAACTTTGTGCCATTTTTATTTTAAATTGATAATTCTATGAACCTTAACTACAAGCAATAGAGTTGAAATTCGCTATAAAATTTACCGGATTCCGGGACAATATAACGTTTACTAGTACAAATTTACCGGGAACTGGTACAATTGGCCTTTTGTTTACATTTTTTGATTTATTGTGTGTAACTGTTTAGATTTATTTAAAATATTTAAATCCCTCAAAAACTAGAATAAATTATGTATCTAATCATTTACATTTCAGTTCTGTAAGTCTACTAGTTTTAACATACCAGATCTACAAAGTCGGTGAAGTTCAAGACTTCACGGATATTGGGCCGTTTACATTACACATTTTTGTTGCAAAATAGCGCCTATTACAACCGCATAAGGTACCGCAGTGTGTAGCTTGATCTGTGGCCGTGTGTACTATCAGTATACTCAGTAGCATTTTTTTCCTATGCTTTTTTACACTTAGGTCGAATGTTTTATTTTTACTCATTAGTATAATATCGTAGCTTATTGGTATTTTCATACACATTTTCAAAAGGTAACAGCTGTTACATGTCGATCAAAGTCCGAATGGTTATCTGACCCCAATTAATTACCCCGCAAGCCAACGATAGTTACAAAATATCGATTATGCAAATAAGTATAGTATTACATTATTGCGTAATGCATTACAAGCGGTAACTTTGTGATGCACTGCAGGAACAGTTGAGTTTAACGGTGACGGAGGCTGTTCAGTATACAGTTAGTCACATTCCTAGAGCGGGCCGCGGCCAGGGTGGCAAGGGGGGGGAGAGGAGGTCATCTTCGTGAGGAATGTACCTACCAGTCCAAGAGCCCACCGCTAGTTACATCTGTTATTCCTTTTATTTGTCACAATATGCTGCACAAAGCAACGATGATAAAGATTGTCTTCTACTATTTGTATATTCATAAGTACTAGTAGAGAATTATATCAATTTAAAATTATCCTAAAATATGCGGTTTATTATTCATATTTGTATTTATTTATACATTAGGTATATTTTTTTACAGGGTACCTTTTAATATTTTAATGTCAGAGTTTGTGAAAATCTTTGTTAATCAATCTCGTATCCTCACATAATTTATTCTAATGGAATATTTAGAATGGCTTCGAATTCTCAATATACTTAAAATTAAAATACATTATATACTTCTATTTATGACGCCCTATAGACAGACAAATGGTAATTAAGGGCGCCCCGCCCGCCCTGGTTTCTTTTATATATTAAACGTGTAAGCTAATTTTAATGTTACTTCCGTTGTAAACATGTGCTTGATTGCGAAGTTCGTCAAAATATTATCAATAGCTTTAGCGATAATACCGTCAAATTTTTTATGTAAGAAAAATTAAGACAGTTGCACGAATTTGAAAATTTAAGAAAAATACCCTATTAACTTGTCTAATGTAACTTTCTTTTAACAATATAAACTTTTCTAATGTAACTATGGCATTTGCCATAACTGTCAGTCGTTTGACAGTTTGCGCGAATGAAAAGTGCATCGGTCGGAATTATATTGATAAAATAATTAATTTAACATTTCTTAGTGCACATTTCACAGTCGATGCAATCGGAAAATTTGTTCAGTGCGTTTTTTGAGAAGTGTTTGTTCATCACGGTTAGTTCAGAATCACGCCTAATTCTGCTACGGACCTACCAGGATAGCATAAGTTCTAGGTAGGTAGGTGTATGTAGGTAGTTATGTAAGTCCCAGATTTTTTTATTACCAGAGCAGGATAACGTCTACCGGGCGAGCTAGTTTTCTTATAGAATCCCGATACCTGCAATTATCTTTGTGTGATACATTTAAATATAGTTTTCATTTATTTTGGATGTAATTATTATAAGAGTCCTTTCAATCAATTAATGAAATCACGAAGATTGTGAACAAGCGTCGAAGGTGTCATTAAGGAACTTTATTTTTCTTATAGCATTTTGTATGTATATAATTACTGTTTTGTTTATTTGCAGGAACTTGGCGCTGGGTATAGGTATTCAAAACTTCCCGGAGGGTCTTGCTGTCAGCTTGCCTTTGCAAGCAGCAGGTTTCTCCGTTTGGAGAGCCTTTTGGTATGTAACCCAATATATTTTTAAGTAATCTTAGTTACTGTCCACATCCAAGTTCGCTCATTTTATGCTATAAAACTGTTGCATATTTTCGTATTAAAGACTTTTGTTTTTTTAATAATATACTAAAATAAGTAAATAAATATATTATTTTTGATGAATTTGCTTGGATCGCGGAAATAAACATAGGATACTTTTTATCCCGGAAACACAGTCGATACCACTGGGAACTGATAAATTCGTGCTTCATATTATAAAATAAAAAAACTACGCGAGTGAAACCGCGGTCTAATAGCTAGTATGATATAAAACCACTATAGGCAAGTCGGTAGATCGTGGCGCGCGCGACTAGAGAATGCGCCCGCACTCGTCGTTAGGCCGGATGCCAACGCAGCCAGACTGGCCGACCCCATTCCTGTTCAGGCTAATTCATTTAGCGACTACTGCCGGCTCGAGCTTCTCCACTATACACGGATTTCGGATAGTAGTCCATCCGATAGCACAGGGGCCCGTTAACTCTAATATACCTACCTACCTACAAATATGTACGAGTGCTGTTAGAATTCTTAGAATCTTTACCTAACTATTTTCAGGAATTTAGGAGGGAGGTACTAAATATTGTAAAAGTTTGCTTGAAAAGTCTTACAACCGTCCAAGGCAATGGTATACCTACTTATTATTATATATATTACTGCAAAATTATTAAAATTATCTTGATTAAACTTCAAGAGTTTGCATTCACATTTCCAATGGTCCTGTTGG
This sequence comes from Tethea ocularis, assembly GCA_963555595.1. Lineage (NCBI taxonomy): Eukaryota > Metazoa > Arthropoda > Insecta > Lepidoptera > Drepanidae > Tethea > Tethea ocularis. The sequence continues at coordinate 4,902,284 of OY741963.1, read as the reverse complement.
TGTTTGCATGATGGATATGTCATACCACATTCATTAATGTGAGAGTGGAATTCCGAAACAATTTTGGGCAAGAGACTCCATTTCCAAAATGAACTGATACCTCAGATAGCAAAATTACTTTAAAAATCCTATCTCAACTTTTTTCCTATTGATACAAAATACTTATCAATTTAAAAACTTTGTGGCTGGTTATGTGAGTAAACTTCACATAATTTTCTCAACAAAATCAATAGACATCAACTCACCCAAAGGGTCAGCATTTTGGGAGTCCCGGTGTAAAGTATTTAAATTGTCAAATGATTTCACCTGTCAAGCAAGCATCCATTGTAAACGTTACCAATTAGGTATAAGTTGTAAATAGTCGCATACCATCGTGTTGTTAGAAACGTGGCTGGATGCAGCGTGCGGGGCTCTGGCGCCCCTCACAGCGCAGCAGCGCATGCACAGCGCAGCCAGTTAGGTACTATCCTCTGACGTGAACTTACAGACACGTGAAACGAATGTAGATTACTTGCGCAGAGCCACGGGTGGAGGGATCTTGCGACGTAGCAGGCGGCGAGAATCCTTGAATATATAGATTTATGGAGGAACAAGGTGGATGATTCCTCCGTTGAAAAAGGAATATCCTCCACCAGGCTGGGTTATTATTCCTGGGCACCGCAATCCAGCTCTTTTTTTTTTAAAGCCTAAAAGGTGGAAGCCTCAAGGGCTTTAGCACCCTTACGCGGACAATACCAACTGTTGTTGTTGGAATTCTGTATTTATGCGAATGCGTGAAGAAACTCCACAAGCGCGATGTATGTTGTATGTAGATTATTGTAGCGCCATCTATCCATCGGTGTATCAACTATATAGCTGATAGGGGTTGCTCGCTACTTTATTCCCTTCCTAGATCACACTGGAAGGTGCTTGGCGACAGATTTTCAACTTGAGGGTGGTCACCTTATCATCACCTTAAATCACTTATTCGTGCTTCTTCGCCATGAAATGGCCTACTTTCAGAGTAGGAGAAATGAAAAATATGTTTCTTTATGAAGGTAATTTAACTAAGTTAGCTGACTGACTGAATTAAGAAAGAAAATAACTGATAATAATTGATGTACATAATAACTGAGATATGTTTCATTTGCGCCGGGCCTGGGTAATTTTGTATGGCCCTCTGACCATTCTTCTTTAAAAATAATAATCTTGTTCATATATTCTCTAGTAGGTGTTTAACAAATAAAATAACGTCCCCGTCGGGGCGGAGGCCTGGAATGCGCACCGAACGACGACTCTGATACCCTCGTAATCGCAGGCATACAGTTTTGGACCTCTTAGTTCTAAGCCAATTTTGTAATCATGTTACTTTAGGTAACAGAATAATATTTTTTACTGTTTTATTTACATACACAAAATTACTTGTGTTTAATCTTTTTGGTATGAAATGTCAGGCTGAACTAATTCAATTACAGTTATAAACTTACAGTATTGTGTAGTTAGCAAATAGTTGTATACTTATTTAATAAATATGTAGTTAGAAATGCCTCAAAGATATAGAAGATTGATAGGAGTTGCTTCAAGGGATTTAAACGTATCCAGTCCGAGTTGAACTCAGTACCTACCTACCTAGACAGTTCACAGCTGTGGTTGTACAAATTTTTGCAACATGTTTATTTCATAAATTAGGCAGTTAGAACACAATTTCTAGTCTCTATTTATAATTTGAATGAAGTTTCTGCAAAAAATATTGAATTAAAAATGTTGGAAACAACGTGCATTAGGTCTGCGGTGCGGAATGCAAGAAGCGAGGAATGCAGCTCGGGCAAGAAATACCCTCCCGGTACCTTCGTCGCTTGCCCCCTCCCCGCGCCCTCCATTGAATAGCATTTGCAACGATTGAAACGAAATTCCACGTTAATATTTATTTATTGATTCTTACAGACAAAACTACTTAAAATATAAAATACCTTACTACTTAAAACATCAAATATAAAGCAAAACGTGACTGACTGACTGATCTATCAACGCACGGCTGAAACCACTGGACGGATCGGGATGAAATTTGGCATACAAACTAAAATAAGATAATTAAAAATTAGACCCCTAAGGGGATAAAACAGGGGTCGTGGTTGAAACTGCGGGGCAGAAAGCTAGTTAAAATATAAAATAGATCCACAAAAGAACGACGTCTGGCTAAGTTTCTTGCCGGAGAATTTCGAAACCGGCTGCAAGCTTGAATAATTTTTCCTATTTATTAAAGTTTCTAACTTCTTCAAATTTTCAAGGATGTGCATTCCAACTTCTTGTACATACTGTATTGTGTTAGGCCTTTTGGGCCTAGCTCTTGAATAATAAGACAGATTTTAAGGCGATTAACACACGGCATCTTTCATTTTGTACTGGAATATGCGCTAGTTCTTGAGCGAGTTACGGGGGCCTGTCTCTATTCTAATAAGACACTAGCTGTCCCCCGCGGTTTCACCCGCATTTTCGGGTTAAAAAGTAGCCTATAGTTAGTAGGATTGTTACTATTTCACGTAAAAAACACTGAACGGATTTGGATGAAACCTGGGACATAGATACCCTGGAATAACATATAGGCTACTTTTTTATTCCGGGAAAACATAAGATCCTCGGGAACGCGGGTGAAAAATTGGGACGGAAGCTAATATGGTTACATTGTTACCTACCTAAGGTACTTACCAAATTGTGCTTTAAAATCTTAACGATAACGATAAATCATAAATACTTACTCTTTTACTAAAGTATACATCAATCCACATTTGTTTTTATTACACGTTATGATATAATCAGATCAAGTGGTGTGGTGATCCATTGTTGTACACAATGCGTCTAGTCAACGTTTCTCACCGTTTGCGCACATGACTCACGGTGACCTATCTAACATCACGCTTACGCACTGTGCAGGACTAACATTCTATAGGTACCTAAACTAGTCAAGCAAATTACTTACTTCTAATACCTTGTAAGTTTTATATACATAATATTAGTATTAGCTTTAAATTGGTCTGGAATTGTTTGTGCTTGTTCACTCCGAAAGTGGCTGGTGCTGAGCGAGGTGATTGTTCCTGAGACCGCGCGAGTCCGCGTGTCTCGAGGTCGCTCTCGACATAAGTGACGCTATTTGGTCAGATGGTCATTGCTAACTGGACTCGAGAAAGTCGTCTATTTCGAAATTTTTGCGTTGCGTGATCTTAGTGTACGATGTGTCGGTGTCGCTGCGGTGCCATGTAGTCTGGTACGGTGCGTGGCAAGCGGCAAGCGGACGGCGGCGCGCTGTCTGCGCGTTCTTCCGGACCGCACCCGTCCGACCAGTCGCAACGCACCGCCCGATGCCCGCCTCGGGCGATCGGCCTTCATAGTTAAATAATTAAATCGAGAGAACGACGCTGTGACCGCAGCCGCCGCCGCCGCCAACGCTGTCGCCGCGCAGGCCCCGAAGAAGCCGTCGCGGAAGGCGCTGCCAGCCTTGGTGGCGCTGTTCTGCGCAATCGAGGCCGGTTTATTGAACGCATATTGCGTTGTAACAGCGCTTTATCTTCTCGAACTCCTTCACAATATATCATTTTATCGCTTTGTATAAGTCAGCACCCGGAAATGTTACTTAGGCACAATTATTTGTAATGCACCACCGCAGTCACCTACAAGCCCAAATATAATACTCATTTTCATTCCCCAATAAGAAAAACTACATTTTTCTCAAAGTTGTAAATTTTCATACAATTTCAGATTTTTTTCAAGATTTTTGAGTTGGTCCCATAGTAGGTAAATGTTGTTGTCGTGATGACAGTTCTTGTAATGACGAGTACAAAAATTTGAGTACTCATTGAAAAGCAACTCTATTTATTTTACTTTGCAGAGTGGAATATTCATGTTAGTCCAAGTAGCTATAGGATCACAATGATAAAATATGTCATATAAACTAATCGCTCTTATTGCACCGCTTTTAGGTTCATAATACAGCTTATTACGCACACGTGCTTTTTACTAAACATTTTTTTTTTTGTGAAAAAATAAACTATTTTGGTTCACATAATGATAAATCAATCATCATTTCACCAAATTATACCTATATATTTTTCACTATTTTTATGTGTTTATTATTATTATGTTATCATCATTTGTTTATATAGGCTGTTTGATGCTTTTGTTAGTGCCTTTATTTATACCTGTGCGGATAGTATACCCGCGCATATATGAATACGCGCGCACACACTTTATGCACGCCCATGTATAATTAAATTTAAAAAAATATTAAATAAATTATAGTACAGTTTTCTTTAGGGGGTTTTTCCCCTAATTTAGGGGGGTAATAAATTGATTAATCATATAACATAATTTCTCTTCTTTCTGATAGTACCGACTATTTAGTAAAGAAAATGTTTTTAACAGAGAAATTATAAAGCGTACCATTGTACTTATATGTACATTGTACTTATTGGGGGACCTATATGTACTTGTGTCGATTTTAGGAGTTTTTTTACTTTAACTTCAGTGGCAAGATTTCTAGGGAGTTTGCAACACCGGTATGTTCGGTGATTGATTTGGGCGCCATAACTATTGTGTATTTTATTTAGTATTAACTTTTGTGTATTTTATTTAGTGACTTTTTTACCTCAGTACATGTTTTATTTTATTTTGGCCAAAAGTTATTGAAAAATAGAAGTGTAGTTTCTAAATAAAACCACGATGTACCAAAAAGAAACCGGTCATCCAGGTACTTACATTATTATATAGGTTTAGATAAAGTACCTATCATAAAGTATTAATTGAACCATTGTCAGCTTTGAAAACTTTTCCTGTGTTTTATGTGATTAGGTTCTTTAGGTTAGCAAATTCTTCTCCGGGGTCCGTCCATATGCTAGGCGCTTCCACCCACACTGCTCTGTCGCGTTACATATACATACTCCATAGGCATGTATATATTATGTAACGCGACAGAGCAAATGCTTGCTAAATTTAATACCTACCAGATGCAAAATGAATTCAGATCTACTAAAGTAGATCTGAATAAACCATGGTTCTATGCTATTGATAGCAATAGTGTTAGCGTAAAGAAATCCATGAAATAATATTTAAGGAATTAAGCAAAAAGCGTACCCATACAGTATATTATTTTACTTGTATGAGTCGTAAGCTTTTATTTAAATTCAACGTAGTTATTGAGTGACGGGCATCCTGTTTTATAGCTTGTCGGCGGCTCAACAGTCGACAATTCTGCGAATCAGTGGATATTGTCGCAAATTGCCGCTTTCGCCACCCGTTGAATAATGCATGTGATAACATAACTTCACGTCGCGCACCCGCCGCCGCCGCTGCCGCCACCGCCGCCGCCGCCGCTGCTGATGCCGCCCGCCCGCACCGCTCGCTAACTTCACCAAACCAGTTTCCTACCTACCAGCCTAGCTATCACTGCCACACTAACTCATTGTTACCTAACGTAAATTAAACTTGTCCATGTACTTGTTATCATATCCTTACACAACACCGAACTTTCAAAAATATTTGAGCTTCGCTACATCCGCAATGTTCTCTCTTGTGGAAGTTACTAGATTCCCCTCGTTAACATTGGAATAATTTATAGTCGGAGAATAACCACCAAGCCAGTGAAAAGTGTTCGTTTTCCTTTTCAGGAGCTATTGATGGGGCGTTTGCCATTACATATCGACGTTTCAAAATTTGTTGGTTCTATCGTCGTTTCTAGTAGGCAGTAGGTACTTATTTATGGGTTAGGCGAGTAGATATGGTTGATGGGTGATCGAGTTCGGTGGCAGTCAAGTCTGATCTGGTCGTCGTGTGGGGTGGCCCTGGCGGCGTTTCCCACAGCGGCGGCTCCTCGACCAGTTCATCGGAATGTGGTCGCGGCACCGGCCCGCACTTTCACCAAAACAATTCGTTAGCGGCCTCTTTCGGCATCGCACCGCGCGCCCCACCCCACCAACCCACCACCCCGCAACCCGCACACGTGAAAATTAACAACACACCGATACTTGACTCTGATCGGTATTTTGGATACGGGCCCTTTTTAAGTTCCGCTCCGCTGAAACTAAGTTCCGTACCTTCGTAACTTAACGATTCCAATATACCTATGTATGTGAATTTTTCAAGTGGATGTGGTAGGCCAAATCCTAAAGAATGGGGAATAGCAAAAAATGCAAAAGGAGTTTCGAGGTCGATTTTGATTAAAACTAAAAACTGGATACTTGGATTTTCATATAAAACTTGCTTCGCCGGGAATCAAAATCAATGATAAGAAAAAAATAACTTTTATCCCGGTGAAACAGCGGGGTACAGGTGGTAATGTAAATGTTATTACCAGGTACGGGCAGCTCTCCGGCATGGTGGAGCCAGTGTTCGGAGTGCTGGGTGCAGTGGCCGTAGCAGCTGCCCAGCCGGCGTTGCCCTACGCACTCGCCTTCGCAGCTGGAGCCATGATATACGTTGTCGCCGATGACATCATACCTGAAGCCAACGCATCGTAAGTACACAAATGTTTTGGTGCGTGATTATTTTATCTACCTACATGGCAAAAATTTTAGCTGGTAAAAGAAAAAGCACTCCTTCGATGTGAAAATACATAGGAAAAATATACATACAAGCATAATGTAATAAAACAAAAAACTATGATATATTTATATATATATAAATAGAATTTTCTACGTAAAGGTGTGCTCGCCTCCTCACAAATGTTACTTCACCCGCAACGTAATACCATAGCAGTACTGTTGGTAGTATTGTCCCGCCCATCGACCAATGGCCTCACCGGCCGCTGCGCGTGCCTATGATCACGGCACGGCGGTATATTTATAGTCTCTAATTCCGGTTTGGATATTATTCAGAAGATTGAATTTGCTTAGAAATATCAAAATCAGTTTTTTTTAAAGAGTAATTTAAAAAAAAACCTTTACTCGCTACTCATCTTACTGAAAATGATTGCAAGAAATGGAAGAGTATTTCCTATCGAAGTTTTACTCATGCAGTCTATCGCCACAAGTGACATGTAGATCTAGATACTAGTATGATGTGTGTGGTAGCCACAGGCCTATTTAACATATTTTGAAGAGATTGACGCTTTATACGAAGCCCACGCAATGAAAATCAAGAGATTCCTAGCAACATTTATTTAAAAAATCGGTGGAAGAAAATATCGTGAGGAAACCATAGCACGTTGGTAAACTTATAAGGTTCCTGAAATCGTCTCGGAAGTTTTCGAATCCGATTTTGATGTCGAATTCGTGTGTTTTATAAAATAGCTCTGATGGATCTACCCGTCGGATTCGAAAAAAATTGACTAATAGGAAGATACATTATCCCCGAAGGTTTATAGGCTACTTTTTATCTCGGGAACGCGAGTGAAACCCAGGGGGATAGCTATTCAATAATAAAAATAAACAAAATCTGTATAACTAGCTTTCCCCGCAGAAGTGTTATTTCGAAAATTCCTTTCTTAGCAGATGCCTACTCTTCTCAAGGAACACACCCTTAAAATTTCATATCTCTTGGACCAACGGTTTAGGCTGTGCGCTGATGTGTCAGTCAGTGATCAGTCAGGGACTTTGAATTTTATTTATAAAGATAAGCTAAGCAGACGCAATGCTTTACGATATTCCCCTATTTGAAGATGAAATAAGAGATAGCCTTGAGATTGACCCAAAAATATTTTGCGTAGCTGAGTATTGTTGTAACCCTCCTGAGAACGCCACCCTTGTCCAGTATACAGACGATGTAAGACTCCATAATGCAACTGTTTATTGCGCATCATCGTTAAACCATTCAATATTACTCATTTCCATTTCAACTGGTGATTACTTATCTACTCCCCAATTAACGTTGACTCCTTACATACAAATAAAATCTGCTTTCTTAATATACGTGTATAATCAACTAGTTTTCGCCCCGCAGTTTTACCCGTATCCCCGGGGTAAAATAGCCTATGTTACTCCATAACTTATCTCTATGGCAAGAATCACGTCGATCCTTTGCTTCATTGCTGCGTGAAAGAAGTACAAACCAACAAACACTTCCATATATATCAACTCGGAAAAGGATCATCCCCGTATCGCTTCGCCGTCAACCGGGTGTCAACCTAACATAAGCACGAAAAAAAAGCGGATCGGCAGCTCCGGGAGTCAATTCGGCTACTCGGGATGACAAGCCGTAAGCTTAGCGAAGTCTAGCCGTAAATCGTTGTGAGCTGTCCCGAGGCGAGATAAATCGCCTACGTTACGTTTCCGATTAGTGTGCGTTGCAGTTGGGAGTTTCTTACAAAGAATACTAAGCGGCTCAAGTTGATACGATGACGATCCTATTCTGAGTTGATATACCTATGTGCTATGACCATTATAATAGTATTAACATCGACACAATGATGTAATTTTTGGAGGGAAAAATAGGCCAGATCGCGTCATAATCGATTTGACAAGGGTCGTTTTAAAGATTGTTGCCAGTATTTTGACAGATTTAGATTTCTTGGCTTGTATGTAAGCTGTCAATGTAGTTATAGAAGCTCATTAGTGTGAGAATGAAGAGTGAGTCCAAGACTTCCCCTTAGCGACAGCAAATAGCTATTGTCCATTTTACACATTGTTCTAGACCGGTCCTGGTTCCCTTCCGGTGATGGAGCCGGTCTGCTAACAATCGTTACTGGCTAATTGTTTGTAGTCTGGGTACCCCAGAAGTTATTTTACAATTATGTTTTTTATAAATCGTTACTTCATACATAAAAATAGGTGAACTTCACAGGTTTTTTTAACAAAACGAAGAACGTTTCTAAACCAGAGCTACTGTAGGTACAAAGTAGATTAACATACTTAATAAAATTAAAGTATTCATTATAATGAGATGAGTTGCAACGTGCTACGAACACCTTACCTATTACACGTTTATCAATTACAGCGACATTAACTTAATCGCATGTAAACGAAAATTAATTAGGGAGAGTGTAGATTCGTAGGTACCTAATGTGCGCGTAGCACCTGACACTCGTTCGTGAAGTACCTACGCGCGTCCATCTCTTTAACTCTGATTAGCATTATTATAAGAACATGACCACTACCTATTTGTTTAATGTGAATACTTATGTTAGTTTCTTTGCTTCTTTACATAATTAACGCCGCTAGTAGCAGTATTTTTATCATATTTATTCCTAATACCTGCAACTTCACGGTCAGTTTAATGTTCTTAATTTTCTTCAATTTGTAGAAAATTACTTACCCACAGGTTTCATAAATCAAATAAAATCAACGAGGGATTGAAGCTACATCTCGGTCTCGCTACATCGTCAATTCGACATGTGTCTTTCGCCAAGTGTCATCAGACGACACATTCGCCAAGTGCCATCAGTGAGCACATTCGCAATCGAATATAACCGGGTGTAGGTATAGAGAGACATTTAAAAAAATAGTTTTTGAAACAGATAATAGTTTTTCGAGTGCAGGCGGCATGACAAGTGTAGGCGCGCGATGGGGGGCGGCAGCGGGTGCTGCGGCGGTGGTGGAGCGAGTGGCGATGATGCCGTTGCGCGCATGTAGCGTGCGACGCAAATACTCCGCCAGAAATAGCCACCGCCACCGCCGCCGTCGATGTCCTCCGCACCGACTCCAGCACGAAATTTATTGCCTAATCACCATATTTCTGTTACATACGCTATACAGGTGAATTTTTAATCACCGTCCAAATTTACACGGATTATGAACAACTTTTACTACGGGACCAAACCAGCAATCACGAAAATTTTCAAATTTTTCATACATTTTGACCCAACAAGATTGATGTTTGATAGCAATTATCTGCACAATTCGTATATGATCTGTGAGAAAAGTTGAGACTTCATACCTACATAAAATGATTGACATTATCAATCTAACAATGATCATGTGACTCGTCGGATTGAGGGAAGGGTCGGAATTACCTTCACTCTCTATTTCGATGGGTAGTGAGTGGTTTGCGCCGGGGGTGTTGCAAGTGCCTACAGGCTAAGGTAACCGCTTATCACCATACGTGCATAAATAAGTTTCATTGTCATTATTTCAATACTTCACTTCTTTACAAAGTGAAACGACATGGTATTAATTCTGACGATGTGAACAATGCTCTTTCAGTAGTTGTTGATTGGGTTACATACAGCTAATAATTTGAAGCTCAATGAGAAAAAAACTAAATGTATTAGATTCAGTCTACCGAATGTAAAACACTCCGATGCCAATATTGTTAATAAGGACGAAAAACTGGATCTTGTTAAAAAGTACTGTATTTCTAGGTATTATTATGGGGTCCATATTTATTAATAATCTAGTGAATAGAATAGACTTAGTTTTGGCAGCTTATGCAGTGTAGAAAAGAAAAGCAGGGTGCAAAATTTTATACTTCAGTTATTTTCATAGTTTGATGTCTTACGGCATCCTCCTTAGGGGTAGCGGTGCCGACATCAGAAGAGGGCTATTCGCGCTTTATGTGTTATAACTGTGGTGGCAAGCGATGCGACGTTGTCAGTGCGGGCACGTACCGGGGCGGGCGGCAGCATCTTTGACAGCGCAACCGCTCGGCTATTTGCAGCGGGTGGACAGCACGCGGAGGGCGGGCGTTTCACAACCTGCGCGTTATGAAGTAAATTCGGTACGCCGCCGCCGCGCGTGGGCTTGTCACCGTCTCGCCACTGTCAATAATAATAAATACATGAAATAACGCGTTTGTTGCCGGGATAAGGCCGGTGACGCCGTTCTAGTTTGTCTATACGCTGACGTCATCGTCTGGGAATCCAGCGCGCCGCCGTCCGACACTCCCTGACCTACCTCCAGATATCGCACTGCACATCCCGGGTATGCGATGAAATCCTTCTGTTTCTGCAAGTCTTCTACTGTTGTAATATTCTTCGCTACTTGCATGTGATAGGTACATAAAATATGCTGTAAGTTTCAAACCTATTCAGCAGAGCACGTCATAAATCATATCTAAGGCGATGATAGCTTAAAATCACTACCACGTCGAATACCGAGACGATGATCGCGCGCGGGTTCGAATCCTACAATTTGCTTGAGCTTTCGGTGAAGGAAAACATCATGAGAAAACCATAGCCCGGTATGGTACTTTGTAGTAGGTACCCGCCTGACTGGCTACAACCCTCAAGCTGAAAATCTGTCGCCAAACCTTCTGTCTTCCGGTGTGGTCTGACAGCTGCACTTGAGAGCCAGTTCCCTTCTAGGCTTACCACCATTATCGGCCACATCATCACTTACCGCGGTGAGATTGTCGTCAAACACAGGCCTATATATAGTAAAATAGTAAGTATAGATTTGTGTTAGACAAAAACAATCTTAATTTTATTAATGTAGTCGAAGGTGGTAAGCACACGAACCTAGTAGTGGATCTCGAGTGTAGCCGCCGGAACATATTGGCAGATTTTCAACTTTAGGGCACTACAATGAACGTAGGGTTCATACCGTGCGATGGTTCCTTACGATCATTCCTTCATCAAAACCCTCAGCTCATTGTAGAATTTGAACGAATCGAAGGTAGAGAACCTTCGCTATGGTCTTAGACGCCACTACAACTGCGCTTGCATTAGCTTCGTTTATAAAAATAAATCAGCATAAAACTATTTGAATTACTGAAGGAACTCAACAGATTCTTATATACTTTGGGGGACATTATAGTGTACCTATTACATGAAGCAGTATAAAAGTTATGAATATACAATCCTACGCTGCAGTAAAGGCGAAGAATGCCAGTTAACTTGGCTTTCCCGTCAGCTTCGTGTGCGTCTTTAAAATTCCTCAGTTTTGATGCGTGATGTCAGCAGCAATATTTAGGTGCAGGTCGTGTGTCCACTCGGGGTTCCCCATCGCACGTGATCAGAATACGCGCTGCGCTGTCATACTCGTTAACAGGCATAAACCAACGCTTCACAACGTGTCGCCCGTCACCAAGCGGATACACGAAGTTTATCTAGCAATTGCTTCTATTCTCACAACATAATTAAAAGACGTTTTTGCAATATCTTGACTTAATAAATTTTAAACACTGACTGTTCTAACAACGCTCTTCCTAAACCGGTGGGTGTAGAAGCATGAAACAAACTGAGCATGCCAGCTAAGGCGTTCCTTATACAATATAAACACTATAAAGGTATCTTTGGAAATGTATCCCCTATGGTTAAATAGGGCTGAAATTTCGCATGCAGTTAGCTATTTTGACAGATTTTTTGAAATTCAGTAAAATCGGGGATCGCGGGTTGAAAGCTGACTTTTTCATGACTGAAATATAAGTAAATTTCAGTCATGAAAAATTCATTTACACATCGTAATTACGTAGTAATATAGACGATTATAAATTCGTTAAAAAACCTCTTTTTAACCGAGTTCAAAAAAGGAGGAGGTTGTCAATTCGTCGGAATCTTTTATTTTTTTTATGTAAGTTCGAAGACGCCTGGTCCGATTTGGAAAATTTATATTTTTGTTTGAAAGCGAAGATTTATCTTTTCAATTCAGGCAACGTGCCAAACAATATGTATTGCTAATTTTTTATGCACTAAAGTTGGAAGTTGGTAGCCTGGCTGCATCAACATTACCGTCTTGCTAGAGTTCTAAAATAGTTGATTTCTAATAAAATTGGTACGAACTAATAAAATATGTATGCTACGTAACATAACCTAACTACTAGGAATAGTTTTTGTGTAATGGCCCGTAATTCCAGTTAGCGTAGTCAGGCCGGTCGGTTTCTTTAAATCCGAGTGCGTGAGACGCAAGCGCCATCGGCGGTTTGACCAATACCGTAATTTTGGTGCTTAGTTTATATTCAAATACCGTTTAGTAGTTATTTCTCAATGGGTCTTATTGTATGACGACAGCATTTTATGACGAACCTTTATACATATATTTAGTAACGTACATACGTACAATTATGTATATGACGGCCAAAATGCGTCAATGAAAACTTAACACACCACTTTACTGCCATGTTTATACATGACTTGTTTACGAGCACTCGTTAGTATTCATCTAAAGATCTAAACTGACATTACTACGAAAGGTATTAGGCAACATCCCGAATGTCGTTCTGTAAATATTAAAGACCTATTGGCAACGAATTATTTACAAATAAACAAGTTGTTTTAAACTTATTAAACTAAAATAAATATCATAGGCTCCTTAATAAATAAATGAAATAAATAACATCATTCAACTGTTTCTAGATAGTAACAAAGCTTTCGTCATTATTTCACATAATGACTCCATTCTAGGCAGAATCATCTCCAACTGACGGAAGTTTCATTAGTGTCCCGAATAGAGCTAGGTATTATAGCTAATGTATAATTTTGTGTGCAGTGGAAATGGCAAGCTGGCAACATGGGGCTGCATCATCGGCTTCGTCGTGATGATGTGCCTGGACGTGGGACTCGGGTAATCGTCTCTCTCACACGATCACACCGTGCCTTCCCACTGGCGACTATCAGCTTCATTCAGCTACCTAGCATAAATGGCTCAAGATTCTTACGATAGTTTGTAGATCGTTATATGTAAAAAAAAAGACTTAAAATGAGGCTTGAAAGAGTTAACGTCATCAGTGTCTAAACTCCAAAATGTTTCGTGGATGTGCCAAAGAAAATAAACTATGGTCTGCATCGAAAAGCAAAAGTGTCGTTCTAAAACAAGTGAACATTCTCGTTGTTATTTAATAACAGCTGTGGTTTTTACCTATATAATGTGACATATGTCAATAATGTATAAAAATGTGTTTACTGTTATCTGGCGAACTACTATTACTACTATAATATAAGCGAAACTGACGCATCTAAATTTTCTGGCGACTACCTGAGAGCTTTATGATACTGAAGATAAGTTTTTTAAAGTAAAAGTTTAAGGACAAGCTTTTTATGAAAACATTTTCATGCAAAATGTAAGCTTTTTTAATTAGCTTTTTCAGGGCCTCATACATCCTAGGTAAGTGAATATTTGTAAAATAATAATGCCATGCCATATGCCATGTTTTTCGTTTGTCACTAAATAACAACATGTTTGCAACTGAGACTAAATCAAATTGAACTAGAAAGAATTGAAAAGTGGGATTCGCTGTAAATATGTACATAATGTGTACATATATTTTGAAGACGTACAAATAGTTCTTAGTTTAGTAGCGACTACTGAATAAATAATCTTACCTGGACAAAAGTTCCTGCACACACTTTCAAGTAAAATCATATCCGGGTTCTAAATAAACATATTGAGAGTTATTGAAAAAATATTTTCAGTACAAATGTTATTTATTAAAAAGATCTACCTTTGTCCAGTGTCTCTGCTTTTATGATGTACTTTCGAAACTGTAAGTTCATTCATACATTTGGTAGTTTTATGAGTTGCATTTAATGAATAACTCCGATTGTGTACTGACAGATTTTAAATTTATATCCGAATAAATTATCTTTATGTTTATAATTTTGCTCCAAAAATCTCTTTGAAAAATACTGAAATATTGTAAAATGAAATCGATGAAAAGAACTGCATTTGTAAGCATTTTTGGCGCAGGAAAACCTTACGCGTTATGGTTACCCATACATTTTCAGGGAGATATTTTATAGTTTCATAAAAACCTCTCATTAGGCAAAGGGATAGTACTAAAGGGCGTCAGTGGTGATCGAGAGTTCGAATCCTCTTAGTTGGAGCTTTTTGTAAAGGAAAACATCTTGTGGAAATCGTAGCAAGGTGGTAGGGTAATTTGTGGTACATACTCATACTTACCCAATTTTTAGCCCTCAAGTTGATAGTGGCTGCTTGCCTACCAGGGTGTTCCATAAGCTGCTCACGGGGGCCAGTTTCTTTGTAACATTCGCGCGCTCACCCACACCATATGTCTTATCATGACTTTGAGATAAGATTGTGTCCCCACAAGCCTATTAAATAGAAGGGAACGATAAAAATATTGTACTTATTACTACTACTGTACGCAGAAGGTTTTTCCGCGTTAGTAACTATAGATATAATAAAATATATGATAGATAATACCTTTATTCATTGTTTTTTAGAAAGTCCTATATTTAATAAGAGCTAAGTTATTGTGATAATTCCACCTGTTTTTATTGCATATTCGCTGACGTTCCAATTATTTCTAATTGTTCTTTATCCATTTAAATAAATCTATATCTTATCTATACTAATAATAAAGCTGAAGAGTTTGTTTGTTTGAATGCGATAATCTCCGGAGTTACTGGTCCGATTTGAAAAATGAAAACCTACCGCACCATTGCAGGCGATTTACATAACCAAATAATAATATTAAGAAAATCGTTGTACTTAATGTATTTTTAGGGAATTCATATTTTGTCAGTTATGACTAAAAACAACTTCGTAGAATTCTTCGATCATTTAAAAATCATTCGAAAAAATTATTTAATTGTTCATTGATGTTCATGAAAGCTTAAGCCGTCTTAAAGACAAATAAATAAAGAGAAAATAAAGCGTCACTACGTTTTGTTCAAAAGACATCTTGAAAAATTGTTAAAAATTATGTTACTCAAGATCACTACAAAACTGTGTGATATTGTAAGCACAGTAAATGTTGTTGTTGATTGTTACTTGTTGCAGTTACTTGTCCCATCAGCGGAAGTTTTTGTGATTGATATAAGCTGATGCTAATTTCTTTTTATATTATAAATATTGAATAGTACGAATTTGTAAAATAAAGGTAACACATTATACTGGACGTAAGTTACATCGTAGCGAAAACTGAAACCATTGAATCTGTATGTTGTGGACCCCTCAACGTTACAATTTTACGTCGCGTTTTTTAAAGAGATTACGACTTTATTCTCAGTTGTTTAAGTAATAAAAACTGCGTTCAAGGTCGTGCGATCTAAGAAGTAACTTTTATTTAAGGTATTTTATATAAAAGGTACTTCTTCAGTATGAACGATCGTTCTTATATCCGAATATCTCTGATGCCGATGTTGATGTTGAAGTTACGCAAATGACTGATGTTGGACTACACTTGATCGACTAAACTGTTTTATTGTCGTGTGGTCGTTGTATTTCTCACAGGTTTAATTGATCGTTTTAATCGATCATCTGTTGAACTACGAAACAAATCGTGTGCAACACGATAACAACAACATGTAACAAACACTTATGGATATATTTTACATTGAAAAATAATGGTAAAAAATTAGTGGCCTCATTAATAGTATTTTGAAAATTAGTATGTAAATGAACTTTTTTTAGTTTTTATTAAACATAAGATAACTGTGTCAATTTATAAAATTGTATTAAATCGTTATCAATAGATTTTAAACTATTTTGTCGGCAAATGAAAATTTATCGATTCAGCGATGGTTTGTGATCACAGACAGATATACATAATAAAAAATACTAAATTCAATTGATAAATTTTAAATCCTCTACCGTGCCTCCGCCACTGTGCGCCGGCCATAAGTCGGCATTTTAAACGCTCATGTACTTAGTTACATCTTTGATCACAGACTGTTCGTTGTAATTCGCATTTATTGCGTTTATGTATGAAATGAACACTACGACAGCAATGGATAAATTATGGATTTGTTATTATTAGTTTTTTTATAATAATATAAAATGCAGCATAATTATGAAGTTATTTTATTTACTTGAAATATCTATATCTATTCTCTCTCATATCCTTTCATCCATAGATGGATTCTGTTTTACTCGAAATCTTCTAAATCTTTGTTACAAATGTTGCAAAGCACAAAAAAGGCATTTTCTAGACAAGCGTGCTACATCCTAGGCTTCGTAATAATTATCTCCCTCGGATCAGGTGATGAACATACTTTAAATTACATAAAAAGAGGTTTGGATACTAAACTAGTCATCCATTGAATTACGCACAAATGGTGTCGTATGAAATTGAAAAAGTATTATAATAATTATCAAAAAAAAAAACAAAAACCAAGCAAATCACCTCAACTTTGGAGGCTTTCAAATTAATCATTTCAACCCGGAAATATCCCCAATATTTCCATTTGACCTATTTTTATAATTAACTTTTTATTGAATATTTTATCAGGGTTCCGAGAATCGACTAATCTGTAACAGGAAACAATAATGTAACTGAAATCGCTCTAATAATAGTTATAAACTTACATATTTAAACAAAATATTAAAGGGACAACGAACATTTTGAACCCACAGCCGTGTATAGGAAGTGGTAACTATAGAAGAGGCATTATTATTTATTATGTACCTATCTGAAGTCAGTTTTAATTGGCACTATTGTATGTTTTGGAAATGGAAGTCAACTACACCAAGGCAGCTGTCTGATTGCTTCATGCTAAGTAGTTACCCGTATGTATATTATGTTGGGTAAAGTTGAAAATTCTGTCCCGAAGATACTACCGATATTCCGTCAGCTACTTACAGCCTATACGTTTTGTATGTACAATTTTTTGAGAGCAAACATATGATTTAAAAAAGGGTATAATCAAATGTACTTAACTCCTTTACTGAGCAGTTGATAGAAATATACAGGTTATTCTAAAATATGGTGGCCTACAAGGATGGCATTAAAATAACTTGCCCCTAGATGGCGTCACTTAACGTGACTGCGTAGATAACTGCCTTTTTTAGGGTCCCGTAGCCTAATGGGAAAACACTTATTTCTATTTTTTTATTAAACTAAAATAATTCTAATATCTAGTACAAGAACTTCTCAAACGTTTTAATAAGTTTCCATAAAGTTAGTAGTACGGTCAGCGTCAAAACTAAATTGTCACTTTAGTAGCCTTACAAAACAATCGATTAATATTATCTTGACAGTGGCCCCGATTCTGTTTATTACAAACTAAACAAATTTAATTTCACTATATCTCTTTCTTATAAGAAATGTAAGAAAGGGATGCAAAATATTTTAGTCCTGTCAGTTTAGTCCGATCACTTATTTCATCGCGAATTTAAGCGCGATCTTTATTAGTCACGACTATTTACCCGTATATTATGACGCATGGACTAAACTGTCGGCAAAAAATGTTCTATCTTTTTTCAATAAGGTTTACAAGGAGACTTGACTACTATTATTTAGGTTCGTAAACAACAGAATTGGTAAGTACCAACGTTTATGAATATTGTGAAATGCTTAATGAGACACTATAAAATGATCAGCTACTTTTGACGCTAACACTTGATAAATTCTAGATATTGAATACTACGATAGCAGAACATAGCATTTTCTCATCCGTTTTTATAAATCTAACGAGGAAAATTTTATCGCCTGGGCGTACCTACTAGATTGTGTGAATTTTTCAAGTGGGCGTGGTAGACCAAATACATTATAGGGAATGCTAAAATGAGTCTGAGGCCCCATTTTGATAAAAACTTAAACTGTAGGTACATTAGTAGGATTTAAAAAAAAATTACTTCTCCGAGAATCGAACTCATTGATTTTAATAAAACAGCCTCTTTTATTATTCCATCTCATACTATTAGACTAGGGTTGAAAGATCAATTTCTGGAAAGTTATGTTATATGGCAAAATAAAGGAAAGATCAAATTTAAAAAAAAAACTGTTTACTTTTAAAGAAATAGGTACATACTCGTATATTATACAGTCTGTATAATTCTTCTATTTTCTTGTAAATATAACTTATATTGTAACTTATGTTGTATTAATCTTGTACACACGGCCACAGATCAAGCTACACACTGCGGCACCTTATGCGGTTGTAATAGGAGCTATTTTGCAACAAAAATGTGTAGCTTGATCTGTGGCCGTGTGTACAATTGATTTTTCTGGGTGGGAATCGAACCCATGACCTGCAGCATGATACCAACCATACCAACTGGGCCGTTAAAAATTACAAGCTATTTAATTTATCATCGCGTCAACCATTTCTGGGCGTCTCTATGCTCCACTCCAATGGACACGAAAGCACAAATTTTGTACCTATGTAGGTGTAGGTATTAAGATCGTTTAGGTACCTAGGTATATGTTGAAAGTAGGCATTTACAAATCGGTTTGGAAAAATCGCCCAAAGGGCGCGCGGCGCTACGCGGTCGACGACCTCGTGTGCACCGCGCACCCAGACACCCAAATTCTTGCGCGTACGCAGCTCCTCCGCCGCCGCCACCGCCCGCCGCCAACCGCCACCGATAAAACCCTCTCAATGGAATCTAAGGCATGCTGCATGTGCCTGTGGCAGCGCACGCGCGCTTCCACGCGTTTGTTTTGGAGAACCTCTCCACTTCACTCAATGCTCTCCAGTCTAACAACACATGTTGTTCGCTCTCGCTTTATTGACTTAGGTATATTAATATTATTGATGCGCACAAGTAGGTATCTCGGTTGGTAGATATATTAGTACAATTATTAAATGGTGTCCACACAAAAGATAATACTTAAGCTGAACTTAAATTACAGATTGATTATGAGTTTTTAATGCGTTGTTTTGGTAATTTTGTACCCACTCTGACTAAAACTAACGAAATAAATGGAATTATAATAATGGACCCTATTAACTTATGAATATTATTCCTACATGAATGATTGCTATTATTTTAGTAAGGTCCATAAACTGAACTGAAGTAGCCTGGTGTAATTAGAATAGGTAATTGTATATTTTGTGATGTTGTGCATGTTATGCTTAGTTGGAAAAACATGATGTTGCATTACCTGTTTGATTATATTTTGTCAACAGCTTGACCCTTACAGGCTCAAAACTGTAGCAGACAATGCAACTAGACTGCGTCGATGGTTGGTAGGTATAACATGCACGAAGCATCATCGGCCTCATTTCCATTCATTCGGTGTTTGTTGACAATGTACCAGGCGGGCAGTGGCGCGGTCAGAGGGCGCGCCCGGCGCCCGGTGGGGTGCCCCGCGCGGCTGCAGTCAGCCTCGTGCGCCCGCGCCCCGCGCACGCTGCACCGCTCGCTTATGCACCGCGCTAAGTGCAACACACGCACGCGCGTTCAAATCCACCATATTTTGTATTTGGAGGCTTCACAATATCAACCCTAAGCACCCGAGGGCAAGAGTCACTGACTTTGTATCATGACGTCACCGAACTCCAACGATTACTAGGTTTCCTGCACTCACCGATCGATGGACTATACTGCTTTGTTTACGTGCCATCGCCTGCGCACAAACACGTAAGTTATGTATGTGATGCATGTCCCGTGTACGTATTTCACAATACGCCCGATTCGATGCGCGACTCGTTCGTTTGTTTACATACTTCGCTGCGTTCATTCGAGTATCGGTTAACAGGTTCAATAAGATTCAATGTTTAAATATTCACCCAATAAGTGCGTGTCATCAAATTATACTGTTACTACCTTTTCGCTCTCAAGTCTCAACTTCGCTCGCGCAGACATAATGAAACATTATATAACATTTTCTCGTCCGCCAATTTCGATAGAATAAGCTCATAAATTGCCCGAAGCCAGGCTTATTTTACTCTTGAAACCTAATGAAAATCCATTGTCCAACCAATCATACAGTGGTTTCAGCATGTTCACAGATTCAGATTATGATAAATAATGTTTAATGTAAAAATTACAGTTTTATTATAAGTATGTAAAGATATATAGATAGATTGAGCTGTTGTCTGCCTCGCTTCGGATCAATCGGAACGTTAATCGCTTCATTACCTACTAAATCTAAAATCGTTAATATGTAATGAATGCACGTGTTTCGACGCGTCAAGCGTATATAGACTCTATTTTTATGTCATGAAAGTGGATAGTTTGTTGGGTGATAGTGTTGTTAGAATGAATCGCAATTCGTGTTGCACAGTCCGCGTCGGAAGTGGCCGATGACGAGGCAGGCAGGGTAGTTGGGGGGCTGCGCTGGCGCACACACCTGCCTGTCACGCCATGTTAGCGCTACATCTTGAATTATTTATTATGTTTTTAATGTGCATTCAACGTTTAATTTTATATGTAGTTATGATGTAATTAAAGAACCCCAATTATATGCCATATTTTTAATTCTAAAGCATCATCAACATAACATTAAAGAAAGTATTACTATTATGTAACCATTTTTATGCCACTAACTAGTTACTAACTAGCTAACTAGTTGGCTCAAGAAACGATGTCCGTCAAGATTTCAAATTCATCCAAAAATCCCTTAGAATTTTAGTCCCATTTTCCCGAATGTTTAATATTTTCTCCTCGAATAGGTATTTAAAAAAAAACTAATTGGTCCACCCGTTCCCGAGTTTTGCCCCTAGTAGTAGGTACTAACCTAACTTATTTAGCCATTCATTTTCATTTTTAGGTTTCTGAATCCAAAAGTTAAAAAAAGGAACCTTTATGGTATCACACCCTTCGTTCGTCTGTCTGTCTGACTGCTGCTATAGATTTGAAATTTGGAAGTTTTAAAAATTGCTAACCCAAATAAGTATATTGCAATTTATTTTTTAAATATTATTAGGTATTTTCATTGCAAAAGGAGCCAAATTTTCAAAGTAAGGGTATATTCAAATGGGAAAAGTATAATTATGAAAGGGCTTGATTTATACATTCCAAAACAGGTGTTTAATTTCTTTTATGATGTGTAATTTTGACATAAGATGCAATGATATTTATAAGCAAAATAATGGAATACATCGATATAGATATGGTTAGTTACCAAGTTCAAAATACTGGTAAGTGATGACACTGTTCGTCTTCAAAAATCCCAAACATACAAACTTATACTTGGAATTAATTACTACATCAATATTTGCACCTTGTCTCCTTTATGTACTCAAAATAATAATTCGAGATCTCTAGTCACTGTCATAGTATCCGTTCTGCTTTTATTAGTGAAAGAGTATTGCATTATTGAAAAAAATAGATGGAAACGACTCTGATTTATTCCAAAAATAAATATTGGTGCACAATATGGTAATTCGGTACAAAAGACATCAACGCAGTGTTTTTGTATAAATACTAAAGCACCTATACATTACGTAGATGGGAGAAACCAAAGTAGTCGTTTACTTAGAAAATAAACAGTATGGGAATATCCAGATGATTTCCCTGCAATAATCATGTTTGTTTAGTTCATAACCTCAGTCTTAAGGCATTGAATTGCCAAATTCGTGTCTGGTTGATATGGACTATGACCATTTTTTTTTACTCTTGTAATAAACCAACAAACATTTTATAGAAGCAATGCAGATTTGATGTAAATTCTATTTCGTCGTCCAGACCAACCCACTCCTGAACTGTACTACTAATGGAGACAGGTACATCAGGGACAACAAATACCACGATATGCCCACGATCGTCCACGATTGACTATTGTATTTTTGTCATCATCATATTTATAATCATCATATTATAATTTCGTTCAATATGTCTCCAATCTCCGCTATATCTAGATGACTCTATGCAGTACTAAACTTTTATCTTCACCTGCCATAAACCAAGTAGTACTCGTAGGTACCTACCATATAACGTACTATATGCTGATTTTTAGAGCTACGATTTTGGTATTTTCTAAGACATGGATTTATGATCCTTGATATCTACTATTCAAAACTGGCTAGCTTTTTCCAGCATTTAATAGTATCAAGGAACTAGCACGTATTTTTGTCATATACGAGTTATGTGACAGAAAGAGAAAAACTGACACAGAAGATGCACACTTGTTGTGTCTTATAAAAAAATAATTTTGATATATTATTTTTGTATTATATTCTTTATTGCACGTGAACTCAGGCATAGAACTGGACAGAAAGATATTTAGTGAAATCATTGAGTAATTTCCAGATGACCTTGTATATACAGTACAAACACCATGTACTATAGGTACATTTGACGTCAAAATCAAGTAAACTTAGAGACTTAGGGGGCCTCAGCGCAGACTCCGCTAAAAACTATCAAAGGTGATAATGAAATACGCAACAGATAGGTGTGTAGGTACTCATGCGCCGCCGACCAATGTTCTTGATCAATTTGCAATGACAGTTATTCACAAATTATATATACTTAGGTATGGCACGTGTATTCACACTTTAACGTAAGTAACGAAAGAATTACTACAACGAATGTTTGAACCTCGAAAAAACTAATTGATACTTTACCATATTTCGTCACGATTTGAGTCTATTCTATTTAATTTTCTTAAAACACTGAGATATAACTAGATTACACTTTCTGTAACGCAATGGGACGGAGGAGGGAGATTCCGGACACGGAGGCGAACTCTTCATTAGTGAACCTTGTGAAGAAATACGCAATGACGCAAATAAAGGGCATTGGTTAATAATTTTCCAAATACTTGTAATAACGTAACAGTACTAAAAGACCAATGAGTTGTTGTGCAGATGTGTAGGTACTTACGTATTATGTGCGTCAAAAATAGGTACCTACCCCCACCGTTAACACAGTAAGGTACCTACCCATTGCCTAGGTACGTATTAGATGTAGATCAACGTCCTATGCGAGGTTATATATAAGCGTCGGAACAAAAAATCTAGTGACGTCATCATTGGTGGCGAACTGATCGCTTCTGTCGTTGCGAACCTATTCGTATATGCGCAGCTTCATATTATGTAGCAGCGAATGTGCTCGTCTATCAACTATCCATAATTAATGTTTTTTACGTCAATAGTAGGTAGTACAACAACTAACTTTAAATATGCAGTATCTATATTATGTATAAGTATAAATATTATCTGCGAAAACATAAATTTATGCTGTAGCGAATTATATTTTGTTATGACCCATTGATTAAATTCAATAGTTGTCCAACCCATGCAATTTTACGTTTAAATGGAACTGTTAATAAGATCACGCTGTTCGCACGTAATAGTCGTAAAATAACTAAGATTATTGTTCTTTACGAAACCCCCGACACTCAAAAAAAGAGGTGATGATCTTCAATCGGTTGAGCAGATTTTCATTAAAAAAAAAAATTGGTTCATCTGTTCAGGAGCTATGATACCATAGACAGAAATACAGATACACACTACAAACTTATAATACCCCTCTTTTTCGTCAGGAGTTAATGATGGAAAAAACTGAAAACATCCTTGAGGTTATCTATCATATGGTATATTTATGTTGTAAAACAAAAAAATACAAAAATTCTGCAAACTGGTACTAGAAAGCGTGACTGACTTACTGATCTATCCACGCACAGCTCGGCTCGAACCACTGGACGGATCTGGCTGAAATTTGGCATACAGATAGCTATTATGAATATTCCGCTAAGAAAGGTTTTTTGAAAATTCAACTCTTAGTGAAACCGCGGGGCGAAAACTAGTTTTTATTCTATAAAATAAGTAAATATTATTAAAAAAAGGTGTCCATATTGATCTATTGAGTATCGTTTTTTACATAATTCAATCATTTAATTACATTTTTTAAAATCAATCATACATTTATTTTAAATGTACTTATACATATTTATAGTTAACTTTTATTTCTTGAAACATAATTTCTTTGTAAAACGGAAAATATTTATATTATGAGTGTTATTTTTTTTATTAAATAGATACATAATACTCGTGTATGATTTTGATACTGTTGCTTAGAAGAGGGGGCTTAGGATTGTGAGTTTTAATAATATCACACGAGTGTTAATAAAAGACTTAATTATGTGCAGTTTCATACACTGCTTTATCCAAATTTATGTAATAATAAATAGGTAAAATTTTTCGTAGACCACGTTTTGCCATGTTTCTCCATATAATTTTGTTAACTTTTTTAGTATTATATAGTCATTTATTGTGGTCGCTTTTTTATTCATATTTAAATTAAATAAAATTTACCAAAATTTTATGTAGAAAGAAAAATGGAACAATAATAAATTAAAATTGTGCATGAAAGACGGTACGGAGGAAAACTAAGCTTTATGTGTATTACACGCTGAATATAATCACTGAACAATGACGTTTTTTATAACTACATTTTATTATAATTTATGAAGCGTTGAACATTGATCTTCTATCTAGACACGCGGTAGCGTGTCAAGCCAAGTTCAAGTAACAGAACTGGCGAGCAGCACCGTGTGTAATATTACACGAACCATTTGGAGCCAATTTTGACCCCCTCACAACTCAAAAACTATAATACATAAACGTCACAAATTTGGCTCATATATTGAGATTTGCGATACATATGTGCTCCAAATTTCATATACACATCTCAAACGGTTATTTAGATATTAACGTCCAAAAATCGTCATTTTTATCACATTGTGTTTAGAATGTGCGGCTATAATATAAGTCGTATATGAGAACTCAGACCTTAGGCTACAATATATTATCCTAAGAAGAAATGATATTTTATGTTGTTATAAATAAATTTTAGGACTGACCATTGAACTTGGCACCCATTTAGATCTCACTCCTTTTGTCGTTGAAGTCAACAACCAAGGCATATATCATAATATTGAACTTGGCTCTCATTTCACATGTATGTTTTTGATGGGATATTATATACCATAACACGTTGCCATGGCATTTATGAAACATTTTAACATAGGTAGGTATTTTATTTTATGTAATAAAATATAGGAAATGTCTATCAAGAACCTTATATAGCGTATCTTTATGTTTAAATAGGTAACAATAGGTAAGAATATTATATTCTATCAAAAAACAATTAATCACATTATTTTAAAAAGTTTTTATCTAAATATAGATTTTGTCTGTTAGTTATGCTCAAATTAACAATATCTCTGGCGTATGATATAGTTGTTTCATAATTGTGAGCTCTATGCGATTTTTAATGTGACTCTACCTGCAATAAGTTTAGTCCTCATTCATCAAATCATTCGTCTGAGTAGTATAGTATAGTATAGATATGAAAATAAGCAAGGCCTATTTATGTGTGTTGAATTCAAATAATGTATTAGGCCTGGCATTAGTGCGATGCTCTTATCGGGCTGCAATCTCCGTGTATAGACATAGTAGTGCGTGAGCGCAGAGTCGGCGCGGTTCGGCGGCGGCGGGCGGCCGCAGCTGGCCGCAGCGGTCGTGTCGACACAGGCCGAGTTCGCAGACTAATTTATCTACCGCCACCAATCTGAATATTTTGGTCAGATCTATTAGTGAGTGCGTCTTTGAGTCGAGAGGCGATAATGAGGAGTGCAATGGTGACGTCACTCAGGAGTGCGGGTAACGCGGGGGCAGGGCAGGGGTGGCGCGAGAGGCGCGGGACACCGAGGATGCAGAGCGAGCCGTGCGCCCGTTCATTGTAGTTTTTCGATTATTGTTTAATTAGGGCGAAGCGGCGGCGGAGCGGCGGCCAGGGGGAACGCACTCGCGGCCCGCTAACATACTACACGATATGATAATACAACTCGTTATAGTTATTTTATTATTAAGTACCGTCACAAATAAAACTGAACCTGTCATCTGTAGTAAAATAAATCTCATTGTTTTATTCTTTGAGTAGGTACCTACCTAAAGTAGATGATTGGTGCAAACAATTATGTCTGCAGCTTGAATTATATAAATCGTTATCGAACGATATGAAACCATAAAAGCAACATGGAAAATGATATTTTGAGACTGAGAAAGATATGTCAGTAGTGTATTTTCATATTTATACTAGGTACACACCTAAATAGTAGAAATTAAAACTTTATGTGGTTAAAATAAAATTCTGTAATGGTATTTGAACCGATATTCCACATACTTACTAAATAAAGAAACACTAACATAGAAAAATATGACAAATATACCGAATATTGAGTCGAATCTAAATTAATTACATTCAATACAGGATACTTTTTATGAGGTAATCTTGAGGTAACTTTATACATGTACCTATTGTTTATTTTGAATTATGTGTTAGTAATGAAATATCAACTTATCTTAAAGATTTTTACTTTGAAACAGATTTTATGGTAACATGTAACATTCCATTATGTAAATCTGAAATAGGAAAATAGCCATTCAGATAAGTAGACAGACAGACTACTCAATCGGTTTGTTATGTAGCATTGTTTACTAGATCTAAGGTAACGAGACATAGTAAAATGGCAATGGGCGGGGCACATCGCTCTCAGAACCGACGGCCGTGCGGCCTCTGGGGCAAAACGGTTCTCGAGTGGTGACAACGAACCGGAAAACGCAGCGAGGTGAAAGATAAAGTGGACCGACGATCTTGCGAGGGTCGCGGGAAACCGCAGGATGCGGGTAGCACAAGAACGGCAATCATGGAAATCTTTTGGGGAGGCTTTTGTCCAGCAGTGGACATCTTTCGGCTGACACGATGATGATTATGAAGTATTGTGTTGTTTTGTTACATGAGGAAAATGCTGCGTTGGTTGATTATAAGTAAAACAAAACTTATGCTTTCAAAATAAAGCGTGGATCATAAATAAAAAAGATAGATTCACTTAAAATAACGCTCGTATTTTGATACGATTGCATTGTAAACTCATTACATATCTAAACTATCATAAAATTTGCAACATGCCATGGTGAAATATATTATGTAGTTGTAATAGCGGTGCAGACAGTAAATCGGTTGGTGGCTACTGACTCGCTATCTGCGGGCGGCGACCGCGCCGGGGGCCCGCGGGGTTGTCGGCGCGGTGCGGGAAAGAGCGCGTAAAAAGGCGAGCGGACGGCGCGCGCGCGGATCCGCCGCCGCCGCGCGCCTTTCACGAGGTCGACGTCCGCCGGGGGCCCGCCGAAATCGACCCTCGGCCCCCCTCGTACCCACCGTACCCCTGACCCCCTACAAAATTTTCCCAATTATTCAAACTCACCGAGAGAACGATCTGAAATTACCAAGATACTAACTAAAGCTGAACCATACGCGACGTCGCATTGTCACCTCGAATACGTAATCCAATGTCTATATTTAGGATTCGCCGTCGATGTCTCAAGGTGAGTCTAGACGTGCTGTAACTGCAGCGGTGCGGGGACGATCCGACGGCGGCGCGGTCCCGTGATCGTCCTCCGAATTGTCTTTCTGGGAACGTTGAGTTCACCGCAAAAATAAGATTAGCTCGGTTATTCAAGCCGAAAGAAAATGTTTTACGACACGCCTACTATGCCCGATCGCATAAAAGGCGGCGTTCCACCAATATAAAAGGATCATTACTGTCGTCTCTGAGTTTTTGACGTCGATGCTTGCCCACGTAATCACATGATTTTTTACCTATACCGTTTGTGGTAGATCAGGCATAAAAAAGAACCGACTGAGTTTGAGAATCCATCAACACTTATGAGATGACTTCTTAAAGAACTTTCCAAATACAAATACTTATCATTTGTCTTTCTGGAATTTATTTAGCTTGGTCGATTGATACAGACAAGACGAGCAATTGCGAATCTGTAACATCAGCGTCCTCCATTGAAATGCTACACATCCTTTGTGTAGCATTTCAATGGAGAATTAGGGTCGTTCTTGAATCTTGTTTGGCTGTAAGTAGCGAGTGGACGTGCGCACTCATCGGCAGTATCCGGGCCAATGCCAGACGACACAACCGTACCTAAACTAGAAAAGTATTGTCCTCGATGTTTCGAGCGATAACCACAACCCGGCTTAAAATTATTTGCAGCTTTACAATAGAGACCTAGAGTCGATTTTCGGCTGGCCGCCAGGAGTGGAGGTTGCGCGTGAGATATGTGAAGTCGCGGCATGCGGGTCGCGCGGCGTTCTCACGCTTTGAATATTCCTGCTCCCGGCTGCCCCCGCCTCACCCCGCAAGGACCCCGCGCCTCCTTTTGCCCTTCAATGACGTCCCCTTCTTGACTCCCACTCCCGGCGTCCTGACGCTAATTGAATGAACCTCACTAAGTCTGTTTACATCCGCGCCAGTTTCTTCCTTCATCTACGAGTACTCGAGGGACCTACGAACATACAGAGAGCTACGACATCAGCCGCTCGCTCGACCACCGCGCGCGCACACCCCGCACCTACAACATACCGATCGCGCTCCTATTGGAATAAAACTACATTATCAATTTATTACAATTATTGCATACTTTATTTATTCTTATTTCGCATTGCAATAGATACAATAAATAGATACATCTTAAAATAAGTTTATCTTAATTAGTTTTCTCATCTATAATCTACCACATAATAATTATCATGCACCTACGAACAACGGAGCCTATTGTCTATTCTAATATTTTTCTAACATTTTATTTGCTAACTTCTAAAAATGTTTTAATGTGCTTGTATTTAAGTGGAGTTGCAGAAATGTACCATAGTATACTATATTCACGTACAGTTTAAAGGGAAGCTATATAGCGGTGAATTCGCTATGAATCTCGACGAAGTACCTATTGATGGGCCCGAGTATAACCTCCTCCTTCGTGATCGTAGATCGATGCGCTAACTACGGTCTGAGCCGCCACGGCATAGATAAGTTTATTTACAATGATATTTTTGATCTCAGCACAATATATTATCCGTCGCGTAGTGAATGTTTATAAGTGCAATCCCACTTATAGCCATATCATACTTGTAGATAATAATTACTTATGTATAAACGATGTGTCCGAGCTTACATGAGCGGAAGGGAGGGAGCGTAGTGGCGCTTTCCCAGGCTTTGCTATTATGATAATTAATTACTTTTCTTACTCTGAAAAGGTCACAATAATTATTGACAACAATTTTTCTGGTGGACTGGCGTATTAGTCATGTATACGACGCTCTGCGAGATGAGTAACTCTCCCACGGTTCTTAGGCAACGTAACACTAATCATCCTTGACTTACATTTTGAAAATCGTACCTTTTGTGTGGGAGTCGGTTTCCGTGAGAACTGAATACTTTACATTTCATACGGCGGCAGTCTGGAAAGATTAATGTCATGTCGAGAACAAAAGACCAAATATATTTCCTTACTCGGGATGTGAAAAACCGGTCCATACGTAAAAAAATATTGTAATAAAGATTATTAGATACTATCTAAGAGCATATTTTAGGATTCGAAATGTAATTTTTTTTAAGAATTACGAAATGCTACTACAAAGTTGATACTACCTAGGCTTGCGTTAAGTAATGTACGAATGAATACTGACCGCAATTATTTTGTAAGAATTTAAACCTATATTATGTTATGTCGTAGCCAATTTGTATGATTCGTTTTTTTACAAACGGCGTCGTTCGTTTAAAAACGGTCGCAGATATATAATACCTATGCCGAAGGCAACGATAATAATAAATACTATATGTAAAATAGATTAGGGTTATTTTTTGTTGCATAAAAACTACCTACCTACTTAGGTACTTTCTAATTTATGCAAAAAATACCCTTACAATAAGGCAAGTGTTTTTTTCTACATTAGTTTTCATATAATTTCTAGTATATTTACCATTGCTTTCAACATATTACGTTATTATATTCGAGCGTTTTTAAACGGACGACGACGCAGTTTGTAAAAAGACGAATTATACTGTCTGCCTACGACATGTTACTCGTACATCTATCTAGACAAAAGGCCTTGCCGCCGTAAACCCAAAAAAATAATTTAACAGCATTAAGCAGCCTCCAGTATTCATGAAGAGATTTAGTTCATCAGAACAATCCTGTAATAATATAAATATATTGATTTATGAATCAATACTTACTGAGTCCACACTTTGTTCGAGTTTCTAATGGCGGCCGCGGCGCCGGCG
Organism: Tethea ocularis; assembly: GCA_963555595.1. NCBI lineage: Eukaryota > Metazoa > Arthropoda > Insecta > Lepidoptera > Drepanidae > Tethea > Tethea ocularis. Next base: position 4,871,738 of record OY741963.1, on the reverse strand, counting down.
GCCGTCACAACACCTTACCTCGCGCTACGAGGAAGGCGACACCTCGCCTTCCGCGAAATGGCACAAGCATCTCACTAATAGGTACAGTACCTACAGTCGACATGTGACACTTATGCACTCTCCAGTTTTATGCATATATGGGTGTATGTATATTCCGTAATATTGTTTATGAATATTTTTTCCAGTTTTCCCACGAAATGACACACCATTCACACATAAAATATAATGTGATATGACAAGAATATCCGCTCAATCTACACAAAAACGCATTCCTAAATAATGAAATATCGTTTATAAAACATAATAAACACACCAAGATGTGTGTTATTATCTATTTATAAATATCAAACTAAACTCGACCTATAAAACTATCATACTCTGTTCGATACACAGTTGTCCTAATTTCATATAAAATGAGCACGTTTGATACCTACTGTAGGTACCTACGCCTATATAGTAAACACTTCATAATTGTTATTAATTTATTAATGAAATCTAAAAACAATGTCATTCAAAATTATAGGTATATCCGAATGGCTACAGCGCATTATTACGGCTAATTGACCTAAATATTTTTATGTTCGTTGAATTATGTTTGTTTACAATGGTCCGTTCGGTTTGGTTGGAGTATCCACATTTCACGGAACTAATGAGACATACATAATTAATTCGTTATTCCCTCTATCATTAAACGACGGCTTCAGTTCTAATCTTCGATAACAATAAATCGTCGCATTATTATTATAAACTGTGTTACCAGGATTTTGTTCTGATTATCATGTTTAAGCCATTATGAAATGTGCTTTGATAGTGTAATTTAAGGATTTACTACACTCTTTTCATACTGTATACTATATTGAACTTTGGCATTGTCTTATTAACTTGAGAACTTCTCCAACAATTTTGATGCGGTTTCTCACGTATCCAGGTGATTCCTTAACTAGGGCTTTTAACTAGTTTTAGATCATTAACTATGTACCTAATAACAATGTATAAAACGTAAAATAAAAAGGAACATACGTATTTTATGCTTTTTATTACTTTATATTTACCTAAAACCTGAACCATGAAATGTAGATTTTAAACAAAATTAAAAATAAATAAGCTATTGTTCTGAACAAATTAAGGTATTGGTAATTAAATGAATAAAAATAAAAACCACGTATGTTTTTAATTATTTTTTTATAACCAAATTTGATCTCATTGAAACCAAAATTTTAATACGAATTTTAATAATTCCTGACGCGCAAGACCGGCCGTCGTGGAGATCCTTGGGGGAGGCTTTTGTCCAGCAGTGGACGTCTTTCAGCTGACATAATGATGATGTTGATTCATTCCTGAAAAAGCAAACTTTAGAAAGGCATGGACATTTTAAGTCAATATTTTTCGTTCCTATGATTTCCGTTGATATGACACTTCAGGTACCATGGCCGATCATGTACAGAATCCTTCAAAGTTGTTTTTTAGCTGTCAACTCAGATTTTCATCCTATTCATCATTGTATTTAAATCTATATCTATACTCTCTATACTAATAATAAAGCTGAAAAGTCTGTTTCTTTGTTTGTTTGAACACCCTAATCTCCGGAGTTACTGGTCCGATTAGATTCTTTCACTAATAGGAAGATACATTATCCTTGAAGGTTATAGGCTACTTTTTACTCCGGGAACGCGAGTGAAAACGCGGGGAACAGCTAGTCATTAATATTTTTTTTATTTTTTTATTTAAGTCACTCTGCCATTTTTTTATGCATGAGGTTAACGAATCTACAGGTACTTACTATACAAGTAGGTAAGTATATTATTCTAACATTATTGGTGAGGGATTCGTTTTCATGCCAAAATATAATTTTACATGCCTGCTTTTATTGCCTATTAAATTACCCACCGTCGCTACTAGTTAGAAAACATACAAATGTAGTAGAAGTAGAACTCATATAAATTTAACAAATTCAATTCGAACTTGTACAATAATTTTAAACTAGATGTGTGAAAATAAGGACTAAAATATTACTTAGATACTTACATAAAAGGAAGCTAAAAATTTAAAAGCAATGGAGAGACATCCTATATAGGGCTGAAAGTGGACGTAAAATGTTGCCCGGTGGTTACCTAAATGTTGCCCGGTTAACAATCTTCTACCGACCAATTTTTGCCCTGTTTAAAAAAAATGGGGAAATGTGATGAAAAAACTGTTTTGCCGGCTCCGCTTGATTACGAAAACGGTAGGATGATGATGTATGTGTAAAGTAAGAACTTCAGCCTGAATGATATTTTTTTGTTTCAAATATATATTTGTTGCTTTCATTACACAATAGTCAATGATATATTGCCAAAACGAATGACAAAATAATTTTAAATTAACTAAAATTTAGAACCCATCCAAGTATGTGGCTTATCGCATATCATTGCGTCGTCGGTAAATGTTTTTTCTAATAGGTTAATTAGAAAATAATGTGAGTGATGTAACAGTGGGGCGGGCGGGAGCGGGCGCGGGCGGCTCGGAGCCGTTAGGGCGCGCGTAGGCCGCCCGGCGACGCCACATGCATGTATTTTTAACTCGTGGGGCCGGCGCGCTCAAGCTCACCTTTCGATCTATTCCTGGCTGTCTTATTTTTAAACTTTTGTCTATATTACTTTCCTTCCGTCTGCTTATTAGTGGATGATTGAGATGCGTCGCAGGGGGCGCTCCACTCAAAATATATCGCGTTGATATTTCCGGTGTGGCAAGGGCTGACGGTCCTAACGCACCACGTGGCAGCGATACAATTCTCGCACTTTTTTCCCTCTAAACTGTCTCTATGCTTGTTTTGACGCTGATGTGGAAACAAAAATAAATTCAATTTAGGTACTCTTTTTTAGGGTTCCGTACCTCGAAAGGAAATAGCGGAACCCTTATAGGATCACTCTGGTGGTCTAGGTCTAGGTGTGTCTGTCTGTCTGTCCGTCTTTTACAGCCAATTTCATCCGAATCTACGGAATCGATTGAGTTGAAATTTGGTAAAACGTTTTGCAAACCTAAACCTATAATGAGAGTATCTCTAATATATATTTTTAATAATTTTAAAATAAATAATTATGAAGTTATTTATGAAAATAGGCGAAAATTGAACGTTCCCCCCATATTTATGAAACAAGTATATTTTATATTTAATACGTCCTAAAAATTTGAAAAAATACTAAATAAGTATGTGTTGACCTATAGGTTACAGGAAAAGCTTTAAAAAGGCTATGGTATTAAGGGTAACATAGGAAATTATCGTTACGAAACCCTCGCTGCGCGAGTCAGTCTCGCACTTGTTCGGTCTTTTTAAAGATTGTCAGTGCGACTCAAAGAAATAAAAGGAAATTTTACATAAAAAAACACATGATAATTTTTCAGAATGTTGCAAGTCCACCAAATTCGTATGACCTTCTTAAAACTACCAAAATAATAATTATTATCATAATTTTAGATCACGTTTAGTAACGATACTAATAATAATATTTCAAAATCAAAACCACTAATTTATTCAGTTTAGGTCTGATAAGGCTCTTATGAACATAGATTTTTGGCGAAAGCTATGCTATATAGGAAACAACAATATTATTTTTTGCTTTGATAAAAGCTCATTAATTTATTTAAGCTCAAAAATGTATCTCTATCTCTTTCTAGCAAAACAAAACTTAGCGTAGAGTACCACTAGAGCGTCGACAATCGTAAATTTCCCTTAAGCGTCGACAACAGTGTAACAGCATTTTAGACGACACGCTGTCAAACATTTCTTGATTAACTTCCACCCCATAACTATTACACTGCAGATAAATTACAAATACTTAACTATAGCCAATCAAAGTTCTATATTTCAATTAAGAGTAGCAGATATACTCATTTAGGATAAACAAACATCCATACAAACTCATAAACGTCGAAACCGGGAGAGGCTTTTAAGACATTAAATTCAGTACCTATATTGTATAAAATAAACAAGATATTCAATCATACCTGTTTTGAAATGTTAACAGTCAGGGTTGTTCATATATATACCTAATGTATTGTTTATCTTTGAGACTCAGCCATAGTATACTGTTTTCTTTTAATTTATAGCAAAATGAATGGTTTACATTTAAATAAAGTAGGTACTTCTTAACTAAGATATTTATGTCTTATGTCATTAAGTGGTAGTTTTTTTTCTAGATTACGAAGATCAATATGTGTCGCATCCAAATTGTAATATATATTTGTCTAATATGATAATGCAATCATGGAAAAAATATGTATATTTCCTGTGCATATAGGTGTAGGTACCATATGGCGTTGCCACCCGGCGCCGGCGTGCCAACCCTATCGGGTAACGACAGCATGGATGCTACATAGATACACGCATCTGGCAAGTCGGAACTGAGAACTGCTCATCTGTCAATGCGCTGTCTCCCAGAGACTACAAGAAACAATTAAGGAACACATTTAGCCCGAAAGCTTCATTACATTTTTTTGTTACAACGAACTAGAGGGAAACGTAGCCCGTTTGTTTATGAATGAACCCTTAGACGTGTCCTTGTGTGTGACTTATGAATGATTATCATCTGTGAATGAGCGTGTTCAACTTTGGTTGGAGGTCTTTCTCGTTGTTTCGAGAACCGTAGGACTTATTCAATCGTAGACTTCTGAAAAATCTGGGTCCTTTGGTTAGCCACGCAGATAGTCATTGAAAATACAAAATATGCTATTTATTTTTAGAATTCATACACGAACGAGCGATATCGAGGGTGGTGGTTGAAGGATGTTTAAAGTATTTATTGAGTGGTGGAGTGCACTTATATGAGCGCAATATAATATCTGTCACCGTATGTTCGCGAACACTGCTAGATCACAAAATAACGGAGCTCACATTCATACGGAGACATCCATCACGTCTTTGAATAATAACAATTATTATCAATGTTTTAAAATAGCTTCCCATTCTTGCTGAGTTCGTGGGCTTTCCCCCAAAAAGTAAAAGTAGGTACGTACGTAGATATTGCACATAGCAGTTTGAGCTTCAAGCTAGTTGGAATTTTGGTGCAAGCCGCAGGACAATTCAGCATTGGGCATCCATGAGTTGAATATGGTGATGATGAGTAGTCTTCATACCTTTACATAAGCGTTGCTATTTGTGGAGTAACTCATCCCTTAATTCCCGAATGAATGAATATTGAACCTATAATTTCTTATTTCGAGCTGAATCATTCATCAGTCATTTTGTATTATTTGCCGTTAAACGATCTAATAATAAATTTAATGTGATTTACTTGATTTGAGATTTTATCAATTTAATGATCTATCTGAACGACAGCCAATTTAAAGCTGATGTTATTTTGGTATTTAGAAAGCGCCATACTCCATAGTGTGTTTTCAAACCTTCATCCCTTAAACTTTTGAGAAACTCGCCCTCGTGTATATAGGCACGTTGTAGACTACCGATGCGGCCTGCTTGGTGGGCGATGCATAGGTACGCAAGTGATATTAGGTAAAATATGTCCGGGCGAATGCAGGTACTGGGCGCTGCAGATAGAATGCCCTGAGTTCGTTCGACTGGTTTCTATCTAACTCAATGTCGTTTGGAATGCAGCGGGCAGGCGGCGGCAGCGGCGGCGGCGGGCGGCGGACGCGAGCGCATCGGTCGGTGTTGTCGCAAGTGGCCGCCGCACTTGTCGGCGCGTTTGACTGCCGGAGATATTCGGCGCGGTAACGGGCCGCGGCCTTCCTGGAATTGGTTACCTGTCGGCCCTGTCGCATTCCTCCGGCGGTCGTCGCAGCCGCACTGCTCGCGCTCGCCTGCCGTACCGGCGCAGCCGCACATCGCCCGCTGTGCAACGCAGCTTAGACCTTGGTGCATAGTGAGCGATGCAACCTCTAATCGTGCCCGCAGTCCCGCACCACGCCTGCCCGCGCCCCAGTGCCTGCATGCACTGTAATAGGTCTCTCTCTCTTTATATTATAATACGGCGAAGGTAGATAAATTAATCTGCACAACTATAGAAGATAAATCTTTTTTATTCAAGCTCCAAGTTCAAGTTTTTTATATTTGGTACCTAGCTAGCTAGGGAATCCTTAACAATACCATTATGAATACATCGAATTTAATTATTCTGTTAATCACTAGGTGTCATTTCAGTTTAACACGTTCTAGTGAAATAAGGTCAACTACTTACGTGTGACATTTTATTAGGTAGATAATACCAATATAAAACACGTGGGTACAAACGTAGATATAAAATACTTTAGTAAAACTGCTTTTTATGAGCTAGTAAAAACAATCAACCTGAATCACTTTTTGGTGATTAATATAATATACCATTAGAACTATTTAATGCTTAATATTAAGTATATCTATCTACCTATTGCAAAAAAAAAAAAATATAAATTATGAGTTTTAAAAGTAAGTAGGTATCTATTGTTTAAAACTTGTACCTACCTACACACGAATACAAGTTCGAGTTTATAGGTTTCATTGTCATTAGGTATTATAAGTAGATCAATTATTTGTGTGTTTTATATCAGTTCATAGAATTAAAATTTAATCATCTTCTACTGTATAGGTTGGTACTACATGTAATATTTCACGTCTTTAGATATCTGAGAATATTGATTAGACGAACCAGCAAATATTTTTTTTACTTACCGAAAATAGGTTCGAAGTTTCTGCTGTTAAATTATTTATTAGCGGCAGCCGACAACCTAGGGTAGACTTAAAACTGAGATAAAATACCTACCTACCTTCTTTGATTGTAAAAAAAGTATGTATATATACCTACTCGTACGTATTCTATTGACATCACGATGATTTACACTGCATTTAATAAATGTCAAAGTAAATTCGACAAGTTAGCAGTAAATTAGCTCAATACGCAAATATGCGTATATTTTTTCTTTACGTTTCAAAGATTGATAACCTCGTTGGTGGGCCTCACGCACACACGAGCATACTCTGATAGAGCTGACGCACACTAACTTCTATGCAATTGCTGTTATAGCCATCATCCATATTTCCTACAATATACATTGTACATTTCCATTGCTAGCTTTAACTCAAAGAACTCATAGTTAGCTGAGAGCTATTCACGCAATGTAGCATACATTCTTGCCACTTATCCATGGTCTTCATATTGGCAGAAACATGCCTACGGGGCGTACTGTGTTTGTGTGTGTGTGTTTAATGTACGTATAGATTCGTATACGTAACGCGCAGCTTAGATATGCGTAAGGAGGCCAAACTTTGTGAAAAAAGTTTTTCAGTTCATTCAACTCCCTGAAACTGTATTTTATGGAGTAGGTAGGTTTAATTTAGATTCAAAATAGATAAATTATTGCAGTAATTTTATTGAATTATTATTAAATGTAAAATTAATATTCGATTAATAACAGTGTAGTGTGCGTTAGGAGGCGTGTCAGCGTGTGTAACGGCACCCTCGCGGCCCCAAGTAGGTAGCCGGCGCACGCGCAGCGCACTAACGCCAACCGATTAGGGAAATTGACTACGCACATACAAACAATCTATTGTTTTAATTGGAACCACCACGCAACTGTAAATATTTTTTTTTAATGAGTTACCAATCTCATTTTCCGCACTAATATTTGAAACATAAAAACCCAACCAGGAAATTCGGAAATATATTACATATAGAGGTAGGTACGGTACTTTTATCGACATGGCCACCTTAACCAATGGACTGAATTCAATTTGGTCTTATTATTACGAGGAAGATGTTTCACAAATTTAGTAAAACCTTTTGTTGTTAATTACGAAAAAACTGAATTATAGTCAATAATTTATGTACTTATGTTATATTCAACTGTAATGTCACATCACAACTGCCTATTAGTTAAGTATATGAGTTAGAAAATCGCCAACTTTAAGATTTGGCTAACCCGTAATGGGTTTGATTAAATAAAAAAAGGATTTATGAGAGAGAAGAAATTAGTGGTCTTTAATAGATAAAGATACTTACTTTGGTTATAGGTACAATATGTTGGTACATTACTATATTTTGACTATTATTTTATCTCAATTATTACTCATACAAACAGATCCACAGAGATTTAAATAATAAATAGGTAATAAAAGTTTAAATGTGTATTAAAAAAAAAAGGCAAAACGCAATCCAGTTCGCTGCCCGAGGATACTAACCAGCCAACCGTAAAATGGTAGACATTAAGCGCCATATTGAAATGTACTTTTTACTCATTTTGCTAATATTTATGATGGATAAATCGAATATATGTTAATGTGAAATAATATTTCATAAATATGCAGCAATCGTTTGGGTAATGAAAATGTAACTTATAGGTACCTACATAAGTACGATATAAGATTAACTGAACACGATGACGAATATACGTATATAATAGGTACTTTGAGTTGTATGTACCTATATTATAGGTATATAAGTAGGCGGAGAAAATCAACATTATTAGGTACATTTAGGTTTGTGCAATTGTGACTACCCATTTGCGTATTATTTTACTTTATCATGTAAATAATAGGAATATATCAACTGATATAGATATTACATATGTACCTAGAGCTGTCACAGACAGTGTGATCTACAACTACCCATTGATAATGTAATATCTAATCTTTGTTATCGAGCAAAGAAGTATATAATGTCGATGGTATTACATTTATCAATATATAACTGCAACTGATATTATAATCCTATAATATTATTATATAGGTATATATAATCCGAGTTTGTGTGTTTGAACGCGTTAATCTTAAGAACTACTAGTCCTCTTTAAAAAAATATTGTTGAGTTGGAAACATTTAGCCAATTGCCAAAAATAACTCTGGAAAGTGTCATTTCTATCGGATAAATTATGCGCCAAAGAAAGACGGAATAACGAACCGAACTTACAGATTTCTTTTTACATCTTTTCACTGCCTGAAAATTAAAACATTTTATTTCATGTCGCTGTACAAAATACTCATTGATACATATTTCATAATTAAATAAGTAACAAATATCTAGTATAAGCTTAAAATGTAGAGTTAGTTACGTTTTATATGTAGGCACTCAGGAAAATATTTTAACATGTCTAATTAATTTAAATAACCTATTTAGTTTGCCCCCGCGGTTTTACCCACGTTCCCAAGATAAAAAGTATGTTACTCTCCGACCCATCTCTATGCCAAAAACCACGTCGATCTGTTGCTTCATTGCTGCGTGAATGAACGACAAACCACAAACACACTTTCACATTTAAAAATGAAATATAAGATAGTAAGGAAGGATTGGTAGGTAAAGTTCGCAGCAAAAGCTACCATCCGAACCGTGCATTAGAGTCTGACAATAGGCTAGTTGACAGTGTCAAAAATAAATGACTAAATACTAACCAATGCATAAAACTAAAAACACTTGGGAACATCCAATATGTTGTACATTTAATGCTTTTTAATTACCTGTAGAACCACTAAGAGTAGATAATTTGATGCTGTGAAACTATCTACGTCATAGTGTAAGATTTCATATACAAAATTCTATATAAACTATCATTTTGACTTCCCTTACTGCCTACTCTACCTAACTACCCTTCGAAGTCGCGATATACTTATGTATAGGAAAGACTTAACGTGTAAGTTACATATTTTATAAAATTATCTGAAAACTGTAAATATATAATTAGAAACAAATGTGACGTTAATTCAATAAGGAAAATATGCGATATTTCTATTGTTAGCGACGTTAATTGAATAGTTTGCATGGCGACCATTGCGCCCACCGGCACGGCACCCGCGTCAGCAACGACGCGGCGGTGCCTCATAGAATAGGTATTAGCTCTCGTACTTAGCTTACTTGGAACTCCTTTCCACGTGCAGCGACCGAGTACCTATATACACCGGTTTCATTTTCCTGTACTTAGGTACAATGAATTTATATTTTTCCTTTGTCACAAAACTGTGAATTCCATTCCCGGGTATACTGTACGTCGTTTGTATCCAATTTTCAACCTTAGTTGTTAGTAAATAAGACGGTTGGTGTGTCGAAGTAGGCGCAAATATTTGGCAGTAGTGGTACGCTACATCGTTATCGAGGCATGCGGCACACGTGTGCCTAAACTCTATTTCCGCCCTTCGCTTCCCTCGGGGACGCCAAGGACAGTAATAAAAGTCTAACTTAATTACTGTAGCCATCATTAACGAAAACTTCTATTTGTTTAAAAAAGTCAACTCCAATTTGAACTTTATTTGCTAATGGAGGTACCTACACCATAACTTCCGCCCTAAGTACCAACAAGCTCTTGTGTTATAGGCGCTTAATTGCTAGAAAATATGTATACTTATAAGTACACAAATAATAAATTAATAGAATTGTAACTGATTATTGTGATACAAAATATTATTTTTTCCTGTTGTTCATATTTAACTTAACAATTGTACTATAAAAATAATAGATACTATTATTTATTGAAGTACCTAATCTTATTCCGATTTAGTATATAATTAGGTAGATTAGAATAATTTGTGAAAATTCCTCTGAGTATATAACTTTGGAATTTGTGATAAAAAAAGAATGAATGGACACAAGTCAATATAGACCTATATTTAACAAACTTCTAAATTGAAAAAAATCAGCATGTTCGACACAGGCTCACAAACAGAATAATTGAAAAAAACTGTCGCTACGGATTATAAAGGGTTCAAATACTTAGCGACACCTGCAGGAAATAAATAAAAACTTCTGTATGCCCTCTTATTCCGGGGTCATTGCTCCCACCACCCCTTCCTTCTACGCGATATAATGTATGATAATTATTTTACTTATAAGCGTAAATTAGAAATGGAGGAAAATTAACTACTGCCTCCTACTTTGGCTACTTTATATTTGACTTAAAAGTGTTCCAATAACTATTTACATGCATATAGTACCTATAGGTAGACTTCAAAGTGTAATATGCGTGTGCATTCTTTGAATAGCTGTTCCCCGCGGCTTCACTCGCTTTAGCCTATAACCTTCAGGGATATTGTGGCTTCTTATTAGTGAAAGAATTTTTCGAATCGGACCTGTAACTCTGGAGATTCAAACGTTCAAACAAACAAACACACTCACAGCTTTATTATTAGTATAGATTAGAATAGATAATGCGTAAATTTATTAGAATTGCCCGTAGCTGCAATTTCGTATAAGATGCGTACTAAGCCGAGCTAGTGCTACGCAATGACGCCGCAAATTCATATCTGATTGTATTTATTTAATTTACAATATAATATGTCCGGAAATGTATGAAACATAGGAATTGTACACAATTCCTGTGTATTTCTCCTAGGAAATTTTATTTCAATAATGATACTAGGATATATATAAATTCTATTGAAAAAAATAGGTTGGGGTTATTTTTTTTATTTTGCATAAATTTTAAAGTATTCGCACAAAAATGACGGATTAGATACTTTTCCGTTAACATATAGGTACTTACACCATCAACAAATCCGGAGCAATACTAGTGTAGTGTTACAGTAAGTAGTGTTGTTTTATAACCATTGACTAAAACGAAAAATTATCATTATTAGAAAACTCAAAAATCTTTAAAAGAAAAATTATTATTATTAGAATATAATCAACATAACAAAACGCAGTATTTATATTTGATATACCTTCCTAATATTATTGGTAGAGCTTCAGTACCGACAGTTCAGTTGTAAAAAAACATTACCCTCCTCCTGGGTAAGTCAGTCGGTAATAAGGTACCTGTAGGAGGCATACTTATTTATTTAACTATCATGAAATCTGTGACAAATTAAAACTTTATCTCCATCAAACTTCGATAAATTTGTATTTCGAATCGTATTCGAAAAATGGAAAAATCCCCTATTATTTTAATTCTAATTAAATTTCTTAATGAATGTTCAACCTTACTTATGAAACTACATTTGATAGTGGAAGCTACTTTACTTTTTCTAGGTAGGTTACGTTTACGTAGCAAGCAATTCAATATGTCCGCATGTTATGGCGTGCGACCACAGGCGACTGTGTGTGGCGCCGCCCGTGCGCCCGCGCACCTCTAGCGTCGGTTCCAGGAATTCCCGGAATTCCTTTACCCACACTAACTGCAACGTCGCTGATAACATTCTTTTGGATAACATATTACTTATTTCAACTCTAAAAACGTGAAATAACCGCTGACACGTGTTTATAATATAATAAATGGCTCGTTGTCGAAATATTTTGTTTCATATTTATGATACCTATTACCTATAAACATTTTCTTAACGCTTTATTGAAGATACTAAGATAGACCCTATTAATAAATTGCCTATACTAATGATAATTGTTTGAGTGCGATACAAACGTCGTCGTTTATTAAAAACTGACGTACCTTTATTCCATGAGCTCCACTCCACCAGCATAACAGGGTAATTTACTATAAGCATAGCATATTCCATCAGTAGAATCCATCCCCATGTCGTCAATTTGTAACAAATAAATAAAAAAATGTAGAATTAAGGTGAATGGTCCGCAGTTTGTTTCAATTTATTACTTCAATTTCAAGCGCCTATGAGTCGACTCTAGATTTATCTAAGTATTAATTTTTTTTGCATTCAAAATATTATAAAACAGTAAGTAGGTACATTGGGTCCTTATTTATTGATAACGTTAAGGAACCGATGTACTTACCTAATGATTTAATAATATTAGTTTCAGAGTTAATGAATAATTTCATAAAATAATAGATTACTTACCTACTTAAAAAAATATTAAATTAAAACGCAAGAAGAATTAATCTAATTATTTGTTCTGAAAAATTTGAAACTGAAAGATAATTATTCTGAACCATAATATTCAGTAGTAGTTATTTTCTTATGTAAATCTATTGGCACAATAAAAATAGGTTGGTACTAAGGTTGCATAGAGTTCCATGTCAAGGCGCTTATGGACTACGGACAGCGCGCATCAAACGTCTCGCGGGAAACCGAATTAATTAACTCCTAATATTTATGCATCCATCACTCGCAAAACAACCTAAGCTTCATTCAATGTATCTAATACCCAAATATGTCAATAACTCCAATTTAAATAAATAAAGCAACGAATTCGGATATCCTTTGCCCGCGGCGGACCCGCCTTATATCCTAAATAATATTTTAAAGGCCAACTATAAACAAAGTTTAATAATTTATGCATGTAACTGCACAAATAAAATATCAGGAACGATCCTGGCAAATTTTCATGTAACTGGCTTCCACTCGGGATGCAGGCTTGACGTCAAAGTTACAGTGAGGTCGGAAAATTTTGCGTAATTTTCCTCAGAATATGTGTTAATATTTCGCTGTTTAAGCTTTATAGAACGAATGTACAGGCTTGCGCCTGTGCATCGACGGCAAAAGGTTTAGGATGCGAGAGTTTTTTTTCAGCACTTATGTGCGAGTGCGAGGGCGCAGTGGAGCCGCCGCCCCGCGCCCGCGCCGCCGCCGCTTGGGCGGGCCCCCGCGCTTTACACTTTACTTGACAACGGATGCACTTATTTTAGATTTTACAACACAAAATGTTCCCGAATATTGTCCCCTATATATATCATCGATAAAAACTCAATATTTTGTTTCTGGATCCAAAATAGACCCCTCGAAAGAAATATAATTGTCGGAGCCGTCTGTGACGCAGATGGAGCTCCTGTCCTCGATCTATTTTTGATCATTAGGAAGCGCGTCTAAAGAGGGTTTCAGAAAGGGCAACAAATCCAGGATCAGAATTCAGGATAAATGGTGAAAAATTATTGAAGTACATCGGGCGTCATTTGAAGTGTAAATATTTGTGAATTTTTTTCTATGTGTTCCGAAGGTGACTTAGTACGAAAGGTTTTCGTTACGAGGGCAGGTGCTATGCGCGGGGGCATCCACACCCTAAATGTACATAAAATGAGCACGTTTTTCGTAAGAAAACTAGGTTTTTGGCATAGCCGGTGCGCGGTGGTGTGCGTGCGAGATGCGCGGCGATTGGCCGCCGCGCGGCTTTGTGTGTGTGCGCGCCCCCGCTCGGCCTCTCACTATACCTACCGCGCGCCCGCGCCGCCGCCGTCACCGCCACCGAGCCGAGCCGAGCCGCTCCATCCAAGCGCTCTACGCTCTACACTACACTATACTACACTACTCTAATAGCTACACACATACAAACTAATAAAACTGAGCCTGCGCTGCGACCTACCTATTCTACTTATTCTTTGTTGGTGAAATTATTTATATCATTAAATAATTATTAGGTAGGCTATATTCTCTTCTAATATCTTTTACTTGAATATAGTTAATTATTTGACTGTTTTTTTTTTTTCATTTATTTATATTTAGATTTTTTTTTGCATTTAAAAATAAAATTTATTTAATAATAAAATTCCTAAATGTTATTAATTTAAATTTTGCATTTAGAACTTACGATGTTATTAAAATTAATTATTATTATATTTAACAAAATTAAAAATAAAAACAAAACTACCTAACTATAAATAGAAAATATGTGCCAAATACCTACCTATATTTCTAAATTCAAATATTCTTATACCTAATACCTATAGCTTAATATTTAAAAAAATACCTACTATTGATGACCTTATATTTGCTCAAGATTTATTCTTGTTCTAAAGACTAGAGTGGTAGAGCGACTTAAACTTGCAAGTGTAGGGTTCCGTGAGTATAGGTAACCTATACCCTACCTATTTTTACTTCTAAATAGTCTTGTATTTGATCACAACCCCAAATGATTATGGCCTAAACGTAAAAAGAATCTCAGAAAAGTATATTTCTTTCAGAATGTCTTAAGACTTGAAATTAAATTTGTACAGTCAGCATCAGATATATTTGAGCACACAGATTTATTTTATTTATTTGATATTACACAGATGTTCAAATATATCTGAGCAGTATAATATTATATATATCTAAACAGTAAAAGTTACCATTAAGGGGAAACGTTCGGTTGGAGCGCGAAATTCAAATTTTATCACGTTTTTTGCAAATTACAGCTCAGTTATAGGTCTTATTTGATCAAGATGTTATTTGCGAGAAGAATGGAAGTATATTTACTGATTAATAACAAAAGAAATCATCAATATATTCTTCCAAGGTATATTAGTAACATTTTCATGAAATAGTCGTATATGTCAGTCATATACCTTGGAGGAATATGTTGATGATTTATTTTGTTATTAATCAGTAAATATACTTCCATTATTCTCGCAAATAACATCTTGATAACATACGACCTATAACTGAGCTGCAATTTGCAAATAACGTGAAAAAAATTGAATTTCGCGCTCCAACCGAACGTTTACCCTTAATATCTGACCATCTTCGTCATAAAATAGATATCTGAGTAGGTAGCTGCCAATATTACATATACACACAACCAAATTATAATATATTAATTATTCTACAATTACACAAGGTACAAAAAACAATAAAGAAATTGAAACTTAAATAAACTCTAATAAATATAACTAAACTATATATAATAAATCTAAAATTAAAAGTATCTGGAATATAACATTTTATAATATTAATAATTCTTTATTTGACTAATAAAAACATAGGTATAATATATTTTTTAATGTTCATAGTTAATTGCAGTAGAGTATGAGACAACTCCGTGAAAAGTTTTAGTAGAACGGCTACCATTGTACTAAAACCTAACATATTTGACCTTTGAACCTATCTGACTATGACTTGAAGATGATTTAAGATGACTTGAACTTTGCAAGAACTTTGAAACTTGACGATTGACAAATTAATACATTAAAATATAAAAATACCTATACCTACATTGCTCAACTTGACACTGGCAAAATACACGAAGTGTGATGCCAAAAGAAAAAATAATAGCAATAGAGCGTAATAGGGTTTTCTGTGAAATAAAAATTGAAAAACTTGTCCCGAAAAAGAATTAAACAATACTTACTTTAGTCAAAGATTCAACATTCAGCCTGGATGGCTGTATGGACGTGGCGATGCCGCCAGCAAAAATAGTTTCTTAATATTGAAACAATCGTACCAAACTGATTCGTGATTTGATTCTGGATCCGCTAGGTATACCAATACCAACCATTATTGATAAAGAAAAAGGATAGCCGGTAAAGAAAGAGACTCGCTTAGTCTCTTTCTTTACCGGCTGTTTTCGGCCAACGCCGAGATTTTCGGTTAAGACAATTTACAGTGCAATATAAGATCCTAGTACTTATATGTATCAAGAACTCAAAACCAAAAAAAAAACAGAAATAGGTAGGTATACCTATTTACACAAATTTTACCAAGATTTGATTCTATTTCCCTTTTTATTATAAGGCAGCAAACAAGGATACGACCCACCAAAAGGTTGGTAACGTAGAGACGCTTGCAACACCATGCACTCGCGCTTTACCGACCCCGCAAAAATCTCTTCACATCCTTTTTGAAGAGCTCCATGCTATAGTCTCTTGGGAAAACCACGACGGAGAGCTCATTCCACAACTTTAGTGTCCCTTGAATCAATCTAGTACCTAATTAATAAGAAAGCTCATCTTTATTTGCACTATAGAGTTAACAGCAAACTCTGTATACCAACCTATAGGTATGAGGCTCGAGAACATCAAAGATAACTTATTCGTAAAAAAAATATTTATTGCCACGTGTCGTAATTGTGATATCACCAAGTGGCCACGTATTTTGCGACTTTTTTACGAAAGAGCAAGTTAAAATATAATATTACAATAGGTATAGGATTTAACATTGAATCAATCAGCCCTTCAACCCATCAATTAAGGAAGTATTACCTACTATACACTTAGTATCCGCTCAATTCATGACTTATACCTTATACTTACCTAGGTATAACTGCAGATTCACATAGAAAACGAAAAGCCTTTTCTATTTTTTAGAATAAAGAATGACGCCCAAATCTGCAAACGTCACATTCTACAAAAGTCTACGAAGGTCTACGAAATAAATACGGTGCCGATTTTGTTTTTTACAAACTAAGATAAGTAATTTTTATCGTGTCACCTGTATTTTATCAAGAATTATTCAAAAAGGATGGACTTTGTTACTTGACTCTAGTCATCCTTTTATAACAGTAACTGTTTTTTGATAAATATTTTTATTCTGAAAAAAGCCGTCAATAAATACTCTCTACAATAACACCCAAATATATAAATGGAACCACCTCTTTACACTGCAAAATTTTTTTCTACCCAAAACAAACAAATGATTTAATGTTCAGGCATACATATATTTGTCCTCGGTGGGAATCAAACCCATAACCTAAGTAGGTATGGTAGTTAAGGTAATGAACCGCCATATCAGCAGGCCTATTTTGTATTGAAACCTAGAGTTAAATCTTGAACTGACGTGTTAAACAAGCAGTGCGGCAACGACGGCGGCGGCGGGCGGCGCCCCCGCAACCACTGCTCGAGTACATTATTATAACCGGATTACAGGTAACACCAATATTTTGCAAATGAAAACGTGTCAATTGTGGTGCGAGACGAGCGCGTGGGTTTTCCTTTGATTTTCTCAAAGAGCGCGTCACGCTCGACACCTGCGCACACAGCCGCCGCCGCGCCGCGCGCCGCTTGCGCAGCTGTCACTACGTCATCACGTAATTCAATTATTGTAATCGATTAATTGCAAACTGTCTGCATGGCGCCCCGCTTCCACGTTTCTGGAGCACGGATCGGGGGCCCAGCCTCGATACTCGCCGCTCTCCGCCGCCGCCGCCGAACTCCACGCCGCATCTAGAACGCGAGTCGCGAGGATCCTTGACCACATTGCAAATACCAGTTTATGTCGCATCATTTATTTATGCATGTCTGTAATAACCAAGGTTTTAGTTACATAGATGGCAAAATTTGTCTGCTGCGAAGTAAATGTTAGCCCACTTTCATTGTCTACTTACTTATAATAATATTTTGGTTTTGTTTCAGGGGCAAATTGCTTTACATCCTGGATGCATGGAACCGACTTTTGTAATTCGGTAAGTGACTTTGATGACCTTAGTATAGATATATACAATTGCAGATGTAGTTATTCAATCAAAATATATATACATGGCATCGTTAGATTGTATGGCAAATACAGGGTGAAGTTTTACATGTCCGCCAAATTACGTGGGTATTTTATTCTTTGAAGATATCTACTAATTAGTCACAAAAATAGCTACTGGAGAATATACCCCGAATATAATCGTACCTACGTAACCATTTTCTCCACTCCAAAGGTAATGCGATTAACAAATGACACCGTGCTCCGCGGCAGCGCGCGAGGTTCTTATGTGCGTTCGTTCATATGCCATTTTGTACCGGAATGTTAGGAACCGTGCAGCACCATGCCAACTCTTAGAGGCGCGGTTGCACGCATCCCTTCACAAGGTTGCATACATTCCAGCACAAAATGACCAACCAAGATTGCTATGGGTTAATCGACATCAAAAATAAAAATGTTAATTTTTATTGATTCGTATTTCATTAAACTCAAACTAAAAACGAATTTATTCAGTTTAAGCCCTAATAAGGCACTTATGAATGTCAACAGTTACAATTTTTACAATAGACTCTACCGTAGGTACTTAATAGGTAATGTATGAATAGGTTTATACCTAAAATTTTTAGGGTTGACAGTAAGTACTCATGGATACATTTTTTTAATATGGGATAATATCAGCTGTTTCGTACCAAAAAAAGATCAATCACACCACACACAACCAAAATGTATGGAACTACTGATTTTTTTTGTTTGCGGTTTCGCAGTTGATCTCATAGTTGGTAGGTACCAAAATGATACCTGCATTACATCTGGTATCTACCTACACTTCATTTCTGAGAGAGAGACTGTCTATCGACCCTAAAAACTATTGGAACAAAGAAATTAGGATCATTGCTTAACTAATTGATCAACATGCTTCTTTATTTGTTTCAAGTTGATATTAAACATTTTTATATTTACGAGTTTCTCACCGCTTTTTTTTAATGCCATTGAGATACGAAACACAGTACGGCGGAATTTAATGGATTTCAAAATATTTTAAATATATCAATAATAAAATAATTATTTACACAAATAGTTACTTTTCTATCGAGACATAGTGTCATCGATCGCACATATTCCGTAATACAAGTTGAATACATAATTTTATTACAATGTCGAGTCGAATGCGTTTAGTAGATCAGTTTCAAATGTACAAAGAATTCACTAATTATGCGCACCCGAAATAGGTCGGCGATAAGTGTGATGCGTGACTACTTACGGATACAAGCGTCGCTCGGGCATTGTTCGCAGTAACCTCGTCAATAAAGAGCGCGATACCGTGCGACGCAACCCGACGCAACGCGCGACGCTCGTTCTGGGTACGTCACGAATACGACACGATACTAACTAGGTACACCGAGGAATGCAACGCAAGTACCTTAGGCGCATCACGAACAGGATACGACTCTAGGTACAACGAGGGATGCAACGCAAGTACCCTGGGCGCGTCACGAATAAGTACGACAAAACACTAGACACTAAGCGACGAACATACACGATACGATCCAACCCCAAAACGTCCAACCTTACACATCCCGCCGAAACATATCCTTGAAATTTATTACCAAACGTTTATGTAAATAGTTGTTCATGATATTCATAGATATTACGCATAACATCCTGGTGAAATTATAATCGTGACTCACGTAAGGACCACTTCAGTGTCGTCCGTCAAAGTAATTGTATAATAGCCTCACCGTGTCATTGTGAATTCTCTAGTAGAGTTATAGAGTCCATAATAGTTTAAACGTAAATTGATTTCCATTTAGACTACCGCCTTACATCCGGTTGAAGCAATTTTCGTGAGTCGTATAGATAGATAGAAGTCACCGCCCGCCCTTATCATATTTGTTTAACGTGTAACAACACGAATAGATAACACAAAATATATTGGATTGACCAGAGATTTCAGTACACCTATCATTAGGTAGCAATTTCGATAATATCTACGCTTTATAGAATTTGGTGCTTATAATATTTGAGTTTTAGGTATGCTGCAACTCTACACTGACGTTACATAATGTGTGTAACAAGAGCGCTCTACAGTGGATACTTGGAATCCATTCCAGGATATAAATAGGCTTACTTATCAATTAGTATATAAAGATCACAAATATTAGGAACCATTTTTACGCAAAATGTTGTCCATCTATCTACATCTTCATCCATACCTACAGATCCAACAGTCAAACCATCGGTTCGAAGTATGCAAGCACTGAGGCAAAAATAATGGCCTTTGATAAAGAGGTTAAATAGAATGACTCTCGATGACACAAATTGATTTTATATCATCAAAAATGTGACGAAATTGTCGATGCCGTTACTCAATTTGGTGCGTTATCTGTTACATTAACGTCAATTCTGTCGAGATGTGCCACTCTAACACCGCACTTGCGTCAGTATGAATGCGGCTTCTGTTCATACCTATATCGCAATTTATCACACTTGCTGAAACTTCTGAAACTTGAAGTTTGATCAAACCTTCATTTACAGAATATGACCGAAGATGGGAGATAAACCAGTCGACACGGTTCGTAGACTCGTAGCACAAACTTCGTAGCACCTCTCACGTACTTTTTTTTTGCTAGCAACCTTTTACGTTTTTCAGATGTTTTTAATTTTGTACAGATTGTGGTTCCCATGGACTTCTAAAGTGTTGTCCGACTTCTCTTTCAAAGTAACCCTGAAATTGAGATGTGATTGCGGCGGTGGCGCTACCATACAAATCCCAATTAAAATTTCTGCCATCAAAGTTCCTTCTAAAATTCCAAATACAAATTGGAGATTATTTTTGACTACTTGTTTTTCAAGTTACCATTACTTTATAAATAATAGATTATATATAAAGAATATGTTTTGTGAGCTTACCACCATCGGCCACATCATCACATTGTGACATCGTGGTCAAACACAGGCCTATACATATTGAAGAATTACTATCTCAGTCAACATGAATGATGCCTCAATTACCTACTTTTATGCTATACTTCGTGTCCTATGAACATTTTTGCACAATACAAGTTCTAGCTAGATAATGACTTTAGTCACAAAAATATTACTGATACATAACAATGATTCCTCTTTAATTATTTTCACAAATAAATCATATCTAATACATAATCGTGTCAGTTACCTATTGACGTGTGCAATACCCAAATATACAAAAGATTATAAAGAAAAACATACTTACTTATTTAATGTCTGATGTGTGTGATCCTGATACTTATAACTCAGTTTACAAACAGATCATATTATGTTATGAACACCGGAGCCAGTGCCGGTTTTAGCTCTACCAGCACCCTGGGCGAGATGTGATAACCCCCCCCCCCCCCTTCTCCCGCCAACAAAAGGGATTTGAAGCCATTATAGCCATTTTATCTTTAGACTTGAGAATTTATTTATTTATTTAGACTCGAGATAGCAGGACTCGCTGTTGAGCGACCGGAAATAAAGGTGGGCCTGGCGCCCATTTACATCTGGCGCCCTGGGCGATCGCCCTACCGCGCCCTACCCTAACGCCGGCACTGACCGGAGCACTGACTAATTGCCTAATAAAATAACAAAATGTGTTTGAGACTTGATGAGTGCAAGTAATCTATTACTTTACTAATAAATCAATCTGAAGATTTTGTTTGTTTGAATGTGCGGATCTCTGGATCTACCAATCGGATTAGAAAAAATCTTTCACGACTAGGAAGCTACATTATCCCTGAAAGTTATAGGCTTTTTATCCCGGGAACGCGAGGGAAACTGCGGATAACAGCTAGTATAATAATAAAACTGTAGAGTTTGTTTGTTTGAACACATCTCGTATTAAGTCTTTGGAGCTACCAGCTCCAAACTGGTTGATTTAAAATAAAAAAAGCAAAAGACTGATTTAAAAAAAAAAATCACTATTAAGAAGCTACATTATTGACAAGCCAGTTGGCGCAGTTGGTTAAGACACTACCTGTAGCGCCGCTGGTCGTGGGTTCGATTCCCATCCAGAACAAACATTTGTGTGCATGAACATGTCTGTTTGTCCTGAGTCTGGGTGTAATTATCTATATAAGTATGTATTTACAAAAAAAAAAAGTAGTATATGTAGTATATTAGTTATCTGGTTTCCATAGTACAAGCTCCGCTTAGTTTGGGGTCAGTTAACCATATGTGAAGAATGTCCGAGGATATTTATTTATTTATTTATTTATTTATTATTCACGAAGGTTATTCATAAAGTGATAAAGCCCTCAAATAAAGAAAAGAAAAAGGATATTGGTTATTTTTAATCCCGGGAATGCTAGTGAAACCGCGGGGTTCTGCTGGTTAAGGATGTTAAGTTAACAAGGACGGATAGTATTAACTATAACATTAATGTTATTTGAAAACAAAATAATTGTTTTAATCATAAATTCCCCATAAAACAAGGAAACATTGAGGCGACCAGAATGAGCATTTACCAGTTTAAATTAGTAAGGCGGCAGGTATTTCCCGCGATTGTTTTCTCACTTGCGTTATCTAGCTTCATATAATGTGAGTATGTATTATTTGTTATTTTAACAAATTAAAATAACCACGTTATTATGTTTTACTTAGGATTGACTTTACATACGAGCCGATGATAAACAAACAATGCAGTAATATAATGATGGATTCATTTTAAATTTAGTCGAAATGTCCAAACGGTCGTATATTTAGAAGATCGAGGAAATTAATGAAGGAATGAATAAAATTCTAATAAATACATCACAAACAAATATAGATCATTGTAACCGTGAATTTATTTTATTAATACAATTTTAAATATTTTAGGTATTTTGCGAAATTGCATACTGGCGATAACAAGATTGACATGAACTTTATATTTAACAAAATTAAAAATAAAAACAAAACTACCAGAAAATTTGTGCCAAATCGCTGCCCTGCGGAAGTGTGCCAAGAAGACTGGCAGCATTGCCACGCTGGATGGCAATGGCAATTCTTAAAGGCTTCAAAGGCCCTAGAGTTTCAACCCCAAACGCCGAAAATACGTTGGACCCCTGTAGAGCAGCGTATTTGCGGCGCTTGAGGCACTCTTATTGCGTAGCAGCAGCGCCGGCGACTACAGACGTATTTTTATATTAATTATGGGGCATCACAGACTGATATAGTTTGACATGGTTTTATTTGTCTTATTGCAAAGATTTTCCTGGATGGAAAATAGCTTTCAACTTTACGAAAGATACGTAAGCTTTAATATGTATTTGATTTAGCATACATTAATGAATCAACTAAGCTATCTTGGCCAAATATGAATTTGAGCCAGGAATAAATATTTTAGTAACTTCAAATGTATTATTTCATTGAAATACATGTTGAAATATTTTCTATAACGGCTTTACATTAAAACTGTGTATTCATTGTAATTGAATACCAGTAGAAGTACAATCCCACATCAACGAATCGCCTCCGATGACCGTTTATTAGTAAAGTATATAAAGTAGGGGAACGGACGCCATCGCAACACATCAAAGCACTATCGACTTCCGGCGCAGACGCAGGGTTATCGGGCGACCTCCGAAATTCCCGGCAATTAGTTTACGCGTGCGCCGACCTATTCCTCCTGCTCCTGTTCACCGTTTCCGGTTGCTTAACCATCAATACCTTCACTCGGAAATAAACTCATTTTATACATTTAATTTAACGCTTTTCCCGAGTTTCCTACTATAAGAAATAGATACATCTTATAATGGATATACAAATAACATGAGTTGTTCAAATGATATTTCTTCTTTCTTAGATCCTAAAGTATTTTTTAACAAAGAATTGTTCAATATCTTACTGTCACAATCCAATTCAATATATATGAAACACATTAAAAAATCATCCAATAGATTGGATCCAATCAAAGGTCAATTTAATGGCTGAA
This sequence comes from Tethea ocularis, assembly GCA_963555595.1. Lineage (NCBI taxonomy): Eukaryota > Metazoa > Arthropoda > Insecta > Lepidoptera > Drepanidae > Tethea > Tethea ocularis. The sequence continues at coordinate 4,847,850 of OY741963.1, read as the reverse complement.
ATAAACGAGATAAAATTTAGTCATTAGTATATAAGTACCAAAAACAAACAGCCCACTCTGTAGATGGACGTAATGAATGATTCTAAGCCATATATATAAATATATTGTAGGTACCTTAAACGTGTTAAGGCATTATCTATGTGGAAGACGGCGGTAGGTACAGCCGATCACTAAATAAATACGTAGAACATGAATGAACGTTTGCTCGGCGGCGGATCGAGTCGAGCGCGCACTTCCGGCGACTTGTAATAAGGACACCACGCGATACCGACGATACAATTTCGAAACGGGAGAGTCTAAGGAGGTCACCGGATAAGATTACGGTTAACTGTGTAAACAAACCGTTTACATTGATAACTCGTTAGCATTTCTGCGATGGCGCCTGTGACGTCCCACAATCGACGGATTTTGTTATTTGGCTTATCGATAAGTCGCCCCCCGCCTCCTCCACGCCTTCCTCAGTATACCGCAGCGATGAATGGAGTTCTCATTTGATGAGTGAGTCTTTTAGTCAGGTCAACGTATAGTTGCCATTATCCGAATAACATCCGAACTTGAATGGGACAAAAAGATTCGCATGTGCCAATAACTAAAAATATCTGTTTAAATATAAAGACACTCACGTGTTATGAGTAGAAACGTTATATTTGAAATGTTTTTCCGTTTCCAAGAATAACTTAATTATTTAATTTGTCGTGACCAAAATGGCAATCGGCGGAAGATTAAAAATTATGTCTTTTGAGTACCTACATTTGCGAAAAAAAGGCCTCCCTTATTCCGCGAACCACTTGAAAGAGGTCTTGACTTCAGGCGCAAGTCTTATTCAGTTTTCCTTCACTGAGAGATGTTAGCAGGGCCAACACATGCTTTTCAAGTCCTATTATCCGCATAGATGTGGATATTACTTAGTAGTGTCTAACATAATATCATTGATACTACGGATTTACTTCCTGCACTTGTCACCCGAAACAAGACAGGCAACATCAATGCATTTTGGGTTAACATTAGGTTTTTACCACTTTTGAATGACGGAAAGTTCACGGTCCTTCTAGGGCCTGCATGGATGTCACAACCACAGAGGACATTCTAAGGCTCTTGTTTTCATTTCTTATCTTTCATATCTTGGGAGTATCTCCATACGAAGTTGCAGTCGAATCATGACTACAAGGTAGTATATAACTTATTTCCAGCAGTAATCCAGCAGATGCGGAAGTCTTGAATAACATTTCGTCTATATTGATTAAGTCAATTAATTCCAGTAACTGTATGATGCATTATTTTGGAGTTATTTTTCCTTTAGAAACAGATGATGTCTATGGAATATATATTATGTGTGGCGGGTGATACTACTACGAAGCAATATATTCAACTTCTTTTTACGTCAGATTTCACACAAGCAGGTGTCGGTCCACCTAATGGCTAGTGGCCACCATCGCCTACGAACAATTTGACATTAGCAATACTCACTTGATTTTCATCACGATGTTTTCCTTCACAGAAAGATCAAGTTCTTGTGAGATTCCATAGCATAATCTTCGCTACGGCATTCGATGTCACTACCACGGAGCTATCGCCCTAAACAGTAATCTTTCTATGGGTATTGCTCTAGCGAACTCTTCGCATCTTATTTGTTGTACATATTGTGAATCTACATTTGGAAAAGAACTCTAAACCCTCATTTATAGATTATATAATTACTTGTCCTGACTTATCAAAGCATAGCCTAACGCATCACTGGCCGGATCGAGCTGAAATTTGGCATAGGTTGGTGAGAAAGGAATTTTGAAAATGGGAATCACCAATGAAGCCGCGGGGCGAACAGCAAAAAAGGAATACAACGTAAGCCTCTTACATCAAAACACAAACAGAGTTAGTAACATGAAACTTGTTGAAATTGAACTTACAAGTAGGTACATGCATTCATCATACGCATTCATACGCAATGTTATTATAATTATTGTAGGTACATTCTGATGCCAATAACATAGTATTTATTTATATTTCATACAACGTATATTTGTTGTAGTGTAGGTAATATATTTTATGATGATATTACGTGGTGCGTCAGCATCGCGCGCCGCAGATCAAAACTTATTGTTTTCATAATGCGCACTATACGCACGCACTGAATGGCACTGATAACCACCACTCAATGCATTTACAACCTTGAAATAAGGCGGATTAAGATTAAGTTAATGTTTCATTGAAATAAAGTAAGTACATAGGTACACACAAACATTGTCTTAATTTTATACTTGATTTCTTAAGTGTATCAATCTCTACTCTTTGTTGCCTTTATTTGTGTACGTTTTGCGCTTAGATAGGTATATTATAATTTAAAAAAAAACGCTAAGGATAATAAAAGCTCATATAAAATGTACTGTAGCCAATGGTGATGTGGGAAGCCACTTCAAAATTCGAGTTAACAATGAGGGTTTTAGTAAAGGAAAACAGCATGATTGTCGGGTATTTTGTAGTAGGTCGTACCCATGCCAAAATTGCTAAATATTTGTTCTATCGCCAACCCCTGTTTGAGGATGAATGGTTTTCTTCCTCAAATAATTGTACTAGGTGCCTACATCACTACATAGTAAGTATAAAACAAAGTTGCTCACTGTCTGTCTGTTCCTATGTATGCTTAGATCTTTAAAACTACGCAACGGATTTTGATACGGTTCTTTTTAATAGACAGAGTGATTCAAGAAGAAGGTTTATAATGTATAATACATGCATATTATAGTACAGAACAGCTGAGAAAAACCGTGCAAAGCCGGGGCGGGTCGCTAGTCATAATCTATAACGATGGTGATGATATTTTAGTCAAACGCAAACTATTCAAAATAAAAAAATAATCCAAGCAGCTTTACAAGTGGCATCCATTTTATCAATTGCGTAAAAGTTGTATGCTTTGCGAAACACAATGAAACTGTTGTTTTAAATATTGTGCGATGGGAATGACACACACCTATATGAATGAATGATAAACTTGTTGCATAATATGAGAATAACGGATATTTGCAAATTGTTAGGTACATCTAGATTGTTGTGTGAGTCACAGAATGTTGATGTCAAAAGTCCATAGGGTCGTGTACAATGTTTTACAGGAAATTATTTTCTTTAAATATATGTATGTGTCATGATTTTGTGTGATCGATGAATCAATGTAGCATATTCATTAACTTCAAGCGAAATGAGTAATACCAGTGCAATAGTAATTAGACTCGTGTGTCTCCGAACCAGTTCCTTACTCATTCTGATCCCATAATATCTACCTACAATGTGATGAGGATACCTACTAGCTAACTCTGATTTGTCATTCACAGGCTCACAGCTTACGATTATTCTTACTCATGAGTATTTCGCAGACATGGTAGTTTATTTATTTTCTAGAACACATAGATTTGATTGAATTTATGCAAAGTTCAATAGAAAATAAATCTCTACGTATTATGGTACTCAAATTATATCAAACGTCAAATGGCAAAATAGCTTCATATAATAAATAGCTTTAGTAAAACAATAATTCTAAATAAAGATAATAAGAAGGGATCTTTGCATGAAAATCACTTCCACCATGACCATAGAATATAAACGAATTGGACGACTTGTACATTTAACAGTAATTTAGATATAGCCTCATTATATAAATGAATATGGTAAGAAACAGTTACTTAAGAAATGATAAAACAACTGCTGGCGCTTTCGACACTACTTGCTCCTTATCATGTTTACTACCACGCACTAACTGAATGGGACAGTTCACTTTTTATTTATAACATAGGTTTGTTTTATCGACGAAACAAGAGTGTGAATTCATGTTTATGTTAGTGAAGGGGTAACAATTGAGTTACATTTTGTAGATTATATATCCATGCGTTTATTGTGGTTGTTCATCGAGTAGTTGGACGCCATCGACGTTTATCGGGCGCCTGCAATCCACGTTGACCCCGCGATATCCTCGATCTACATTACCCCTCGCCCCGCTGCCCCCAGTCACCCAGCGATCCAAAGTAAACTCTTCGGTGAATGTCTTAGGGTCTACATCGGATCGTGAGGTACGGTGGGAGCGGGCGCATGAATGGACAGGCTTGTGAATGAGCGGACTATGTCCCGCGGGTGATAAGCGCTATCGTCGGGGCCAGCTGACGGTCCATGTTGACAAACCCTGTTCCACTTTCGTTGTGTCCGAGTCGACTTAGGTTTATCAATCGATTTAATGCCCTAGCTGCGCTGCAGTGCGTTCAATTCAATCTTCTTTGTAAGTTGATCTACGAATGTCGAAGAGGCGTTTAACTTAATAGGTATATCAGCTGACTGACTGTTTCATCGTCACCGAGCTGAAACTAGTAATATAATAAGTATAAAAAAGTATTCCAACGTTTATCAATATCAAATAAAATCATACCTTCATACTTACACATACCTACACTTATTTTAGTCGATGGTTTCATTGTAGTACCTACCCTACTTAGATATATTTTTTTATACAATGGATTAATGTCTCGTCTTCCAAGATAATTATAAAATTTTCATGTATTTCTTTTAAAAAAATCCATTCCTATCTCGACTCCATTGACTTGATATACCTACTTAGGTACCGTACCATCAGGTGGATGGACCATCAGCCTGCTTGTCAACCTGTTGACAAAAAAACACCAAGCCGTAACTTATCTGTACCTTGCTTCGACCAGGATTAGGTACAACTATTACCAATGCTGCGTGAATTGAGTAATATTAATAACCTACATGATATACCTACTCTATTTTATGTCCTAATTGATTTGTGAACCTATTGACTCGTACCTCACCCATCTATGTAGAAGGGCTACATACAGAAAAAAATATTTCGTTCACTTGCTTGCTATATACTGAGTCAAATGAAGTCTAACAAATGAAGCTATTTGTATTTATTCTTACGGCATTTTCATGTTCAAGTCCCTAAAATTTAATGTGATTTAAATATTTTTAAGTTCAGCTGTAGATTTCATCATTGAGTGTAATATGCTATCTCACAAGGCCGGTCTGATGAGTAGGTCCTGCGAATTAACCGACATCTTTATAATGTATATTTTAAACATCGATGTGAATCATTGATAAAATTATTGGTAAAATTATGGTCAAACACGTAGTAGATAATAGAGATGTCAATATGAAAAAGGTCCAAGTTTCAATAGATTCCATGGATTTTTTCATAGTCCACGAATGCCGACTACAATATTATAGCCTTTTCAAAATTAATTTTGATTCAGAAGCTATTTCTTATTCTCGAGATGAGCTTATAGGTATGGTGTACCCTAGAAGCTAGATTAAAAATTAAAAAAAAACTGGGTCCTCGCAAATTTATTGTCCTAAAACAAGTACCTACTGCTTACACTGAAGAAACCAGTTATCAGAATAAATACTTTTCAAAACAAAAGAAAACATACACATAACAAACAAACATAACTATTTATGCACAAAATTGTCGAACCCATGACCTGTGGCGTGGCAGGCAGGATATATTAGGTACGCCCACACCAAACAATCCAGTAAAATAGTCATTACTTTTTGAAAAGGGGTTCATAACTTCCTTGTAGAATGTTTTTTACTCGATACGATGTAATACAGAACAAACTTGTTACATTGATAAAATGAAGAATATTTATAATCAAAATAAATTCAAATCAGTCGAACTAAACAACTAACGTATGGACTGCAGTTCCATTAAGGTCATTTGTGACAATTGATATGAGCTCGGCCACAACTTGAACTGCAATAATAAGTCATCGAAGAAAAGCTGTATAATTACCTACCTAAATCAGTTTTTTTGAGAGAGGATGGAAGAGGGGAGGTGGAAATCATTATTAATTTTATGACTAGTATGTTTACTTTTAGTGCCCCCCAGCGCAGGTAGCACTAGACTACGGGAATATCCAATCTTACTTATTCAATTAACTTACAATTATGCTATCAAACGGTGTTATTACGTACGATCATATAGTGAAGTTAATGTTTTAAATATTATACAATTTCGTGTGCGCTCGAGGTTTTAGGTAACTACGACTCCATAAAGATTAGGATCATACGTGGAGCGGAACCCTAAAGAAGCGGTAATTACAACGGGTGGAGAATTCTCGCGCGCTCTAACAAGGCTGCCTGCCGGCTGCGCTGGCGCACCTGCCTGCCTTGCGCACGCGCCACTACCACTAGTGCAGTGCCACTACGGAGCATCTACCAGCGCCCGCGCCCGCGCCCGCGCTCCATCACTGCACAAGCAAGCAAGCAAGCTGCTCACTAAACTACATACTTAGCTATACAACATTGTTAGTGCACCGATGCAACTGCATGCCGCAACAACTATCTCCATTCATAGATATTACTTCAGATAAATAAATGTAAACCACTTAGGCGAGTAACGAGGAGGGTGACGAACCGTCTTTGCTAGCTTTTATTTATGATCAAGGGAAACTGGGAGACAATTGATAACCATACTATATTGTCACGCTTCCCTTCTCGCTGTTTATAGCATAAGAGTTTTCATCCAACGTATCGTACGCTTGTTATTTAATCGTAATTCTCAGACTTTCCTCTGCTTAGATCAACCTAATACCTATACGTAGGTACCTAGTATAAGATACTTTGGATATTTTGTAATGCATAGCTTTTATGAATATTTCAATGGAAGAAATTGTTTTGACCCAATGCTGGAGTAGTATAGAATCTTTACCACCGGCAATTAGGTAACGATTACAAAAATTATGGAGTCATTGTTTATATCAAGGAGATATAGGAAGGGGGTTTGATTTTATTGAAACCAGATAGATTCGTTATTCTTATAATAGTTCTTATAGACTGCCTTTTTTCTCAACTCCATTCGGGAATGGAATCCATCATGAAATTCTTAGAGAAAATTTTAAAAAGCATAAAATAAAAAAAAAAACATCTTTACGGGTGACATTAATTTTGATATTATATTGTTCAGGGAATATTTCAGGCCTGACTAAATATTACGACGCTACGGTCTTACTCAATGTATAAACGTACCTACATATTCCAGGGTAAGATCTATCTGTAAACAAAAAAATATAAGTATGAACTAAGTAGGTACATGAAATGAAATGTACACCCATTGTTTTGTCATCGATTCTTATTCTACTATTGGCCGGTCTTTTACTAAAGAAATTCTTTTTAAAATTGGTGAAATTTATGCAGACCTTGCAAATCTTGCTATCACCGAATTCAGCCCCAGCCGTCAACTAGTAGCATATTTATGAATAATTTAAGTATGGAATTAGGGATATTTCCTTCTTCTTTTAGAAGAGCTGTAGTCTATTCACAAGTCTGGAGATAAGTCCTACTTACGAACTAATACAACCAACCAATATCGCTATTGTATCTATGTTGTCTTGTATTTTTGGAGATGGTAGCTTACACAAGATTAATAAATTTTATGGAGAAAAACAATATAAATATGTACTAGGAAATCAGTACGTTTTTGCCAGAGGAAATCCACAGAGTATGCTATTTTAAAACTTACTTCATCAGTAACCAAATATTTGGATCGGGGTGAGAAGTGTGTTCGTATATTTCTGTACCTCAAGAAAGCCTTTGACACAGTCTTACATCCTATCTTAATATCTAGGCTTGAAAACATTGGTAATGCTCTGCGGTTTAGTCATTATCTCTCAAACATAATACAGTGTAAGTAGATAGTGAAGATTTAACTTACTCATATGGTTTTCCGCAAGGTTGTACTCTAGACCCCATCTTATATCTTGCATACATAAATGAACTGTAAGCAATTTAATAATACTGAACTGATAATGTTTTCTTACTATTTCACGATAAAACGTGGGCCTATAAAAGCATAAAATAACTATGCAGGAACTCTAATCTGACAGATTTGAAGTCAGCGTAAAAAAATCTGCGGTGCCATGATATTTTCCATTGAACATGAACTACACTATGCTTTTTAGTGACCTTGAAAGTGGTTCTATTTTCTGTTGAAAGTTTTTTTTGCATAATAATGATTATTATATCGTTAAAGAAATTGGGAGCAAAGGGATTTGATTTCATTTAGGTATGAGTTAGTTATTATATTCGTTGCGGAAATCAATTTGAGTTCAGGCAATGGACATCTTTAGATACCTGATTATGATGATGAAGTATATGTATATCATTGTATTAGATGGCATTACTGTTTGTTTTTGTTCAGTTTATTGGATTACCCGAATGCAGGCTTTTGTACCATGAAAATACTGTCTCAGATCCCGAAATAGTTTACTTACATTATATCGTCATTTTATTTAGCTTTAAACGATCTCCTAGCCTCTTAAACCTCACGTTAAATATCATAAAACTCGCAATTTGATTATCTTTTGAACACTTATCTCAAGAAACAATCGGTCATCTTAAAGTTACGAGTAGGCTTGTACTGCACTCTCAATGTTTCTATTACAACATATTTATCTCATGCCAGAGATGTGAATGGGGACACTTTTATTCGTCACTTAAGTACCTATATTACTGATTAGAATTTACGCAAACTAACAATCGAGACAAGTTACGGGTATCATGTAAAAAGGAAGCGATAAAGGCAAAATAAAGAAAACAAATGAGTGTCATTTAACATGACAAGTTGGGATTACTTGGGATGGAGCCTATCAAAGATCACAAAGCTGCAGTTTCTTGGAAACATCCGCATTCCTAAGAACATGTTCTTAATATCTACCGCAGTTTTAAACATCGCTGTGAGTCATTTGCGACAGTGCACCGCAAACCATTAACATTCCAGCAAACGCTAGCACTTCATCAATAGACCGCCGCGCCGCCATCGCGCCAACACCGTACCGGTCGGCCGCGCGGCCGCCCGCTATTCGCTGCCGACTGATTGCCGCTATTCGTCTTATTCAATCAACAATTTAATGAGTAAATAAAATTGCTACATTTTTGTGATTCATAAAATTAAAATATTTATGACTCTATCTACTCTTATACGGAAATTTTTCAAATGCTGTCAACGATTCCGAGAAATATTCAACGTAGCGTAAGATAGATGGCAGTTTGCATTTCATTGTAGATCCGGGTGATTCAAGAAATGTTTTGTGTCCTAAACGTAGGTACCTACAATCCGTTGTAGCTACATACCTATAAATAAACATCCGCTTTATTCCAAACATGGCGTTTAAACTCATTCACAAGTCAGTTTTTATCAAATGACTTATCTTTATTTTTGCTCCAGATTTTTTATTCAGATGTCTATTTTAAGTTTATTACCTATGTCGCTACTTATTATTTACTCGCTACACCTAGTAAATAGAATAATGGGTGCGATTGAAAAATTATCGTGAAAGAAATGATTATGTTTTACTTGCTATGCGAAAAATATACCTACTTGCCGGATTGACTCTGCAGTTATGTTGATACAAAAGAGAAAATGACATCCACACCATATAATGCTTACCGTAAACACCGTAAATACATAATCTAATCATTATTATGTTAACTCAAAGTTTGTATGAAGTGGACACCTGTTAGAATTTGTTGTAGCGGGTATTTGTCGCAGGCTGGCGCACGCGCAGGCATGCGTACGTGTTTTCCTCCGCCCGGCGCCCGCGACGACGCTCCCCCGTAGCGGCGCGGGCGCGGGCGCGGCGGCCGTTGCGTCGCAGGCGCAGCGCTCACGCTCGTTTACCATTCATTGGAATGCAGGGACTGTACTTTTGTACATCTCATTATCAATAGACGCTATTTAACTTTATTTAGGTTATAGATAGGACGGTAGTAATAAGTAGATAAGTTCTTGTTTTTGTGCTGATGGGATTATCTATATTTCACTAGGGCGAAACCCTGGAGTTTAAATGCATTCACGAGAGATCTAATGTGTTCCTAAAACAAAAATCTCATTCTTTATTAGGTATGTAATACTAGCTTACCTATTACCTATGTACTAGTTACTTAGGTACCAAACATCTAAATCCGTTAAGCAATTATGGAGCTGTTTGGTAAGTATATAACTTACATTTTATACACACACACACAAACTTTCGCTTTTATAATATTACTAAGATAGTAAGGAGTAGTTTAATACCTATTTACTGTAAGTATAATGAATTCATCAATTTAAATTTAAATCGATCCATGTTTTACAGTGTAACTAGATGGACTTATACGTATCTATACAGCGAGAAATTATAGTGGCATACGCATTAGCAGCTCAGGACCAGTATTACAGGATGATTTTTGAAGGGTATTTTAGAATACTACGCATAGTTTACATCGTTATCAGTAATCCTACAACATTTTCGGGCACCTGCAGGGATATTTTAAAACACACGGATTCGACATCGGAATCGGAAACTATAACTATTTGAAGTTTAGGAAATATCTCAGGTACCTTTATTCGCACTCTTGAACGAAGTGAAGGGGCGAAAAAGCTATTTTAGTATGTACTCAAGTAATCTAAAAGACACTCAGTAACACTTTCGATGAAGAGTTTATTGATATTTTTGAAATTAATATGAAAATATTTGTGTTGTTTTCAACTGATATTTTTTTAATGACCTGTATAAGGTATAGATCAATGACCTACTACACCCCCCAAAATCACTATGAATAGGGTTATTTTAAAACAGCGCTTTAAGGGGTGGAAGTGCCTACTTTTAGTATGGGACCAACTCTGAAATCTCGAAAACAAATTCAAATATTTCATACAAAACATCAATTTTGAAATAAAAAGAACTAAATTAAATCAAGAAGGCATAATTCCCAGAATACTGGCGGCATTGGCACGTAGGATGGCAATACTGATTCTCTGACAAAGTATACATCAGCATTCATCAATGGACTTCCCTTAGTTTCTAAAATGATGAAGGATGATGACAGGGTGGGTATGCCTGTGTAGACTAGACACAGCAAATAAACCTCCACACAAGACTGTGACATCTTAAAACATACAATTTTAGAATTATTTAAACATTTCCTTCGAAGCCATTTACATTTTGACGTGATCTTCTCAAAAATATCGTACATTTGACAGTTACAGTAGTATTGCTTATAATATAAAAACTAAGAGTTGAGGGTCGAGCGCCCGCATGACTTAGATGATTCTATCGCAGAGGGCACGATACATCGCTCGGAACGTAACGCATAATGAATGGATGCATTCGATGCAAGTTGGCATTGTATGACGGGTCGCCATCGGCCGGTGGTAGATGCGTAGAGGAGAGAACTCGGGTAGCGGAGCGCAGGGCACGAGGCATGCTAGGAATGTGCGGCCCTCGGCGCCGGTTTACAAATAGAAGGGCCGCTAGCGCGGACTGCACGTGTAATACATTGCTGCGATTAATCTGTTAGCGCTGATGGCTGCGCCTGCGCCAAGACGTGATCTTATTGTACAATAATTTTATTATTTACAAATAATTATTGTTTCCTTTCGTAATGTGTTGTATAACAGTGTGTGATCGTGTTTATCAGTGTTTTTTATTTTATTTTTTCGCGCAATATGGTTAACAGTTACGGGTTGTTCGAGTCTCTGCGACATGAGTATCCCAAGTAAGCGACAACGGTAAATATCGTAACGGTGTGGTGGACTACAGCAATGAGAAGTTTAGAGACAATTCAGGAAGGGGCTATGGAGTGTACATGATTGACATCTCGGAGGGTCGTTTGTGTCGAGTACAAGAAAGCGATCGGCCCTGCGTTCGCTGACCCCGGCCGGACGTCACGCCTGAGAGAAGACGAGTGCAGCACGGCCCCGCACCACCGGGCCGGGTGCGGCGTCCGCGGCGGTGCCCTCCGCCTCCCTGCGCTGTGCCCGAGCCCGTACGCGTACTGCTCCCGCTTCCCTTACCTACTCTACCAATATGTAGCTGCCAACAAAATAATTTCTTCCAAATCTTTATACAGACAAAACAACAATACTTGAATCAAGAAGTACCTACGTAAGTCCACCTCAATTGCAGCATTTGTAAAATCGATTGAAAAAAGATTACACCTTTATAAAACAAAATAGGATCAATTTGATTAAGATATTTCTGAAGGTGAAAACTTTGCTCTGAAATGATCAACTACTTTGCTAATGTAATGTCAGCAATTCTTATGTTTGATAGGTACTAACTAAACCTAGGTTCATAAATTATTATTATTATACGTAAAACTTAAGTCACTAGTACCAATGGTAATACTAGGTAGTTCAGGTAAAAAGCCATTATTGCTATTATTCCTTAAAAATGATGTTTATAAATTAAATAATTAACAACAAAGAATTCTCAACATTTAAATTATGTGTGAAAAATATTATGTTTATTTAAAAATGTATATTTTTTTATGCAAATTAAGTATCTACCAGTTCTTTAATTTTTTTTTTATTGATGCTAAAAACTCAGATGTTAGGTACTATATGATATATTAAAATCAAGTTACTTTAACCGTGATTAGTATTATGTAGGTATGTCTAGTACCTATTTGAAAATTAAAGCAAAATGTAAGTAAGATATCCACATATTTCTAACAACAAGCTTTGTTGTTCTATGGTAGATCAGTAATTCCCCACTAATTTTTGCCATAATGTTGCCAGTTCACAGTATAGGTATTCCTACCATGGAAAAAAGTTAATTATAAATTCACTTTATTTTGATTTTTAGTGTTTTTAAAGCGGCTATCTTCGAGAGAACCGCCTTCATAACCACAAAAAAGTAAAACATAACTATTTAGGAACTGTAATCTGACACTGTTTTGAAGTCAGCGAAAAACGCCACGTGGCCAAAATCGGAACTAACGCCGCCATCTTTTTTAGAGTTAGCTCTGTCCGCTTATCATTCTGTTGTTTTTGCTTGTTATTTAATCAAATAATATTCCAAAAGATCCTTGTCGCACTGTAGGTACATTTTATATTTTCCATGGAACACAAGCTAAACTTTCGGCGACTTCAAAACAGTGTCAGATTAGAGTTCCTATATAGTTATTTTATATTTACTTTTTAGTGGTTTTGAAGGCTGTTCTCTTTTTTGTAAAAAGGTTTTTTTTAGTGTTAGTATTTTACGATTTTCTTGGGATCCATCATTAGATCCTGAATTGGTGTCAATGGGACCATCTACTCTTGCAATTTTTTTTTTTTTAAATCTATCGTCGATTGGCATCTGAACATACCTACATAAAAAAAAGAAGTCGGTTAAATACATACCTACAGTCGAACATAGAACCTCCTCCTTTTTTGAAATCGGTTAAAATATTATGATTCCAATGAATTGAGAACCTCCTCCTTTTTTGAAGCCGGTTAAAAACGAAGTAACTTTTTATCTAAGTGGGAGACCAAGATTAGATAGGCACAGCCCTACGTTCTGATAACGACACCGGATTCCTACGCGATTTACACGCCCCACTTTTAGACACATTTTCACATTTTGGTTATTTGTAATATTTTTATAATAATATTTTCTTTTGTACTTTTTGTTGTAAAATTGTTTCATTATTAGTATGCAGGGGATGGAAGGGCAAAACTAGATAGATTTTGAATACCTACATCTAAGTAATATCTATAATATTTTTTGTAAATAATAACATTTATTCATGTAGATAGGTATATTGATAGTTAGTTATGTCTTTATATAAATAAAGAAATATTTGGTTAAAGAAGTTATGTATTTTCAAATCTTCTACAGTATCTAAGTACTATTCAGTTTTTAAACATGGGGTTAATTGAATGGGGTAAACAAGCATCAGGTATCCTACGGTACCTAAGTAGTATACCTGATGCCTGTAAAATGACAAATATAAAAGTTTATTAATTATGATTTAAGCATTAAATGCTGATTTACTTACTAGATGAGGGATACAGATGGCATTTCAGATTATTAAAATAAATAATTTGAACCATAATACACAAAAGATTGTAAAATAAATATCCGGTTTTGGAACAATATTAAAATATACTTTTTTTATTATCAAGTTCTTAATTCCAAAATAAATTATAAATAAATATGAATTATTTTTATACAATAAACAAAACCAAAATACCAATGTAGCATAGTTTTGTCTTAAGCATTTGGACCTATGTATATAAATTATATTATTAAGTTTAAAAAAATAGATTTGGATGCCTATTTGTTTGATTTTGGATTCAATTAAATTATTTTGTCTAATTACCTATGTCTAGTTTATGTTTTTTTAATAATTAAGTTTAGTAATATTAAAGTTATTGGTTAATCGGTAAAAGAAAATAGAAACGAAGACATGATATTAAATACCGTATACCTATGTAAGTAGGTACTACTCAAAAAAATATTTTTATACCTAATTATTATTCATAAAAATTTAAAATATAAGTAAAAATGTAATGAATCTATGGAGAAATAAGAAAATACAAAATTATTAATTGTATAAAAATAAAAATATAGTTAATGTAGTTTATTATAGGTAAGTACGTGATGTAACCGAAGTTAGAACGCCTCTCTGCGCGCGCGCCGCATTAGCTCACGCGCACATTTACCGCTGCGTATGGCAACATTGGCACGCACTTCCTGCGTACTTTTCACGCACCTACCCTCTCTACAACTCAGCGCCTATTAGAAATTACCAAAAAACTCAACAGTTTAGAACAATATCATCAATTTAAGAGCATTTTGTGTCGCCCTTGTGTATCTCATTTGTTAACAGCTACTAAAGTCAATAATTCCTTAAATACTAAATTCCAAAGCAAATTAAAATATTAAAAATCTTTTGAATGTGTTGGACTGATGATTTCCAATGATTATCATCAATAAATAATGAAAATAAATCAACAGAAATTTTATTTTTGAGAGATGTTCACAAAGTTTGTTTAGAGTTTGTTTCTATTGGCTATCCATTTGTTTTATAGGTTTTTATATTTTTAAAGTTGTATTGTTTTAATTTATTATTAAATTTAATTTGCCAATTAATTATTTAACCGACAGAAATGTGAATTTTATAAATGCATATTTTTTTTTATCTACCATTAATTATGATTTTTTAGTAGGTATAATTATTATATGGAATGTGTGATATTACAATACTGACCAGAGTTATTTTTAAGGGTTTAATAATTATTTTTATTTAACTTCATTCAAATATAATCTCTAGGCATATATCATATCAATATATATTTTTTTAATCATGGTAATTTTTTTATATTTCTATTTTTAAACATAATAATAAGTATTGAGCTTTTATGAGCGTTAAATTGTTAAATCCTAATCAATTGCAATTAAATAGTTCCTAATTAATATTCATCATATTTTTATGACTAGGTATCTTTATAATATGTAGTAGTCTGTATTTTTCCTGAATCGTGTCATATTAGTAATTTCAGATATATTTTTGTAGAAAAGTTATTTAATTGACTACTTAGGTACCTATATAACTCATTCAGAATATTTATTTATCCTATCAGTACCTATATAAGTATGGATAACTCTCATTTCCTTTTTTAAATTAATTGAAATAGATGAATTGAGTGAATGGTAAAAAATATGAGTTAGTATGATTATTTGCGTAAATATAGATTAAATATGTTTGCATACATAATGATAAAGAAAGATTATGAAATAAGGCATATAGATTTCTACTTTTTGTATTCCTTAAGTAGGTAACTATGCTATCTTGTTCCTATCTTAACAGAATCTGTAATTAAACCTGGCTAATATATTGCTACTATTTGGTTTTCTTTATAATTGCCGTGCTTTAAAAATATACCTAATTGGTAATTTTGGATCCACAATGTTTTATGGTGTTTGCCATAAAAATGATTATCAGGACAATGAATGTATCAGCTACATCGTTTCTTTATTAATAAAAACAGTTAGTGTTTAACATTAAATACCTAATTTAGGTATGTACCGTGACATAAAATTGCCTTGTTTTTAAATACTTAATGATATATATTAGGTATTCTGTATTGGCACATTTAAGAGCATACACTATTAAAGTTGTTTGATATCTGGGGTTAAACACTTTAAAAGATGAGCAATTTTGTTGTAGTAATATTCGGCATTTATTGATTTTTGCTTCATATCTTTAATGACTCCTTACAAATGTGGAGTCAGAAGATGTAATCAGTTCTAAATATTATTAAAGCGTGTGATGTGAATATAATATAGGAATAGGTGGCTATGACTGCGAGTTTGTATGTGTTACAGGGTCCTCGTGGTGCGTTGATCGGCCACGTGGCAGGCGGACGTTGCCTCGACCACGATGACGGTGCATGTCAGTTTTCTGGAAAAATTGTCAAATGTAGTACAGAGGCGGCAGCGGGCAGCGGCGCGGCGGCGAGCAATTCGCGAACCAGTGCGCGCATGTGTGGTGCTCGTCGCGACGCGATCAGCGTGCGCGCTCGTGTGCGTCGTAAAGTGAAGGTCGAATATTTGTCCCTACTCCTCGGTCTATTGGTGTTCACGAGTCGGCGCTGTGATAATGAGGTGTCGTGGTCCCGCTCGCACCGACGTGGAACTGCGGCCATTGAGAGAGATGGCAGGCGGTATGAACGTGCGTCGGAGCCTCCGCCGGCGCCGGTGCGGCCTGCCCTCATCAGTCTCCCCGCAGCGGGGAAGCGGTTCGCGTGTGCAACTCTGTGTCGGCTCGGGCTGCGGGCCGCGACTGCTCTGCGTCGCACACGAATATTTTTAGATAACAGCACGAATAATTTATTCGTAAGGCAGTGATCGCGCGCACTTTTGCGGATATCGGTATCAACGCATGCGGGCTAGTGAGTGCTGCATGTTGCGGGCGCCGGCGGAGCGGCGGCGGGTGTCGGGCGCAGGCCGCCGATGGCGGAGACGTCCCGATAGGTAAGCTGCGCACTTCCTGCGCGCGCGCCGCCATGTTCGGTCGGAACGTCACTTCCGCCGGGGCCGGAACCGGCGCGGACCGAGCGGGCTCGAGCTGCGGACCCTGCGGCGATGGTGCTGCGCGCGCGCACCGTCGCCGCTCCACTCGCGCTCAGGTCAATGGGCGACGGCTCTCGATTCATAAAATGTCGGTCGTTCCATTCACGCCGCGGCGCGATGCTTGCTTGCTATACCGACCGTTCACTCGTGACCCTCGCGTCTTCGAATATTCATGTCTCCCTCGATAACATCGTAACCTCTGACTTCTTTTTGTATTATCACGTTGTTTAGTGAACGCCGCTAGTTGAGGCCGGACTTCGTGCGATGTGCTGAAAACAAGTGTCCGTTATACCGAACTCAACTGTGAAATCTAGTGCATTATAGTGAATTTAAATAGTGATTATCCGTATATATCAATGGAGTGTTACATCCAGTAGCGTAAGATTAGAAAATACCTATACTTATTTGCTTTTATTTTAATTCCTGCACTTCAGATTTAATTATTACAATAAAAAAATAGCTAAACATAATTATTACGTTTAAATAACAGAATTCAAATCACATTTTTATTTAAATTACTACTAAACATACCTACTATATTTTACCTTATTTACACGAGTACCTATCTCATTGGAAATTATTTTTGTTAAATAAATATAAAAATGCGGGTACTTTTATAGTATCTCCATGATTAACCAATTGACCATTGCATTGTGGCTATATCCATACCATCAGGAAATTATTAACCACATTTTATTAAATACGTTTAGATAATAATACCGTCGCTTCTCGGAATGTACTACTACTGCATGACAAAAAAATATATTATCTAAGCAATAAGCAAATTACTTTCTTCTGTAGGTATTTGCAAATAAATTAAAACAATGAGATGTCTAGCTGAACCGGCAGCACGCTGTCGACAGTACACGTACGTCACCAGAGCATGACGTCTGGTCGGACTTCTCATCTCACTCACACACTATCATCGCACTTCTCTAGGTTTGCTTAACCCCCGGCTGTTCATTGCCCTCAGGCACTTGCTCCACCCTACCCTCATTGTGCTTATTTAGATGATTTGCTCCTCCACACTCCGCATTCCATAACCTTTATTGACTGGTTCTAGTTATTGTAGATTTTTAATTTTGTAGTAGGCACCTATATTCAAACAATATAAATCCAAATAAAAAACAGAAAGTATTTTCTCTAGTATTTCAATGCATGTACGAATAATAAGTTCAGGGATTTTTAAATTAGTAAGTAGGTAGGTATATTTGTTTTCTCTTATCTTATGTTACTGTTGAAAGTATCGTCTTGAAGTTTATATTTTTGATTAGCTTTCTGCCTTCGCTCACTTTCGTGAAATACCTACCTATCTAATGTTTTCCCAGAATTTTGAGTATCCCTATTATGTCCATTAATTCCTTTTTATGATATTGTGCCAATTTTCGTCCAAATTCGTTCAGCACGTTTGAGTCGAAGTTGTATATTTGTTTTTACTAGTAGTAATAATTAGTCTTAGTCATTTTATTCAATAATCTTTATTTAACTTCCAACCTCGCTTTTTTACCTGCAATCCTACATTTGACATCCTTAGGTGTTGAGTTTCCAAAAAATCTTGTCTAGTAAGTAGATGCTGAGAGTAAATGCCTCCCTTGCGTGTAAAATTTAATGTTTCTAGTTCCAAAGATTCGAGGATATCGTCGATAATGTCAGTTTTTTTAGTTATAGATCGCTTTGAAGAAAATAATTAACTAGCATTATTTCCTTTAATTGCCTTTTCATTAATGAATACCATCAAGTCTATTAGAATATTGATATTAGGTATCAAATCATTGATATTTATTGTATTGTAAATGTCATCAAGTATGTCAGCCACGCATAAAACAATGTCGTTTCCCAGATTACTGTGAGTACCTTTGTGATGAGTCAGGTGTTTATGACGTCAACAACACGTGTGCTCTCGTCCATGTCTGACTCACAGCATCTCACAGTGACGTATCACTCAGCTCGGCGCGCATATCATCCACTACACGCCCTTCGGCCCTATAACCTTTGCTCTCATTTTATCATGAGCCGATTATATTGTTCTGAGTTGCTTACATAAGTACATGTATATTGCACATAAGCATTCACATCGATACACGCTAGCACTGTATAATGTGTCAGCTATATCTGTCATGATCATGACGCCTACAAACCACCAAACTGTGAGCATTAGAGTGTTTGGTGCGCCTCCGCTTCCGGCGCAGTGCGAGCGGCGTGGGCGCACATTTCATAAGCGTTTCCTTCGTCACACTTCCTCCCACCGAGGGACGTACCCTGCATGCTGCGATAGTACACCTCTCTAAAAATGGATGTTGTCCATAAACGCTTTATGAAACATTGACATGAATTGCAACATTCGTCGCGACTATGTGTAGGATGAATCCGAGTGTGCGATATGCAAATGTCGCATTACTAAATTGGTCAGTCATTATTGTACCCGCAGTTATAACTGCGAGCGTTTCGTCATTCATGATAGTATTCATAATCACCTCACAATCATCGCTATAAAATCTCTAGTCAATTATCGATTTCCGTTCGATCAAACCGAGCGACACAAAGCTCCACACTGCATCTTTAACGTTTCTCAGCCCCACGATAAACCATTAAGGGTCGCTTCACAAAAAAAACGATCATTATAAAGGATGTAAAGACTGCACCGGCGCCGAGCCTTCCCAGAACTGGGGCCATTCTTATTTCGCGCTCCCGCCTTATTCACGGGTTTTTTGTATGCTCTTGGTAATTTTTTTTTCACGGTCGCGGTTCTCCTGTGAGAGTTTCAAGGAAATGGCTTATTGGGTTTCGTATAGAATGGAGCTTATCTGAGGGCATCGGCGCGAGCTAAGCCTGGGAACGCACCTCAGACGTCGCGTGCACCGTTACGCGACGAGCACGCCGCGCCGCGCCGGCACATCGCATACCACCATTACCTACCAGTCGATCGAGTACCGAGCCGACCGTCTACATGACATCATCAATGTCACTATTTGTGACGTATACGTATTCATAGAAATAATTCTTCCGTTTTTAACTGCTATTAAGAAACATATAAATTAAATAGGCAATAAAACTCGAGACAGTCACTTTGAAATTGGATTTTTACGGCCGAAGTATTTCAATAAACAAAATTTTTAAAGTGTAAATAATGTCAGCGACTTTATTATGATGATCGTTAATACTGTCACAAAAAAAATTGTTTCAACGGATTAAGACTATTAGAGCCGAGTTAAGTTTCATATTGGGCCGCTCTAGGAACACTCGTAGGGTGGTAACAATAGTATCTACCTATTAACTAAGATTATTATTTAAAATTTCATACTTTGTTTCTGACTCAGAAGGGCATTTTGTATAGAGCAGAGCTGCAATTAAGTTATAGGTACGATTTTATTTATAGTTATAAAAATCTTTTTAAAGTCCACTAGTTTATTCAGTCATCTTTTTATTTTGCCTGTTTTTATCATACATACATGAAGACTAGAACAACAAGTTCTGTTTCTAAATAAAAATTATTCTCAATGGAAGGATATTTCACACAGCCAAATTAGAATAGGCGGAAATACACCAAGTGGAATATCTCACAAGTGGTCTTAGTCACTTCTGGGAAAATTATCTTAATTTTCAATAAGAAATAAATTACATTGTTTTTAATATGTCGTACCTGATTTTGCACAGAAAGTTGCAATAATATATTTCAATTGGTTTCTTGTTGCTTTTTCAGTAATGTATGGTGAAAAGGAACGTGTCTCGTCAGTCGGAGTTGGTCGGCGAGTCATGTCATGACTCATGACATCTCGCAGGGACACTTGCAACATCAGTATGCGGCCACAGCACTAGCACCAGCACCGCGCGGTTCTCACATGCTTATATTCGAGGTATCGAGTTGGCAAATGTCGGGTGAAATCACTATTATCGGTATGTACCTACACAGTCACTTTAATTAGCCTGCATGATTGTATTTATATTAAGTACGTAAATTAAATATCAATTAATCTATTAATATTAAAATATTATTTTACCCTCTTATACAATAAACAATAAATATTTGAACTAAACATTAAAATCAAAGGCAATAACTAATTTCAGGTGCAAGTTCTCAAACGAATAATTAAGAACACCTAAGTAGTATATCTATCTACCTATATAATAATATTTATTAATGGGCAGGGAGCTCACTGTAGGTAGGTGAGCCGTAAATAACAAATAATAAACATTTGGTGTAGTTATTTGTATTATTTAGGTGTGGAAGGTGTACACTCAGGTCACGGGCCCTTATTGAGGGCAAAGGGAAGTTATAAATCTGTCGGCACGAACAATGGTGCGATAAGGTGCACCTTGCGCCCGCGTCGATAGTGGGGCACCCCTCCCCCCCAGCACCTGCAATCAGCCAAAACATTCCTACTAATATGTACGAAAGTCTATCATGGGAAATACCACTGATTAATAACTGAAAAAAGATACATTTTTACTACGGGTAGGGTCGATTTGAGATCTTTGATATAATGAAGGTATATATATGTCGAAATACACAAAAACAAACGTAATTTCCTGCAGAAATTATTATTTTCTCAGATTTCTGTAAAGATTCATGGAGAGTAAAACAATCTGGGTACGTATTTGTTAAAGTCAGGAGCGGGTAGTCAAAAAATATTTATATGGTATACTTATGTAATTGTTTCATGTGCTAGAATTTGCGCAGTTTTTAACATAATATAGATTTCAAATGATATTTTTTTAATAAAGCTTTGTAGAAATAATTTTATGTTCGTATAAACTTTTAAAGTCTTCGTCCCACCCATTATTACTGGCGAAAGAAAACTAACAACATGTCGACATAATATAATGTCGCCTACTCTCGCAATGTTTGCCAGACGGATGCCTTGTCTAAATGAAACGTTTATCAGTTGCCAAAGCGATCAACTCGGTCGTTACCTACCACAGTTGGTTGACTCGACAACTAGATAGGTATTTGGCACCACATTTTTGTTGTTAGGTCGGTTGGCGATAGTGCTCGAGGTGAGGGGAAAAAGAGAGGTCGGCGTGGCACAAACCTTATCGGTCATTGACCTTCACACCTAAACTGAGCCTCACATCTCGCTCGGTGCGCGCGTTTACATGTACTTATACAAATTTTCAGGGACCATCAGGCGATACATGCTTACATTTTTTACTGAAAATTGTATATTTATGTACTTTAATTTCCGTTAGCGTGCATATCGCGCGTACTTACACAATATCACCGGTATTCGAACAAAATACTCGGAGTCAATTTAAAAAAAAACAATCTATGAAAAAACAATGCCCTCACTAATGATCATGCCTCCAGCCAGTGCCTACATTACCTTTTATCAAATGATGGGTGACGAAATGATAAACGTATTCATGACTGGCGTAAACTACAGCGGTGCGACGGCTTTGTCCTACATACATGTATTCGATAGTGGGTTACAAAAGTAGGCAGTGATCTGGACGCCAGGTAGGCGCCAACGAGACCTTGACCCCTTTACCCGCTGAGCTGGCGGCGGCGCCGGATGACGGCGGCGGCCCAGCACGCGCACAATGGACTATTTCGCGACATCCGAGCTGACATCCGACCAACCACCGCTAGTAACGCTACCGCCCCCCATTCCGCGTGCCCTTTGCCATTTTGCGTACCTACTGATAAGTACCTGCAACAAGTACATAATATACACCTACTCACCGACGTAGCGTCTGTAAATAGGTACATACTAACTTTTAATATATTTTGGTATTTTTTAAGAATTTCAATTCCATAATGGGTACTTACCTATTTTTATACTCAAAAAAATATAATTAATAACTAAAATCACCATGAATACGTAATGACAGCATTGTAATATGAAATCTGAAACTCAGTTTTAAAGTAGCTCCTTTGAATTGAAGTAGTGTGTATGACGCTCTACATCTTTGTAGAACGTCGTCTGTTGTAATGCATCGACTTGTTGACTTTAACGATAATCGAAATAATCGTGACACGGTAAAGTCGGTCATGATAGTATGTAATTAGAGGTGTCTGCGACTCACGGACGTAGCGATGCTAACAAAATTCGGGGGGCGGCGCGGCGCGGGTCGTGGCCTGCGTTGCGTTGAATAATACATGGCGGAGAGTGCGCGCCGCGCCTTGGCGCCACCACCGCACCGCACCGCGCCAGCCATCGCGCACCACGCACCGATACCGCACTAGCTCTACATTACTTACAGCTAAAACAATACGCGGAATCTAGGTAGGTACTAGAGACGCGAGCATGACACCCGTCAGCCGCGGCCTATCGACAGCGCTGCGGTCGGCGCCGGCGCAAGCACAGTATGCTTCTGAAACACTCACTATCCCTACAAACCCATAGGTACCTGATGCGGTACAATGACAGTGACACCAAATTTGACTTAGGTATACGTACCTACCACTATTGCACCAAACGGTAGTTGATATCGTATCTCACAATCAATGTAATTCACGTGAAAACTGCGCACGACACACATTCTTTTAATAAAAAGTAAAACATAAACAGTCGACGGGAAATTAGACATGCAAAGCCGATATTTTTTTTGTAAATGATACTTCACCGGTTATATGATCTGCTACAAGAATGTCTAGTCTGTGGAAATAAATTCAATAAACAAGTATGTAATTGACAAGCATGTGAAATTATAATTTGTGTTGCTCAAGCAAGATTTTCCATTTTTATATGGATAAAATGAAAAAATATTTATAATGTTTCTGATAAATCGATTAATTTATGTATCTGATAAAAATCAGTACAAAAATGCTACACATAATAAAAAAGTATTTATTAAAAATAATATAGCAAAAAATATTAAGCGAAAAAATACCTTAGGTAAGTCTTATTAACCAATTATCTTATCGTATCGGTGCTTTCGTAGCACTTTCGTAGCAACCTCGTAGCGCGTTGCACAAAGTTTAACATAGACTTGTTACAGTTGCACCGTGATTATTTTCTAAAATTAATATTAAGTTGTAATTAAACTGCCCAAATCCATGTCATATTAACATCGAATGAGAAGTCGTGATTAACCGTTTAAAACGTAAAATGACAGAGATAATTACAATGTTAATATGCGGGACGCGGCGTTATGAGCACGTAGAAGCTATTAGCTGTGAGGAACTCGTGTCACCGCCTTAACTCATCGCATCCGCTACATACTAAACTATAGCGAGGTACACTGTATGTATGTACATACATACGGAAACGAAAATCGTGAAACATTATTCATATAGAATCTATAATATCGAATTCAATTACAGAATCGCACGGATCACCGAACATTGTGCAGACAATGAATATGTAGTTAAACTTCTTATTATGAATTGTTCAGTACTTATGTAATAAAACCAAAGTAGGTCCTTGAGAGCTTTTCGAAAGATTAATAAATTAATAATTTAATATGAAATATTAAAAAAAACTTAAAAATTACAATACAGAACTCTTTCAGAGAATTTTTTTATAATGAAGCAGAATTAAATTGACAATAAGGTTTCGTTGAAAAGCAATGAATAAAATTGGGGGTAAATATAATTATTAAACACCATGTAGAAGTTGTAATGAGATTCTGATGCAATACAATACCCGATGTATTTCGGTAATTGCCCCTGAGATGTTATCGCAGTCCACTTATTAATTATGAGCTACAGAGCCGCGCATTTATTGACCTTATCTCCGGTGGGCCCTTGCGCTTTCTTTACCTGTTTACTCGTTAATGAGCAAAGTGCGCGACACCGGAACGAACCGACGTGCGCGGCGCGGCGGCGCGGCGGCGCGGCGGGCACGGCTTCGCTGTGCTGCGGATGCGGAGCGCTCGCTGGGAGTGCTCGCTCGTCCGCACCACTCCATCCAGATTCACTTATTCATTTTTGAAAACTCTTCTCGGTTATTCGGTTCGGTAACTTAAGAGCTACACCTGCTCTCGTATACAAACGAAGTTTTCTTAAAAACCACAAGTCCGATTTCGATGATTCCGACGATTTACCGATTGAGTAAAAGCTAATAAGGTGACAACATACCTATACCATAAGGTGTTGGTTTAGCCTTTACACAAACAATCATAATTTCAGTTCTTATATCGTCATTATGTTGATGCTGATTATGGAATAGTTATTTTTATAATAGGTACCATAGTAGCAGACAAGAATGTAGCCCGCCTGATGGCAAACGGTTATCAACCTCCCATTGCATGGTATCGGAATCTATGCAAGGCAAATTTTACCTATTACAATAAATCTATCTACTCTACAAGAAAGTAAGTCGTTATTCTACTAATGTTAGTATTAGTTTAATAAAACCTTTATCGACGAGCATCTACGTGCTGCGGAGTGAAGAGATCGGTTCTGAAATAAGCTATTACATCACGCTCCCCCACAGACGGTATCGTGCGCCCTGCGCTAGTTATAAATAAATAACCAGTCAGCGGTCCCTTAAGGCGCAGGCGCACATTTCCGGGCTGGAAGTGTGTCGCTTCCGCTGCGAGCGGTCGTTGACGCGTGTGCATTGTCGCCGGCACATTCCCCGCCGCCGGCGTCGCCGACGACGTTTTTAAATAGAGGAGCGATTACGAGCGTCTGGCTGCGGCGCCGGGCACATGACCGCGCGAAAGTGCAGCGGCCGCCGCGTCACGGGCTATTTGCGACACCACCGCGCACCGCCGCCGCCGCCGCCGCCCGCTTGTCCGCTCACGCTCGCTCTAGCTAGGCCGACCGAACTGAACACGCACCGCACAACACCACTCACGCTTCTCATATTCGTCTACGGAAGACAACTGAGAATACACGTGTAACGGCGAGCTCTAAATAATACCGCTAGAAAAGCTTAGGTATACCGTTCAATGGATACTACTTTCAAACGAGAAATTAAGCTCGGTCGTTGAAGTCTTTTGTTCGACATGTCAAAATTGATTAATGTCATCCGCCAAAACCAACGAAAACGATATCATTATCAGATAAAGAATGTTATTTATAAATTGTATGCCTATTATAGTGATGATTGCTCGCTACGACATGGTGATTCACGAAATCACGATCGTCTGTCGACCGATACCTAAACTCGAGGGGCTTATGGCCTATTCATATCAAGATCTCACAAGTCGAGATTAAGTGTACCTAGTATCTACTAAACTAACACTTCTGTGGGAGAGATACAAATCGATTAATGATAAGGCCCTCTTCCCTAGTGATAAAGTAGTCAACTTGACTGGAAACTGTGAGGCGCGAGTATCGTAGTGGTAGTGCACGGTGTGGCGGCGGCGCAATGGCGCGGTGGTGGCGGCGGCGGCGGCTCAGTCTCGGGTCGCGGCTGAATAAATTCGGAGGGAGGCGCGCTGGAATGCGGGAGGCGGCGCGGCGCGGGCGGGGGGCGCCGTGCGACTGGCGCGCGCGCCGCTGTCCCACGGTCGCGCGGCCCCGCGCCCCGCGCCCCGGACACTTTCTTTCGCGCCATAAAGGTCGTTTCAAATATTTCGGAATGCCGTTTGGTGACATTTCACCTGCGGGCGGCGGGGAAGAGGAATGCAGCCTCCAGAATTCGGCCGCACGCCCTGCTTGCTAGTCGTCGTGCCTCCGCGATGCATGCATCACATACTTACATGCGGCTCAAACGTATAGATAGGCCCTGTCACTGAGCTTGTGTAAATACTATCTGCATGTTGTTTATCAGGGATATCCCCGAACAAACTGCGTTCACTTGTAATGATCTCTTGAAGCATTTATGAAATCTCCGAATGAACTTGCATATAAATTAAGTACCTATATAATAATCTCTTTTTCGTTAAAATCATTAAGAAAGTACCTAAGACTGAACACATCAATCTGTGATTAATGATTTTTAGACCAACTGCTGGTCCAAGGAATATATTTACTTGATATGCACAATATAGATATGGGATCCCGTTTAAGAATAAGGACGCTCACGGGTCATTTTGCTTTTCTGTAACTCTGAGAGCTAAAGCTCATCGGTCTACTTTCCACGCTCATGTGTGAACTGAGTTTCTCCAATTAATAGATTCGTTCCAATAGCAAACAGCGAGTCAGAGAAAGCAGTGGCGGTGTGGGTCAACGTCCGGTGGAATTCACACCGACCGACTGCCGTGACGTTCACGAAGAAATGTGGCGTAACGCTCAAAAACCGTGCTCAATTTTACCATTCCGGGAAGTCGAGGACGGCAGGCGTGGATAGACGTAAAACCCGACGACCGCTACGGGGCATCAGCTAGTTGCGGGAGAACCACAGCGGCTGCTAGAGGAGCCATGCTGTTTATTGAGTCGCGCGTCGCAATGAATGGAATGCGGCGACGGAGGTTGCGCAAGCGACTAGCTTCGCGGCGCTCGGCGGAATGTGCGCGGAGCGCGGGCGGGGCGGAGGCGGCGGCCACAGGCTGCCTGCGGGGCGCGCTGCAGCCTCCGCTGCATCTCGCGGCCATTCACGCCGCGCCCGCTGTGTGGTCGGCGAAATAACTCACCGTTAGAGCCGCGGAA
The DNA here is from genome assembly GCA_963555595.1 of Tethea ocularis. Classification (NCBI taxonomy): domain Eukaryota; kingdom Metazoa; phylum Arthropoda; class Insecta; order Lepidoptera; family Drepanidae; genus Tethea; species Tethea ocularis. The sequence goes on along the minus strand of OY741963.1, from coordinate 4,820,487 downwards.
TGCTCGCTCTATCTCTATACCTGCGCATGCGCCTTAACAACACACGCACATCTATACTATGTCATGAACGACTGATATTATCAGTTGTAGTTCTATTCCCTTTACACAACTGACATCATTGTTTCGATGAATTTAATTTCTTAGGATTAGTTTAACATTTTTGTTATTTTTTCGATAGGGAAAGAATCACGTAGACCCCCATCTACGAAGTGCTACGAATCAGAAACTGAGTTATAATGAGTTCAATTCAGTCACACAAGGCGAATGTTTTTGTTGAGAGTATCTATACTATACATATTATTATGCATTGATTTGATATGTTTACATCCATATAAAACAAAAGATGACTAAGAACACAGAGCATGTAACCTAATTGGCATATGTATAGACTTCTTAAATACTGTCGGCTATTTTATGTTCTCTTTGTCGTTATAAACAGTGCCGATTGATAATAAAAAAAAATAAGCACTATATTAAGGTAAATCTTTACTTCTATTGATATTCTCTTGGATTGACTTCTTAAATGTACATAATATTATTTGTAACTAGAAATCGATAGCTTCACACTGACGCCAACTGTACGGCCACTAAATAGTTGACCCGTAGTTCGGCTATGTACTAAAATAATAGTAGCTAAGATCCGCTTGCAGGTATACTTAACGATGCATTCTAGAGCACAGAATTGTTAAGAGAATAATGGTAATGTGTAGAGGTGCGCGCGCGGCGATGGCGGGACGGCGGCGGCGGCGCGGCGGCTACTATCAATAGTCGGCGCGTCACCCGCCCTACATACTTGTCGCGACGTCCGTCGCCGCAGCCGGGAGCTCGTTTCGTCACCTCATGCGCTAAATTCCGTTTTCAAGCCCATTGTTCCTCGTCTGCTTGCGCTGCAACATCCGCCGACTCTCGCGTTCGATTCGACTCTTCGCAAATGACGTAACTTCGATTCTCGTTATCCCACACCAAAACGCCCGATACGACGATGATATACCGCTAATACCGACCTAATGTTTATTATTCACACGATCCAATTCTGTCAGAAACGTTGAATTGTAACACTTCCGTTAGCTAGCTTTTCTTTCTTATTATGACACTTCACTCGTAGGAAGGTCCCACATTCAAGTAGTTATTATAATGTCCTACACCTTCGTTTAACACTAGTTTACGTACTTTCTTTAATCGCTTCTATGATTATCTATCAATATATCTATATCTATACTAATAATAAATCTGAAGAGTTTGTTTGTTTGAACACGCTTATCTCCGGAGTTACTGGTCCGATTTGAAAAATTTGCTGGTTTATTTCGAACGCACCATATTCATTATTATTTAGAGTGTACAAGCTTTGCGATAAAAAGTATCACATTTGCGCTATTTCCCATAGTTGTCAGACAATTAGAGCAACGTTTGTCGGTGCGGATGTGTGCGTGTGCGGGCGCGGGGCTGTGACACGTGTGGCCCACATAGTGCACCCATTGAGCTCCCACCACCGCCATCGCCTCAGCCGGACGTGACGTCAGCGTCACCGAGCACCTGCGTTGCGCTGCGCTGAGCCCTAAGCTCGCACTTAACTAGAATCTTAGTAGGTATTATACCTACCTACAATATCGAGAAGCCACTAACTTCTATTTGGCGACCTTTGATGATATTGTACTTATAACAATTACTTACTACAAAGTACTAAGTACCTACTAGCGCATACAAGAATATTATCAGCAGTCAATCATTCATCCAAAATGATTTCTCTTGGCATTAATCATTGTGCACCTTTGTCTATGTCTACATGAATCAGCCTATATAATATCTTGTAAAACTTTACCAGTTATGCAGCTCAATAATGACTGCCGTAGACTAGCTACAATGAACTACTTGAGATATGTCAGTCAAAAGGCACGTCATCGCAAGTCGAAACTACACTACGGGTGACGATAAATTGACAAAATAATTGAAGTGGCGCCGTGACTCCCGCGCTGCCGCCCCAACAAGGCCGGAGGCGCTTATCCGCACCATTTGTGGTCACCAGCGACAACGCGGCGCGGGCGCACTCTCCGCCTTGCCTAATTAGTGCTGACTTGCAGTGTGGGTGAGCCCGCATCGCTTCACCGTGCTCCATAGGCCCGCTCGCCTTCGTTTATTACTATTTTAGTCGATTCTATTCAATTAAGTGAGCTTAATAATAAAATGTAATGAATTTGTGAATAGAGGTCCATAAGTTGTCCAAACGTGGCGTCGTCAACTTACGCCGCTCTCTATCACAAGCGTTCGGAGAAGTACCTTATCATCGATCGATGTTAACTGAAATACTTTATATGTTACAGATGGCGGGCGACAATTAGTGAAGGAAAGAAGTATTGTTGTTGTAGCGTGCTCCGTGGGATGAGTCAGCATGATGTCATATGGCATGCGGTGATGCGGCTAATGGGAGCGTCCCGGAGAGCTCACGTCACATCCCATTCCCGGCGCATACTTCATCCAATCGAGCGATGACAAATCCATTCATATACTTCCATTGTTGCTAACTACTGTATTAAACACTAGATTCTTGGTATTCCAACATAATTTACGGTTATAGCGAGTACGTCGCATTCCATGCGACTTGTATGCTTACGCTTGGAATTTCTAACGAATCCAGACTTATACTAACGATTACTAACTCTTAGTATTAACATATCTATTTCAAGGGTCTCTCTATATAGAATAAACTCATCAACATTCTGAACACACCACACTACCCGATATGCGATATATTATGTTTGTACAAAAAATAACCTCTTGGGTGAAAACCCCAGACTAACAGCTAAGTCTAACAGCTGATTCTATATTATGGAGAACACTGGTCTCCTAGAACAGAGCTAATGCTAACACAAGAGCCAACCAATATTTTGTACGTAACTACCTACTAAAAATGTTTATTGAAATTACTATTCTTATGTCATGTATTCGCTATATGTTTTTATGAAGAAAGAAGAAAAGCAAAACAGAAAAAAGAAGCATTAAGGAACTACGAAACTGGTTTTCATAATGATTTGACAGATTGTTTTATATATTCTGAGATCATTGTGAAAGCTAATTTTGTTCCTGAGTCGACGATGCAGCGAGGAAGAATCACGTTGCTTTGCGATGTTCTTTACGATATGTGTTGTATTGTTACTTACTGCCTATAATATAAGGGATTGACCCACCGTTTGCAGATATATTCCGAATAGGTTATCTTTTACATTTTAAATGACGTCTTATTGTATTGAATCTGATATTTACAGGATGAAATGTTTTCGCACCTGGAGGGAAAGTACCTACCCTAAATGGAGATAGCAATATAAGGAAACAAGTTTGCATTCAAAGGTTTTCGAAAATTCGCTTGCCATATTCGGGTATCGAACAAAGTCGTTCTAACTCAAAAAGAACTATCCAATCTTAACACATTAACTAATTAGTTACTCGAAATTAGATTTATTTTGTTGGATACCCATATGAATTATGAATATAATTGTTAATTAGGTACTAACATAAGTAATCTTTTACTCAAAGGTCTATCCTTTGAGTAAAAGTGCTTTATTTGAAATTAAATATAACTTTAGATTCCAAGCTTTTCATTTCCTTTAATTTACCATGTTTGAATGTGTTAATGAGAATTTTATTTTGATCCTAGATGTTATTTTTTTTGGATTTTAACCGGTTCGATTCCCGAGTGTGGCACTTCAAAATTCTTTGATTTGTATCTTTTTAAAAATAAGTAATGTTTTAATGCAGTAATTTGCTATCTTCGCATTTAGAGTACTTTCCCTCCAGGTGCCGTAAAGAAATGTGCAAAACCTGTACATATATTTATATTTTATCAATAAAAAATTTAAACTATTTGTATCGTACTAGGTTTCCTGAAATAAAACAAGTTAAACTACTTATGCCAAGACAGACAATAAGATAAGCGCTATTCGGAATATACCACAAGGCTATGAGACTGGCCCTAAAAATATTTAATTGTCAAGAGACTGAATGTTTTTTTGCGTTTTACTTTATTATTTAATCAGACACAGCCTATATGACAGATTATCGTTGGTTTTATCAGGAGCTATGATGCCACAGACAGACACACAAATACTTACACACTAACACCCGTCTTTTTCCTTGGGGGTTAAAAATAAGCTCATTTAGAGACATCTAAATGACTTTCAATGCTGAGAGTAGGTACACACGGCCACAGATCAAGTTACACATTTTTGTTGCAAAATAGCGCCTATTACAACCGCATAAGGTGCCGCAATGTGTAGCTTGATCTGTGGCCGTGTGTACATTACCAGAAACAAAAAAAAAACCCAAATAGGTATACCTATACACTACGCTTTTTTTTCGTTTCAATTCCATTACCCATTTTGTATTAAAAAGAAGCCAAGGGTATTAATCAGTCACCAACTGAGATCAAATAGAGGGTATTGAGTCGGTTACGTTTCAGCATTTCAAGCAAGTTGGTGGGCAACTGCACGGACGTGACGGATTGGTTAGTTAAATATCCTATCACGCCTCAGGTTTACTTGATTCTCGCCCAACACAAATATTATGTGTGTGGATGGACATATCCATGTGATCGGAGTCAGGGTATAATTTTGACAGGCCAGTTGGCGCAGTTGGTTAAGACACCATCTATTGCGCCGCAGTTCGTGGGTTCGATTCCCATCCAGGACAAACATTTGTGTGCATGTCTGTTTGTCCTGAGTCTGGGTGTAATTATCTATATAAGTATGTATTTACAAAAAAAAGTAGTTTATGTAGTATATCAGTTATCTGATTTCCATAGTACAAGCTCTGCTTAGTTAGGGATCAGATAATCGTGTGTGAAAAAATATCCCAGGATAATTATCTACAAGCATTTATTTATATTTTATACAAAACCATGTAGAGGTACTATCAGCTATCTATGGTATCTATTAGTACAATGCTCAGCTTAGTCGAATGTTCGGTAGCGTTGCCGAATATTCGGTATTCGGCCAAATCACTATTCGTGGCAACTCTAGTCGATACAATGTTAAAAACAAAACTATCGATAAGTACTATTTATTGTGGATTCAAATGTGGTCCGAAATAAAATATATTTTATTTTACACAGGTGAATTATTCAAGTGGGCGTGATAGGCTGAATCCTAGAGTATAAGGAATAGCGAAAAATGCTGAAAAGAAGATGCTGCCGAAAGGTTCTGGTGCTACAGCTACAGCCGTTCAACCAGTTCCAGCAACTTAGTTTAACAGATCTTAACCCACAAAGTATTAGTCAAAGACAAGTAAAACTTGTGCAATCTATTAGGTATTTCAAAAAGTAATGTTCTATATAAAAAAATATGAAAATAGGGATGATAAATGGGTAAAAAATACACGTATTTTTTATTTTATCAAATCAATACAAAATTAACTAAAGTGGGGGCTTGCGACGTCTCTCTGTAAAAATTGTACTAAGACGCGACGTCACACGAAATTTTTGAACGTACTGTATCTTCGTTAGTTTTTGTTTTCGGAACTAAAGAAAAAATATGTGTTCAATATTTTTTGATAATATAACTGAAAAAATCAAATTAGTCCGTAATTTGAATTTTTTAGTCATCACCCCTTTTACTGTAGAGGTAGAAAAAATAAAAAAAACCTAGGTGTTAGGCATGATTATGAACCTGGGAGCGAAATTTACCAGAATCACGTCCAGTCCAATGTACCGAAACGATGCATTATATACAGGGAAAGTGGAAAAATTGCCTGTTTATCCAAAAGGCATGATGGAGACATCTTCAGAAACTCAGAATGGTCTTGAATACCAAATGGCAGAGTCACGAGTAGTCACAACCGTGCATTTACAAGACCGTCGAGACGTGTTTAACTTACTACAGCTGTCCGGAGAATTCTGCCAATAATAATGGACCCAACGCTGGACCCTCTTTTTTCTAACAGCTCTTGTTTACGAGTTATAGCTTTCATTTAAAATTCACTATGTTGCCGTGTTTATTTGCTGCAAATTTAAAAATTATCTAATTATATATCTTCAAGAAGTGTAGGTATGTGTGAATGATCCAAATCGTTTTTGTTACATTTTCAGAGAGTAGAATACTTAAATTTGACTACGTTCGTAAATGAAGCTTACAAAACGACCCTACTATAATCCTACTAATGTAATGCGAAAGTTTGCGAGAAAGAACGTTTGTTACTTCTTCGCACTCAAACGGATGGACTAATTTTGATGAAATTTGGTACGGAGGTAGCTGACACCCAGGATTAACACTTACATTAACATTAGGCTACTTTTTATACCTCGGGGACGCGGGTGAAACCGCGGGGCGGAAGCTAGTGTGTCATATTTCCTAAACAAAGCTGATAGAGAAATTTCGATCACAGATTGAAAATCGTCATTAGAAAATTAGGTTATTATCATGTACCTAACATAACATAACCCAATCATAAGAAATGCTGTTGTGCAGTGTTATCAATATATATTGTTGTTTGATTGGTTTTATTACCTATAAGTTTACTTATCTAGTTTAAGAAATATGCTACTCCTCAACTTATATGGCTTAGAAAAATTGACAACCATCCATTAGAACACTATAGGTATTCTTATTCTATTTAATTTAATTAACCATAACTCTTCTCAAGTCGAATAAGTATATGAATAGTTCTTTACAGGATGGAAATTTGTTATAGGTAAGTAAGACCAGTTGCTTTAATCATGAAGTAACCTCCTAGGGCAGGGATGGCGAACCTATCGTACCAACGTGCCATTTTTCAAAAAAAAAAATAATGACGTCATAGACGTGTCATTAAATAATTTTGACTTGATTATTGGGAAAATAATAATAATAAATACTATCAATTCAAAACTAGCGTAGGGATCACTCGCGTTCGCTCATCAATACCTACTTCACTCTTTTTTTCGTAGTGCATATAATGACTTTTGTGATCAGTGACGTACCCAAAATATTGTGTCGCGTGCCATTGGTTCGCCATCCCTGTCCTAGGGTATCCTTACGAACATAAAAGTGGGACAGTCTCTTAAGATTTTTTTTCATATGCATGATTTTTTTTTGCTTATTAAAAGGTCATTCATATAAGAAAAAAAACGGATAACTATAAAAATAACTAAGTAAGCCAAAGATTTATTCGTATCTCTTTCTAGTAAAACAGAATTTAGCATGGAGTTTATGTTTTATGTGGTTTATAATAATAATAATAATAAAGTTTTATTTCAGGCACAGATCGACACATACTTACAATCATAGCACTACAATAATAATAATATTACCGGTGTCATTTCTTATTCCCAGTGCCGGTTTTAGCTCTACCAGCACCCTGGGCGAGATGTGATAACCCCCCCCCCCCCCCCCCCCTTCTCCCGCCAACAAAAGGGATTTGAAGCCATTATAGCCATTTTATCTTTAGACTTGAGAATTTATTTATTTATTTAGACTCGAGATAGCAGGACTCGCTGATGAGCGACCGGAAATAAAGGTGGGCCTGGCGCCCCTTTACATCTGGCGCCCTGGGCGATCGCCCTACCGCGCCCTACCCTAACGCCGGCACTGCTTATTCCCATCCAAATGGGCTGAAATCCAGTGTTTCCAGGATCCAGGATTTTGTACATAGTCATAGTTTTTTATATTATATCTCATGAGTAAAGTTTATATGGCCGTCATAGTACCTATTATGACGTCACATCTTATGTCCGACCTCTTTGTCTAATCGCTGTCTAATTAGTAGTTTAAAATTCTTATTTCAATTTTAATTTTACTTTTGACATCTCTTTTTACGGTATTTTCATAGTTTGTTAGAAATGCGATTTCCATTACAGTATAACGATTTTTTTTTAATATTGCTCAAAACGGTTGTACCCGACGCGTTCAGAAATAGCGATACATTACCACAGACATTACCCTCACCCGCGGGTAATATTTCTGAACATAGCCCTGTGTGGTGTGACAGACAGACGTCAACTTGCTTGCGTCAAGGTGACTGCTGCAGTGTTGCCAACTTAGTGGGATTTCCATTAAAACTAGTAGTATCAACCCCCTTTTAGTAGCGAAATATTGCTTTTAGTGGCTGTTGAATTTTTCTAGTGATTTCATAGTTCTAAAATACTAATATGAAGCTACATTATGCCATTTATGCCTGAAGGCTATAAGCTATTTTTATCCCGGGACACGAGTGAAATCGCGGGGAACAGCTAGTTTAATTAAAATAGCTATATTAAGCAAAGTCCTGCAACAAATATGATATTATTATTATAAACACTAATAAATTGATACCAAAGAATCGTATCAATCTATAAATTGATGATGTTGGGTCCAGAAAAAAATGGTTCATCTGAACGAATTAATTTATTTGAGTTTGTTTATGTCTATGAATATAGTGTTGCCATCTTGATGATAGTTTCCCGTCAGATACAGAAAACGGGGGGAAATGTAATCTGAAGGATGACGGGATTTTTGACGGATCTTTATTATTGGGCGTACTCTGATTATTTTATCCAGATTTGGCGTTTTGTTTAATAATTTTCAGTAAAAATAACTTTATAAGTATGTTTGTCAATCATTAGTTAGTTGGATTGCGCAAAAAAATATATTTAATAAATTATAAATACAACTTTTAGGGGGTTTTCTACGTAATTGTAGCGATTTTAGGGGTTTTAAACTTGAACATTAGGGGTAAAAATTCATGGGGGTTGGCAACCCTGGTTGCTTTTTAGTCCTACTACCTACTACTATTTTGAGGTTATATTTGTTGATAGGTAAACCGTAAAAGCAATTAGTTACTTTAAATACTTTACTTTTCTGTAAGTGAATAATGTACATTTTGGGTTAATTAGAAACATTATTTATTGTAATATTGAAGTAATGGAATCGACAGAATTTGACACCACTTTAGGTGGTACTGAACATCTACCTTATTCAGCAAATAGTTTAAAATTCGCTGCTTCTAGAAGTGTAGAAATAGCTGCGATGACTGAAAGCATCCTTCGCCCAAGTAAAACTAAGTTAGTATTCCAAACTTTACCTGTACATATGAGACGAAGAGTAATGAGCCACAACAGCAAAAGATTACCGCGAAAACTTCGGCAGGCTCATATGGAACAATTAAAAAAGAGCGGTCTCCCTCCTAAACAAAAGCGTCCATCTAGAAAATACAGACGTCGACCAGGTAATCTACTGGAAGAGTATAACCGACGGCAAAAGAGAAATATTTGGTTGGAAACACATATATGGCATGCCAAGAGATTTCACATGATCGAGCGCTGGGGTCACCGATTGCCATACGCTCCTTGCGATAAATCATTCAGAGCATGCTATAGAGGAAGCTCCTCTCATTGTCTATTACAAGATGTCTCTTATTTAACACCCATTCAGATTGTAGGACCTTTGCAAGATATTAAAATCCTATTTGCTTCCATTACTAGCAGTTCATGTGGTCTAGGTATATGTGCAAAAGCTTATGTGACAGGGCATAGAGAAGGAACAATCAATTTGTATGAAAAGAATTCATTTCCATTTGGTTATATTGGAATTGTATCCTTCATTTGGGTCCCAAGCTCTAGTACATATAAAAATCTTTGGCTTTTTGTTCATCCATCACAGGCTAAACAAGTTCAATGTGTCTTAACAGACTTGCTGTGTTCTGATGAAGGAAACTATGAGTCCTTTGAGAAGAGAAGAAAACTCAACAGCAATTATTCACATAGTATTCAGATTAAAGTGTTTTCAGGAAGTTTTAATAGATTTCGTTTAACTGGACCAAACAGTCATGCCATTCTTATAAATAGTCTGAAATGTGTTAACAATATTGAAGAAATTAAAACAAATGGTTGGGTAGGGCTACACTCTGATGAATTATACTTGAAAGAGAAGAGTACATATTGGAACCAATTAAGTTCTGCATGTTCTTCATCACAATTACCACCAAAGATCATTATAGGTTTGGTGGTGAAGGATCCACGATTAATGCGACCAACTTTTCGCACCAAAGCAAAGAAAGAATCTGATGCATTTGTAAATACAGAATATTTATTCAAAGTAATACCCAATGCTTCAATCTCTCCTTTATGGAATTCAAATTTACACGAAGAAATAAAAAAAAATATAATGTCAAATGGCCAGTTCATTGAGCATTTAACAAAAACACAACTTGTACCAGGAGAAATTAATAAAAATGATCCAGCCCTACAAAGCATACCAGTTGTTATAATACAAAGGCCTGGCTCACAAGTTTCTAGTTATAAAAAGATTGGTAAGATCCAATAACATTTTGATCATATGAAAAATTCATAGCCTGCCCCTAAAACATTGATATATTTTTTTAATATCATTTGCTTTGGATAATTGGTACTTTTCTTTTTACTATGTATAGGCCTGTGTGTGGTCAGTGATTATGTGGCCGATTGTGTGCTTCTCAAGTGCAGCTGTCGGAACACACCGAAAGGTGCTTGGCAACAGATTTTCAACTTGAGGGTGGTAGCCAGCAAGGCGGGTACTACAAAGTACCCTACCACCGTGCTATGGTTTCGTCACGATGTTTTCCTTCACCGAAAGCTCAAGCTCATTGTAGGATTCGAACCCGGGACCTTCGTCTCGGCCACTGAGCTATCATCGCCTTAAAACTTAACTTTTGTAGTTACTTTAATATTTCAGGATACGGTAATGGCTGGGATATTATAATTCCCTGCAGTTACGGCCTCCCATTCTGGCTAACATTCATAATGTATGGAGCTAGAGCAGGTGGGCTCCGTGAGTCGGAAAATTTGGCTTTCGAAATGGGACAATGCTACCTTCCACCTGACTCTAATGCAGGAAAGGCAGAAGAAAAAATTTTAGAATCACAATTAAAAGAAAAATATTTTAGACTACCTCCATCCAAAAGAGTCAACTACATTAAGTTAGGAGCTAAAAGTCCTTTTATATGCCCATGGAAGATATTACTTAAAGATTGGAGTGATCAATTAAGAAATGATTTCTTTGTGTTGCGAGATAGGAAACATCTAGATAATATAGAGGTGTGCATTATTTTTTAAGTACTTAATTCAAGAAAAATATGAAAGTGAGTTTGTTTGTTTGTTAGCTGTTATTGTTTGTTATAAGTTCTCCTCAGTTTGACGCCTCAATGGCACAAAATTGTGATGAGATTTATCATGCAATTTGATCATAACCTGGAATAATATATTGCATACTTTTTATCCCACCGTCAGGTGAAAGCTAGTGTAAAATAATGTATAAATCTAAAAAACTTGGAAATCTAAGCTTGATCTGAAAAAATGGTTTATTTCAGGAATGTATAAATAAGAAACAGAAACTACCACATATAGAGAATGCATCATCATGTTTAGTGGCAGTTTATTTACAAATGGCAGAAGGGAATTTAAAACGGCATGCTCTTATTTGTCTGCCAGAAGCTAAAGATCTTCTGGAAGTAGAAACATTATTTGAACAGCATCATGATGATCCCAATAAAAATTTGAGAAAGCAGACAAAAACTGATCATATAAAGAATAAGAAACAATTGAGAAGAAGACAAATAAAACTGAAGAAAAAGAGTACAACTGTAAGTATTCATATGGTATTTCATTTAACTATACTTTTTTAAGGCTATGATAGCTCAGAAGTAGTAACGTCGAATACCGAGAGAAATTCGCGGGTTCGAAACCTACAATGAGTCCGCTCATTACAATGAGCTCATTGTGTGGTATGTACCATAGTATGGTGGTAGGGTACTTTGTTGCACCCGCCTGCCTGGCTACCACCCTCAGGTGAAAATCTATCACCAAGCACCATCCGGTGTCCCGACAGCTACACTCGAGAATTTTATTTACGTTATTATTTTGTAATAAGTTTGCAAGTGTTTATAAATACTGTAACTGACTGTACCCCATCTCATGGAGTATAATGAAACATATTTTGATTTAATAATATTCCGCTATTTTCAAATGGGAAGTTTGGGAATTGATGATGAATATCACTGGAGTACTTTGAGAATAATCCCAGCTACCCGTGGAGTAGGATGGGAACATAAATATATAATTTTTAAATAAATTATTTTTAATAATAATTCTTTGGAGCAGTTTGAGAATTAATGTATGGGATTCTTATCTTTTGAGAACAAAAGAATGGAGTACTTTGGGAATAAGCCCAAAAAATTATGAATGGAGTTTCGAGGCCGTTTTAGATAAAAGCTTAAATGGTATTGTGTTTAAGTTTAAAAAATAATTTGATAATATGTAGATTATAATATATTTATTTGATGATTCGATGTTTAAAACAAATTAATATTCCTTTTGCAGGTTATTATTAAAAAACTGAAGAAACAAAGAAAACTAGAGCCATCAGAACACGTAAAAAAAATGAGAGAATTGTGGCTTCCTTCTGAAGTAAAAACAGTCCGTCACTCTAACTTGAGGCAAACTATGGGCTATGTGGTGCATGGTGCTTTCAGCTTCACCGAAGCGCGTAGTTGTGGAGTTGGCTACGTAACTTATAACGCACTGCACACATTACTAAACACAGGATTAAACCAAGTATTAGTCAAAAATACATCTACAAGAAAGTATAGACTTGCTAATTTGAAAGTTGTAAAAGATGTTTAAGTAATTAAAACAAATTATAGAAAATAATTAATTTATTATTTTGCTCATATCTGTTTCATAATCAAATTCTTTCAAAAACCTATAAAACTTGCATTCTTCTGCTTGCCCTCAGTGATGAGTTGACTGATGAACAGAAAAATATCAAAATACATTTCCACTTTTTGTTGCTTGTAGTCAAGATAAGACACCTAGGTTTCTCGTATATGTAACATGTTAAAATAACTCAAATGCTATAAACTAGCCACAAAAGCCCTAAGTTTTTGATTGAAAGATTAGAATAGACATCAAATAACAATGTTGCATCGTAGAAGGTACTATAAGGCAAATTATTTTTGTATGACTTCAGTTCTGCTTAGAATGATACATAATTGCGTCGTTAAAAATTTGCCTTACATTATAAAGACCTTTTACGTATTATACAAATACGTATGTAATTGAGTATAGGCAGAATTGAAGAGTCCAAAACTAGACAGGCCGTCAATCACAATCTGGCTAAACACAATTATTATCCTGTTAAGGTTATATCTTGGATCGTTTTCTAGCTATCGCATCTTCAACAGCCTTCAATTGTTTTAGAAGCTCCTCTCTTCTAGAAACGGATTTCTTAGCTGGCGCATTATCTATTGGTGACGTCGCCGACCGCTTCTTGCCGCTTATTTCTTGAACAAATAAATCATTTCCTATTAGAGTTGTACATAACATAGTTGTTAATTAGTAAGATATTATTTGAATGCACATACCTTTATCGTTCAAAGCTTCTTTCTTATTAGTAATAGTCACAGCAGCTGCTAAACTGGCACCTGATTTAGGATTTGCCCTGCGAATATATAAAATGTACATTATAAAGGCGATTTCCCCTCATCGAGAAATGTTTACGAATACAGTACCTATAGTCGCACACATACGTAATAAAATAAAAACCCTAGAAAAAATGCGTGTCGGAAAGATTCGCGTAGCGTAGTACTCCTTGAACATAACCTCTTAGTCGAGATGCAACCCAACTATTGTGCAGCCTAAAGGCCAACTCTCATTATAACGGTAAAACAATGTCCGCGCGCGAGCTCCGAGGAATCAGGGGCTGAGGAAACGCGCGGGTGTGTGCCGCGCCCGACCGTACAGCGACAACATAGCCTAATGCTTGATCTAATGCACCCGAAAAAATCCTGTCAACTAGCTGATGTAAGAGGCACGGGATACTGCGTTTGAGATTAGCCCTACTAATGACTGATGTCAAACTATTGATACTAAATAAAATATGAAATTATCGATATTTTTAAAATAATTAATGTAGGTAAAAATAAAATAGTAACTTTGTTATTATTATTGACCGAACGAGCGCAAAGCATCTCTGTCTTAGCATATCTGTTCGACGAATTTCCGGCTGTTCTCTGATTCTTGTGAAATTTTGTGAGCGATTAGTTTTTTTTAAACACATATTATTGGTATAGAATTATTTCATAATTAATTAAATGGAGGCTAAAGATGTGTTGTTATCTATAACGTAATATCGACGAAATCACAACTCTAGCTCATTACGTCAACATTCCTTAGGATTCATCAGAGCTCGCGCGCTGGCTACATTGTATACAACGAGAATCCTATGTATTTGTACTGTAAGTAATAAGTATGTATCGTATCTTACCAACATTACAATTATAAAATATTGTGAACAACGGCTTACGGCTGATACTTAGCACAATATATCCCGGGAATTAAGATCGCACTACACTGCACTGAGATACATCATCAACTAATACGAGATTAGGATTGTTACGACCAAACTAGTATATAATACGGTATGAAGTATGTTTACCTCGGCCTAGCGGCTGCATTGAGAAGCCTCGCATGTCTCGCTCGCCGCGCCCCGGAACTGCCCGAAGACGAAGAAGAGTGAGACTCACTCTCAGATTCACTTGAAGTTGATGAAGATTCTATAAAAACAAATTAATGTCAGTTTTAGGTGATGTAATAAGAAGAATATTATATTAAATTTTGTATGAGGGGTGGAGGAGGCTACCTTTAATTTTTAACTTAATTTAATTTTTATTATTATTTGTTGTCATAGCGGCAACAGTAATACATATTCTGTGAAAATGTTAACTGTACCTATTATGGTTCATGAGATACAACGATTGTTAAGGTACGGACGGACGGACAACGGAGTCTTAGTAAATAACGTACCTTATGGGTACCTAAAAAGTGCTAAAAGAAGACACAAATAGGTACCTGATCCTGATGATGATGATCTTGAATATTTCTTTCTATCCCTGTTGCGACTCGATGGCTTCGTACGTCCATATGGATCAATTTCCTCCTGAAAAGTAAATTTATATGTCATCTTTGCTAATAGGTCGAGAAGGGTTTTTACAAACAGTGAGTGCACAATATGTAGTATGATTCGGGTTTCGTAAATTCATGTGTCATGTCAGCAGATACTTTTGGAGTAGTGTATGTAGTTGAGTTGTGTTGTGTTGTGATAGGCATTTGAAGGCATGGCAAGGCATGTAATACCTTGTGTCTGTGTGAGGCGGGCGCGGGCTGAGGCGCGGGCGGGTTGGCGGCGAGCTGGCGGGTGGCGCCGGGCGAGGGCGCGCGCCGCCGCGGGGCGGGCGGGTTCATCGCCGTCGCTCGCGCCGACGCCATGCGCCGCTCGCGGACTATTACCGACGGCGACAGCCTGCGTCAGACGACTACATTTTCACATCACTCGCTCAAAGAGACTTCTTTGCTCACTCAGTAAGAAAAACTGTTTTGCATTAAAAACGCTCTTCGAATTAGAATAATTAAAAGAGAAGAATTTATATGCTACAATTATTTAAAAATAACAAAATAGATTTTTGATTAATCAGTATTTTTAAGATATTATTCGTTATGAATTAATAAATAGTTAACACAGTTAACGTATTTGTTACAACTGTTATTCGTATATCTCTAATTTTCTCGCTAATGAGTTGAAAAGTTGAATGTGTCACACAAGATCACTCTGGATCCTAACTTAAAATCACACGCTGAGCTTGAGATTCAAATGTAAAGTCCTTCGCTTGCATGAGATTCAAACTCAGCACTCTCAACATAAACTAACATTGTAGGACAAATAAGTATTGGCCCCGATTCTATTGTAAAAACTAAACAACCTTCTTCTCACTATATCTCTTTCTAACAAAAAACATAAGAAAATGATAATATAAATAATTGTAGTCCTCTCAAATTTGTCCGATTGTATTTCAACGTGAATATAAGTGAAATCATTATTGGTCTCACTATTTACACGTCAATGGCGATGGCGTGGTCTAATTTGGCAGCATTCAAAATGTTCCATCTTTTTGTATAACGTTTATAAGAAAGAGAGACGTGAGTAATATTACTTTGTAAACAACAGAATCGGCACCATTATCTCTTGTTTTTTTAAGTTATACTAGCGGTACCTTATGATGACACTTATGACGTCCCGGATCCATCTATATGCCAAACAGAACACAAGCTAACCTTTAGAACCGAGAACCTTTCTTGCTTGTGTGTGTGCTAACCACCTCCGACCATATAATAACTTACCATGGTGAGATTGTGATCAAGCATTTGTCTCGTGTAAAGGCTAGGAAAAGTAGAGAAACCCACATATGTGCCATCATACGGTGCAACTAGTTTAAAGATTAGTGGAAGCGTGTGTAATCGTAACATAACGCAGGAATCCAAGATTTCGAAAATCACGCATTTCACCAAACTTCTTACTCGACCCAAGTTAAAAAATACGGAATCAGTCGAGTAAATGACGAAAATACAGACAGATATTTAGTTTGAAAGAAGCGGTTAGAAAAGGCTGAGGATTTTTTTGCAGGATTGAAAATATTTCTTTATTATTCTCAAATTTAGATCTAAAGAACGTTCAATCCTCACCTTTGGCGTGAGGATGAAGAAGCTCTCCTCTTGCGACGCTGGCCTGGAGACCTCGAGCTGCGTGAACTGGAATTTGAAGAGCTGCGGGGTCAGCGGGACTCCGGGCGAGGGTGAGGGCGAGAGGAGGGGTATCACACACACACACACACACACACGCACAATCAGGCGAACCAGTGCGATACGCACGTGTTCGTCATCACACACACAGTCGCAACGAATCCCATTAATGATAAGTGATACCAGTAGACGCATGCAAGTGTTAATGGGCATTAAGAATGAGTCGGTCAGAGATCGGATACCGTAAACACCACGACACGTGAGTTATGAAAGCGAAACCCAGGGGTGAGGAAAAAGCGGAAAGGGAAATTTAAATTAATAATCTCTTACGTGATTCAAATCGTGTACCCGAGTCGGTCGTTGTACAGAATCGAAAACATTCATCTTCATTCACTGTAACTAAACACTTTCCCAAATATGAATAACATGGAACTTTTAATTTTTTAAATAATAATTTAAGGAGAAACGCAACATAATCAAGCTAAATAAAGGATGATGGGCACATTTCATACAAAATTGGGCGTAAGACCAACAGAAATGTAACTGGTGCCAGTTGTTAGGACTCACCGACAGCATTGTAATTATATAACTAGCAATATCCGGTAGTTTACTTTGAAAACGACAACGACGTTCTGGTAAATACTACTTGTTTTCTTTTTTTTTTACAATTTATTCGGCAACCAAGCATACCGCTTGATGGATGTAAGTGGTTACGGTAGCCTATGGACGCTAGGGACACCCAGAGTACAGAAATTTGAGATATATTTCAATTCTGTTGGACTAAGGCCCATATTGACCATGGTCCTTTAAATAAAAAAAATGATTGGTCACAGTATTGGCACTGAAAATTCTTGGGCCTCCCCAAGAATTTTCAGATTGACCGATTAAACTTTGTTGAAAAAGAGGCATATTGGGAAGTATAGACTCTCCGATAAAGGGTGGACCTAGTTTCGACGAATGCTAAGTGAGAATCCTACAAATACCGTTCAATTATTGGATAGAACTGAATAAATTACGTAGTATATTAAAGACAAATGTTTATAACCTTGCTGGATGCCCATTTGCTGTTATTGCTACCAAAATAAGAAATCAGATTTATGTAAAAAAAAAAACTTGTGGGTAAGCTAAATCACTTATGGGACTACTTAAAGCAAGCTTTGTGCTGGGAAGCGCACAACACCAACGCTTGATATAATATTCTGTAAATCAATTAATAAAAAAATCTTGCTATAACTAGCCCCAACACAAGGTGAGATTGTGGGCAAACACAAGGCAATTCAAAATAGAAAAAGATAATAATAATTAATAGGAATTCTAGAAATGTAGAATGTACTCCTAAATCGTCTAGACTAGAACAACATTTGAGGTGATACGGTACCTGGATGATGAGTAGGAGTCTTCGGAGGATTGTGGCTTTCGTCGCCTGGCGGCCGGCTCGGCGCGCATCCAGGGATCGGCCCACTCGTCGCCGCGCCCCTCGCGCCCTTCTCGGCGGCCCTCCCCCCGCACTTCGCGCCCTTCCCTTACATCGCGCCCCTCTCTCACTTCGCGCCCCTCGCGTCGTTCTACTTCCGCGCGCTGCACTATCACCTCGCGCGACGATCGCACTCGTCTCTATGGCGTTTTTTAAATGAATAAAACATACTTATAAGCTTATTTTTATCATTATTTGTGAAGTTTTGGTGATTTAGCAGCTCATCCATGGCGGAAAAATAAATAGATTAAACTATTTTCGGCGAATCCTGAATTGAATTTTTGACTACTTTTATGTTCAGGAGGAAGTTTCTATTATACAAATTCGATGTATTTTACATATTTTTTGTGTAAAATCTTCAATCATGAATATTCACTGTCATAGTTACTAAACTAAAACAAGATAAATAATAGCATACCTTATGAAATTGAGTATCGTCTGCAACAGCGACCCTGTCATCGTAATGGGGCGGGCGTTCATAGACACGTTCGCGGTCGAAGACGCGCTCGCGCTCGTAGTATCTCTCACGCTCCTCCACGCCCGCCGCCGCCCGCCCGGCTGGGAACCGACCGCGGTACATTGGCCCGTACGGACGGCTACACACGAATTATAAATACGATAACTATAGTAGGTACATACATTTAGCTATAAATAATAAGAGGTAGAAAAATCTCTATTACTAGTTATACACTCGTCATCAAAAAATATATTTATAAATTCTTTATAACTATTTTCTAAACCCATTTGGACTTAATAAATTGTATACGCGATTTAGAGGATTCTTCAAGGTAGGTCGTAAGGTAGAGATTAACTGCGATAACATGGCGTGCCCCTCCAAAGCTCACAACGCATGTGTGCGTTCTGATACGGCCGTCAAATCCATCCAACACATTGAAACAGTAATTCGGAGGGGCGCGCCATATTACCTTAGTTTATTTCTACTCATCAACTGACAGTAGCTTCTTTGCCCTCGAATGAGGAGATTTATCGAGGAATATTCGAGTGGAGGAAACTATATCCACTAAAAGTATCAAAACATAAAATTAAGGTCGAGTCGAGTCGAGTGGAGGGAATCTGCAGGCAACAAATAAGAATATGGCTAGTGTAATAGTATAACTGCGACGGTCTTGCACTTAGCCCTATTTTACCTGAACATTTCAGGGTCACGATGGTGTGTGGTCGGCGGTAGTTCATGGTGCCTCGGCGGTGAAGCCCCGACGGCGGCGGCCGCATACGCCAGCTCTGCGTCCGGGTCGTGGACAACCCCGCCCACTGACAGATGTAGCTTTTTCTCCTCGAAGTCCATGTCTTGCTCCTTACGCTTGTTCGCTATCCTCAACATCTGTTTGTGGACGAATGTTTGTATAATCGACCACATCTTTGTATAATTTTACTACTCACCTATGTACTACCTACCTACAAAAAAATAGTGATATTGGTCCAGCTGTTCACGCGTGATCCCGTGATCAAGGGAAACAGGGATTCATTTTTATATATACAGATAATCATAATGTTGTGAATAAATAGTGCAAACAACCCGGTGATTTAGTCAGTGCCACTGAATGTGTCTATTGGAGGTGCATATACCGCGGGGGATTTTGCAATATATAACAGTAGTGCCGAAAGGGCCTTGATATTATATATACCTTATAATGTAGGATAATGAAAAAATATTTTAGAGTAGAAAACAAGACTAAAAACGTCAAAAGTGAACTATGAAGAGCGGACTGACTTTCAACATTGTGAATAGACACATCAGCTACCAATCTTAGCTCAATAGCTTAGTTGAGTATTTATTAGATTACTCGAGTACTAATATAGCTATTTTACTCTATCATTTTTTGAGACAGGTGGAAATCGCAATATCACTTCGCAAGCCACCACCTGAAATTTAGTAGGTTTACTGTTAACGATGTAGGTATTTATCGTCACCTCCTTAGCGGTACGCAGGCCGCGCTCCCAGGCGGACTCGGGCGCGGGCTGCGAGTCGCGCGGCGCCGCGAACGCGCCCGCCGGCACGCCCCGCACCACCTCGAACATGTTGTAGTTGCCCTTGTCTGTCACACCGGGGTGAAGGAACCTGCGCATGTATATCTTACCTATACTCTATGTATATCTACTACTTGTACTAACTTGTTGGACTATAATAGGTATGTGTTATTTTATCTTCCTAAAATTTTGCGACAAAATTTTAATAATATTCCTTATTGTAAAAGAAACCATATTTTTTTAAATAGCAGATGTTGTTCAAATGTTATCCACGATAGTAAAGAGAATCGTGTTGGACCAACTGTTGGCGTGCTAGTCGTTGCGTATAGATAAGAGCCGACAGACGTTTATTGCCGAGCAAGTGGAAGAAATAGATATTTTCCTCTCCACCACAAATACATTATGTTAATTCCCTATTATCTTTTTGTGAAATTACCTGCAACTGACACCCCAAGTGCAGGCTCCACGGGAAAAAAAT